>CM069529.1:69047500-69652727 GCA_035773235.1 Eospalax fontanierii | reverse complement strand
AGGTTGGGCTCTTGTTTGTTTCCAGTAGCTCTGTTTTCTCTCGGAATCTCACTTACTTCCTTGGATGTTTGAAGGATTGGGGTGGGTGTGGGGAGACCTGGTCCCAAAACAACATCCTCAGAATTTGAATATAGCTTACATGTGTCACCTGAGACTCTCATGGGGAGACCTGGTCTTCAGTGTGGGGTGCTGAGGTGGAATGGCCTGGAGGAGGTGGGTTTAGTGTGACATGGTCACCAGGGACATTGTCCTTGCTCAGGGTTGTGTAGCTCTTGTGAGGTCCCTGTGAGACCCCCTAGAACCTACTGTTATTAAAGTAAACTGAACCCACTCTGGTCTCCCCAAGGAATCTCTCTCTGGAGTATGCTGTCTTGTCTCCATGTCATCCACCACGGAACCTCAGCAGAGCCAAGGTGAAGCTGGCACTCTGTGAGCCTCTCCAACTGTGGGGCTAAGGGAACTTCTGTTTATAAAATTCATAGACTCAGGTATTTTGTTATAGCAAAGCAAGTGGTCAGATACAACACTCTTCTTGAATCAGGAAGACATCTGGCACCACTTCCATGACAGGAGACACACACTCCACTTTTAGAACTGCCATCCGTCAACTTCAAATACACAAATGGTCCCATGTGAACAGCTTGGCCATCACATTGCTCTGGAGGTTGGCCACCTCTGGCAGACACAGCAACCAGCTCCTCAAATCAAGACTAAAATCTACATCACATTTCCCCAACAGAGTCTTCTAGGACAGCTGGCTGCAGAGTCAGCTGCCTCCCACGCAGAGGAGAGGGCTCAATCCGTCTTCTGTAGCCTGGCCACTGATCAGCTACTGTAAATCACACTGTGCTGATGGCCAGATGGATGGTGTGCGTGTCTGGCGATGTTTCATCTGTCCCTGCTGGGACAGCCCTGAAGTCAACCATGGAGGCCTGGGAAGGACTGAGGAGTCACTGTGCTCTTCCCCTGAGTCTGATAGGACCCGTTTAGCTCACCACCAGCAGAAATGTGCTTACTGATGTCTATTCTCTCACATCTCCACTGAACCAAAAGTCTGCTCCTGTCCTTGATTTCTACTGGCCAAGGTTACAGCAATGTCAAGTTTCTAGTTCAAGTTTCTAGTGCAGCCACTCAACAGGCTGACACCAAACCTCTCTGAGTCAGTTTCTTCACATTAAGATGAAAGATGACTATAGTGACTGGTGTAGGGTTTACAGGGATTAGGGAATCACAGGAGATCCCCTGGGACAGGAAGTTTGGCTGTGGAGATGGTAGTACTCAGCCACGTTACCCAGTGGGCACTGGGATGGTGAGAGCTGCCGGTCACTCGGGGCAGGTATACCTGTGTCTGACTCCAAAGCTGAATAAGATGTCTTCCACAAGGGCATCCCGGGCCCTGAGTGTTCCTGTGAACACACGGGCAGCTACTGGGGTCAAAGGACTGAGGTGTGGGTCTGAGGTCCTGGCTCACTGTACGCCGGCTGCTTGCTCTCCCGCCTTCCTCACCTTCAGTGTGACACCCCCATCGCTGCCCCAGACCCCTGCTCCCAGGGAGGACAGAGAAACGACCATGGCCGTCGCCAGCGGTCCTCTATCCCTGGGCAGTGATCCGCGCTGCGTTCTGCCCCCAGCAGCACCGTCTCAACGGTGTTAGATGGCAAGCCGAGCAGCTCCCCGAGGCTCACTGGGTCTAGGTCTTTGCGGACAGTGAAGGGGGCTCCAGTCCACTCTGTCCGTGCACCACCCCCCTCCAGGGTCTCTCCTCCCACACTTGAACCACTTTGGAGTTGGCCCAAGAGTTACCTGAGCTCACTGTGACCCCTGCACATCCTCCCCAAGGAGTAGCAGGCATCCATGTCCACAGTGACTCTTCAGGCCAGGCTGAGGTGTCTTCTCACGTCTGAGGGTTTCTGTGTTTGAACTCTCCAGGCAGAGGTTAGCACCTCCATCTGAATTACCATGTTTGTTGCACGTGTCCAATTTGCCAGCTTTAGAGTAAGGAAAGAAACAACAGAAACATGGGTTCCAGCGTCATAGAGCTTGGAAAGAGGGTTTACAGTTAAATGCTCATGCCCTTGAGTATACATTTAGGAATTGAGCGTGGCCTGAATAAACAGGGTCTAGGAAAATGCTTAATGAAAGGGTCTGAGGTAGATCAGTGAACCTCAGAGCAAGAGATGCTGAAATCGCAGGACCAGTCAGGTAAACAGGAACTGCATGTGCCAAGGTCCTGTGGCAGGACCCATGGTAAACAGCTAACACACATCCCAGTCTTCCCAGACAGTTCCATTTACCCAGATACCCTTTCTTTCTCTAAAGTGGCCCGATGTGGAAGGTAGTTGGCATGATTACCACAGAGCTGTGGCCTGTCTAGACTGCAGAGGAGATGCAGGGCTGAAGAGCGGACCATGTGGGTCTTGCAACCTGGGAAAGGGACTCATTCACTGTGTCCTTGTGTCATGTACCTGAAAGAAATAAGTTTAAAATGTGGGGTGCCTTCTGGGCTCAGGGTTTCAATGGTGTTGATCCATGGCCAGGCTTTGCCATTGTCTCTGGGCTGTAGTGAAGCCAGCACGGTGGAAAGGTGTGGGTGGAGCGGCACTCTCACCTAATGGAGGGCATCTGTACTGGGAGGCAGAGGATAGGCCAGGGACAAGGCACATCTTTCGAGACATCGTCAGCTGGGCCTGACCAACGGGCCCATCTCCTCCTAACACTAGAGTCAAATGATGCATCTTGGATGGGCTGTTCAGTTCTAAAAGTCAGGACTCCAGCCCCCACTGCACTTTGCTCCCTCTGGGACCAAGCCTTCAACACACAACCATTTTGGGGGCTAGATCTCATAGCTGCAGACAGTGCACTCTCTTGAGAACAAGGATCCTTTGGAGGGAGCATTGGTAGGCTGACCTGTTGCTGTGTCAGAAGAGCGACACCCTACGGCAGCCACACCCAATGGCGGCGATTTAAGGGAGGACACTTTACTTTGGCTCACAACGTATACAGGCCGTCGTGGTGGGTGGGGATGGCGACGGGAGACAGGGGCAGCAGGTCACATCGTATCTGCAGTCCCTGCCTTTACTTCACCATGCCGTCAGCTGTGTAGAGCGTGGTAGTCCGGCTCAGACTCCAGGATGCTGCAGCTCGGATTCATCCGTTCAGACCTGCGTGCTTGTGCAAGTTGGTGCATTCATTCCCCCGTTCATTCTCAGAGAGATGAGGCCGGTGTTCTGCTTGCTTTCTCCGAGACCCCGTGGAATGGTGCTGTCCACACTTGGGGTGGGTCTTCCCACCTCAGTTAACCTAATCTAGAAACTTCCTCACAGACTTGCCCGGAGACTTGTTCCCAGGTATTTTTAAGTGCAATCGAGTTCACAGTGAGGATTAACCATCACAGAGAGTTCTGGAAGCTGTGCCAGGCTGTGGCAGTTTCTACACAGAGCCCCTCATCACCCTGGAGATTGTGGGCGTGGTCTCAGAGTCTCTTCCTTCCTCCCAGACTGTGAGCTCTGGGAAGGATCATAGGAACCCCTAGAGTTGTCCCTCCCTGCTTGGTGAACACCAGGCCCACAGCAATCTTGGAGGCCTGTCACACGTATCTTCATTTTGGATTGTGTAGATTTTACCTCTGTCTTCCCAAATCAATCTGGAACCACACTGGACAAAAAAATAATCAATTTCCCTTGTGTGCCAGCCGTTCTAAAGGACGTGGAATGTGATAATTGGGGAAACAGTCACTGTGCATTGAGTTTGTGATGTGTCCCAGTGATGTGTACACACTGCTTGACTTAATCCTTACTAGATCCAATGTACAGAAAAGGAACAAGATTCAGAGGGATAAAGCCACTTGAGTGAGCAGCACAACTCAGGGACACAGCTGCTGGGCCTGGAAGCCGGGAACATCTGACTCCAAGGTCTCAGTTCAGTACACACCAGGTATAAAATTACTAGTCCTTGTTTTTTCTGATGAAGCCTCCACTCCGGGGCATCTCCCTGCTAGGCAGAACGTCACTAGGGCAAGCTCTGGGTGGGCAGAACTGGGTTGGGGAGATGGGCGCTGTGAGCGCCCTCGTTTTCAGCCACATCTCTCTACGGAGTGCTGTCTCAGGGAGGCAGTGGCATTTCTCCTCCTCCTTCAGTTTGGCGAGTTTCTGGAGGAGAAATGCCCTCAGATTCATTTAAAAGTCTAAGCAGGACTGCACAAATTATTAGCATTTGAAATATTTATAAAATCCCTTGTTTGCCACGGTGTAGGAGGAGACCATGGACCACAAATAAAAGAAAACCATGGTGCGCCCTGAACAGAGAGACGGAGAGGGGAGGGGCATTGTCTGCCCGCTGTGCCTCGGTTCCCAAGGCTGCCAGACATGTGAGCTGTCACTCTGAGGCAACTGCGGGCTCCGGTGCTGGGGATCCCTCCACAGCTCTGCCTAGTGCCGGTCACCTGGTGGTTCCTCAAGGAGGCAAAACCTAGCAGCTTTGCCATTAGGGTCAATGGGGTACGTGGGCTCTGCTTCAGAAACTTGTCTGGTAGCCTAAAATAGTTTTAAGGTTTTAGATACCACACAGCAGAGATATATGACTATGGAGGAGGAAGAGGAGGAGGAGGGGGAAGAAGCTGTTTTCTCACTTGACACAGGAAACAACTGAGGTCCAGCATGTGCAGACTGATGTCACCCAGCGAGTGGACATGCATTCTCACCTGGATCAGAGCCTGATCTCCCCCGACCTTCACTTTACCACACTGTCAGCCATTTAAAAAGAGGTTGTCTGGGGCTGGAGAGCTGGCTCAGTGGTTAAGAGCACTGACTGCTGGTGGCTGGCACTGACTGTGGGACATGACCCCAGCAGAAGTGAGTTCCCTGCTTAAACATGCAAATCTGCCCTATGATGGTCTGCAGCACTCCAGCAGGCAGATGGCCCAGGGTCTGGGACCCAGGGAGGGTAAAAGGTGGGTGGAAGCTAGGCCAACACGCCAGGAAAGATAAGGGGCCCAGGGATACCCATCCCTAGGTGTCAAGATCATCTGTAGTGAAAGTCCTGGGCCAATCAGACCCACCTAGCGAACATGCAGACTCAGGAAGTTGTCTCAGGGTTGGCTGGAAACCCAGAACCTTTTGTGTGCTCAAGGTGGGGTTGGGGTGTGAGGCAGGCAGCACAAGGCGGAAGGCAAGTCACTCAGATGGCTGGTTTCCTATTGACCTTCATCAATGACACATTGACTGAGAGTCTCTAACACACCAGGCATCGTGATCAGAGAGTAGGAACTGAGGCCCTTGGCTACTCAGAGCCCCTGGTCCAGTGTCTTAGCAGGTGAGGGGGCAATGAGTTCAGTCTACAGGGTGGTGACAGACATCTATGCGTACCAGAGAAGCCGCCCGGCTTGCTTCAGGGAGAATACTAGAGGCCAAGGGCATTTTTAATTATTATTTTTAATTGACATGTAATGATTATGCATATTCATGGGCAGAGTATGGTGTTTTGATACATGTGTGGGGTAACGCATAGTGATCAGCCTCCGTCACTTCAGACATCTGTCACCTTTGTGTGCTGGATTTCGTTGCTATCTTTGGTCGCCTTGCTATAAGGACTGCCCTGAGAACTCGGCCTTCCTGATTCTCCCCAGGTCAGCCTCTCTGTATTCTGATGGTTCCACGCTGGTCACTTCCACTTCACAGAGGAGAAAACAGGCCTGAGAGGCTGAGCAGCCTGTGATGCCTATCAGTGCCTCTGCTGGTAACGGGACCCTTGTCAGTTCTCAGTGCTCCCCTCCACCCAAAGGCGGTGGGTCCCCTCCTCCCCTCTCCTTCCTGCAGTCTTCTGCGCCAAAGAGGCTCTGACCCTCCCAGTCCTCACACACGCTCTCCCAGGCATGTGCTGACCCTGAAACTAGCCAAGACCCATGTGGTCCTGGGGACAATGAGAGCCATCCTGGCCACCTAGCATCCTATCACCATAGACTTAGTGTGACGGCACCTCTCCCAGCCTCAGTTTTGTCTCTCCAACTTGCTCTACCTCCTAGAGTGGAGATTAAATGAGCTTAGACTGGCGTCAGACTTGGCCCTGTGCCTAGTCTAGAGGGAACATCAGTCAGGGTGGTAGGGACAGCTCAGTCTCCCAGAGAACCTGTCCATCGGTCTATGATCCAGTGGGTCAGTGGGATACCAGGCTCCTCAGCTCTAGTCTTCTAGGACCCCAGCCCCTGAGTGACCCCTAGTCCCCTAGTAAGGGCTGGGACAATTTTCTGATCCCTTGGCCAGACTGCCAAAAATAGTTAGGGGCATCAGACGGGCGGCAGCCTCTGGTACCCAGGCAGCCGGGCCAAGGCGGCGGCCGCTCTGACCTTAAACCCAAGTGCTCTTGCTCACATCTGCAACTAAATAAACCAAGTAAATCATGCTGGCAGATAGATAATTAAATAATTATCAGGCACTTAATAACGAGGAGCGGGAGCCCTGCCTCTCCGAGTTAGACAGTGTCTTTGAGGGCTAATTGTTGCGTTACATCAGAGATCCCCATTCATTATTCTTGTCATTTCGGGTGATAATTTGCACTTTAGGAGACAGCGACAATTTTAGCAGGCAATTAGAGACGTGTCAGGCCTGGCCCGTGAGTTACTGTCACAATTATTGCCTTTTTCCCCCCACTGTCCTCATTTGCAGCCGTGTATTTAAGGGGATTTGGGTAATTCTAGGCCTGGGTAAAACAGTCAACCCACGGGACAGTGGCAAGCTGAGGACCCTGCAGCCTCCCCCAGTGACAGAGCAGGGCAGGCGCGGCTGTGCCATGGCCACCTCTAGCTACCAGTGCTGGGCTTCCTCCGCCCGGGGCTTCTGGAATGCCAGGCTTCCTGTCCCCTGTGCTTCTCAGCCTTTCCTAACCACTCGCCTGAGCAATAAGCTCCTTGCAGGTCTCTGGCGGCAGAGGAGAGAATTAGAAGAGCAAGGAGGAGAGGCAGGGAAGCAGGGAGTGAGGAGGGAGGGGCTGTGCACACTGGCGTTCTTAAATTGTGATTCTCTTTTCTGTGCTTCAGGGTGTTTAATATCTTGGGGACACACGGATCCAGGGATAGGCTGGTTCCTACACAGGAGCCACTTGCCATCTGCGCCCACCTTTGGGGTGCAAACCAACCAGACTTGGTCCACCTCCACTGGTCTGCCCCTTTCACCAGGCTCCTGCCATCCAAAACAGCTCCCAACCCCAGGTCCAGGCACAGAAAACCTGGGACAAGTAAGCCCTGTGCAGATGACACCACACCAGGAACCCTTAAGAAGCTTGCGCAGCCTCTGGCTCTGTGAGCCTCTCTCTCTTCCGTCCATTGAATGTACCAAACAGCCAGTCCACCACGCCTGGCCTCCTTGCCCTTTCCTTCCCACCAGACTATACTGAAGCTCTGGCTGGTGCTCACCCTCCTGGCTCTGCCTCTGTCAGACCTGATGCCCCCCAGGGCCCTCCGCAGCAGGTGCAGTGGTGCTAACTGCCACCGGGGCAGCATCATCTCCCGGTCTGTCTACTTACCTCGGTGGCCTGGGTGCAGTTTTACATAGAAAAGGAGCGGAAAAGAGAAAAGGAGGAGAGAGAAATAAGATAGAGGTGGGAGAGAGAGAGAAAGAGGCAGAGAGAGAAATGTGCACATATATATATATATATATAGACACACACATACACACAGAGAACACTTCAAAGTTGTATTATTTGAGAGCAATAGTATCCCAGGTTTGGAGCAATATGATTGCTAAACGCAGTGACGGCATTTACTTAGGCAGGAGTGATTTTTGTGACTCTGGAGAACTTGACAAAAACGCCGTGAGCTGGCTGCCATTCCTCCCTTTAGTACTGAAGCCTGCAGGTGAGGACACTTTCAAGAGGATGTGCCCTGGCTCAGGATGTGCAGGCCTGAGGGTTCTGGGAGGCCCCAAGGTGCTCAGAATGTGGGTTTGGTCTTGGTTCTGCTCACGTGCCCTGGGACTCCAGAGGTCCTGACTCTGGCGGCTTGTTTTCTTACCTCAAAGTTTGGGAAGTCATGCTGACCTTCCTGGACGTCTGTGGAGGGCTGAGCACAGAGCCAGAGGCCGAGCGAGCTTCTTAAGGACTCCTGGTGTAGTGTCATCTTCTTGGACCTGAATTGTGTGGTTGTCTGCCTGTCATGGTCTTGACCTGTACCGGCCACCACCTCCCTGTGCCATTGGTTACTGGATGGCTGTTCCCTTATTCCATCTGTGCTGGGGCCCCTGCTAGGGTGCCCTGACTGCATATCTGAGAATGTGCCACCCATCTCTGTGTCACAAGGCCACCCTCATGACAGGGAAGTGAAAGGAAGTGGTAATAGTTGTGTGTGTGTGTGTGTGTGCGCACGTAATAGTTGTGTGTGTGTGTGTGTGTGTGTTGTTTGAGACAGGGTCTCCCTGTAGCCCCAGTTGGTCTGGAACTCGCTATATAGACCAGTCTGGACTGTCTCGTGGAGATCTGCCTGTCTCTGCCTTCTGAGTGCTAGGATTAAAGGAATGTGGCACTACCATACACCCAACTTTAGTTTTTTGTGTGTGTCTGTGTCAAAATGCCAGCAAGCCTCCTATTCTTGGTCACTCAGCTCAGTGTGGCTCAAGCTGTGAGTAGGGGCAGAACATCATGGTGGTAGAGGTTGTGATGCCTCAACCCACAGGGGCCCAGAAGTAGAGAGCAAGGAAGTGGCTGGGTGTGGTGGTTTGAACGAGAATGATCCCATAGGCCCCAAGGATTTGGACATTTTGTCCACAGTTGGTGGCACTGTTTTGGGAGGCTTTAGGAGGTGTGGCCCTGCTGGACGAAGCACGTCACTGGGAGAGGGTTTTGAGAGTTCTTAAGCTTTGCCAGATCTCCAGTCTTGTTCTGCTTTCTGTGCCTGCTTGAAGATGTGATCATTTGGCTTTCTAGCCTGATCACCTCTGCTGCCGTGATGGACTCTCCCCTGGAACGGTAAGACAAATAAACTCTTCCTTTTATAAGTTTCCTTGGTCACGGTGTTTATCACAGCAACAGAAAAGTAACTGATACCCTGGGGAACAGGAAGGCTGTTCAAAGTCCCATCCTCAATGACCTACTTCCTCCGACCATAATCCACTTCTCAAAGTTTCCAGAACCTTTCAAAACAGCACCACCAACTGGTTGAGCACATGAGGTCTGAGGGTGACATTTCCTCTTCAGACCATCTCACCAAGTTCCCCATGTCTACTGAGCCCCCCACTGCAACAAGGACAGGTGGGTCATCTTTTCTATTAAGCCTCACAGTGGCTCTGGGGTCACCATGGTAACCCTATTCTACAGATGTGCAGATGAGGCCAAGGGAGGAGTGGCTTCCTTCCTTTGGAGGATGGGGAACAGCTGGCCAGAGGAAGGTCAGGATTTGATTTATGCTTGTCCTGCAGTCCCCCCACCTTCCCACATTCAGGTCCATGAGCCTCTACCATCCTTTCACAAGAGCTGCTCTGGAAATGGGGCATTGGACCCAGTCCTGTGCCAGGTTCAGCAGCACACAATGCGGGGCTGAGGGTCTCCTTCAAACTTTAAAAAGAGGTGGAGCCTGGGGGCTCCCACCGGGAATCCCAGCTGTTGGGGAGGCTGAGGTAGGTATGGCGAGTTCAAGGCCTGACTGGACTTCAGAGTGAGTTCAACATGACCCTGTGTAATTTAGTGAGACCCTGTCTGAAAACACAAAACATTAAAAGGTGGGCGAGCACGCGGCTCAGTGGTGGAGCACTAAGCTTGTGTGCGTGATGCTCGAGGTTCAATCCCCATGAGCAAAGAAATAGAAATTATGTATGTGGGAGGAGAGAAATCACAAATACTGATTGTTGGCAGTGACTAGCTTTTCTGACATGGTGTACACACCCATGTGAAGGCAGTACACACCCATGTGAAGACAGACACACCCATCAGCTAAATGGAGTTAATCAAGTTAAAACCACAGCTAGTCTGACAGGTTCAGATTACATGAGGTCAAAACTGTAGGAAATGCGCTGTTTTGAAAAGGAATAAATATGGCCAATTATAGATTTATGCCTTCACCTGGCAGCTCCCAGTTTTACAATCATCATGGGTCAATCAGTGCTTTGTGACAAAACTGTAATTTTGGCATGCTTCACCCTCACCTGCGGTTTCCTTGCTTGCTCAGTTCCCAGGACCTGCTCTGTAAATCTCTGCCACCGTGAGCAGAGAAAGAGGCTGTGGCCCGAGACACTCTGCGGCCTGAGCCACAGTTGCTGTGGTTTGTAACTAGGGACAGATCTACAAACATCACCAAAGGCAATGCCTGTTGTGGACTAGCTCTTCTGTTAGTCAGCAACACTGTGGGGGACACTAGCAACTAAGGAGACGCTATGGAACCGTGGAGGGTCCCCTGGTCCAGGTGTGAGAGGCCTGATGGGTCCGACTCTGTGTCCAAGTCAGTGGGGGTTCCTGGAGGAGGACCAGCCACAGCACAGGGTTCAGGGGCTGCCCTGCTGCCCTGGGCACCATTGCCTTGCAGCTGGGGCCAGTCCAACCCCTCAATCATTGCTCACACAACATGTGTTTATTGAGCATCTACTATGTGCAAAGCACTGCGAATGTGTTAACCAGGAGGAGGTCTGAGTCCTTGTTCTGCAGAGTGGACAGGGCCTCTTCCTGCAAGTAAGTGAAGGACAGTGCTCTGCAGGCTACAGAGCTGAGAGCAAGAAGGTCCTGTGTGTAGTCCAGAGGACCTTTACTAGGAGGTGGACGAGGTTAATGGACGAGGGTCCATTTAAAATAGGCTGGGAGGGAGGAGCCTCCTGCAGGAGGTGGTGTTTCAGGAGGGTGTGAAGTCAGGAGAGGCAGATGGGGATGTAGAGGCTGCAGGGAGCCTGTTCTGCTAGAAGCTAGAAGGTGCTTCTCTGAGAAAGAGGAAGAGGGGGGGCTCTTCTAGCTCTCACAGTGTGCTGTGAGGACCTGGGCTTCCCTGGTGAAGTGGAGGAGAGTGTGGAGACCTGGTTAGGGAGCTGTGAGAGACTCAGCTGCGGGGGCTGGAGTCCAGGGAGGGGTGAGGTGGGGACAACGAGATGGGAGAATGCAATGCGGACACTGAGGTGGGGGTGAGGTGGGAGGCCCTCCTGCCACTCTGGTTGAAGGCCAGTGGTTCAGAATGGGCACTGTGGGAGACACAGGGAAAAGCTCAGGTACAAGCACCATTTTGGTGATGCCCATTGTTAATGAACCGAGTGTTCAGTGTGAAGACAGAGGAGCAAGGGCTGTGCCTTGGGCTTCAGGCTTGAGAACTGGCTGAGTTGAGGAGCTGGTTTCCAAAGTGCAGAGTGAATGAAGGTCATGTGGGTGGTATGTGTCGTGATGTGGGGAACTTGTGTCATAATGTGGATGGTGTGTGACTGTGTGTATCGTACTGTGGGGGTTGTGTGTGACCATGTAGGGAGAAGCATGACAGTGTGAGACATCCTTTGTGTCTCGAGGAGATGCAGAACACAGTGAATTCGAGGTTGGGCAGTCTTGGCCTGGGGTCATCTTAAGGCAGCTTAAGGACCAGGAACAAGGGATGGAGATATTCTAAATTCCGCAGTGTGTAGACACAGGACAGGAGACGCACCCAATGCTGGGCAGGGTGAAGGCACCACCAGACAAGAGAAGAAATCCTAAGAGCAGGGACATCTCAGAGAGACAAGCTCAGCCACGCCGTTGGCCAGATCCCAACAAGCAGTCAGTCTGGGACAGTGGTCTGACTCTGGTATGGCTGTCAGGGGCAGCTTTGCTTTCTCTGACCACTTTGGCATTCCACGTCATCTTCATGTAAGAATTCAGGCCTGTTTGACTTTCTGGTGGGTGGCCCCACCCTGAGAGGTGGGACTGGCCCCAAGGTGACCCTGAGGGGGATGTGGCTCCCAAGCCAATCCCAAGGAAACTGGCTTGAATTTCCATCTCTAAACACCTGGGTTACTATTCTCTTCTTAGATCACCAATGGTCCAGCAGCTGCTCATGGAAGGACCATGCAGAAGGACTGCACTGACTCCTGGCTTCAGGTTGCTCTTCTTTCTCTCTGGCCTGGTTGGTCACCTTCTTGCCTTTCTGTCTTAAGCCTCTCCCGGCGGATGCATTTCTCTCTCCTGCACACTCTCCTGGTGCACCATCCCTGCAGCTCCTTGGAAGCCATATAAGGTGCACCACAGGCCAAAGGTTCTGGCTGGAGCCATGCAGTTGCTGGGTCTTTTTTCAGAACCTGCATGTGTCCCCGGCAGAGGGGAAGAGGCCGTGCACACAGCCAGGAGGTTCTATTTATAGCTCTGCCCAATGTTGTGGTGTGACTCTGGCAAACCACTTTCCCTCTCTGAATCCCTCAGTTTGATGACCCCACACAGGGGCCACATGCCTTCTGAGTCAGCAAACACAGGTACCTGAACTGGGTGTTCCATGGTTCCTTTGGTAAAACTTCACAATCTTTCTTAACACCGTGGCTCTGGTCCTAGGAAACAGGGTGGTGAGGTGGCTCACATGACAGGAAATGACATCATATCATGAAATGGCTGCCCTCCTTGTAATTACATCAGACCATCTCCAAGATAGAAACCCCAAAGTAGACAGTGTTTTGGGGGTCTGAAGGAAGGCTCTAAGGGAGGCACAGTTCATGCCTCGTGTTTCTGGTAAACTCCCATTCTTCAGGACGGTGCCTAGGCTTTGTTCTCTGTCTAAGTTGAGGGTTTGGGACATCAGGACAGGAAGTGTCACTGTTTTCCAGGGTGTGACTGGTACTCATAGGAACAGTGTTTTGTCTTCTGTCCAATAAACTATTTAATTCCCACACTCTTTAAAACA
The DNA here is from genome assembly GCA_035773235.1 of Eospalax fontanierii. Classification (NCBI taxonomy): domain Eukaryota; kingdom Metazoa; phylum Chordata; class Mammalia; order Rodentia; family Spalacidae; genus Eospalax; species Eospalax fontanierii. The sequence goes on along the minus strand of CM069529.1, from coordinate 69,639,916 downwards.
TTTTTATTTCTCAATAGTAAGGACAGAACACTGTGTGTGTGTGTGTGTGTGTGTGTGTGTGTGTGTATTCATGTGTACATGCATGTGGAGGCCAGAGGTCAACCTCAGGTAGTCTCTCAGTTGTTATCTGTTATGGGCTTTATTTGAGACAAAGTCTGCCACCCGACCTCAGGGCTCACTGATTAAACAAGACTGGCTGGCCAGGGGCCCCGGGCATCGTCCCGCCTCTGCCTCCCCAGCTTCGGGATTGCAAACCAAGTCATCAAGTCTGGTTTTTTACAAGGGTTCTAGTCTTCTGGTTTCATGGTGGGTGCTTAAATACTTCCTGTGAGGCGATGATTGAAGGAATGGACGAGTGAAAGATCCTGTTTGTTCTGGCTCTGCACCGTCAGTCAGAACACATCCTTGAAGACATCTGATGGGCCTTGTCTTTTAAGAACCGGTTTACAACATCAAGTCCTCAACACAGAGCCTGCTGGGTCCCCAGAGCGCCTCAGCTCCTCCCCCAGCCCTGCGCACAGGGACTCCAGCCCACAAGTCCCTTTCCTGGGAAGGCTTTTATTTTGCTTTGTTCTGAACCTGAAAGTAAGCAAGGAGAAGACTGTCAAGCGGGCTCAGCTTCTGAGGTGTGGGGCAGTGTGGTTGAGCAAGGCCTGGGCTGTAGGGTGTGGAAGGGAGCCCAGCCTCATGAACGACCCCAGTCCTGTCAGCCGTGGAATCACTTGGCCAAGCCATCGCTGAAGTGAGGAGGCCAAGACAGGCTGGTCACTGCCGAAACAGGCTTGAAAGCCAGTTCACACATGAGGAACAGGAACTGAACACAGCCTGGGCTATCTGACAAACCACCCATCCCAGGTCTTTGTTGAGTGGCTGTTGGGCAAGGAAGGGATGGGAAAGATTAACCTTGAGATCTGGGAGGAAAAGTCCTCAAGACGGTCAAAGAAGGAAAACCGGAAGGTGAGGGGGCTGTGCGGCCAGTTCTAGAAAAGCAAGAGGAAAGTGTGCGTGTGCGTGCGTGTGTGCATGTGCGTGTGTGCATGTGTGCGTGCACGTGCGTGCGTGCGTGTGTTTATGTGTGTGTGTGCATGTGTGTGTGTGCATGTGCGTGCGTGTGCGTGTGTTTATGTGTGCGTGTGTGTGCGTGTGCATGTGCATGTGCGTGCGTGTGTGTATGTGTGTGCGTGCACGTGTGTGCGTGTGTTTATGTGTGTGTGTGCGTGTGCGTGTGCGTGCATGTGCATGTGCGTACGTGTGTGCGTGTGTTTATGTGTGCGTGTGTGTGCGTGTGCGTGCGTGTGTGCGTGTGTGCGTGGAGGAGGGTGAAGCAGCATCTATTTTGGATCAGTGTGTGATGTTTCCGTATCAAGAGCTGACCCTCGCCTCCGCAGCGGCTCTTTCGAGTGGCACCCACCATGGAAGTGTGGGAAGGGTTAGACTGCACAGGGCTGGGTTTGCAGCAGGTTTCTGGGCTGGGGAGCTGCGGGATGGGGCTGTGGAGAAGGGACAGCAGTGTTAGGCTTTGGCAAGTTAATTAGGGTTCAGGAGCGGATCCTGAGAGCTGAGAGGATGGATTTACATAAAGCCCATTTACATAATGTTCTTCACAAATTGCACAGCCAGAAGGCTGTAGGCTGGGGAGGGGGAGGGGAGATGTCAGAGGCAGCTCAGGCAAAGCCCCTCCACCACGCTCTGTCAATGCCAGCTCTGTGCCCACAGTAGCCCATGCTGTACTTACCATCTACTGACCCCAGAGCTAGCAGAGTCCCAAACTGCCCCTGTAGTCAGGGCCTCCCTGGCTGGAGGCTTTTTGGGGGCTTCCTGCTGCCCCCAGGGTCAGCTCCCATCTCCTTACCTCACCAGCATGACCAACATAGTGTGTGTCCACTTCCACACTCGGGCCCCCATTTTCTGCCAGATCCTCCTCCTCTGCCAAGCTGCATCTCACAGAATTACTCTGGTGCTTGGTTTTGCTCTCCTCCTGCTGTCGACAGATCCCTGACCCCTCTTGGGTTACTTCCAGGCGTCCCTGTGTCCTCCTGGGCGGGACAAGTCCTCATGATGTGGCCAAGGGGCCAGGGCCTTGCTCACCTGTGCTGAGAACCTGCCCCGGGGTGCCTTGGGAGAGGAGGCCCTGGCTTTTCAGTCTTGCAAGCAGAAACTTGTTTCACAGGCCTATGCTTACCTGGGCAGGGGTCTGCTTGCCAACAGTGGGAGTCCAGGAAATGTGGACCACCTGAAGGAAAACAGACCCTCAGTCAGGGACGGAGACTTGTCTCCAGCTTGCCTTTTATTGTTTTAGGCTTCTTTACCACCGCCCGTGTTGGAAGTTGCAGAGGCCTGAAAGGCTGGGTTGGGTTCTGGGCTGACCCTCCCCTGGCAGTAGGGTGTCTCAAGGTACAGGGCAAGTTCAAAGGCCCAGGAAGGCAAGCAGAGCACTGGGAAGGCTGGAAGCTGGAGGTGGAAGTCAGAGGTTTGCCATGTAAGGATCTCAGGTTCTTCCGGATCGGAGCAAGCCGCAGGTTTGTTCTCCGTTGGGGAAGATTTTTATCTACTGAACACCTACTGTACCCTTAGGAGATTTCTGCAAGGCACAGGTGTGGCTGATAGGGATGGGGACCAGTCATGAGGAGGAGGCTGCTAGCTGGTCCCCTCCTTGGGGCCCGACAGCTGGGGACTGGCCCAGACTTTGGACTGGGGCTGGGAATCCAATTTATTTACATTTTAGAGTCTGCAGAGTGTGGGTCATATATTAAGCTTCACCCACCCAGGGCTCAGGGACCGATGCTGTACAGGGGCAGGGAGGAGGCATGTGACCAAACGGAAATAGAGTCCTACAGGCCTCTGGGGCCTTGCTCATAGGAACGTACAGTATTGGTGTCAGCATGCTCAAGACCCATGCAAACTCAAGAAGACAAAAACCCCAGCACAGAACAGTGGAAATGGGCAGCAGACCCCAATCTTAGCTGAAGAATTCTTGGCAGCTAATTACTGCTGGGTGAGGAAGAGCAGATCTTCTTAAAGGGAGGAACTCTAGTTAGGCTGACTGGATCTCAGTGGATGAATTTGCGCTGAGTGACATCTGGGGACACTAAGTTGATTTGATAGACCGTGACCCAGATGACGGAATGCGTAATTCCAGCGGGGAGGGTTTATGGAGGGCGCCATTAGGGAACGGGGTATGAAGATGATTAAGATGTTCTGTATGAAATACACAAAATTCAATAAAAACTTTATAAAAAGAGAAAAAAGTATGTAAGAGGGCAAAAGAATGCAAGGCGAAGAGGAGCAGAGAGAAATCAAGGGGAGGTGGGGGGAGACGAGGAAGGAAGAGAGGGCAGGAGAGAAATGCAGAAAAGGAGATCCCCAGTGGTTGGCAAGCCTGGTGGACCCTAGTGATGTGTTTTGCTCCAAGAGTTTGCTAAATGGAACTTTCTGTAATGTTCTAGAACGTCCCTCCAGTGCAGTCACCTGTAGCCTTCGGGAGATCTGCAGATTCGAATCTTAGCTGTATTGCAGTTTCAGTGTGGACCCCCACAGGAAGATGACGGTAGATGGAGCACGGACCAAGCATTTTCTCTTCTCTGTGGAGGACAGGCCAAGCTGTCTTTCCGTCCTGCCGTCCCATCTGTGCCGTCCTTTCTGAATGAGGCATCCATGTTGTCTCTCTCCCACCTATTCCTGGACGTCCCACCCACACCAAGGTTTAATTTTAGCTGATTCTCTCTCAAGGACAAAATCTATATTTTTATTTTAATTTATGTTGCCTGAACCATTTCCAAGTTTTACTTTTAGAACTGTCAACATCCGTGACATGTGTTATCGTAGGCACTTCTCTGCTGGTGGGTCCTAAATCTATTGTCACTTTATGTCACTTGGCAAAATGTAAGAAATGCCAGCAGCGTTATAAACAGACGATTTATGTCCGAGGTGGTGAGGGGGGCGGTTAAGAGGATGGATATAATCAATTCTTTCTTTGGAGGCTTTTCTTTGAGGCTGGGAGCCCCAGGTGCCGTTTGCCACTCCCTGGGAAAGGTTTCCCAAGCCGTGGGATGCAAGGACGGTGAAAGGGTGCAATTACTACTGCTGTCTGCTGATCATGCTTGCTCCTGGGGATGCTTATCTGGTCCCAGTGTGGGGAACCCTGGTACGGGAACACCCCTCGTGGGGCGGGGCTGTGCTCACAGTAGGCTCTTGTTAGGGTAGTAGGGTGGAGAAAGGGAGGAAGGATTTTGGTTTCCAGCCCTCACCGGAGTGATCTCTCTAGACTTGGTCATACCACTGCTCTGAGACTTCTCAGGGCTCCCTAATGCACCCCGTTCTGGCCTTGAGGCCTAGGATGACAGCCCAGGGTGCTGCATCTGGGTGGCCTGTGGGGCTCTGAGTCTTTATGTCCCAGTAATCAGCTCAAATCCTCTGTCCTTTAGATCCCCTGCCATTTATTGTCCCCCAAACAGCTGTGACTCCCTCTGAGGTGCTTCCTCTAACCTCAGTTCTGCCTGAGCCGCAGGGCACCCCGAATTGTATTACTTCTCTGTTTCCACTGAAGATTCACTGTCTTTGGAGGCATAGTCTGGGAGCCCCGACTCCCCTGCCTGGGCCAAAAAAGAGACATGAGCCCGAATGGGCACTGGGTGATGTGACAGATGTTTGGGGGGTCCATCTTGCTGATGGGTCAGGGGAGAGCTCCAGGTCAGACTTGGGGCAAGCTGCTATCTCTCTGGACCTCTTGCTCACTTTGACGTGGAAGGGCGGGCCTGGGTGAGAGTCTGAAGACCTGGAAGGCCCTGGGTGGATCAGAGGATGGGACGTGAGAGAGGTCACAGGAAGGTGGTCGCACCCAGCGTCCACCACCAGCACCCTCTGGTTGTTAGCTCTGTGTCCCTCCTCTCAACTCAAGGGAGGTTGTGAGGTTGCCGCTCACTCAGCCGCAGCCAAGGTGACAGCCTTGAGCCACCCATGTCGCTGTAAGAGGGCGGCAGACATCACATGGCTATAAAGAAGGGATTTGTTTGTTCCTCTGGGTTCTAGAGGCTGGAAGTCGCAATTAGAGGGGGAAGCTGATTTGAGGGGGGTCTTCCCCTCGGTTGTGGGCACTGGTTTCTGAGTAAAGCTGGCACCACGGAGTGCTCTGGGCCTTTTCATGAGGGCACTAGCCCATGTCCATACTCTACTTGTGACCTCCTCACCTCCCAAGCCCCCAGCTCTGCCTCACTGCCTGGGCTGTTGACGTGATCCTTGAATTGGGGCTGGGACACAAGGATTCAGTCCATTACAGGAACTAATACATCTTGGTCTGTAGAACCCTCAGAGCTCTCACCCTGGTCTACTGGGATGCTGTCAGACCAGAGAGAACTTTTGAATTCCAACTCACAGACTAGAGATCCGAAGTTTGGAGAAGATCTCTAAGATCTTGGGGAAAGGCAGCAAAGGGAAAAGGAGGAAGCACAATGTGAGTCTGGGTCTAGCTGACCTTCAGTGATGTGCCCTGTGGCCCGCCTGTGGCAGAAGCCCTTGTGCATGTGTTTACAGTGGATGGTGACCATAACATTGGGTCAATCAGAGCAGAATGCTGGACAGGCAACACTCAGATATAAACTATACTGAGTAACATTTTCTAGGTTCATCTACATTGTAGCATGTATCAGTAATTCATTTCTCTTTATGGCTGAGTAATATTCCATTGTATGGATATACCACAATCTCTGTGTGTGTATGCTGTACACAGTGTGTGTGAGTGAGTGATCTGTGTGTTTATGTGTGTATGCTGTCTGTGAATATGCATACAGAGGCCTGAGGTCAATGCCAGGCATCTTCTTCTATTGCTTTCTACCTTATTTTTTGACACAGGGCCTTTCATTGAATCTGCTTGCCAATTTGTCTAGACTAGTGGCCAGTGAACCCCAAGGATCCTCCTGCCTCTGCCTTGCTAGATATACATATTTTGCTCATCCTTTTAGTAGTAGACACGGGGTTGTTTCTGATCTTTGGCTCTTTAGAATAACACTGTTACACATATCCATGTGCAATTGCTTGTCCAGTGGGAAGCGAAAGAAGTCAGACAGTATGCCACATACTTGTTCATTGTCCGTTACAGGGAAATCATAGAATGTGGGTTGGAGATTTCCAGGTGGAGGAGGAAGAGAGAAGACAGGGATATTTCCTAGGTACTCGGGTCTCTCTGGGGGTAAGAAGAGTGTTTTCAGGGTGTGTGGGGCAAGGGACGGCTGCCCAGTTCTGAGAGATAAGTGCCTATTGTCAGGCACTTGAAAGACAGCACTTTGCTACAATGTGAATTTCACTCCATCAACACAATTCCTAAAGACGTCTGCTGTAAGCAAGGCCTGTCGGGGCTTGCCGAGGGTCTGGCTTGCTGTTTGAGTGTGCACAGCACCCGGCACTTGGGAAACACTTTTGTTAAATGCACCAGGGGTCAATGGATGGCCGCAGTCTCCAGACTTCACACCTGTCTGGTCCCCAGGCCCAGGAACTGTTAGAGAGTCATAGTCCCCAGGCTGGACCCCAGAGGGCCTCTGTGTTTGCAGCCTCAGAGGAGGGAGCCACTCCTCCCAGGAGGTCCACTTCTGTTGAACAGGAGGCTGGTGCTCTCCGCCTCAGTCTCTTCCAGGCTCTGCTCTTGCCTCTCTTGTCCTTGGTATTCTTGACTCAGCGGAGCAGGCTCACCCTGTGCTCTGAAGCCACCATCTGTCTGGATGGAGCACACAGCCAGTGGAACACACCCCCCACTGGAGCACATCCCCCACTGGAGCACATCCCCCACTGGAGCACATCCCCCACTGGAGCACACCCACACTGGAGCACACCCACACTGGAGCACACCCCACACTGGAGCACACCCACACTGGAGCACACCCACACTGGAGCACACCCCACACCAGAGCACACCCCAGTGGAGAACACCCCACATACTTAGGAAAGCACCGGGTACCCCTGGGTGGTCAAAGGGCTGCAGCAGTAGATGTCATGCTGTTGCGCTGCTGGTGTCTAGCACAGGCACAGCCGCCTCCGGGGAGTAGTGGCCTCACATCCAGGGTCTATTGCATGGCCCCACCGTGGAAGCCCCCCTTCATTGAGAGATTTTAAAACATAAAGTGTGTTCAGACCCCAGGATATGCTCATGTGAAGGTGTTGTTCCTTACGAGGTCAGGCACATGGCAGACCCTCCCGAAGGTAGTTGTCAGAGCTGGCGTTGGTGTCTCCAAAACATAGGAAAGAAAACAGGTGATGTCACTTCCTGCAGGTCACATGATTCTAAGAGCCACACGGGGCTAGACAGCTCAGTGGGTAAATTGCTGCACAACCACAAGGACCTGAGTTCAGATCCCCAGCATCCATGTAAAATGTTGAGCATTGTGCTCCCTGTGTTACACATGAGAAAGCCGAGGCAATGTGGCCTGTCACACAGCCAGGAGATGGCGAAGCTGGGTTTGGACCTGGTGCTGAAGGATTTGAAAATTATTTTTAACTAAAGTTGAGGCTGGTTCTAACAGCTGAAGGCAGAAGGCTGGGGAGATGGCCCTTAGCCGGTCTAAGCTGGAGTAGGGCTTGGCAGGAAGGATTGGTGGCCTCTGAGAGTCTCTGCCTCAGCCTTGATCCCAGGCTGTCCCAGGGCTGAGGGCTGCAGAGAAAGCGCTATGCAGATGACCCATTAAAATTTCATGTGGCTTAGAAAATTCAGTGTTGACTCTGGTGACGCAAATAGGTATGAAAATTCTGAGGAAGGCCGGTGCATTGTTACGGAAATCAAATGGTTGAGCGGCCACTAATGAGGCAGGTGAGGGGCTTCCATCACCCTGAGGACCCTGCGCGGGAGCAGCTTCCATTATTCATGACCTCTTGTTTGAGTTTAAACCTCAAGGAGGACCGGGAGGGGGGCTGGGGTGTGCAGACGCCTGCTGGGCTGGGAAGGCCTGCGACTAATTGACAACTGCTCTCAGGTCCCCTTCCCCAGGGTACAGGGTCCATCCTCAGCTCCAAGTCCTGGGGCCTCCCCAGCACTTGCCCAGGCTCTGCCTGGATTTCTACATCCACCAGCTTGAAGCATGTGAGGACGGCGACAGGAGGCCTGGCTCTGTGTAGCCTGTGACTGAGCCTCAGATTCTTCCTCTGTAAAATGGGGCATAAGTGGCTCCTGTCTGGCTTAGTCCTTCCCTCCCTCCCTCCCTCCCTCCCTCCCTCCCTCCCTCCCTCCCTCCTTCCCTCCCTTCCTCCTTTTCTTCGTCCCCTCACCCCCAACTTATTTTGAGACTAGGGTCTTGCTATGTGGCTGACCTCTACCTTACTATGTAGCCCAGCTGGTCTTCAGTCCCTCCCACCCTAACTCCCAAGTGTGGGATGACAGACTTTGTCTGTAAGGCTGCTCGGTGGTTAAAAGCTCCTGCTTGGACCCCTGTGTTCTGACTAGGTTCAGATTCTGCAAGTCTGGGGCAGGGCTCAGAGTCTCCATTTTCTAGACCATTCCTGATAAGGTCAGTGCGGCTCTTGGTCCCTCACTTAGGGGCAGCCAGGATCGATGGGAGAGTGCTCGTGGGAGGATCTGCTGGTCCAAAGACTGAGCGCAGTAGTATCCAGGGAGCGGAGCTGAAAGACACCGCCATCTTCATTCCTTGGGCTCTGCCGTCATTGGCTGGGTCTAGGTCTCCACCCAAAGGCACTGAATTCATTGGCAGGGCCAGATCTGCAGGCTGACGCATTACAGTCATTAGCTATGTCCAAGCACCCTCAGGTCCACACACCCGGGCTCTGTGGCTCTCTGTCCTGTCTCTGACCACTGTGCAGGTCCCACCTTCTTGCACCCCTTCCCTCCACTCCCCCACTGTTCGCTTTGTCTGGAGTAAACCATATTCAAGGGAGACCCTGAAAGCCCAGTTGGCCCCTGGGGAAGAGGGGATCCTACACCCTCGGCAACTACGTCTCTCCCAATCCCATCCAGGCACTTAGGGTACCATAGTCTGCACAGTGGCTCAGCGTCCTCAGTGGCCACCTCTCCAGCTCTTTCCTGTGGCTTCGCTGGCTGACTCCTGACAAATCAGATAGGTTAACCCAGCCAGAGAGGGGAGGGTCAGCTCCGGCCCATCACAGCCTGTGTGTGGTATGCCCAATAGCCAGGACCCCCAGTCCTCCCCCCGACCCGCACTCCTCACTCTGACAGGGCTGTAAGAGCCTCTGTCTCCTGCTGGCATTATCTTAGTAAACGGTCCAAGCACTCAGGAGGTTAATGCAGGCCTGTAAATCTGCAGTGGGTCGAACAAGTGTGACTCGAAGAACTGTTTATAAATCTACAGGAACGGCTCCAGTTTGTTTATTTAATAAAATATCATTTCACAGAAATGCACAGGGCACAGCAGGACCCTCACCTGCGTGGGTCTACAGAGTGGGGTGGGGTGGAGGTCTGCAGAGGCCCTGGCTGTGTGCTGGGTTGAAGGAGCTCTGGCATTGAGGCCCACGAGCTCTGTGGTCGTGCCAGGGGGTCTGAAGTGGGCGTACCTAGCTCACTTAAGGCAGCACCTGCCCTCGGGATTCTTTAATGAGACCCTGTTCATATCCGACACAGTGTGAACAAAGCCCGGGACCTGCGGAATGCTGTTTGCAGACCACAGACACCTCTCCACGAGTCTCACTAGATTTGCCTGCAGTGGGTTGTTAAAACAACAAGATGTCAGGCAGACTCACATGTGGTGGAGTTAATGCTATTAACGACTGTGGGACTGCAGCAAACAGACAGGATTCCAACGCCAGGTTCACCATCCGCAGGAAAGACAGCTGTCGCGTTCACCTCCTAGCCTCAGTTTCCCTCTGTGCTCCACAGACATGTTGCACTGTGGCGGGCCCCCGAGGCCTCTGTGGCTGGAGGTCCACTGGGACTTCGTACTCTTTCCTTTTTCTTTTGCTTCCTTTTCTTGAGACAAGGTTTTAGAACACAGCCTGGCTAGCCTAGGTCTGGTTCTAAGACCCTGAACTCATGATCCTTCTGCCTTAGCCCCCTAAGTGCTGGGCTGACAGGTGTGACCACGACACTCTGATTGACAGGGCCCAATTTGGAACTAAAAAGCAGTGGGAAGTGACTAGTGAGTGGGAGGAAAATACTGCAGAACGTTGCTGTAACAAAACACCTGACAGAAACAACTGAAAGGAAGAAAGGTTTATTTGACTCATGGTTTCAGAGGGTCAGGCTTAGCACCAAGATGACAGGAGTGTGTTGTTGAGCACCAGTGTTCACTTCCTGGCTAACAGGAAGCAGCTCAGGATGATCTACCCTAATGACTTGGCATCAGTGACCTACTTCCTCCACCCAAGCCCCTGCTCCTAAAGATTCCATGACATCATAGAATAGTACCACCACCTGAGAACCAAACAGGCAATGCACACGATCCTAAGAGACATGTTATCCTCAGTCAGCAGCCAAGGGTGTTCCTGCCTGAGCGCTTTGCACAGCTGAGCTGCCTGGGAACTAATGCACAGCAGGAGACACAGTGTGGTCTGTGGTGAAGACCCGGGTGGCAGTCCTGGGTTCGAGTTCTGAACCCAGCATTTGACTGAACAGCTTTTGTGTTCAAGGAATTGAACCCCTGTATTCCTGGGAATTGGGGACCTTCGTATCTCCCTGCTAGGGTCCTGAACCTTCCAGGGAGACAAAGGTTCCCATCAGCTGGCACATACTAGGCATGTTCAGTAAGTGGCACATAGGCAGACAGCGCAGGAGACAGCAAGAGCCAGGAGTGAGGGTGGCTGGCCCTCCCTGGGGTTCTCAGAGCTGCCCAGGATTGAGCTGAAGTCATGGGCTCTCGACCTGGGAAAGAACGACCGGCCGGCCGCCCTCGCGGGAGCTGGAGACTCAGCGCCCAGGCCCTCTTAACTGCAGTTTAATTTGGCCACAGCTATTGATGGTTTAATAACAGCTGCCTGATTATAGAGGCTTCGTCTAAAGACTCTAATTCCTCCAGGCTAATTGCTGAGCGTTTGATTAACCCAGTGGCACTCATTAGAATTTTCTGAATAGCTTTCTCAAAGCACCAAGCCCTGAGCCTCACTGTAGCCCAAGTTTCTCTGTCTCTGATAGGGTGACATGGGGCTGCATTGTCATTTGCGGCTGGGGGTTGTTGGACACATCACCCATGGCCTTTACCCTGAAGGGGTGGGCAGGAATGGTCCAGGCTTGTGACACCCTAAAATGTCATTCAACTTTGTGCAGAGTCCTCCCCATTGAGAACCGTTGCTCCTGAGAACTAGCGGGGTGTGGCATGGGGGAGGCACACGTTTGTGAGTTTTCTACCAAACCTCCTGCCAGAAGCTGGCCTGAGCATTTGGCCTGGTCAACTGCTCTGTGAATGTGGGTGGCATGGCCATCCAAGTGGAAGTTTGGAGGGAACGGGCTGGTGTTGACTTGAAGTTTGGCCCAAGATCACCACCGGGAAGTGAAGATGGTTAGAGACCTTATGTGACAAGAAGGCTGCTGAATGCCTGCCCTTGACTATGTGTATGCTCACTGGCTGCATGGCCCCAGCCTCACCCTTAGATGTGACCTCCATGAGGCTCATAGACCTGTTCTGAGGTCTCCTCTGTTAAGAACTTTCTGGAAAGCAGCCCAGAACACTGCTATCTGCTGCTTGTGACTTAGGGGTGGAGCTTGTACTGTTTCTTGAAACACATTCGAACAGTAACTTCTTGTTGCTCACAGCTCCCTGAATTGCGGAGAGGACCAACCAACGTTCTCATGGCTGTCAGCTCAACCGAGGGCAGCAGAAAGCAAAATTCAGGACAAGCAGGTGACCCTAGTGACCGCTGCTATACTGGCTCTATTTATGTGGCTGCGATAAAGCACCATGACAAAGGTGACTCATAGAAGGAAGAGTTTATTGGGCTTAGGGTTCCAGAGATACAAGAGTCCATCATAGTGGGCAAGGCGTGGCGGTGGGCGGCTGGCATAACAGCAGAAAACTGAGAGTTCCTGTCTTCAACCGTTCACAGGAAGCTGAGAGAGAGCAAAGTGGAAGCTGGGGAGGTGTTGAATCCAAAGCCCACCCCCAGCGACACCTGTAACAGCAAGACCATGCCTTCTAAGGATTCCATAACCCCCTAAAATGGTGCCTCCGACTGGAGACTACGGCATCCTCTATTTTTTTACCCTCAGTTTCTGGGAAGACCGGTGGTCAGCAGTGCAGTGTCCTTAGCAAGGCAGGGCGGGCTCTTGAGGTGTCTTAGCTACCAGTGAAGTGGTGGGCTCGGTGGACGTGGCTGTCAGTTCAATGGTGCATGTAGAGGACAAGGCACTGTGTTTACCTGTGGTGTTCAGCAAAGGCTGGAGCTCTGGGTTTTACTGTAGACAGGGCTGGTAGAGGCCAAGACACTCAGTACAACATTTGCTCTGACTTCAGACGCCTTCTGAGACAGGAATAGGCTGTACATGTCACTGTCAGGTTGTAGGTAACTTACAATTTCCGAGTCTAACATAGATATTGGCTAAAACATTGTATTTAAGGAAATTCTCCTTTTTATGGGATCACAGCAGAAAGAGTCTGGGACCCCTTAACCCACAGGTACTGGTATCCTGTGATGTCTCTGAAGTGGCCAGAGTCTCAGAGCAGCCAGGGAAGGGACGATGCTAGACAAGGCTTGTTCCACCACATCACACAGAGATGGGACAAGACAGAGGCCTCTAGTCAGTGAACAGAAGGACATTCTCCTAGGTAAAGCATGTCAAACCTTAGGGACCTGGCAGGAGGGGGCAGCGGCTTCATGATGGAGGAACAGCACAATTCCTTAGCAGGGAGTCAGGAAATGCTCTGGGCTGGGGAGTCTGTCTCCCCTCGCCCCCAGCAGCAGCGAGCTTTAGCCGCCAGCCCACTGCATCTCCAGGGTCGAAGTAGCCGCCCTGCTCCTGGCTTCTGTGTTTAACAACGTCACCACCCGGGGACTTGTGGCTCCTGGCTTGAGGAAAAGTGGATCTTAGACATCATCAAGGCCATTAAGCCATTGACCTGGGAGGAGGGGCCGACCCTGGATGCTCTGTGTGGCCCCCAGGGGCCTTCAAAGGGGAAGAGAAGGAGGCAGAGGAGGGAGAGCCAGAAAGATGGTGAGTTCTGCATGGCTCTGAGGCAGAAGGGGCAGCGTTGGGAGGGAGGAACCCCCTTCTCCCTGTGTCTCCTGATGCCTTGTTTAGGCCCAAGGGCCTCCAGGACGGGTGTTTGTACGTCACTAGAAGTGTAGGGATATCCTGTAGTCCCTGGATGGGCTGGGCTGGGAAGCAGCGTTGCAGACTGGGATAATAAATGTTGAACATATTTAGCTCTGTCTCCAGCAGGCACATTCTTTTCTGTTGCTACCGTGAGTGGAGTGGTACCAGGCTGCTGGCCTAGGTCTCTGACCACTCCAAGCTAGACTTCAAGAGAGAACTGGGATGCAACGAGAACTGGGTTCAGGTTTTGTCTCTGCCTCTTGAGAATAATCAGGTGACTTGGGACTTGTTCCTGCCCAGCTCTGGGCCTCTGTTTTCCTGGTCAACCATCTGTAGGCTGGGTGGAAGTGGTAAGCCTCCATAGGCGGCAGTCTGTCTTTCTGGGAAGTCTCTATCACGCCTCAGAGCTGACGATGGTCCCTCACAGGACCATGCCTACATTCTTGATCTACTGGCTGAAGTTAAAGGGGCCATAGACTGAGCTGTCTGGTCCCCGCTGACATCCAGACCTGTCCTTGGTCATACCTCCTTCCCAAGCTCATGAGTCACACCCACTGCTGAGTGCATCACTCCATTCCCTCTGTCAAGCTGATCCAGAGCCCTCCTTGTGGTTCGGGGAGACTTGAGCCTTGCAGCTCAAAGAAGTGGGTACAAATGTGGGCTACACCGCCTGGGCAGTGTGCTGATCCTCAGTTTAACCACCTGATAAGTGGAAATACCAGGCAACAATAGAGTGCACTGCAAAAGGTCATTAAGAGATGCTCTTTTGAGCAACAGTTTGAGGTGCAGGAGGAGAGGCAGTGCGGAGGTCTTAACTTGGCAAAGCTGGGCCGAGGGAAGGAAATCACAGAGCACTCCCACAAGAGACTCCATCTACGCCGAATGCTAAATGGGGCAGTAGATGCAAAGTGTTCAACTCAACGCTGATGTGCTGTGTGGCCAGAAAACTAAGAAGGCGTGGAAAGGGAGGGATGGGATTTCCAGGCTGGGTGGACCCAGGACCCCGGCCTCCCCTCTTGAGCCTTACCCTCCTCTGCCCGGAGCTCCTCTTCTTGCTACTCCATCCTGCAGCCCACAGCTGGGTCTCAGCCTTCCCATCCTGCATCTGACTGTGGGGCATGCATCACACACAGACCTGACAGGAGAGGGAGGGACGCAGAGCTGGGAAGAGGGGCTTGAAGAAGATTGATGCTGGCATTGTTGCCATGGCAACTGTAGGATGGGTGGGAGGCCCATTGCCTGGAGCAGGTCCTCCCCTCTTCCCGGATTCCCAGCCTTTCGGGGAAGGCCTAAGAATATGGGTGGGGCCTCAGGGGGCAGGCAGGGAGGTGGTGCAATTCCAGCCTCTTCTGCTGGATCCATGGGCCTTTGGGGAAGACCTGCCCGTTCTCTGTACTGAAGGACAGGGAAGCTGCATGAAGGCAGTGTGGTGGTGTTTCCACTTACCATGTTCTTGGCACCCGACAGTAGCTCTGTTCATTCCACCAGATGGTGTGCTCCATCCGCAGAGCATCTTGGGTAAATCCAGACTGCAGAGACCCGAGTTCCATCCTGACTCTGCTTCTCCCTACTCGGGTGTCAGTATCCATTGTCTGCCTTCTCTGAGCCTCAGTTCCCTCATCTGCAAAATGGGTGATGTTCTATGATGTTACATCATGCTACCTATCTCGTAGTGTGTCTAAGATTTCTGAATGCTGATATAACATGTTTAGCGTCAGGCTGGTCAGCCGGGGATGTTCCAGAAACTGTGTATAATAGTTAGTAGTATTGGAGGCCACCCAGGGAGTACATGTACATCTTGCCAGCAGGCTTCATGGGACTGAGTCAGAGGCAAGACCTAACCCACTTCTTTAACAACTGGGGTTTACTTCTTTTCCTCACATTAGTAAATATTTTCCCAGCCTTTCAGAGACCTGAGCCTGGGGGAGCACACAGGTCAGTCGCCACAAGACACAGGGCTAACAAAAACAAAGATCTGCGCTATGATGGGCTCCTTTGAGGATGTCACATGAATTCTTTTTTAAAAATTTATTTTATTATTGTCAATTATGTGCCTGTGTGTGAACATGAGCACAGGTGCCCACAGAGGTTGATGGTGTCAGGTCTCCAGAGCTGGACTTACAGGCAGTTGGGAGCTGGGAAGTGAACCCAGGTCCTCTGCAAGAGTAATTCATGCTCTTAATGACTGAGCCATCTCTCTAGTTCACTGCATGCATTCGTCAGAGTACCTCTACAAGAGAGGAGATCGAGCCTCAGAGAGGTTGTCCAAGCCACCTGACACTACACAGCTAGCTGGAGCCAGAGGACTTTATCAAAAGGACTTTGATAATTCCTGAGGCGGGAAGTGGTTGCAGTTCTAAAACACCCTTCTGCCTCTGATGTTGTCCCCACCTCCCTGGGAATCCGCAAGCCAGAGCCCAGGAGGCGAGCCTGCAGATAACTGCTCCCGTCTGCAGCCTGTCTCTCCGTCTCTCCTGCCGCGAATGCTTTCCTCTGCTGTGCAGACGTGTCCTAGCTGGACTCTGCTTCTACCTTTGTTGCCTGTGGCTGAATCTTAACCGCAAGCTCCACTGTCTGTGGAGGTTCAAGTGGGGCTTCCTGGAAGCATCTTGCTACCACATCCATTTGTGGCGCAGACATCGTTGGCTCTAAAGCTACACGTTGCTCCAGTGAGCCATATCCCCACATTACAGACAGCCCAGAGTGAGGCTGGAGCTGTGCAGAAAGCCTCTTGCAAGAGGAGAAATTGCTGTGGTTACTAGTTCCCTGGCTTTGATAATAATCTGCTTAATGTCTTGTGTCAAACTAATTACTCCATAATTACCTTTTTTAATAACAGGTACTTTTAATTGGTGCAGGTTAAACAATTCTGTTGTAAAAATCGGCTGTTTTACATTCATGAGTAGTTTATGAAGGGCTGGGACAACCTTGTAATATTAAACACCCCACTAGGGTGGGGCTTGGATGAGGGTTGCCTCGAAGCTGCCCATTGGTGACATTGGAGCACTCACCCACAATGCATTGCTCTTACAGACCCAGAACTCAGGCCAGACTTTTAGAGAAGGAGACAAAAGACGTACCTAGAGGTCTTTGGTAAACCGAGACATGCGGGGGTCAAACGGCTCCATCCTGGGTAGGTTGTTACCAAAGTTTTCTTTTTCTTAAAAGATTTATTTTTTCATTTATGTGACTATCTGTGTGTATGCATGTGTGTCTGTATGTGAGTGGGTGTCTCATCAGGCCAGAAGGGTGCACGGGATCCCCTGGAACTGGAGCTACAGACAGTTGTGAGTGTGTGGGTGCTGGGAACTGAACCTGGGTCCTCAGCAAGAGTGTCCAGTGCTCTTAACCACTGAATCATCTCTCCAGCCCTAATCCTGATGGTTGTGAAAGGTGCTGTAATAAACTGACTAAGCCTGGAACAGGGCTGGCCTTGATAGTAGGCCCACAGCCTAGCCATGTAGGTCAAGGGCAGTCTCTTGCCCTCTCTTAGCCCCAGATTCTTTATCTGTAAGTGTAAAGAGTTGTGATGTTGTCTGACCCCATGGGCTGTTTAGATCCTGTAGATGTAGAGGGGGGGAGTCTGACATCGTAGGACTCGGCACAGCTGCTCCTGCCAGAGACCTCTCAGCAGTCCGCCCCCTTCCTCCCCAGACCCTCCTCTGCAGACCCCAGCACCCTTTGCAGGCATTCCCTCACGTCTTGGCTGAGAAAGTGCACACACTCATTTCATTATAGCGGCTTTCTGCATTTCATTAAAAACTCTGACAGGCCATTTCATAATAATTTATTAGCACAGAGTCAATTTTTATTAATTACAATCATTAATTTATCAGTGTTCCCGTCATCTGAAGTTTGGTCAGAAATGAAAGGCGAGAAGAGCAGAGAGAAAAATGGGGGAAATGGGAGTTGGGAGGGGTTAGGACCCAGGGAGGGGTGAATGCCATGTTCGGCTGGGCAGGCGCTCTGGAGCCGGAGAGTGCAAAGCCTTGAGGTGGGGTTGGCACCTGGCTCTGGAACCTGGGGATCTGAGCACTAAATTCCTCGTGCATGTGGGGGTGGGATTTAGGTGTGGCCAGGGCAGAGTCTTGTCCTGGGTCCGAGTCTTCCAGGTTCCTGCTTCTGTCGCCTCAGTTTCAGTGCCATCCTTCCAGATGGTTGATTTGCTCTTCTGGCTGGTGTCCCCCTCAATCTCCAGGTCATCAACTCTGAGAGCGGCAGTCCAGGCCTAGCCGCCACTCCATCTCAGACCCCACCGAGCTCACACAGCTGCGACATCACGAGGTCCTGACCCTTTACCTTCGGTCTCCCGGGGACCAACATCTCACTGTTCTGTTCCACAGCTCTTAGATCGAAGTTGGCTCTGATTGGGCTCAAGATTCTTAGCCACCTGTGCTGGTCAGATTTTTGTCAACTTTACGTGAACCATCGTCAACTGGGAAGAGGGACCCTCGACTGTGGAATTTCCTCAACTGACTGGCCTGTGATCACATCTGTTGGCCATTTTCTTATTGTTGGTTGGTGTAGGAGGGCTCAGCCCACTGTGGGTAGTCCACTCCTGGGCAGATGGTCCTGGGTTGTATAAGAAAGCAGGCTGGGCACAGGCCAGAGGGAGCAAGCCAGTAAGTAGCATTCCTCCACGGTCTCTGCTCCAGTTCCTGTCTTGAGGTCCTGCCTTGGCTTCCCTCCGTGAAGAACTGTAAGCTGTAAGATAAAATAAACCCATTCTTTCCCAATTGTATCTGGTTAGTGTTTTATCACAGCAAGAGGAAGCAAATAGGACACCATCCAGTGCTAGAACCCCGTAGCATCTCACTTTGGTCTACACGCTGCTTCCAAGATAACAAAGTGCATAGAGGCCGAGGAGGGCCGCTTTGGATGCAGACCTGACCTGGGCAACTGGGCTGGATGCTCTCCTGGGATGCAGTGTTCTGTCTGCCTACAATCCCTGTTGAGGCTCAGGTTCTTGTGTGACACTGGAGGTACCCACGCCAGGCCACGTGAGCAGGTGCTCAGTTTATGAGTGGCAGGGACTCTGGGATCTGGTAGGATGGCAGTGCCAGGCCCATCAAGAGCAGCTGTGGAGACAGCCTGTTCCCAGCCAGGTGAATGTCACATAGAGGAGATTCACCATTAATGGTTACTCAGAGATCCAGATCTGACAGGGGTTGGCTGTGGTGTGGTGCTGCAGCAGAGTCTGGTGGCCTGGCGTGCTCCTCTGGGGCAGGGGGCTCCAAAGCCTGGACTCCTGGGCATGCAGGGACAGGGCAGGACTCTGAGGATTGGGTTCTGTTTGGGCTGTATCACATGCTGCAAGGCTATGGATGAAGGTTCCGTTTTCTTCTGGGATACACTGCCAGGCCTAAGTCCTGCTGACTTGAATCTGGGGTCCCAGGCAAGAATTTAATCTATTTAGCAAGTTCCCAGCACACAAAGCCTTATGTTGGCAATGAGCAGGCCTGAGGTCACACAGAAAGTTCCGAATGGTCCAAACTCCTCCCACAACCCTGTCCTGAGGATGAAGTCATGTGATAACACCTAAAGAGAAGGTCCCCCCAAATATGGATATTGGAGATCAGGATGATGCCTGCACCATGGTTTGTCTATAGCTTCTTCCACTGTTTCTTAGCCATCAATTATGTTTTCCAGATGAGAAGGCCACATTCTCACCTCTTGAGAACTTTTCATGTGGTGGCAACTGGGAACAAATTGAGGATAAGGTCAGGTGCAGCTTGGTACTTTTTAGGCCCTGGATAGGCTTCCCTGAGCAAGGAAGGAAGGAAGGGAGGAAGGGAGGAAGGGAGAAAGGAAGGAAGGAAGGAAGGAAGGAAGGAAGGAAGGAAGGAAGGAAGGAAGGAAGGAAGGAAGGAAGGAAGGATTCACACAGGACGCTGGCACTAGGGGCCTGTCAGCTGCAAACTGTGACCACCTAGCCAAGCTAACTTCCAGGGGAGGGTGTGAGCTGGAGATCAGTTAGCTGTTGGCAGTACTGGAAACGTACAGGGAAGATCTGTTTTAGAAAGCAGTCCGAGGAGCAAAGCTGTCCTGAGGATTCCCTCCCTACTGCTAAATCCACTCCAGTGACAGTATTCCACTGTGGAAGGTTCTAGAATGTCAGATCTACAGATTTCTAATATATATATGTACTCACGCGCACACACACACACATAAGTTGTCCTGGTGGGCTTGGGAAAACACCTTCCTTTGCGAGCTTTTGAGGTCCCAGCATGCTTTCTGCTGCAGAGCAACAGCTGGCATTTGTTCTGTGACCCCTGACTCATGGCTGGTGCCTGCCAGTCGCAGGGTGGACAGTGAGACCTCTGACTGGTCCCACTCTGGAACAGCAGCTGAATCTGGGACACATTCTATGTTTCCCACAATTAAAAGTGCTGACTGATACACTGATATTTCACTTACATATGCATATACATGTACTATGTATTTTGGTACATATATGTGCATGTACATTATGTGTATGCACATTAGAGCTCTTTGGAACCGACATTCTAGAGATTTCTAGGTTGTAAACAATGTGGTGGATATGGAATACAGCCCTGGTCCTGGTGGTGTGGCTTGAGGGGCCACTGAGCCCACAGCAGGAGGAGCGGGTGCATTGTACCCCCTTTGGCTTTAGGCAAGAGTGGGCATCATTTCAGAGAGGGGTCTTGAGGCACAGTGCGGTGTGAATACCCTGTTCAAGGACTCTTCTTTTGCTGTAAGTTGCCCTGGTCTCCCAGTTTCTCAGGAAGCCCCTCTCCTGAGCACGGAGGCCGTCACACAGTGGGCATGTCCTTACACCCCACGGGGTCATCTGTCGGTACAGGCACAGTCATCTTCAGCCTCTGTGGACACTGACTACCAGGCCTGGACGAGGCACAGCCTCTCGATGCTCAGGCCCCCTGCACAGAATAGCACGCATCTGCGAGTCGCTTAGACAACCCTCTCTTGACGGCTTTGGACTAACAGGGTCAGGCCCCAGCTGTTTGGGGAATGGTGGCAACAGAATCTGTGCATTTTTAGTGCAGTTTATTTTTCCCAGACATTTCCTCTTGTGGCTGGATTTGTGGTGAGGCCCTGAAGACAGGGGCTGAGCTGTCTGCCCTCTTGGGACAGCTCTTGTGAATCGCAGCATGGCTTCTGGCCTGGGGTTCTCCTCCCTTGCTCAGCGTGGCCGCTCCTTCCTCCAGCCCTGGGTCAGGCTGCATGAAAGGATGGGTGGCTGGGCTCTGCACCCCGCTGTCCCCAGGTCCCCCTGCCTGCTCCCTGCACTGTCCACACTCTCCAGCCATCTGGGAAATTCATTTCTTTCGGCATTCTTGTGCAGACAGGACACAACTCTCTGCTGGGTCTGTCTGCTTCTCAGACAGGGACGGTGTGTCTGTGTCTGGAATTGATGACGTCACTAGTGACTCCATCGGAACCTCTCTGTGTTCTGTTCCCTGCACTTATTTTCTGTGTGGGCTTTCCGCTTTCCTAGGCAGTGCTCCTGGCACTCGTCCCCTGGTTAGCTCAGTGCTAAGGTCCCTGTGGGAGCAGGGACAGGCAGCTGAACACGTGGCCGCTCTGTCCCGGAGATGTGGGCAGTTTCAAGACATCTTTCCTCACCTGAAGGGTTCAAGTTCTCTCACCTGTTTTCTCTGTAATTCTCACTTCTGGTATTTCAGGAGTTCTGTAGGGGGTTGAGGCATCCTCAGTCTCTGAGCTCTGGCCTGTGACAGTAGACCGAACCTGTAAAAGAACTACAGAAATTTC
This sequence comes from Eospalax fontanierii, assembly GCA_035773235.1. Classification (NCBI taxonomy): domain Eukaryota; kingdom Metazoa; phylum Chordata; class Mammalia; order Rodentia; family Spalacidae; genus Eospalax; species Eospalax fontanierii. The sequence continues at coordinate 69,618,972 of CM069529.1, read as the reverse complement.
CAGATCTTGTCTTGGATGGGGCCCAGGGAAACTTGGCACCAGTTCCTTTGGCCAGAGCTGGAATTCTTGGCCAACCCTTATCCTCACCAAACATCCCGATATCTGCTCCACCTGGGGGGTGAGTACATCTCAAGGCAGACACATTCCAAGCTTTAATGATGGATTAAATACCAGGTACCTTAACATTCTAATAAATGATGTTTATTACACTGGGGTTGTAAACAGAGAAGAAATTACAGTAGAAGTATCATTGTTACCTTTGAGGCGCCCATCCAGCTTTCCGGTGTGGAGATGTCAGTGCTAACAAGCACATAATTGGCACCAGAGAGATGATTTTTGCTACCTTGTGCAGAGGCACATAAGGATTTCAGTAGGAATATGCTTTATTCAATCTGCCCATTTGCATAACCCTCCCAACTCTGAGTTAATACAGACTCTCTGGAGATGGTGCCAAGTCCTTTGACTGCTTCTTAACTAAACCTCCCAGTCAAAGTTGTGTGCCTTGTGTCCTCTGCCTCCAATATTCGATTTGTATTTAGAATGGAAGGTTCTGGAAGACATGTTCTCCTGCTTCCCAACCTCAGCCAGTCCCAGCATCTAGCAGAGGGCACCATAAACAGGCCCTGCTGGAGACTAAGATTCGTGAGTAGATGGTGACCCTGTGAGGGAGAGGAATTCTCACTGAGAATCGAAATTGCCTGACCACAGCCTAACCCTGAACACAGGCCAGCCTGACTCTGGATCTCTTTATTCTAAAATCATATTCCATCTTCACTTCAAGAAATAGGGTACATAGTCTCACCCCATCCAGTGTGCTAGCCCCAGCCACCTGTGGCTCTTTGCGTTTAAAATCATCACAATTTTATAAGGTTGGTTTTTTTTTTTTTTGAGACAAGGTCTTGCTATCTATAACCCAGTCTGGCCTAGAACTTCAGACCCTTCTGCCTCAGCCTTCTGAGAGCTGGGGTGACAGGTACATACCATATCTGGCAAAATTATATGATATTTAAAATTCAGTCACCAGTCACCATGGCATGGGAGGCTGCCGTTCCACCATGGAATAGACTGGAGGGTGTTCTTCCTTCCTAGTTAGTGTAAGGGCTTGGACTGCAGAGATGGCCCAGTGCCTGCTGTGTGACAAGGACCTGAACCCACATAAAAAGGTGGGAATGGGGCACTGCATGGCAGAAATTCCAGCTCCTGGGAGGTGGACGCTGGTGGCTAGAGCAGGACTTGTCTCCTGCCCTGTTGCGGAAATTGGTGAATCCAGCTTCAAGCTTCTCAACAGACTGGGGAAGGCACTTCCTTTTGGGAGACAGGAGTGTGGGGACAGATCTGGGACTGGGGGTCCAGGAGGGATCGGTACCCACTGCAGGTCAGACACGTATGGAGGGAGGGACACGTGTCATATCAATCATGACACAGTGGTGGCCCAGGGAGGTGCAGAGTGGAGGGTCCGGGTGCTGCCCTGGCGGAGCCCCTTGTGCCTTCGCTACCCTCCTCTCTTCGTGGGGTCATACAGCCCATTTGGTATCTATGTGCAAACTGGTCCAGGTGTCTTCCTCTGGACACAGCTCACCCTTGCCCAGCAGCCTCCAGACCCTGTGAATCAGCTTCAGCCTCTATATGCCCCTCAGCCGGGCGCAGTGGGCATCAGGGAGTCGGCACCTCGTGACAGCGTGACTCCTCGTGTCAGCTGCCATCTTCCTTGAAGTTCATGGTGAGTCTGTCCTGTCAGTCTGTCCTTTGGCCCTGTCCCACCCTGGACATTTCAGACTCTACTGGGGACTCACGCCCTCCTCCTCTCTCCAGGAGCCCCCGCTTCAGTGACTGCTGAGCCCTGAAGGCTGAGCCATGCATCTCCTGTCCTCCTGGGCAAAGGGCCTTAACTCATAGGTCCAGAACCCCATTGACAGGCCTGATTTGGCTCCCTGTGCATCTGGGCTCCCATCTGGCCCCTAGAGTCACCATGCAGGTTGCTTTATGGAGATAATAAATACGAATTCCCTAATATGATTTTCTTAGGTCCCAGCGACTCACTCAAGCAAATCTTCCATTTAGCACCTGACTTTCTCTTAGAGGGAGCAGAGAAAATATTGTTATTGGGCTCAGCTGTGAGAGACTGGGGAAGAGATGGCCACCAAGGCCAGAGATGGCTACTGCTCCTGGGCTTGGCCCCACTGACTCCAGTGGGGGCAGGAGGAAGGCAAGACGAGTCCCAGTTGTGCGTGGTAGAAGTTCCCCCAGAAGGGTACCGCAGGTGACTCAGGTGGGGGTCTATACAGGACCAAGCCACTTAAGCTAAGCACTCCAGGGAGATGCAGGCAGCCCTTACTCTCTAAATTTGATTTCTTTGTTTTGTTTCGTACAGGACAGGGTCCCGAACTCAGAGATCTGCCTGCCTCTGCCTCCCAAGTGCTGGGATTAAAAGGGTGCACCACCATGCCCAGCTCACAGTTTGAAATTTAACATTTCTATTTGGGTAAAGGCACAGGAGGAAAGGGACAGTCAGCAGGCAAAGGCCATGGGTGTCCTACGGTGGGTGGGATATGGCAGCCCAGCTCAGCGTCCACAGCCTTTGTGCAGGAGAAATCAGCGCTCACGGAGAGCGAGGTTATCTGTGGGCACCAGCTGTCCAGCATCCTTATGATTACAAAAATGCCAGCTTGAGGCTGGGGATACGGCCTGGCGGCTGAGTGCGAGTGCTCGCTGCGCACGCATGGCACCTGGGTTTGGATCGCTAGCCCCATGTGCTGTGCATGGCTGTAACCCCAGGGGGAGACAGGAGGCTCCTGGGAGCTTTCAGGCCACCCAGTCTAGCCAAATCATAGAGCTCTAGGCTCAGGAAGAGACTGTCTTGGATAAATAAGGGGAGAGCAGGAGAGGGCTGTCCCTAGCCTCCTCTGCTTCCCCGTGAACATCCGCCAGCACACACATAAAACGAAAGTGAACAAAGATGCAACTGTATGCAGGCATGATTTATTTTTAACAAAATTTACCCTTTAAACTGTGTAGTTTTGATGAATTTTCAAAACACATGCAGTTGTCCAACAACCAACATTCATGGAACCAACACTCCACCCCATGTGTCCTGCAGCTGATGGACTGCGCCTCCAGTCTTTGCGTCCCTGGGCTGAGTGGATGTCTGTCTCTCTGTCTGGTCTTTCTCAAACTGTCTTATGGTGGGGTTGCTTGGTTTGGAGCGTTTGTACAGGGCTTCATTCGATTTGTATAGTGCTTTTTCGTTGCTGAGTAGTATTCCATTGAATGAACATGCCATGGGATTTTTAAAATCCATCTGCAGATACAGCAATCACCTTTTGAGGTGACACCTTACCTCCTATTTTATACTAGACACCCCAAGCAAGTACCTAGTAAAGCACTGAGAACAAAGTACTTAGGACTGAAGTACTGAACCTCACTTAGCCAACAGGGGCTTGTCACAGAGCTGATGCCTACATGTGGGAGGGTACGCTGATCAATCCTGCTCTTCCTCAGTGGCCTGATTGTGTTTCTCTGAGAGCCTGCACCCTCTATAGCTTCCTTGTCTCAGCATAAGTAGAAGGACAAACAGTCAGGTAGGCCATATGTGCTGGGCTCCCTGATGTGGCAGGGGGCAGGTGGCATTCTGCAGTGGGGGCCTGCCTGCTTGGCAGGGGGTCTTGGAGGGGTCGGCTCCCACAGACCCGTGTCCCTTCTATACCTCACTTACTCATGGTGGGGGGTGATACCAGAATGCACATTCCATTTTCCTAGATGGCTGGGTGGTCTCCATTCCCAGAGCCTCAGTTTGTCCATCCGCACAGTGGGCATGTTCAGTTCCTCCTTGGGGCTGGAGAGAGGACTCTGAGCTGACCTATGGTGGGGACCAGTGTAGCCTCCCAGTTCTTCCCAGTCCTGGGTCCTCCTAGCTCTGATGGTGCTGTTGTGTGGGTGGCTCTCCTCCATGGGCAGGACTCACTGTGGTTCTGGGGTTATTAGATGTGATGGATTACATCCCAAACCTGCCTCTGACCCCAAGAGCCACACAATTCACATTCCATACTTGCCTCCTGCAGGCACTCATTGGCAGGCTGCATATCATTCCCACCTGGCTTGTCAGGCCCCGTGCCCCAGCCCATCCCTCTCCTGGATGGTCCTCTGGAGACCCCCGTCTACTGGCTCCCAGGTCCCAACATCTCCCAAGCTTTTGGAGCAGTACAGACTGGACAGAGGGCCTGTCTGACATCTGCTTTCTCCTACCATCTGGATCTGTCCTATTTGGGGACCACTGTGCCCCCTCTGGGATTTTGCCATGAAAGTATACAAAAAGGGAAGCTGAATCTCAGAAGAGCTGCAGAATGGTGCAGGCCAACACAGCTACCAGCTCACAGCAGCTCCTTAGTGGCTGCTGGGGGCTCTCTCTCTCTCCCTCTCTCTCTCTCTTTCTCTCTCTCCTTCATGTGTATGAATGTTTTGCCTGCATGTATGTAAATGCACCATGTGTGTGCAATGCCCATGGAGGCCAGCAGAGGGTACTGGATCTCCTGGAACTGGACTTAGTCCCTGAGTCATCTTTCCAGCTCCTCTGCCTGTCTTCATGAGCTCTGTCCCTGACTCATCCAGGATTGATGCTCAGAGAGGTTAAACCACTTGTTCAAGGTTGTACAACAAGGTTGCATAGGGCAGAGTTTTGGGAACCCTGGTGATCTGTGCTTTGGGGTCCACACTGGGTTGTGTTTGGCACGTGAATGAACTTGGGACTCTCCACAAGGCTGTGTGACACACACAGAGACCCGGAACATGCCTTCTGCAAGGAAGGTCGGGCTGGGGTCTAACCAGCAGAAGTGATGTGAGCCCAGACCTGGGCTGAGGCACTGGCAGGCAGGAAGAACATCCCTTGGCCTGTCCTGGGACCTGGCTTCCTTCCCCAGGTTTCTGCCACCTGTTAACTCCTCTCCTTCTGTCCCCCAGTTCTTCCCATGTCTCTTTATCACCTTCACACTGCCTAGCCTGAAGCAGGATTTAATAATGGTTTTGTTAATAAATCAAAGGAAGAACGACAGCATTTGAAAAAGAATGAAGCAATTGGATGAAGGTGGGGCCAGGACTGGGGGTGTTTCCATCTCTAAAACCTACAGTTAGACCATCAGCCTTTGCCTGGGAGCTGGTTGGGAGTGGCTAGGGCTGACTTTGAGCTGGCTGAGACTATAGAAGAAGCTGGCTTGAGAGGCCTGAGTGATGCCAGCCTGGGGCTGGAGAAGACTCCTGCAGTCCCTCTGACCGACCCTAAGCTTGTACATCTGACAAGGGGCAGCAACGGAGTGAGCAGGGAGACACTGGCTCAGGTCCCCTCGGGGTTCAGGGTCTTGCTTGCTGCCTAGACACTGGGAAGAGAGGCCAACTCCAGTCATGGGACTGTTGCATTAGTAACCAGGGTTCTTCATTGCTGAGATACTGGACAGGGGTCCTGTGGACAAGGGGCCTGGGGACAGGGGCCTGGGGACAGTAGATCCCAGCTCTATCTCACACAGCAGACATCAGGCTAACCCAGACCCAGGCTGAGGGCAGTGTTTGTGTGACAGCTGCATGGTCTGAGGGGAGAGCCACCTATGCCTCAGCCTTGGAGTTCTCAGTCCTTCAAGGCCTGCAGCGGTTACTCACATGCTAGGAACCAGGAAACGAGGACATGGGACCCGGGGTGGGCACAGCCTTCAGTACCCCACCCCCAAGACCTACTTCTGCCCCTGACTACACCTCATCGAGGCCTCATAGCCTGGAAACAGCAAAGCAGCTGGGAAAGAACATTCCAGAAACACCAGCCTGTAAGGGAGGAGGGATCAGGATGAAACTAGAGCCACTTCTGAGCAGAAACCCTTTCTGTAGCCCATGGCACCTTTAGCCCTGCCCAGCCGTAGTTGTGCCTCCCACCTCTGTCCTCTGAGCAAGCAGCTTCACGTCAATTCCTGCCCTTTCCTCCCATGGATCTGTTCCTGCCCCAGGGCCTTTGCAGTCAGAGTCTCCTGTGTGTTCCTGGCCCCTGGCCTTTGCATTCAGTTTCCCTGTCCTGGAATGCTGTTCCCAGATGCATATATAGCTCACCTCTTCCTTCAGGCCTTGCTCAGATGTCACCAAGTCTCCAGTCTCCATTCTGGTCACAGAGGGGCTCGTGTTACCTTCTCAAGCCTTCTGACTTGATTATTGTTTCATCTTTCTATTCCTGTGATCATCCCTTTCCACCTGCTCCTGTGGGCCCCTGGCCCACAGATTCCCTCTGTGGAGGAGTTTAATCAAGGAGGAGGATCCCCCAACCCCCACAGCCCAAGGCTCTCAGACTACAAATCCGGGGCAGAGCGCCTTGGAAGTCGTACCAGGTTTTCCCTCCTGTCGCCCCATGTGGCACATGCGGTGGGCAGTGACTGGCCCTGGGTGGCCCTGGGTCTCCTGACCGACGAGGCTGATCCAACAGAGCCGTTGTTATTGATCTGAGCGGGCTGTCTGAGGAGGGAGGTTGTAATTGCCTCTGTAGTTTGGTTGTAAGGACCAGACCCAGAGGGAAATTAGAGCCTGGAGCTCATTGTCTGTCTGATCTCAGTCTTTGATGCATTGACTCCAGCGAGGGCCTCAGAATACCGAGTGGCTGTTCGGGGCATCATTTTTAAGCAATTGCTGCTTCGAAGCTGATATCCTTCCCAGGCCGGGGGAAGGAGTGTAGTGGAGACAGCCTCACAGTCCACCGAGCTCCAGAGACGGTTAGTGTCTCAAAGAACCACATCAGGAGACGTGGGAACTGCTGGGGACCGCGAGGCATAAACACCGACCTCCAGCCACAGCAGTTGTGGCACGCTCCGTGGGGCAGCCAGACAAGACCTTGAAGGCCTCCCTGGAGGAGGAGATCATGGCCTGCCCAGAGTGTGGGTGGTCCTCTCATCTAGACCTCGGTGTTTAGAGCCTGCCAGCAGCCTCTGCACCTGGGAGCTGCTTAGTCCCAGGTCTTGTGCCCTGCTGCCCTGGCTAATGCCTGAGGGCAAATCCTGTGCCCAGGAAAGTTGGAGAGGCATGCACCAAGTGTGCTGGTCAAAGCTCATTTACATCCTTATTAAACAATTTTGATCTGAAGACTTAACACAGTACTAAGAGGCCTGTGGGTGAGGTGGTGCTGTGAGTTAAGTATAAACTCAACCACTTAACCACTGATGCCCCTCCCTGCTTTGAATTTCACTTCATGGGGTTGCTGTTGAAAATCAAACTTTTACGTGAAAAGTACTTAGAAGACTGCATGGCTCTGTGTAGCTACACAAAAAATTAATTCCCGTTAGTGCTTGTCAAAAGCCTGGAGACAGGCCCATCATTCATACTAAAGTGTAAATGACAGATGTAGACAATAACAGTGAACATTTCAATAATTCTAATACAGACCCATTTTTCAGAGGAGGAATAAGATTCAGGTGATGTATCGAAGTCAGAGTGAGGTTCTGAGCACAAAACTTACTCCAGAATCTAAGTATTAAACTCAACACACTCTGTTTAATTTTTAAAAAATCATTTACCAGACAGGAAGGTTTGTGGATGGCCGAGCAAAACTGGGACGCAGACCCTGAGATTCCCAGCTCACGCTAAGCTCTAGTTTTCCCAAGTCAACTTTTCAGTGCAGAGTATTATTTCCTGAACTTACATGTTGCACAAGGCCCTGTTCTAGCCCTGGGCTGCAACAGGCCAGGCCCAGCCTCTGGAAGCTGAGGGCAGCTACTAAGGCTATTCCCGTGATTCCTGGGCTCCGTGTCTCACTCCCAGAGAAGGCACTGTCTCCCTCCCTCCCCTGCTCCAAGCCAGACCTACCCCCTCCACCACCCCCTGCCTCCTCTGTTCAACCCATCTCCTGGGCTTGTGTCCAAGCCTAGAGGAGACAGAGCGTATTTCATCCAGGGGCCATCTCTCATCCCGTCACGACTTACAGGAAATGAGAATTTCTCCCCGGCCAACTTTCTCCCTCTGCATGTTCATGTCTCTTGGGAGAGGGACTGGAGTGGCCTTCCTGTGCACCCTGGGGACCCTGGAGGGGTAGATACGGGAGACAAGACCGGGAACAGAATACTCAGAAACAGCCAGGCCAGGAGGCTGGGCCGCAGGGTCCATAGGCCTGCCCGTTTCTTCCATCTGTCTCTCTTGGCCACCCAGGACCTCTGTGTCCTCATCACCTCCCTTGTGTGTATAGAGTACACAAGGTAAGTGCTGGTCCCTACAGACAACCATATCTTGGCCGTGATGGGTAGGCACCCCTCACAGACACAACACCTGTGCTCCACAGACAACACACGCTGCGGCAATGGGGGCTTCTGAGCTGCCTGTCTCTCCACCCTCAGCAGCTTCCAACCAGGATCGACATGTGCCCAGCCTGGTCAGCTCCTGTACAGAGAGACACGGGGGTGTCTTGGGAACAGAGTTGGCACACGTTTTCATGGTCTGTCTGGCCACTTATGACCTGGATGTGGTCACGGCTACTCAGCAGTCTGTGTCCCACACTGATGCACTGGCTTCTCACTGAGCAATATCGGACAGCACACAGTTTCAGTTCTTTCACAGGTGTGCAGTGGAGTAGTCTAAAACCAAGAATTCAGGGGAGGGCTGGGGCCACAAGCAGTGGGTAAAGTGTCTACCACACAGCACGGGGACCTGTGTGACCCCCAGAAACCATGTAATAAGCCATGTATGGTGGTACTGTGATCGCAGGGTTGCGGTTTGTAGACAGGTAGATCCCTGGTGCTGCCTGGCAGTCTAGATGAATTTGAGATCTCCAGGTTCATCAAGAGCCTACCTCAAAGAGCAAGGTGCAGAGAGATTGAGAAAACACCCAACGTCAACATCCGGCCTCCACATGCACACATACCTGCACGCACACATACACATACATCACACACACACACACACACACACACACACACACACACACACACACACACCATATACACAAATAAAAGATGAAAATAAGAAAAACAAAGGAGATCAAATCATTCTGTCAGCAGGGTTGGCCCCCATGGTGACAGAGACCGGCTTCCTGGGTCTCAGAAGCTTCCACAAACCATCTCCAGCCGTGGCTGTGTGTGAGACATCTCCTATGGGCCTGTGATTACAGGATCACATGTCCATCTCTGTCTGTGTGGAAGGGACCATCTGTAGGTTCCCCTGGTGGGGAGCTTGGCCTCCATCTCCAGCCCAAATGACCCCCTCCTCTATGATCACATCCTGCCTCCAGGGGACCCCGAGGAAGTCAAACAGGGACATAGAGAGTCGAAGGATTTCACTCCAGGCTAATAGGAGACAGGGAGGACACAGGGATGTGGCTGGCACTGGAGCTGGGGAAGGCTGCAGGGCAGCCCATTCCCACATGTCACTTCAGGTCTGGAACCTGGAGAAGAGGCACAAGTGGAAGAGGGCCCAGGGCTAGCCTCGGCACTCAAGGCTCTGGCTTGTTGTGGAGCTTGTTTGGAGGCCTGCGTGCAGCAGCCCAAGGGCCCGGCTGCTTTGGGGTTGCTCTCCTGCCATGCAGTCCAGCCGCAAGTGCCTGAGTACTGACTCCTCAGGAGTGCCCCCGAGCGGCCACTGCTCCTCATGCTGGCCAGGTACAGGCTCCTGCCGCCTCCCCAACCTCCATGGAACCTGAAGCTGACCTGACTCTTTCCTTCCACAGTCCTTCTCCTCCATGTCACTCCTCTGCACATGCGGACCACAGAGTGGGCTATGTGGATTCTGAGAGCAGATTTGGAGTGCGTCCACCTGGGAGGGACTCTGAGAGGACAGTGCTCTCCACCCAATGCCTCCAACGAATGGGGGCCAGGAGGCTCACAGAACAATCAGAATGTATCGACGTATCCTCAGAGTCAAGGGCAGGACCCTAGGTCCCCAGCATCAGCACTGAGAGGCAACCCACCCCCCTCAGTGATGCTGGGCCAGCTGCAATCACATGGTCCAGTTGCTTATCCAGGGACTCCTAGGAGCAGGACCAGAGGCCCTCCCCTCTTTTCTGTGTGTGTTCATGTGCATGTATGTGTGAGTTTGTGTGTATATGAGTGTATGTGTGGGTGTGCACATGTGTTTGAGTGTGTGTGCATACCTATGTATATGTGGGTGTACATATGTATGCATAGGTGTTCATGTGTGTGAAGGTGTGTGTTTGTATGCATAGGCATGTCTGTGTACGTGTGTATATGTGTGCATGTGCAGAAATGCCAGAGTGTGTGCATGCATACATATATGCATGTGTATGCATAGGTGTTCATGCGTATATAGGTATGTCTGTGCATGTGTGCATATGTATAGGCAGGTGCACCTGTGAGTATGTACATGTGCATATAAGTGTGTGTATGCAGATGTTGAGTGTGTGCATGTGTGTGCATGTGTGTGCATGTGCATGTGAGATACACATTCATGTGTGTCCATGTGCATGAAGTCATGTGTGTGTGTGTGCATAGGGGTGTGTGTAGGCTTGAGGTCAACCTCATTGTCCCCTTCCTCAGGCATCATCCATCTTGTATTTTGGGTCTTGCTGGCCATTGAGCCCTGGGATCCTCCCTTTCCCCTTCCCTGGGACTGGGATCAGAAGCTCACACCAAGGGTTTTTAGTGGGATCTGGGGATCCAAACTCAGGTCCTGTTTCTTGCAAGGTGAGCACCTCGCTGACTGAGCCATACCCCTTGCCCCACACCTCTGCCTCTAGTGTCTTGTGTGTGTTTTGCTCTCGTCCTACACCCCTGGAGAATCAGCTTACCAGCCTGGGCTCTGCCTCCAAGAACCAACATAGAATTGTTGAAGACTTCAGCATAAACCAGGAGATGAAGGTGCATTTGGCGGGTGGGGAGGAGGGACTCGGAGGTGGCAGAGGGAAGCTCCGACTTACACTTGACCACTTGAGGAGTCAAGGCTAGGAGCCAAATGGCTGAACTCCAGGCACTGTGTGGCCATGAGTCTCTCTGGGTCCTCTGGATGACTTTAGTCTCGGTGAAAAGGATGGGTCAGAGCCAGGTGTCTGGAAGCTGTAGAGGGCACAGCAAAATCCAGCAAGATTTTCAACCTGCGTCCCAGCACATTTCGTTGGTGGTGGGCTTTTGAGTGCTGGGGTGCTCCTGAAAGTGGGGTGGGTACCCCTCTCATGGATAAGAAAGCAGATGGGGAGGGCGAGGAGCCAATTTGAGAGACACGGGATACGGGGTGGGGGTAAGGCAGACCTGAGCGCTGACTAAAAATCCTAAAAATCGCTGAATGCCGTCTTTAGTCTGCTCCTCACCCTCTCTGTACCTTAGTTTCCAGGGCTTTCTATGAGGGTTCAGTTTGTTATATGTAAAGAGTTCAGAGAATTGCCTAGAAGGAGAGTGTTTAATAAATTGTGATTATGTTTATTATTACTAATATTGATCAATATCGCCACAGCTGCTGTGACTAGAATATGCGTGTCATTTCTGTGGCAACCATTGACAGATGTGTGACAGGTCAGTCTGGCTAAGAAAAAATCAAGGTTGCAGAGCTGGGCATGGCACTGAACTGGAACTCCTCTTGGGTAAGTTTACAGGTGGGCGGTGCCTGGGTGACGCAGAGGAAATGGAGGGTAGGCGGGGAAGCTGAGCGGTGGGCACAGGGTGGCCGTGTCAGGGCAGGAGCATGGGTCCCAAAGCGGCACTACACTGTCATTCACTGTGCAGAACAAACAGGAAGTCGGGAAAAAAGCTGACGGGAGGGCGAGGGCCGGCTTCCTGTCCAGGGCTTTGGGCTGCACTGGGGGAGGAGAGAGGGCCATAAAGGAGCACTGACATCTGCTGGTCATCACAGGCTTCAGGGCTAAGGGGAGGAGGGAAGAGGATTCTGGCAGACCCACTGGGACAGGCCAGCATGTTGGCTCCAGGGTCAGGGGTCTTGGGGGCCAAAAAGATGACTCAGTGGGTCGGGTGCCTGCCCAGCAAGTTCCAATTCCCAGAACCACATACATGCCTGATGGGCCATGGTGACCCAACTGTACCCAAGATCTGCGGAGCAAGCTGGCTGGCTAGGCTAGCCAAATGCTGAATCAGCAAGCTCTGGGTACAGTAAGAGAACCTACCTCATCAGATACACTGGAGAAATGTCTGGAAGGACTCCCAATGCCAACTTCGGGCCTCTACACACGTGCTCACACACGTGCAACTCTATACCCCCATATTCAAATATCTGTAAACACATGCACACCACGTGTGTGTGTGTGTGTGTGTGTGTGAGAGAGAGAGAGAGAGAGCGTGAGAGAGAGACAGAGAGAAACAGAGAGATTATCTTTCTGACTCGGCTCAAGGGAGCCCTAGAATGAGGCAGCCCAGGGCAGTACATGTGCCTGGATGGATCAAGATGACTGTGTCACTGTGCTCAGGGGCCCCCAGTTTCCTGGTGCTGTGGGGGAGGTTCCTCTCTGCACCCCAGGAAGGGAATAAGAGCTGGTGATGTTTGCTCTGCTTCTGATCTTCAGAGCTGTTTCATGAACTTGGATTTGTTCTGGCACAGGGTGGGTTCCTGATATGTCCCATCCTAGAAGGGTTCACTGGGGAGACTGGGATGGTCAGGATGCTGGAGGTCCCAGGCCCACCTCAGGCCTGGTACTGCTGGGTCTACCACAGGGTGAGACTGGGACCTTCTGGGGGAGGAGCTCACACTAGGGCATTGTCTTAAAGGATGGTTTAACTATGTCACACAGACATCAGCACCCTGCAGTCACCCTGACGCCTCCCTCTCTCCCCTGCCCCTCTCCTCCCCACAGTTCCTCTTCCTTCATTTCCTATGTCTGCACAGCTTAAATCCAGATCCTGCAAGAGAGCAAACTGTTCTCTGTCTCTCCCTACCCACCACACCACTTGTTACCCTCCCCCCACCTTCAGACTCCTCCCACTTCTGACATAGCTCCCCTTTTCTTCTATGCCATAGATATATGGACACACACACAAACACACACACACACACACACACACACTCTTAAGCCTGGAGTCTGTAACTGAGAGAAAACTGGTAGGCTGACCTGAATCTCTTATTTCTGAATTAATTGACGTATGGGACTGTAGTGCACACCAGTGCTGCCCTCCTGAGCATCCCCCAATAGGAAGGCTGGTGGGAGCTGTCCACGGTGCTGAAGCATCACCTTGGCCCCTGCCATTCACCCTGCAGGAGGTGTACACCTGAATCTAGGTCTCCAGTGAGAGACTGTCCAGGCTCTGTGTCTACACAGCCCAGCCTGAAGGTCCTGACACCCATCTTGCATGCTCACAAGCAGCCTCCACCCTCCCCACAGTCCCAAACTGCTCTAGTCTGTCCAGGGCAACACCTGATCCTGCTCTGGCTCAACCAGGGATTGGCAGTGGGAATTCCACTTCTGCACCTTCCTTCTATTCTATACTCTGCAGTATGTCCAGACACACTCTACCAACCCCACCCAGCAGATCCCAGCTCCCCTTTAAGAAGCCTGTGTTCACGGAGGAAGGAGCTGGAGCAGACGGACACAGTGGAACCTCAGCTGCCCAGTGACCATATGTAGGCCACCAGCAACTGTGTGGTCTCTCTGAGAGAGTGGGGGCTCATGTCCCTCAAGACGCACAGTCACCTGGTGCTCATCCCATTAGCTGTGCTGTTACTTAAACTGGATTCAATTGGAGAATCAGGAGAGCATTGGACTTGCTGTCTGAGCAGCTTGCATTGTCCCTGTGGGGCCCCAGGAGGCCCTCTTGTCTGTGAGTACTCAGTTTCACTCTGAAAGAGCCTCATTTGAAGGATCTTAAGGGCCTTTCCAGCCTCAGACAGTTCTTACGATGAGCACCTGCTAAGTGTCTATTGTGTTCCAGAGCTCAGATGACAACACAATTGCCCAACCCCAGAGTGCGGCAAGGAGAGGAGGTCAGGAAGGCTCCCTGCTGCACTGTCTGGTGGTTCTGTCATCAGTCCTCACACAGGCCTCTGGGCGGCTTGGAAGAGGGGCACCAGGTAACACAGGCTGGGATGCTGATGGAGGGGCCATCTGGGGAAGGTGCTTTCTAAAGTACGGATGGGGAAAGAACTCCAAGCTGGAAGACTGGGGCAGAGGTGGCTCTCAGGAGAGGACACTTAGGTGTGAGAAGGGAGGGTGTTCTTGTCACAGCTGAAGAGTTAGCACGTGAGGAGAGAGGATCAGTGGTGATGGAGCCCCCAGAGAAAGGCGTAGTGTTCCCAGGTCACACTGAAGACCGTGTGACTGGACAGAGGGGAGTGTGGGAGACAGAGTGGGAACACTGACCTGGAGGGACTCGCCGGCTGGTGCATAGGGTGGGAGGGGACCTAGTGGGACCAACACGTGTCAGCTTGAGGCAGAGTCCAAGGCTGGGACAGGGCCTTGACACATGGGAAGGATGGGACGGCAGGAAAGACAGAATCAAGTTCCAGTTCTATGGATGGAAAAACTGGAACCCAGAGCATTTCCTGAGCAGGTGGACTTGGCTGGGTTAGGTGTCCTGACTCCCATGTGGGGGTCATTGACTTTGGGGTTCTGTGGGGCCCCGGAATGAATAAACAAAATCCCAGAGCTCAGAGAGCAGGTCGTGATGGGAGGCAGGAGGCTGGAGATGACAGTGGTTCTGCTGCTTTTGCTCCATGTGGTCCCCGAAGGATCTTTTCCTTTACTGAACTCTGAGCTTGTTGGTGCCACGCAATTAGGCACTTAATTGCTTGCTAATTGATATGTGCCTTAGACTGTCTCACTAGACAAATTTGTGAGTTCCTAGAGGGCAGAGGGCTTCTTATCTGTGCCCCCCCGACCCCAGCATGCCTGGGCACCACACGCAGCTGACAACCATGGGAACAGAGGAGAGGAGTGCCCTGGAATGGCCGTCATTGATGGCTGCTCCCAAGCTCAGTTTTCCCATCTGTGCAATGGGAGTTCTCAGCCTGCCTCCAGCTCTGTGACCCCCAAAAGGGCCGTGAGGCCCTTGTATGTTCTTTCTGTATTGGTCAAGATGTTCAGAAAATAGAAATAAAAAAAACATAAAAGGGCAGAGTGAATTGTCTGTGTGTGGCTGTGGTGGGCACGTCCGGAGGAGTGATTTGGCAGTTAGATAGACAAATAAGTCACTCCCCAGAGCTTCAAGGGGAATTAGGGGCTGCTGGAAATGAAACACAAACAGATTATTAAAAAAGAGCTCCCCGTTGGGAGAGAAGCAGTATTTACAAGAAGATGTGCCTGGCCCGACCTCTAATGGCCCTTCATTATCTCATAATGATTTAATTAGCTGCAGAGCCCGGGTCTGAAGGCTGCCACTGCCCACAGCAGGGACTGTACAGCCAGCACCGTGGACCTGGGGCTCACCTCCTCTCCGTCCCCCCGAAACCTGGGGTCAGCTGGCAGGGGTTGTCCTCACGGTGGCCGCAGCCCGAGGCAGTGGCCATGTCAGAAGCCTCCTGGGCCGCTTTGTCTTGAGCAGCCTTTGCTGGGTGGCAGCTAAGAGCCAATTATCTGTAGTAATTAGTGCGTGCACATAATGAGTGCTCAGAGTGGCTTGCAGTGCACGGGCCTGTGGACCAGGCTGGCTTTAGGCTGGGGTGCAGGCAGCAGAGGGAAGGGTCTCAGTCCCAGGGAGAGACTCCTACCTCCCTCTTCATGGCCTCCACCCTGGTGTCCAGCCATTCAGCCACGTGTGACCTCTGCATCCCTCTCGTTGACCCAGAAACTGCAGCCGCACAGCTGGCTCCAGCCAGGAAGGAGGTGATTAGCGTTTGTCTAGTGGGCATCTGGGACCGATTGTTCCAAAGATTTGGGGTTTATAATTGCTAGAGACTAATGGGGGAGTGGGCCATCAGGCAAAGAGGTCGCTAATTGCTCTTTTAACATAATTGTGTCCAAGCAAGAGAGGGAGTAAGAGCTGTGTGAGTGGGCAGCAGCTCTGGGCTGACAAATAGAAAGTCTGTGTGGGGACTAGGGGCTCTGGGGGGCCCTTTCTTCCTCCCCAACCCTCCTCTCTTCCCCTTTCCCTCTCTGCCGCTGCCCCCATCCTCTCCCTCTCTTTTATATATTTTTTAAATGTATATGAGTGTATTGACTTCATATATGTTAAGTGTACCCATGTTGTGCAATGCCCACAGAGGTCAGAAGAGGGAACTGGAGTTATGGGTCATTCTTGGCTGCCATGTGAGTGCTGGGAACCAAACCCAGGTCCTCTGCAAGAGCAGTCAGTTCTGCTGAGCCGTCTCTCCAGCCCTCTTCTTCCCACTCCCCAAGGCATATCATGAATGGGCAGCAGGACACAGTAGGATGAGGTGGAGCCCCAGGACGTGCCTGCCAGAGCCTGTGGACCGAGGCCCAGCCTTACCCATCTGATATCAAATGAGCATTGCACTGAGGAGCCCTGGGGGGTTTCATTCCACCCGCAGTTCTGCATTCTCAGCATTGGCTACCTGAACTACTGCCCAAGGAAGGACTGGTAGCCTTCCATCCTGGTTATAGTAAGGAAAAAAGTAATCACTGATCAACTAGTAATGTCTGCTTTGACTGAGGGAGAAGCCGTAAGGGTGAAGATGCTGCAAACTGACCTCTGATGAGATTCCATATCCTGATTTTCTCAAGTATGTAACTAGAGTTTCAAAGAAAGGAAAGGACTTCCCCAAGGACTCACTTTACAGATCGGGCACTGCAGAGGCAGCAGGAAGTTCATCCTCAGCCCTGTTGGATGGAGGAGGGGTCAGAGCAGGTTAATAGCAGGTGTAGAGTGCAGTGGGAGGCACATAGAGCACTGCAGAATGGGAGACTGGCCTCTGGGAAAGATTCCTGTGCCCTTCGTGCTGGGCTACCCAAGCAAGGGCAGAAGACAGGCTTGACAATTGAGAGCCACGCAGCCTCGAGCTGGTCAGCCCTGGGAATGCTCCTTCACTCAGTTCAGTGACGTTGCCCCATGGGCCGCTCATCCCACATTCTCCAGGTGGGGTGTGGGGCTCTCATTGCCCCCTCTTCCCACTCCTGGGTGTGTTTATTCAAGGGCTTGAGCACGCATTTCAGTTCGGATAACTCTTTTCTGTACTCTGCAGCAAACTTTTCTTTTCTTCTGCCCCCACACAGGTCTCCCAGGCCCCCTCCCATTGTCTTTCCAATTGAATTAGCTTTATTATTTTTTTTGATGGAAAAGGTATTTGCTTTATATCTGGTGCTGTGTCCTAATTGCCTCCCTCGTCTTGGGTAACACCTCGCTTATTTAGCCGCTGCCGGCATCCTCCAAGCCAGACACAGCCCTGTTGATTTTTTTTTTTTTTTGCAGTGAGGATGTTGGGCTTGGAGGGACCTGCGTGGTGGTGCTCCCTGGATGGGTCCCCACCTCCATTTGTCTGTCTTCATCGCCTTCTGTTTTTGTTTTCTTCTCCCGAGTTTCTCTTCTGTAGCAGTCCACCCCTTCCTGAGAGGAGAATTCAACTGGATTAAATTTGTCAGAGAGATGAATCAGTCCAACTCAGAGGGGCACCTGGGACCTGGGGTCTCTGTTTCCACCACAGCCCACCTGCAATTCTCTATCTCCCAGGAGCCATTAATCCAGGGTTTTCCCAAGGATATGAACCCTAGGGACCTGAGGGAGAAGAGGAGAGGAGCCTTGGGTCAAGTCAGTTGGACTTGGTCTGTTGTGCAGTGGTCTCTTGAGGAATCATGATATCCAGTGGGATTTAAGGGCTTTGAAAAAGCCCTGTACACATGACAATCACCATTGAGTTTTGTTCCATCAGAAGATTTTGGAATGTTTGAGTTAATTTTACATCACTGTGGCCCCACTATCTCACAGAAAAAACTTAAAGGGAGGGATTGTGCCTCACAGTTTCAGAGGGCTGAATAGGCCGGGAGGGCATGGGGTGGGGCGGCATTCAAGTGCACTGTGCTCTGGATTGAAACCCTTGCTCCTGGAGGGAGGGGGATGCTCAGGAGACCCCCTGGAACTCAGGAGACTCGGGAAGTCAGTGAAACTCCTCAGACTCATCAGAAGCCCCTTTCCCAGGTTACGTGAGCAATCACTGTCAGAACAGAGGAGCCTTTTGGTCTTCAGTGGAGCTGCCCACAAGCTGCTTGGGGGCTCCAGCGGATACAGCTTTGGTGTCTAAACCCAAGCTGGGTAGGCTTTATGGTAACACAGTGCCCATGTGGCTCATGTACATGTAAGTAGCCACAATAAACTCATCTATTCTTCAAGCTGGACCCAGCTGGAATTGTTCTTTGTCTGTCGTTGCATTCGCTACCTGGAGTGAATAGAAACAGGAAAAGTCACTCAAGTGTGTGGTGCAGGCTACTGACATCAGCAGTAGACCTTCTTTTACTCAACCCAATTCCTGTTAGAGCCAGGTTCATATGAGGAACCCAAGTGGTCAGAGGAACCCATGGGGACAGAGAGACCCCCAGGAGGGGACAGAAGATCAATGGGTCAGAGGGATTCACTGTGTTGGAGGGAGCCATGAAGAGGCAAAGCAGCATTCTCTGCAGTCCTGAGAAGCATGTTGAAGCCCCAGTTCACAGTGATGCAGGGTATTGACAGCCTTCCAAGGCTCACCTGTAGTCACCCACCACTGAGCTAGGCCAGCCTCCTAAAGGTTCCACAGCACCCCAAACAGAGCCGTAGGCTAAGAGCTGTTCAGTGCTGGAGCCTGTGAGGACACCGCACATTCAACTGTCAGCATCTGTACTTTTCTAAGCGCTATGTGGACCACCTCGCTCAGGGTGTGTCATCTGCACCTAATGCTAAGCTTGGCAGTCCCGTCTTCCTTCTTTGTCCATTGAAACAACTTTTATGAAAGGCCGGGTGAGTATTCTGACTCAGCTGGCCGAGGCCCTCTGGAAGAACTCATTGGCCCACCTGGGCATCCGGGAGATGCACTGGGAATGTATTAGTGGGAGGAGCCAGGTGAGTGCTGGGTGTGGGGTTGATGAAGCAAAATGAAAAGCCTGAGAGTCAGCGGTACCAAGCACATTCACATTGTCCTGTCCGCTGTCTCCACCCAGGTCCAAGGCCATCGTATCGCCTCCAGATCAGGAAGCTGCCAGCTGTCTTCCTTCTCTCCAGCTTCTGGCAGCCACCAATTGGCCCATTGTGTCTAAGGATTCCCTCTTATAGAATTTTTGTAAAATTGGAGCCATACAATTTTGGGGCTTTTATGTCTGGTCTCTCTTATGTTCATTGTTCACCCAAGTGGAGGCAAAGATCAAATATCACTTTATTCCTTTTTGTGGTGGGACAATATTCCATCATATGGACATAACGTGTTTTATTGGCCCAGTGATTGCTTTGCACATTCTGTAACTGTTCTCTTCTTTGGGTGAGGGGTGACTTTTACTCAACCCAATTCCTGTTAGAACCAGGTTCATATGAGGAACCCAAGTGGTCAGAGGAACCCATGGGGACAGAGAGACCCCCAGGAGGGGACAGAAGATCAATGGGTCAGAGGGATCCACTGTGTTGGAGGGAGCCATGAAGAGGCAAAGCAGCATTCTTTGCCTTCCTGAGCAGCATGTTGAAGCCCCAGGCACCGACAGGTCCCTGGGTTAATGAGAAAAGGAGGCTGGCTGGTGACACAGTGGTGGGGACTCTGGGAGTGGGGTCCATGTCTCGTCTCTACGCTGCTCACGTGTGCTCTGAGTGCTGTGTGTGTGCTGTGTGTGCTCAAGCACGTGCACAGTAGCAATGCTCACTGGACTCCAACTACCCAGGAGCCAAAGATAAGGGAGGGAGCCCCCGCAGTGAGATGCTTGCCCCGGCCCTTGTGCCTACAGATGTGTCGGGTGCCCTGCCTGCCACCTCAGCTGTCATATTCCTCGACAGAGTTCAGCCTCCTGGAGTGATGTTAAGGAAAGCAGCCCGTGCCAAGTGTGGCAGGTGCCTGCTACCTCCTGCCCTACCTTTCCATCTCCATCCTTAACGTGGCAGCCAGGCCACCTTAAACTCTGTTTGAATGAGCCAAGCACTCTCCCTACCTTGCAGGGAGGCCAGCGTTCTGCTGATTTAAGAACTCAGACTTCCTGTCACCAAGAAGGCACTGACTTTCTGAGAAGTTCCTGCCGCCAGAAGTCATTTATCACCCCCTGTCATTAAATATAGGGCAGCCTGCAAACAGGGCACTGATTTGCTCATTTCAGTGTTTATTCCTGGTCTCCAGCCTGTGAGTTTTCCTGAGGGTAAGGATGGGGTCTGTTCCTGCCATAGCAGGATCTCTAGTGCCTATATAGGGGACAAATGTTGCCTGAATAGAGGAGCGAGTGGAAATCGGGGTTCACCAAATTCTCCAGGGTGTCTGAGTAGTTCAGGAGAGGTTAGCAATCAGCAGGGAAACTCAGCTGTAGTGATGGTTTGTGCATCTGCACTGTGCTGCATAGCTCAGCACTGAATAATGACTAGTGTGGGTGATGGTGACGATTGTGATGGGAAAAGAGGTGATGGTGGTGGTGGTGATGATGATGGTGATGGTGATGATGGTGATGGTGATGATGAGGATGATGGCAGTGATGATGGTGGTGGTGATGGTGATAGTGGTGGTGATGATGATGGTGATGAGGAGAATGATGATGATGTGGTGGTGATGATGATGGTGATGGCGGTGATGATGATGATGGTGGTGGTGATGATGATGGTGATGAGGAGGATGATGGTGGTGATGGCGGTGATGGTGATAGTGATAGTGATGATGGTGATGGTGATGAGGAGGATGATGGCAGTGATGATGGTGGTGGTGATGGTGATGAGGAGGATGATGATGATGTAGTGGTGATGATGATGGTGATGAGGAGGATGATGATGATGGTGATGAGGAGGATGATGATGATGTGGTGGTGATGATGATGGTGATGAGGAGGATGATGGTGGTGATGGTGATGGTGATGATGATGATGGTGATGAGGAGGGCGATAATGATGGTGATGATGGTGGTGGTCGTAATGATGATGATGGTGATAGTGGTGGTAATGATTTTGGTGGCAGTGATGATGCCATATCCAGATCTTGTGTTATATCCCAGGAGCTTTCTCTGTATCATCTACATGCTTAACCCTCCTGCATGCTTTCTATTGTTTGTCTGAGGTAATGAGGCTCACAGCATTTTTTCATCGTTGCCAGCAGGTAAAGGGCAGAGTTGAAACTTGAACTTGCGTTTTTCTAGCTTTACCTTTTATGAAGCTTTGGTAACTTCTTGGACTGTGGCCTCTGTTCATCCCTCTGTTTGTAGTGAGCTGTCACCATTATCTTCTGAGACTGATAGATGGGAGGACATGGCCAAGGTCATGGAGAGGAGTGGTCGTGGCAGGTCAGGACTGGCTCACTCCTGTTCTTATCTCCAGCACCATCCTCTATCTTTTATGAGACAAGGCTCAGGGGACATTGGGTTCTGGAAACATAAAACCAGGGCACTTGTACCATAATTCCAGCTTTCTCTCACAGGCCACGTGATCACGGGTGAATCACTGACTCAGTTTTCTCATCTGTACGTGGGAATGTGGCGGGATGGGACTGCTGGATCACTGAGATTTAGATGAGTCACTGAGCTCCGGGTGCTGGTTCTGTGCTTCAGTAACGCAGGCACTTGGCAGCACAGTGGTGTTACTGTGTGGTTGTTTTTGCAGTTGGAGATAGGTTGCCTCTGATGTCACTTGGGCTCCTGCATCCTGTGGGACCTGAGTAATAACAGAAAACACTCTGTTCAAACACTGAGGAGACATGGTCCCCAAAGGAGCTTCCAGCTGGCTGGGACAAAGAGAATCCTCTCACTTGCTGCTTTTGGCACCAGATTTTTCTTTCAGTCTGAAAAATACTCAATTTTCTCTTCTACCTCAAGATCTTAGCTCTGAATGTTTCTCTGCTAGGAGAGGGATTCTCTCTCAGTTCAGCTGGGACATCACATCCAGGGGCTAGCTTCCCAGCCCACTTTCACCTACAGCAGTGTTGTCCCTTACCTCCCAGTGTCCTCTCCAGGACTCGGCTGGGTTGGATCCAGTCTCTGTCTGATGGTGAGGTTTTCTCACGGAAGCTGGGCAGGATCTCCGGAGCCCAGCTGAGTGTCTAGCAAGAAGAGCACTTAATAAATACCAATGGGAGAAGGCCATGGAGGAGCAAATTGCTTCTCATGCTGCCTGGGAATCACGTTGTGGGTGCTTCTGACCTCACCATCTTAGAAAGGCACCATATCCCGGCTCAAAGCCGCCGAGTGCCTTGCCTGATCATGGCCTGGACTGTGGAAGGACACCAGAGCTTTTCTCCCCGCTGAAGCAGATATCAGTGCCTCTGGCCAAACATGGGCGATGAGGCTGGGTCCATGCTCTTAAGGTCAAGAGGGGAACGGGCATCCCAGACTTGCTGTTTCTGGAAAAATCCATTTTGCTTTCTTATTTCTCTCTGTTTGTGAAATCCATTGTCACCATTTTCTAAAGATGTCTGAGGAAGTGTAAAACCACATTTCCCAGATCTGGGGATGCAAGAATTTGTGCAATTATAGCCCAACACATCTCAGACGTCAGATGGGCACTTGCTGCCTGCATAATTCATCAGACACATTCCTGTCAGGACCTGAGACCTTTTGTATCTAGGAGAAAAAAAAAAGAATTACGTTTACATTGCTTGATTAAAAATTCAGAAGTTTAAGGAAGGACAAGAAAAGAGGAAGATGTGAATTAAAACATCAGAATAAACAAAGATTCAGAAGGGGACACAGGAAACATGTTAGAGGCAGACAGGAGAGAAATAAACCTGCTTTGAGTGGCCTTTTCCCAGAGCTAGGCCCGTCAGTGGGCTCCTTCACAGCTCTTCACCCCAATGCTCAGAGTTCAGGACTGTGGCAGGATAGGGAATGGGAACTTTTGGACAGGGCGGGGGGCGGGAGGAGACTAAGTCCTTTCCCTCTACTTCCTTCTTTCTCTTCCTGCCCCCTGCAGTTAGGGTGAGGCAGAGCTCAGACCACGGGGAACCCTGAGTGAAGGAGCCTAAGCAGGCTCCTGCTAGATTCACTTAAAGGTGCAGATGGCACTTCCTTTCTTCACTCTCTAACTTTATTTGCTCACCCGTTACTTGCCACACAACAAGAATGAACAAGTCTTTGTTGACTGACTCAGGTTCCAGAAGCCACAAAAAGAATCTTGTGTCTAAGAGCAATATGATAATCTTCATACTAGAAAGACCTTCAGGATGGACGATGGGTGGACAACGGCTTAGAGAGAGAGAGAGGTGCTGAGGGTCCATAGTGACTGTGGAAGTTTATTAACGGTCCCCGACTGTTCAGTCTCCTGTTCTTTCTCTTCACAGAGGATCCTCTGGACCTTATCAGGGTACAGCACTGCCTAGCTGGGGACTACATTTCCCAGTGCCTTTGTAGCTACTTGTAACTGTGGGCCAGGTTCTCTTCACCAAAACACGAGTAGGTGAGCTGGGTGAGCTCAGACGACTGCTCCTAGAGGAGCTTTTCCTAGCTCCTTCTATTCGCCCCCACCTTGAATGTTGTCATGGTGATGGGGAAGAGCATCCACCTGGGAGAATGGGGTTTCTTTCTGATGAAAGCGCTGGCCACCTTCTGCCCTCAAGCCGGCACTGCCTGCTTGTAGATAAATTCTGATTGGAACACACACACTCCTGATCCTCAGCTGTTGTCTGTGTGCACGTTTGTTCCAACAACAGAGTTGAAATAGTGTAATACAAACTCAAGCTCAAAGTCTCTAATACTGACTGACTCTACAGAAAGGCTATGGCATTAGTTAATTGTTGAGTTGTTGGGAAAAAATATCCAAGAAAAATAACTTAAGGAAGGAAGGGTTTATATTGGTTCATCTAGGCGGGGAAGCCTTGGCATGAGGCGGTTGGTCACATCGCATCCCCAGTCAGGAAGCAGAGAGAGATGAACGCAGGTGCTCATCTTGCTTTCTCTCTCCTTTTTCTTTTTATCAATCCAGGACAACATCCCACCCACCTAATATCAAGACTCTGTTATAAGCAAACCCAGAGCTCTGTGTCCTAGGTGATTCTAGAGCTGGTTAAGTTGAGAATATTAACTACCACAAGTCTATCCCTTGTCAAATTGTGTCCCAAATGTGTCACTTGTGAGCCATAACCTTCCACTCCTAGCCCCCCAGTCTCCTTTCATGTCCCAATGCATGCTGTACTAAGCCCATCACTAAAATCCCCATGTCCTCAAAAGTCACAACACCGTCTCTTCTGAGACTCCAGGCAATCTTAAAATTGTGAGCCCTAGTACAGTTAAAAAAATAAAAAAAGGTACAGAATTCTGGCAAGCACTGTCACAGAGTAAACATTCTCATTCTAAGAGGAGGAATGGGGACATAGAAAGGAAAGATTGCACCAATGTTGAGACCAAAACTTAGCAGGGCCAATGCCAAATCCTGGGACTCCATGTCAGGCACCTGAGGCTTATGATCTGGGCTCTAAAGAATTCAGGGAGCCCACCCCTCCCACTCCACCACCTGAAGCAGACAGGACCTCTCTCGGGCCAGCTCCACCCTGAACCCAAAGCTTTCCTGGGGCAACAGCCTATGGCCCTGGCATCTCCAGCATCCTGAGATCCCCACTGTAACTCAGGCTTCCTTCACCTTCCCATCATCACATAGTGGCCTCTCTGTGCTTTCTTGCAGGATTGTCACATGTTATCTGCCCTCTGAGGCTCTCTGGAACCTTGGTATAAGACCCCATGACCCCTGACTCTTGTATCTTTCATCCCTGTAAAGCCAATAGCACATGGATGAAGCTGGTCACTCTACTGGCAACTCGGGCAAGACCCTTTGAAGCATGGGTCAGACTCTACTTTCAAGTGAATGTGCATTTTCACACATCAGGGCCTCCAGTAGCTGGACTCTGGTCTCCAGAGCATCTTTCTCACCATCCTAACGAAGGACATAACATTCATACATACATATATATATATATATATATATATATATATACACACACATATATATATATATATATATTTTTTTTCTTTTCTTTTTGAGACAGGGTCTCCTGGGAGCCACAGCTGGCCTGCAACTTATTATGTAGACCAAACTGGTCTCAGTCTCAGTCTCACAGAGATCCACCTGCCTCTGCCTTCTGGGTGCTGGGATCAAAGGCCTGTCACCATGTCTGGCTTTAGCTTATCTTTTTAATGGCTCTGATCTCTAGCAGTTACAGACCCATGTGGATACTCTCCTTGTCCACAATTTTAATCTTGTCCACACTTCTTTCTTCCTTGCCAAAATTCAAGTTTTTCACCTTTCTGCTGAATGCATAGAGTGGAAGTCACTCAGATGTGCTTCTGTCTTGGGAAGCACTCCCCCAGATCAGGCCATTACTTTAGACTAAGTCTCAGTAAGTTCTCAGCACACAGGCAGAGCACAGCAGGATGTAACTAGAAAGTCCAGTTACCCCTGAAAACCCTGAGCTGAGCCTCACCTGCCCATGTTCCTCCCACAGCTTCTGGAGGGTTTTCTAGTTCACAAGTCCAAACTCTTCCACACCTTGAAGCGAATCTGTCTGTCTAACCCTTCCTCTTTTCTTTGCACATCTGTGGCTTTACCTCTGTATTGATCTACCCTTTTTGGAGGCCCCATGCAGACTACAGACCCCCACAGGAGAACTCCAGGCTAAGGTCACCTCAACAGCTATGAACGACTCTTTCCATCTTCCTGGCTTCCATCTCCCTCTGTTCCAGCCATGAAAGCCTTTTTTTCCTCCCCACAGTACCAGGACATCTTAGCCACCAGGCCCTGCCGGATCCCTGCTCCCTCTGCCTGGAAGGTTCTTCTGTGTCTGGAGTAACCACACTTAGGCCTCTGCTTAGAGGCCACTCCCTGGAGAGACTTTCCCCAGGAACTGGAATCTGAGATACTTGGTTTATTTTAAACTGATTTTCCTTCTCAATGCTTTTTGCTGGTAGCTATTTTATATCTGTCTTTTATTTTTTTAAATTTGTTGTCATTTATTTTTGTTTTGTGTGTATATGTGTGCACATGTGTGCTTGTGTGTGGAGACCAGAAGACAGCCTCGAGTGTCATTTCTCAGTGTGTGTACCGATCTTGAGACCACTCTGAACCTCATCAAGTGGCCCGGCTGGCTGGCCAGAGCGGGCCAGGGATCCACCTGGCTGCATCCTAGGATGAGGGTCACAGGCCCAGGCCCATCTGTTCTTTAATGCTCCCTGATCCAGGTGCTCTGAGAAAGGAATTGTTCTTTTGTCATGCTGGGGATTAGAGCGAGGCTCTTGTACGTGTTAGGAGGGCTCTCTCCCATGGGCCACTCTAGCTCTGGAGGTTGGTATGGTGTCTGTGCCCTGATACCTAGAAGAGACCCTGGTGTGGTTGGGCACTGAGTAGACTTCAGACAGGAATCGGTTTTAAGTGTTCGGCCAAATGTCCATGGGAAGTCGAAAGCAGCCTCCTAAGCTGATCCTCCACTGCTGTGGCCCCACGAAGAGATGTCACAAGGGACCTGACAACAGGAGCCAGCAGGAAACAGCTGGAGGGCCTTCCCAAGGTTCGCTTTGCTCCGCGTTGCCTGGCCATGTTTTTCTGATGGAGGGCCTCGTGGCAAGTCTCAGAAAAGCAAGGCAGATTCTCAATTGCTTGGTGATTTGGGAAAGGAAAAACAGATATCAAAGAACAACACGATAGCAGAAGCCCCGCCGATATCAAAGCTGTCATTCTTTATGGCAACATGGGCAGCAGTGTTTGGAAAACAGCAGTTGCACCCAAAAGACAGACAGGCAGTTTTGACATGTCTTGCCAGAAAACAATCACCTGTCCTCCCCATTCCCAGCCCAAGCACAAGGAACGACAAAATTACAAACAAATCAATCAGGCCAGAACAGAGACAGTGGAGACTCCAGCCTGAGTGGTTCCAAGGAGATGGAATTCCAGGGAGCTCCATGTGGTCAGTGGGCAGGCCCCCAGGGTTAGCAGGCCCCAGTGGTGGTGGCCCCCAAAAGTCAGTTTCTCCGTTGATGAAGCTGCAGTTGTGGACAGATATCTGTGGATCATAACCACATGAGCTTGTGAGAGGGCCTCTCCACAACATGAGCCAGAGGAATGCGTGGTAGGATTGTTGGGAGCAGTGGGGATTGTAGTTAGAGAGGGCAGCAAATTCAGGTGTGATCGTGCTCTTGGAAGGCTGAAGCAGGAGGATCACGAGTTTGAGGCTGGCCGTGGCTACACAGTTAGACCCTGTTTCAGAAAACAAAGCAAAACAAAAAGTTTCAATTGAAGAGGGCAAGGCCACAGGGCTCCGGCTGTCAGAGCCATGTGGGAATATGAAGCCAACATCTGTGATCCATACTTTGAGAGTAACTTTGAACTCTTTCATGGACTCTACGGTTTTTTCGATGCTGGCATTTAATATTCAAAACTGTTCTTGGCCCAGAGCGGGAGGGGGCTTGCTTGGCGTAGCTGGCACGTGGCAGAGCCTAGACTCTCACTCCCAGCCTCCAGCCCTGTCCGGCTTCACCCAGATTGAGGAACATCAGGAGAAGGAGGGACGTGAGGAAGGCCTTTGAACAGTTCTGTCCTGAGCTGTATAAAAGTGGGACAAGCTGTGGTTACTTCAACATGTCTCCTCAGCTGAGATGCTGGGCCAAGGACAGAGAGGCAAGATGAAGAGACAGCCATGTGGGAGGGACAGGGCCTCCCGGGCCTGACAGATCATAGACATGCCTTAGGGAGACCCTGGGCTCAAACCCAGCTGCCCCCTTCATCTTTTATACTAAGCAAGCTCCATAAGAGCAAATCCAAGGCTCTGACTGTAATTCTGAGTAGCACTGTGCTCATTGGTAGAGGTCCCCGCACCAGAGAAGTCAGGATAAGGCCTGGGATTGCCTGGTTAGTCAGGCCCCACATTCCTAACTTCACCCTCTCCTGTGCTCTGCACCCCCAGCCCCAGAAGTGATGCATATTCCTCCCCACTGAGCTACTGACACTGTCTGCCTTAGACTGGTCAACAAGGCCAGCACAGAAGAGATCAAAGAGGAAATAAGAGGCCCCACTGCCTAATGGGACTTATCAATTATGATCTTGGCCCATATTTCTTTGAGGGGTGATTGTTTCACAGAGTCTGACATCTCATATAGCTTTAAATTACTCATGACCGGGATGGCTTACAAGATAGCAGTCAAATCGGGCGGGGACGGGCACTGTAATTATAGTATGGAAATGGTGTTGATCGTTCAAGCAGGGAACAGACCTTGAGGCAGAGCCGGCCCACTTGCCAGCGCCTCGCTCCTGGCCACAGCCTCCACACCTGGCAGCCGGGAGGCCTCCTTCCTGGTTGGGGCTAGAAGAAGGTCAGATCACTTCAAACTGTGAAGACAGGGTGGGCCAGCACAGCGGGACCAGGGACAGATCCCGCGGGAGCCCACGGTCGGCTTTACAGCCCTCTGGGGAGGGTTGAGTCTGCAAGGACAGCTGCTGCACTTGTGTAGCGTGTGAGGGCTCCCGAAACACTGAAGGTGTCTCAGGAATCTTAGGATCTGCAATTAAAAGTCCCCTTCCCTCCCTTCCCCCTTCTCCCTTTCCTCTTTGCTCCCTCCTCCCCTCCTTCTTTTATCTATCTACCCACACATCCACCCACCCACCCATTCAACCACCCACCCACACACCCACCAATCCATTCACCCACCCACCCACCTATTCACCCATCTACCCACCCACCTACCCAATCCATCCATTCATCCACCCATCAAACCTCTACCTACTCATCCACCCACCCACCCATTTGTCCATCCATCTATTTGTCCATCCATCCATCCATCCACTCATCCACCCACCCACCCATCCATCCATCCATCCATCCTTCGATTCGTCCATTTTCTGGGTATTAGCTCCATGCTAAACACTGTGAGGCTTCTGAGGACAGACACATTGCTTCACTGCTTTCTGGGAACGTACTCCACGAAAATGCTGGAATCTAGATGCAGAAAGGCACTGTCGATATTGCTCATTCAGTGTTGGTGGATGCTGGACTAGTCTGGAGGACTCACTGATCATCAAACTCACCTCCTTCCCCAGCACACAGGTAAACTACATTCCCCAGCTTCCTCGCAGCTCCGTGTGGCCATGTGCCTGAATTCTAGCCAAAGGAATGTGAGCAGAGTCGTGTGGCCTGGTCTTTGGCTTGGCATATAAACTCTTCCTGCCTCATCCATCAATTTTGAACCTGCTCCACCCCCCACTGCCCTGCTTACTGGGTTTCTGGCCTGGGTGACTCCAGCTGGCTCTTTATGAACCTGGTTAAGCCACAAGGAGGTGGGGTTTCAGAGCAGGTGACCTGGGCCCCTCTACCAACAGCCCAGAAAGACCAACCTACGCTTGCAGAGCTGATGAAACAAACACGTGGGGCTCGGAGGTTATGAAAGTTAGGCACCCAGGGATCAGAACCAGGGTGGGGACCCTCCTGCGAGCTTTTCTTGGTTACAGACTGGGGCTCCCCATCTTGCTCAGTGCAGGAGCACATAGTGGGGCTTAGTGTTCACAGGCTCCTAGAACTTAGCTCCGCACATCAGAGACTGGGTCATAATTGATCACCTCTACAACACTTGTTTGGCAAGTAGGTGACTCCATCTTGAATTAAGCTTTGGGGATTCAGTTTCTGCTGGATCCTGGGACAGGCATTTGAAAGTTGAATTTAAACATGGCTGCTCTTCCCAGGGGTTCACTAACAGCTAGAAGAGCCAAATCTGGTCACGGTGGCATGGTGGTGTGGTGTGGAATGAGCACAGATGTTCTGGGAGAGTCCGTAGCAATGTGGGAAATGGTCTGCACTGGAGGCTGTGAGCAGGGAGTGTTCAGACAAGTAGGGGTTTTGGGTCTGCGTTTGAGGGATGAATGTGTTTTCCAGGTAAGGAATGTGTGGAAGAGAAATCCACAGAGACACAACAGCAGGTTCCTCTGCAGAGGACGAGACAGCTCAGAGGCTTGTGATGAGGGTAGAGCACATGAGCAGCTGCTCTGGGGCAGGCATTCTCCTACCTGCAGGGTTTGTGTGCCTGGAGCTAGCAGGGGTCACAGGCTGAGCTTCTTTCCTAAGAAGTGACCTCTCCATGTACGAATGTCTCTCCCACTTCTCTGGGTACAAACTGTCCTGTTCATCCTTTTTAAACAGCAATGGAAACACAACCTATAACATGATCCTACAAACATTATCCTGAAGTACGAATAAGCAAACTGTTGACCAGAGAGATACATCACCCACTAATGTCACACAGCTGTGAGCCTTGCGGTGGGCACTCAGCCCTGCGAATAGAGGCTGTATTTCAGCATGCATGGTCCTTGCTGAGCAGAAAGTGGTCTCCAGACCCACTGAGGCAGAGGCTCTGCAACCTTGAGGATTGATTGCCAATTGCCTACAGTTAGAAAAGGCCAGTGAGTATCCTCTCCTCAAAGCTAACCATAACTGGCTCAGCTCCCCCCGCCCCTCCCTGTATGCCTGTGGTGAGGGGCTCCAGGACAGGGGAGTCCTGGTGAAGTCAACCCCAGTCAGAGCTGGAAGAGGTAAATCTCTCCCTGAGCCAACATTAATATAAACTTGGCAGATTGTGGGCAGCTCTAGAGTGATTACACCAATGGATGCTGGGGAAGGAAGATTGAGCTTTGGGGATGGTGTGGGTGCACACGCCGGGGAAAACCTGAGAATATATAGCTCGCAGGCAGACAGTCAGTCTAGCTGGGAGGGGAGGGTGGGGCAGCATCTGTCTGCCAATCTGATGACAGATGCCCCTGCATGAGGCTGGGGGGAAGGCGCTCAGGACACCTGCTTCAGGTGAGCTGCAGGGTGCATCTCACGTACTGGTTCATCACGTGTCTGGAGCACCTGCCTGGTGCCAGATGCTGGTTGTCCAGACTGAACGTCCACATGCAACCCTGTCCAGAGCTCCTAGACTAAGCAGGCCAGGAGGCCAATTGGATGTGTCAACCAGAAAGTTCAAGAGGAGAAGAGGGCCTGTGAAGGGCAGGGTGGAGGTGCTGAAAGAGGGGGGACTAGACAGAGTGGTGGGGCAGCTTGGAATGTGTGTGGCAGGCTGGGGGGCAGAGAAGAAGCAGAGGTCGCAGGGGAGAGTCTGGGCTGCTGCAGCCAGGTCAGAAGATGCAGGTGTGGGCAGGAGGCAGCCAGAATGGTGGGAGGACACTGCAAGCAGTTCCATCTCCTCAGAGAGCAACGAGGCCCTTAGGCTTTGACAAGCTTCCAGAAGCTTCTCTTTGCCCAAGTGTCTCATTCAGTCTTCAATTTTAAGCTGGGAAGATACTCCATGCAGCGCAGAAAGGGACGGTAACTTGCTTGGTGTCACACAGCGGGCCTGTTGTTTCCCGAAAGTGGAAACTGATTGGGTGGGGAATCCCCTGCCCCACACTCTGGACTCATTCCTGAAAACCAGAGTTTGGACTCTGAGCTATGAAAGACCTCTGTCCCTGTGTGCCTCAGGGAATGAGAAGTGGGGTGGGAGAGGGTGGGACTCTGGGTGGAATTTGGAAGCCAGGGATGATGGTTTTGTGTCAAGAAAGGGCCCAGGATCATGCGCTTCAGGGGTTTCTGGCCAAAGGGGTAGTCTGAGTAGAGTGGACCATGAAGAGCCAGGTGCTGAGGCAGGCTCCGTTGTGGGTGATGGAGCTCTGGAGGTGGGCCACTGCCCTCAGCATCCATGGGGCAGACCTCAGGGGAAAGATTTTAGGGACTATTTTTGTGCAGTTCTTAGATGGAACCCAGCACCCTCAGGAAGCCCAGTACCACTGAGCTAAGCTGACTGGGCAAACCTCAACCTTGCCATCTCCTGCCTCAGCTTCCAAGTGGCTGGAGTGACAGGTCCATGCCACCAAACCAGCTTCACAAAGACGTGGCTGGTTTCCATGCTGTGCCATGATGTGTCTGTGCTGAGCGAATTCCCTCAGTTCTTACAGTGACATTGGCAGGTTGAGATCTACGGGAAGGTGACTGGCTTGAGAGAAGTCCTTCGGGTAGGACACTCTGTGAGGAGGCCAGCGGCTGCAGGAGAGGGCGGCCACACCCCTTCTCCCCTTGTCATGTGGTGAGTCAGCCCTTGCCACTGGCCCAGCTTTGGGCTTCAGGGCTTTCAGATTCATGGCCCAAATAAAACTCCATATTTTTGGTTTATGACAGGGTCTCCCTGCAGCCCTAGCTGGCCTGGAACTCACCATGTAGACTTAGATCCCACAGAGATCCACCTGCCCCTGCCTCCCAAGTGCTGGGATTAAAGAGGCGTACCCAGGGCACATCGAGGATCTGACTCGGCCCTGCCTTCCCTATGATGATGTCTGCACCTGATTCTGGGGAGTAGGCACCCAACACACTTTCCTGTGCTTCCCCACAAATCTTCCTGTTCGTGTCCCCAAAGCTTTTCTAAGAGGGGGGGGGGAGAGCGCAAATCTACAGGACCTCAGAGCCTCAGGAGGAGAGGGTGGGCCAACGCACCCCAAGCTTGTGTTCTGTGCGCAGTGGTGACAGGTCTGTGCATGACTGTGACGGATGCTTTAGGCTGACACCCGGGGCATAACGCCTGCTGCCCAGGAAAGGTGCGCGCGCGTGTGTGTGTGTGTGTGTGTGTGTGTGTGTGTGTGTGTGTGTGTGACTGTGTGCACATGCATGTGGATGCATGTATGAGTGTGTATGATGTGTTTGTGATATGAGTGTGTGTTTGTGACCTGAGTGTGTGGAGGCTAGGGCTTGACATCAGTGTCCTCTACCACTCTCCACTGTACTTTTTGAGACAGGGTCTCACTGAACCTGGAACTTAGCGATTCAGTTAGTCTAGCTGGCAATGGTGTCCTCAGAGTCCTCTCTCTGTCCCCGCCCCCCAGGCTGGGATTACAGGAGCACACACTGCATTTTTGTTGTGGGTTCCAGGGATCTGAACTCTGGTCCACATGTTTGTGTGGGCAGCACTTTACCAGCTGAGCCATCCTTCCAGCCCTAAGGCTTCTATGGGCGACCTGGCATGAAGGCGTGGGGGTGAGGACGGAGTGTGGGCGTGGTGACCACAAGCCAGCACCCATAGCGTGGGAGGCGGGGTGCTGGAGCTGGGGGTTGCTCAGGAGGAGCGGCAGTCAGCATTTTCCTGGCTTCGAATGCTTAGCGTGAAGTGAAGCCTGGGCAGCCTGGCTGGTGATGTCATAGGGAGCCATTAACTGGTAATTACCCTGAGAGCACTGAAGTGGCTCAGCAGGGTCCTTAGCACAGCCCAGCCATGCTGGTAAATGCTTCATTCTTCTTATTTTAGACTTATGTATTTTTCAGAACTACAGAATTTTAATAGTTTGTCTCCCCCTCATCCCCGACATTAATATCTATTCTGCATGCCAGACTCTTCCATCAGCTGCCCCACCCCACTGTTCTGCTTCAGGCCTAATAGAGAAGCCCTTCAGGCCTGGAGCCTGGACCAGGATCACCGGGCTCTGTTCCCTCTGCCTGAGGCATTTTCCTCTATTGCATCCCGTTCACTCCCCCCACCCTCCCTCAACTCCTATAGACTCTGCAGGCTGCAAAGTCAACATCACTTCCTCCTGGGAGTCCCCGCTGCCTCCTTTGTGTCAAGTTCAGTGTTGTTTGTTCTCATTTGATACCAGGGTCCCTGCCTTACTCACCTGCCACACACTGCAGTCCCCACTGGCTGCACATGTGTAAGGGAAACTGGTTGTGGTTTGCCTAACTGGCCGGCAGGCTCCAGGTGGTCAGGGCCACTCCATGTGGCTCCTTGACAACACGAGTATACTAGGGGCAGTGGACCCTGGAGGAGGAGAGCATAAGCCTGTTGAATGAGGATGTGTGGGGGTATGAGAGGGGGCAAGTGGCTGTGTGGGAGGGCTGTGTGGACAGGGGGGCTGGGGTGGGTGATGGGCAGGCAGACAAATAAGTGTATGGATGGATGGGTGAGTGGATGAATGGGTAGATGAGTGGACAGATGGATGAATAGGTGGGTAAAATGAGCGGACGAATGGATGGGTGACTGGATGGGTGGATGGGTAGATGAGCGATGAGTGGATGGATGGATGGATGGGTGGGTGGATGGATGGATGGGTGGGTGGATGGATGGATGGATGGATGGGTGAGTGGATGGGTGGGTGGATGGATGGATGGATGGATGAATGGGTGGGTGGATGGATGGATGGGTGAGTGGATGGATGGATGGGTGACTGGATGGATGGATGGATGAATGGGTGGGTGAATGGATGGGTGGGTAAGTGGATGGATGGATGGATGGATGGATGGATGAATGGATGGATGGATGGGTGAGTGGATGTATGTATGTATGTATGTATGGATGGATGGGTGAGTGGATGGATGGATGGATGAATGGGTGGGTGGATGGATGGATGGATGGTTGGGTGAGTGAATGGATGGGTGAGTGGATGGGTGGATGGATGAATGGGTGGGTGGGTGGATGGATGGATGGATGGTTGGGTGAGTGAATGGATGGATGAGTGGATGGAGGGATGGATGAATGGGTGGGGGGATGGATGGATGGAGGGGTGGATAGATGGATGGATGGGTGAGTGGATGGATGGATGGATGAATGGGTGGGTGGATGAGGGGATGAATGGATAAATAGCTCCTCCAGTCTTTCTTTGACACTTTAAGATGATGCTGAAATTTTGCAAAGCAATTTTACATCTGATTTTTTTATTCTTCATTTTTCTATGTGTTAATGACTCAGTACTTTTGATGACTGTGTTGTATTCCACTGGCTGGTCATTCCCAAATTAACTTGGCTAATTTCCTTTCTGCACACCTTTGGGAAGGAGGTATTTTCTGAAGTGTAAGAATACATCAGGCTCCAGCCCCACAAACCCAGGTCAGACATTGCTGTGCCAACATCTCAGAATGACCATAGGACTGTGGGTAAGTCATGCAATTTTACCTTTGTCCAGTCTCCCCATCTGTGAACAGGTGATGATCGATGGGTTCCTGTGAGGGCAAAACCAAGGCCAGAGCACTGTTGAGAGTCTCTGTGGCATCTCCAAGACATCCTTAACCATTCCTCTCTGCCTCACTGAGGGATGTCAGGGGATGCAGCCCCTGTGTGTCTCCAGAATCTTAACACTTGGCATGTTCTGGACAAATACATTTCCTTGCCGGTGGACCCCTGTGCCCCTACCAGGATCTTGGTCTGTCCCTCTGAGCAGTGCGGCAGGTGACAAGGCATGAGGCTCACAGTAGCCTGTGCTGGAACTGCTACTCTGTCCCTTGAAAACTGGGACAGCTTTGGGAAGTGGCCTCATTTTTGAGACATTAGAGGGCCGTGGGTTGTGGAGGGAGAGAGGCAGGTATGTGTGGCCTCAAGCTCCCATCCCTGTGGAGCCCCATCTGCCCATGCCTCGTGAACTCAATGCCACCCCCCATGTGCCACATCACCCTTTGGGCCTGGCTTATTGCATCTGCCTGAGAGAAGAGAGTGAGACAGAGAAGGAGGACCTGGGGGTGGAACCCCACGGGAAGTCTTCCTGCCCGCCTGTGAACACAGGTCCCAACCCCTGCAGTCTTGCTGTGAGTTTGAGGCAGATCACATCGCCTTCTGGGCCTCAGGCCTTTAGTGTCAAGAAGAGACAGAAGGGTCCTTGTAGGGTAGCTGAAGAGGACTCCACATGGTGGCTGATGGCATGTACTGAGCACTTAGCGAGAGCTGTGATCACGTCTTCCTAATGTCCATTCTCTGTTTGCTCGTGTGGATGTAACTATGAGTGTGAAAGCACAACTTCACAGACCCTCTGGCACTTCCCACCTGCCAAAGGAAATTTCTTTGAGTATACGGACCTTTGATGTGTGTGTGTGTGTGTGTCGTCACTGTGGGCACACACACACACGCTTGTGCTCATGCATACCTGTGGAGGCCTGAGGTTGACACTGGGCATCTTTGTTAATCGCTGTTCATCTTTATATACTGAGGCAGGGTCTCTTGTCCTTTGGGCTGGTCTCCCTAGCCAGCATGTCCCAGAGATTCCTTGTCTCCCAGTGCTGGGATTACAGGGGAACCATCACACCACCCAGCATTTATGGTGTGTGTTGGGGATCTGAACTCCAGTCCTCACCAAGCACTTTCCCTGCTGAGCACTTCCCCAGCCCTCCACCTTTGTTAGAGTCTAGGAGCTGCTGAACGGAAGGCTTCATTTTTACCTGTGAGTGTGGGGAGACCAGCTGCCAAGCCTCCCTGCCCCCACTTCCTCCCAGAGCTGCTGCTCTTTAATTAGTATGAGCCAAGCAGATCCCCTTGGCAGTGCTGGCCCAGGGGCCCTGTGATTGAGAAATGATGGAGGCACCTGTGACTTGGCCTTGATGGATCGACCTCCGAGAAGAGGAGAAGCCAAGACCCCAGGCTGGAGTGGCCACCCAGGGAGTCAAATGGAAGGAATGGAGGCACAGGGATGGAGAGAGGCGCAGCCCTGGCTGGGGAGCTGGGATTGGGTGGGGACAGGATTTGGGAGGCTCTGAGGGTGTTTTCCCAGAGGAAGCACTCCAAGCTTGGCTGTGACTGGTTCACAACAGCCGGTCTTGGGGCCTGGATGTAGGGCATGCGGTATGTCTGTTCACCGAGATGGAGAGGCGGGTAGGGAGGACGGGAGGGGAGTCTAGCCAGGTGCGTGTGGAGGAGTCCAGGCCACACAGCCTGGTTCCTGCTTTCTGCCTCTGGTAACATTTCAGGACGGAAAGGCACCGTGTGTTGAAGTCCCAGTCTAGAGTTACTATTCCTAACCCGGAGCATGTCTCGGCCCACTTGTCTCCCAAGGGGAAACTGTTTAGGGGTGACACTACGCACCTCTGGCTCCAGAAGCAGAGAGGCTTGGGGTCTTCCGGGTCCCCGCCACACCTCTTCAGGACACAGAAGCACAACAGGCCTCTGCCCACGCTCCATGGCAAACCTCACACTTTTCAAGGGCTCAGGGGACAAAAACAGAGTTCCAGTGCGGGACTCCAGCACTGGGGCCTCAGAGGAATATGTTCATGGAGATGGACGGCCAGGCGTGTCTGGCGAGAGCAGCACTTGAGTTCAGGGGCAGTGAGTGGTGCCAGACCTGACTCTCACCATGGAACCGTGGGCCAGGAGAATTCTCTGTTTTATACCTTGGTCCTCTGCCCCTCTGTACCCTGGGAGGGCTGAGAGAGGAGAGGAGAAAGGGGTGGGGAAATTTGTCTACAGTACACAGGCTGCCACACCTCCAGAATGCTTTCATTTTTCAAAGTCAGAGTTACCATGAATCAGGAACTCTCTGTGTCCTCTTCTCCTCAGCCGCTGCTCTCAGCCCTCCGCTTTCTGTCTCTGAATTTGACTCTCCTAGCCCTTATCTAGCTGTTTTGAGGCTGACATAATTGCATAGCACGTGTCCCCAAGGTTCTTCCCTGATGTGGCAAGTGCTAGAATTTCCTTTTCAGGCTTAGATAGTATTCTATTACATGGATATACCACATGGTGTTTGCCTAACCATTCCTCAATATATACTTGAGTTAATCCTACTTATTTATTTGTTTATTTATATCTTACTCTGTAACCCTCAAACTTATGTTCCAGGTACCTGTACCTCCCAAATGCTGAATCACTGGTGTGAGTGAGCCACCATGCAGACTTTGCATTCTGGTTTGGGGTGGGTGTGCATGTGTGTGCGTGTGTAGGTGTGCATGCAGGTGGGTGGAGGTCGGCGACGAGCCTTAGGTGTCTTCTGCTGTTGCTCTTCTTTGTTTCTGATCCAGGGTCTCTCACTGAACTGGAAAATGACTGGCTGGGCTGGTGATCACCGAGCTCTGGGATCCTCCTGTCTCTGCCTCCTAGGGCTGGAGTTAGACGTTCGTGGCCACATCTGGTTTTCACTCGGGTGCTGGAGTTTGAACTGAGGCCCCTAGTCCTGCTACTGTTTTTAAAGTCATAAGCTCTGGTGTGGAGGGCACAGTGGTTGTGTGTAACACTTGGAGGATCTGCGCCAGCTGCCCTGCAGAGTTTCCCCAGCTACCCTGGCTTACATTCTGTCAGAGTGTATGCAGGGATTCTGGCATCCCCACACTGTCTCTAAACATTTGGTGTGACAGTTCATATTGTCACTGTCAAAGAATCTGGAGTCCCTTAGGAGACATGCCTCAGGGCCTGGGAGGGATCATGTAGACTGGGTTAACTGAAAGGAAGACCCCACATTCAGTGTGGGCTGCACCGTCCCAGGGGCTGGGGTCCCAGAATAAAAGTGAGCTGAGCCCCAGCTTAATCTTACTGCTTCCTGACTGAAGATTTCATGTGACCAGCTGCCTCCTGCTCCAGGAGGTCCCACCTTGATGGTCTGCACCTTGAACTTGAGTCAGAATAAATTCTTTCTCCCTTCAGCTTCCTGTCAGGTATCTCGTTATAGTAACAAGAAAAGTAACTAATATACTTAGTATTTTCTTTTCTATTTATAAAGAAAAAGAAAGTAGTCATTCCCATACCTTGAGGGAACTGGGGTCCCAGGTTTCATTCATTTTCCTGAAGACCCATTGTGAACATTGTTCTGAACTGCCTGGCCGTTTGTCAACTCCCTTCTATGCAGAGCACAACACTGGCTTTTGGGGTGCAGTGGCCCCCTCCCCCCATCATGACTTAATCATTCCTTCACTGTGTGACTTTGGCCAAGTGACATCACCTCTCTGTGCTGCAGTTTCCTCCTTGATGGGAAGGAGAGAGTCACTCATTCCCATTCATCTCTCAGGCTCTAATGTCAAGGTGTGAGAGTGAGCTTCTTCCCTCTTTAAAATCTCA
Source organism: Eospalax fontanierii (assembly GCA_035773235.1). Classification (NCBI taxonomy): domain Eukaryota; kingdom Metazoa; phylum Chordata; class Mammalia; order Rodentia; family Spalacidae; genus Eospalax; species Eospalax fontanierii. Next base: position 69,580,275 of record CM069529.1, on the reverse strand, counting down.
GGGGAGTCTCTCTCTCTGTCTCTCTGTCTGTCTCTCTCTGTCTCTCTCTGTCTCTCTCTCTCTGTCACACACACACACACACACACACACACACACACACACACACACACAGAGCAGGAAGGACTGGGCTCAACAATCGGAGTTAGGGCTTCCAGTTCATGTTTGTCTAAGTCTTGCTGCCTCGGGCTTGTGCTGAGTTACTTCCTTGTGGTTGGGCACATGGTATAGGAGAGGCCCACATGTGACAGCTGGGATGGGGGCAGGGTGGAGGGAAAAGAGAGGGGGAGGAAGACAGGAGAAGGGGAGAGAGAGCACAGTACCCCATCTGTGACGACTGACACCCTCCCAACAGCCTTCACCTCCTAAAGGTCCCACCAGGTTCCCAGGCAGCCATCGGCCCCAGAGGCTGCATATCAGCCTCTAACACAGGCCTTCGGGGGTCACTGACTCACATCCCAGAGCCTGGCTCCTGAGGCTGAGAAAACCTGGCCCACAGTTGGGACTTAGTAGCAATCTTCGGGTTTCGCTGGTTTGGATGCATTGCTCCGGCTTCCGTCTTTGCACCACATTCTCCCTATGTGTACTCTACTGGGGAGGGATGTCTGATCTCACTTGGATGCTTGCCTGGGTCCCACCTCTGTCTCATCTTGGAGGAGTTCCACCCATGGTGAACCCTCAGCTTTCCCAACCAGACAGAGACCCAAAGCTCAGTGTCCAAGTCCTAGGTCTGCCTCAGCCTCAGTGAATTACAGCGTGAACCTCTGCTTCCTGCTGGAAAATGGGGCTAAGGTCCCTGCTTTGATGGCTAGCTGTGAAGCTGAGACACAACAGTGATATCAGGGAGTGGGTGAGGTTCCCAGGAAGCCCCCTATGTCCCTGTGAAATTCCAAGGACCCCTTCAGCATAGATCAACAGCTACAGCCTGTGGGTCAATCTGGCCCTCCACTTGTTTTGGTCAATAAAGTTTTATTGGCACGTGTTCTCTTTGTGCAAGAGAGGGGTGTAATGCTATCTGTTCCTGAATACCAGAAGAGCTCAATCAAAGCTGAATTTTAGCTATTCTGTCTCACAACACCTGGTATGCTGTAGGTGTGCAACAGTCTTGTTGGCAGACAGAGGTATGTTCCAGTTCTCTCTGCCTGGCCAGGGATTGGGGACTCACCTCTGTGCACAGAGTAGCTGCCAGCCCTCCATGGACACACTGCCCTCCAGCCCTTTGTGGCTCCATCTAGAAAGCTGCCCTTCACCTCAGAGGCTGCTCGCTCCCAACACAGTACCCTGTTCAGCTCCCATCACACGTCAGCCAAGTGATGGAAGGAAGTCAGGGGGAGGAAGAAGACAGATAGGGTGCCTCTGAGGCCCTGGCATTTCCCTCCAGATCTCTACATTTCCATATATTTGAAAACCTAATATAAACAACAGAGAAAAAATTTGCATCTCGGGCAGCAAGGGATGAAAAATAGAGGCGGCGTAATGTATTGCCTCAAAGAAGAGGGATGACCGTGCAGAGCCCAACCTCTCACGACGGCCCAATAGGCTGGTGGCAAACTCATTTCCTGGCAGAAGAGAAGGTTCCTCGCTGGACCGTTTAACAGCATCCGAGTTCACGGCCGCCTCTCCTCGCTGCCAGAGATGCGCTCTCTGATTCTCTGCCATTTTATTAAGCCCCGAGACGTGGGTTTAATGCAATATGTATGATCCTCACGGAGACAAATAAATTCTTATGTACTTTTCAGGATCCGGGGAGTTCTGATGGTGGTGCCTGCATTGTTGGCATTTTTGGAGCGACATTAAAAGACCGATGCGTCAAAATAAGCAACCTCCACTGAGGGGAGACTTATGGTCACTTATGAAATCACTGTAAAGCCGGAAGTTATGGAGTTAATTTCCAGGTGTATATAGGTGGGGGAGGGGCACTGGAACCCGCTGGGCTCCTCAGGGGCAAGTTGAGGCTAAATTTGATGGACTTTCCCACAAGGAGGTTTGGGTCTGGGGCCTTTTATGGAAGATGTGCACGGTAAGGGCAGTGCCTAGAGTGCTGGTGGGACCAGTCCAGATGGAGAAGGTGATGAGAGAGGTTAGTTCCGTTTTCTAAGGCCACAGAGCAAGCAAGCAGCAATTGGGATTGGAAAGCCTCCTCCTCCTCAGCTCCTGCCTGGTGTCACAGAGCTGGCAGCTGTGGGTGACAGGAAGACGGGTTAGCCTGATCCTTGGGCAGTTGTCGTTCTAGATTCTGCCCTGGCCGTACTGAGCAGTGTAGAGCTCACACGTGCAAGAACACTGCGGAAGTTAAAGGAGGGGCTCTGGGGATCCAGTCACAGGGGAACCTGACCCCCAGGTGTGGGCTGAGCCTCCCACCTACGGCCTCACTAGGACATCAGCTGTACACGCCATTTGGGCAGAGATGTTGGTGTGTGGGAAGTTTGAGCATCCACACTAAACTATTAGACTGCTTCTTTCCCACCCCATCCTCGCCTCCACACAGCCCAGCCTCTAAGCCTCTTGGTTGAGGAGCTAATGGTCCCAGGGAAGACCTACTGTAGAATAGGTGGACCAGGAATCTGGGTTCAAATCCTGCCACACCCGGGACTGGGTTTACTTACACAACCTCATTCCATAGTCTGTGGAGAGCAGGGACTAATGTCTTGGGGACCAGGGAACCGCTCGAGGCACTTGGTGACTTGGTCATATCACTTACTGTCTTAATTGAGGCCTGGCTTAAGCCACTGCAGCTGCCCCATGGGTCTCATTGTGGGCACATCTTTACCCTGCACTGCGCCTCAGTTTCCCCATCTGCACTGAATGAGCCTCAAAGGATGAGAGACCACCAGCTGTGTCCTGGATTTGAAGGGGGAGATGTCTCACGGTGGCATTCCAGGGTCCACGGCTGCCTGTGGAATGACAGTAGCGTGGGGTCCTGTCCACCGAAGCTGCAAAATATTCTTTTCCTCTGGGTCAGCAGCTTCTACTTCTGAATTTCCACCCAAATGATGAATCACAGATGTGTGCGAGGTATATTCACTACAAACCTTTCTGTCAGCTAATCGGAACAAGGATTTCCTGGAAGACATCGCAACAGCCCTGAGATGACAGAGGACGTGCAGTGAGTGGGACAGGACATTCCCTGGGACGCCTGGGCCCTGGCTGCATCCCACTTAGCCTAAGTCCCCACTGGGAGCCATGCCCAGAGAAGTCTGGGCTGAGCAGTGGGCAGCAGCAAGGCCTCGGTATGTGATGCCCAGCCTGGTCTCTTCAATAGCATCTCAATTCTCAGGGTACTATCAGGAAAATGGCTCTGGAGAAACAAGGCAGACAGAGCCTATTAGGGACAGACGTAGGCGGAGTCACTTATGAATTACAGAACATGCTATTGTGTATACTGCACTATGAAGCCACTGGTGTGAGACACTATTCCCCGGGAGATGTGAGTAAATGTCTACTCACTCAGGATAGAGAACCAACGACACCAATGTAATACCACCAATTACCAACTTAGTGAACCAGTGAGTTTGTGGGGGTGACTTTCAGGACTCTCAGCACCTAGCAGGGGTGCTGGCTCAGGAAAGCGGGCACCCTGGGGCTCACTGTGTGACTCCCAGGCAGCTGGACAGGTGAGAGAGACAACTCACCAGGTTCTTCCTGCTTCCATAACCTTGGGGAGGCCTTGTGCATCTGGCTAGTTTCAGGGACTTCCTGGGACTTGTGAGTTTTTTGCTTCCTGAGTCTTAACCAGTCTCCTTTGAGGATGAAGCATCTCAATCTAGAAATGCCCCCTGGGGTGAAATGTTTCAAACAGGAAGAAATTGTTACACTACAGCCTGCAATGTTGCCTTCTGTTGCTATATGCTTATGAGTTTGCCTGGACCACCTTAAAGTGGGTCTGTCCTGTAGGAAAAATTCATCTTTCTTATTCCAGTGCTGTCTTCTAAGTTCCAAGCCTCTGGTGATCCAGGGCCCCATTTATAACCCTGTTTTCTTCCTGACACCCTCAAGGGTTCAACCTAACATTTAGCTGTTCATCTCCCACAGCACCCCACATACAACACCAGCTACACACCAAGCTGCATCATCTACCTACCCAGCCATCATCCATCCATCCTTTTATCCATCTATCCATCGATCCATCCGCCTGCCCAACCATTCAGGTACTCATATATTCATCCATCCATCTGTCTGTCCACCTGTAGATCCATCCTTCTATTCATCTTTCAATCTGTTCATCACCCATTCTTCCTTCTATCTGTCCATATGTCTGTCCATTCATCCACACTTCCACCTGCCTTGGCATCCATCCATCTGTCCATTTGTCATTGTTACTTTTATTTGTGAACTTGAAGTACCCAGGAAAAGAGAATCCCTATTGAGAAATTCCTTCCGTCAGACTGGCCTGTGGCCATGTCTATGGGGTATTTTCTTAATTGCTAATTGATGTTGGAGGACCCGGGCACTGTGCACAGTGCCATCCCTGGACTAGTAGGCCTGGGCTGTGTAAGAAAAGTGAGCCAGCCAGAGGGAGCAAGCCAGTAAGCAGTCTTCCCCCACGGTCTCTGTTTCAGTTCTTGCCCACAGGTTCTTTGTGCTCCTGACCTGACATCTCTGGAGGTTGGACAAACTGAAGGAGGAAATTAAACCTTTTCTTCCCCGAGGTTGCTCTTGGTCATGGTGTTTATCACAGCAACAGAAAAGCAAACAAGAATGGAACTTGGTACCAAGAGTGGGGCATTGCTACTACAGACCTGATAGTGTTGTTTTGGGAAGAATTGTGGAAGAGTTTAGAACTTTAGACTGGAAAAGCCATTTAATGCTCAGAGATTAATGAGAGGTTGCAGGAATGTGGAAGATAATGTTGAGAGCAGTGCAGACGATGGAGGCCTGCTTCATGAAGTTTCAGAGGAAAACAAAGTGTTATATATGTGAATTAAGAACTTGTGGAAGTGAAACCTTTGTTTTACTGGGACAGTTGATACTGGTCAATTGAGGCTGAAGAATCGCTAAGATTAATATCAAGTCAGCATCACTGAACCAAAATCTTCTGGGAAGTATTTCCTGAGGGTCAGCACACAGAAGCTGTGGTCCATAAAGGGCCAAGGCTGCCTCTTAAGCTGGAAGCTGAGGTTGGAAATGTGTAAGAGTCTCCCATCTGATACTGGCGTTGAAGTCATGAAAGGGTCATGGAGAGCAACTGAGGCTTGGCACCGTGAAAGACCAGGAGAGGCCATCAGTGAAGGTGCAAGTCATTTCCAGTGGAGACCTCAAGATATTGAGATGCAGGACTGTTGGATGAGCACCAAGGACAGCAGCAGATATAAAGCCGAATCAGCCTGAGCTTATAAGACAACCTGTGTGTAGTGTGGATGGCAGAACTAAAGCCCAGCAGATTATTAGTGAGTCCCAGAAGTCAGATACTTCGTTTTTCATACTGTTTCATTTTGGTTTTGCTTTGATCTGATTATTACTGTGCCCAGGTTCTTCCCTCTTGAAATAAGAAAGTATGTAATTTATTTTGGATTTTGCAGGAGCCTAAAGTTAGGACTGAATTTCTAAAGATAACTTAGACTTTGATTTTTTTAAAAAAATATTTTCTTTATTCTTTGTATTTTTTTATGTATGAGTATATTACCTGCATGTACATAAGTGCACTCATGTCGTGCAGGGCCTATGGCGGTCAGAAGAGGGCATTGGATCCCCTGGAACTGGAGTTACAGGTGGTTGTTAGCCACCATGTGGGTGCTGGGATTTGAACCTGGGTCCTCTGCAAGAGCAGCCAGTGCTCTTAACCGCTGAGCCATCTCTCCAGCACCGACTTTGAATTTTTAAAATATTTTATTTATTTATTTTTTATGTGTTTGAGCATATTGCCTACATGTATGTAAGTGCACCCATCAGACCATCCCTCCTCCGTATGACTATCCATTCACCCATCCATCCACCAGTCTGACCATCTATCAGTCATGTAGTGACCATGGAAGACAGAAAAGGGCATCAAATTCCCCTGGAACTAGAGTTAAGGATGGTTGTTAGCTGCCATGCGAGTGCTGGAAATCAAACCTGGGTCCTTTGCAAGAGCAGTCAGTACTTTTAATTGCCAAGTCATCTCCCTACCCCAAGAACTTGGACTTTTAAAACACTGGAATTTTTAATGACTGCGGTTCTTGTAAAGTTTTAGAGCATTTTATATTATGATATTAACATGAAATCTTGGGGACAAACGTAAAAAGAAAGGTGACTTAAAGTGATGTGTTTGTGTGCCAAGGTTGATAAGGGGTGGAATGTCATACTTAGCTTCAGTTGTCAATTTGACACACCTGGTAAGAGAGGGCCTCAGTGGAAGAATTGCCTCCACCTGACTGGCCTGTGGGCATATCTATGGGGTACATTCCTGATTGCTAATTGATGAAGGAAGGACCAGATCACTGTGGACAACGTCATCCCTGGATAGGTGGGCCTAGACTATATTAGAAAGATAGTTAACCTTGAGAATGGGAGCAAGACAGAAAGCAGAGTTCCTACATGGTCTCTGCTTCATTTGGGTTCCTACCCTGAATTCCTTCAGTGATGGACTAAAAATTGTAAGATTGAATAAATGTTTTCATCTCCATGTTGTTGTTGATCATGGTGTTTATCACAGCAACAGAAAAGCAAACTAGGACACCATCTATCATCCACCCATCCACTCATCCACCCATCCAACCATCTAGTCTACATCCAACCATCTGATCATCCATCCAGCCATTCATTTGTCTATCCATCCATCTGTCCATCAATCCATTCATCAATTCATCAATTCATCCATATGACTATTAATCCATCAGTCCAACCAACCATCCATTTATCTATCCATCAGTCTGACCAGCTATCCATTCACTTATTCATGCATCCATCCATCTAACTGATCATCCATTTATCAATCTGATCATCCATCAATCCATCTAACCATCTGACTATCCATCTATGCGATCATCAATCCATCTACCCACTCATCTGCCCATCCATCCATCCAGTTCATCTGACCCTCCATCCATCCATCCATCCATCCATCCAGCATTCATCCATCAATCCAACCATCTATCCATCCACCAATCTAACCATCCATTCATCTATTCATCCACCAATCTGACCATCCAGCCAGTCATTGATCCATCCATCCATCCATCCATCCATCCATCCATCTGATCATCTGACCATTCATCCATGTGACCATCCATTCATCCAGACCATCTGATCATCTATTCATTCATCCATTCATCTAACCATCCATCCATCTATCCACCAATCTGACCATCCATCCATCCATTCATTTATCCATCCATCTGTCTGACCAACAATCAATACACTCACCCATCCATCCATCCACCCATCCATCCATCCATCTGACCATTAATTCATCCACTCACCAATTCATCTTTCCATCTGATAATCCATGCATGCCTGCATCCATCCATCTCACCATCTAGTTATCCATCCACCCATCTTACCAACAATCCATACACTTACCCATTCATCTATCTATCTGTTCATCCATCTATCCATCTGTTCATCCATCTATCCAATCCATCTGACCATCTAACCAACCATCCATCCACCCATTGATCCATCGGTCTGACCATCTATCCATCCATCTGAAGCTTTGACCATCCATCTGACCATCCCTCCCTCCATATGACCATCCACCAATCTGAGCATCTATCAGCCATGCATCCACCTGACCATCCATCTATTCATCCATCATTCATCCATCTATCTGACTATTTGTCCATCAGTCTAACCATTTATCTGTCCACCAATCTGACCATTCACCTATCCATTCATCAATCTGACCATCCATCAATCCATCAGATCATTCATTCATTCATTCATCCATCCATCCATTTATTGATCTGATCATCCATCCATCCATCTGATCATTTGACTATCCATCTGACCATCCATGCATCCATCCATGCATCCATCCATGCATCCATCCATGCATCCATCCATCCATCCAATCCATGTGACCATCTAACCAACTACCCATCCACCCATCTCACCATCCATCCCTGCATATGATTATCCATCCACCCATTCATCTGCCAATCTGACCATTTATCAGTCATACATCCACCTTACCATTGCTCTCTAATCATCTATTCTTCCATCCATCCATCCATCCATCCAAGTATCTGTCCATCAATCTATTTATCTATCAACCAAGCTGACCATTCATCTATCTACCCATCAATCTGACCATCCCTCCATCCATCCATTGATCTACCCATTGGTTATTCATCCATCTATCCATCCATCTGATCATCTATCCATCCAGGTTTTCAGACTACCTGAAGCACATTTCCAAGATAGTACTTTTCTGCTGGGGTCCTGGTTGATGTGGGTCCCCTCTGTCAAGGAGGGAGCCCTTCTCTATCCTGTTCCTGGGCCCTGCCCCCCATGTCTAGGTGGGAGCTGAGCTTCCGTAAAGACCCTAAGAATCTCCAAGAAACCCAGGAGTCTGAGGCCCATCCTGTGACTTCTGTCCTGGGACATGGCTGCTGTGTGTCTCTTGACCACATCTCACTGTCTGTGGCATGCCGCCTGTCCTTATCTCCCTCCTGGGTGGCAGTGAGGGTCCCCCACCCGTTCCCATCCTCTTGTTCTGCACTCCTTTTTTTTCTCCTCCCCAGTGGAGCATTTTCTAAAAACCTTAACGTGAACTCTCCCTTCCCTCTGTTAGAATGTTCAGTAGCTTCTCACCGATGAGTTTTAACTATTACCTGTAACCACAGTTCTTCTCCTCACTGGCCCCCAACACCACCCTGCCCTGGCATCCTGCAGGTTCTAACACACAGGCTTTCCTGTATTTCTTTGATCATATGGAGCTGTTTCCTACCCCAGGACCCTTTCATGAGCTAGCCAGACTGGGAGAGTTTCCTCTTCTCCCTCAGCTGTCACTCATCTCTGAGGGCTCAGTTTAGCATCATCTCTCCCTAGAAGATGAAGAATGGTCCCTGTATCAGCAGCTGGGCCACAGGAATTATCGTGCTGATCAGAATTCAGAACTATTTTTGATTTCGTCATCTTTCATTTTCCTCACTCAACTACAAGCTCCATGAAGAAGGCCCAGGCCACACCTGGTCATGCGGCTATCTCCTTGCTATGGCCTCTGTCAGCAGCACAGCTAGGTCAATGTCCTGAGAGCTCAAGGGGAACTGGGAGAAATGTGACTGTGGGAATGATCTTGCAGAGTGGGGTGGTGTGTGGGACCAGGCAGTCCCACGCAGACATTCTGGTCCCCAGAGGCCTCTGTTTCTTGGAACAGCACTGAGTTCAAGAAAATGAACTCCATGGGCATGGGAGAGAGGAGCTGGGCTCTGGGGCGGGACCAACCTGCATCCAATCTGTTTTTGGCTTGTTTCCCACCTGGGTGAGGGATGCTGTGTTCCTGAGACTCCTTCTGTGCTAAGTGGGGTCCAGGATGCTCACCTGTCAGGCAACAGGGTTGGGACCATGTCATCAGGTGGGTCTCCAGGGTGACCTAGCAGCTCATTCTGGGGCCCAGGCCTGTGTCTGAGGTCCTGAGCATTACCCTCAACTCAGAGGTGACTTTAACCATACCAGGAAATCGATTTTAAGGACACTCAAGTCTGGTGTGGAAGCTGGTACGTACTCTGTGAGCTCTCGGAACAAAGGCAGGATGGGAAGTCAGCAGGACCCTCTCGCTCTGACCACTTTGAGGCATTCCTGCCTTCAGTGGACTCATAGACCCTCAGTGTAACCCTGCGACAAACCCACAGGCACAGCTGGGGAGCCACTGTCCCAGGTAGCCATTCCCCACTAGAACATCTTTCCAAACTCCAGAGTGATGATCTTACTTGGAAAAGGGTTTGTGGATAGACACGAGCCTTCTGGTATATCTGCCTAGGAGGAGTGCCTGGATCTAAACTCCCTGTTAGAGAGGGGAGGTTGACTCCTCTGTGAGGCTGGGGCAGAGCCTGAAATAATATGCTCACCAGCCAAGGAGAGCCGGCACTGGAGCTAGGAAGGAGGCAGGGAAGGGACTGTCCTTCAGAGCTCACTGCAACCCACCCCCAGTCTTTCAATGTCGGAGGTACAACCTCCGGAGCCGAGTGTTTTAAGCCACCCAGCGTGTGGTCATTTGTTCAGTGACCTAGGAAATGAATCCACTTATCTCTGCGGACTTGACTTGACTATGAGTCTCATTCGTTTCCTCATCTTTATTTCCTCGGGAAATAGAGACAGCCAGTAAGTAGTTGCTCAGTCCACCCTAGCACACAGTGGGGGCTCAAACATTGGCACTGCTGGCCACTGCTCTCTAACGTCAGCAAGCCATCTCCTGGACTCCACCTACCTCAAGCCTGAGTTTCCCCATCCCGACCTAGAATGGTGGAGCTGGTTGGAGATCAGGCGAGGGTGGAAGGGAACAGGTGCCCGCTAGCACGGGTCCCACACTGGTGCCTCTGGCGCCTTCCGTCAGCCAGGCTGGCACTCCTAGTCTTCTTCCTATGCACCCATTTTCTGGGAGACAAAGCTCAGGCCTGATACCAGGGAGCAGTTACCAAAGCGCAGGCCTTGCTGATAAATGTTGAGCCCCCTCCCCAGCCCTTTCTTCCTTCTCCTTCTTTTCATTAGAAGCCGCCATCTTTGGGAGGTTTCACAGATTTGTAAGGATTCCCTGCTAAAGGTGCCGATAGCACTGGCCAGCCCAACCAGGATCAGCACATCTGTCCAGTCTGCAGCCTGGGCGCCCGCCCAGGGCGGATCTCAGCCATGCCTCTCTCCTCTTCCCTCCCTACCACCAGTTCCCTGGCCCCTGCCCAATGCCATCCTATTTTCCGGAAGGCTCTCTTGACCCGTGGGTCCTTCAGCCACAACGGAGGTGGCTCCGGCTGGAATCCAGGCGTGAAATTATGAAAGAACAGGGCCTCCACAGGCTGTGGGTGCGCTCCGGCCTCAGATGTGAAATTGCCATCTCTCCCTCCCCCCACCTCGCACCGGCCTGTCGCACGTGGGGCGGAAAAGATTGTATTTATCACCTGTCAGGATCTGCCAGAACTGAGTTACGTGAGGCAGGACAGCATAAAATTATCATACAGAGGCATGAAATTACAAAATCGCTCGGAACTGAACAACAAAATTATTTCATTTCGGAGGGAGGCCGTTCCATTTTTTAGCCCTGACACCTTCACTGCCGAACTTTGAATTGAAATTGAGTGCGCGGGCCGTGGGATAGAGACGCAGTAACACGATGCAGCATGTAAGCTGGCCATGCGGACACGTTACATGCGTGGCCTGGAGCCCCCTTGGAGACAAGCAGCCGAGCGAGCGCCACATGTCCCTGCTGTTCGGATCACCTTCCAGAACTGGTAACAACTTGAGGCCACTTAGAGCCCAGGTCTGGTTTCTAGGCTGTCCTGAGAAGAACGGAGTCCGAGGCAGCAGAAGGCACAGTTGTGCCCTCCTGGGTGGGAGGTTGACTGCCAAATCCAGTGTGAGACCGTAAGCAGTTTCCAAGCCTCTCTGAGCCTTTGCCTCATCATCTATGAACACAGGGACAGCATGTTTTTTTCCCCAAAGTTGTTGAGAGAACAAAACTCTCTCGGAGTCCCACGTGACTTTTCAGCACAAGGGTCATGAAGGCGGGGATGCAAGAATGTCTGCCTCTTCCCTGCCCCTCAACAGTTAGTGTGTTTTGTCTTTTATTGTCTTATTCTGTTTTGAGACAAGGTCTTACTACATAGCCTTGCCTGGCCCAGAACTTACTGCAAAGATCAAGCTGGCCTGGAGCTCACAGCCATCCTCCTGCCTCTTGGTGACAGGGTTACAGGCATGGGTCACCATTCCTGGCTGGCTTTGATGCATTTCGTACCCCGAAGTGAAAGCTGTGAGGACTCATGCTAGCCAGGCTGGGAGCTGAGGCTGCTGGATCCCCGCCAAGCTCTGAGGCTCTCCTCCCTTGACCACTCAGCCCTTGGATATCTGTCTTCATAGCTCCTCACCTATTTGTTACTGAATTTCATCCTAACTTATCCTTCTGACCAGTGGGAAGTGGGCACAGAAGCTTGTGTGGACTCTGGTGCTCAGCTGTTCCCAGAAGGACGGGAAGACATTATCTGCAGAGGAGGCCAGGCCAGGGCTGCCCTGAGCCCAGTGCAAATGACCTGGAGTCACCTGTGGAAGAGACAGAAAAGCTGTTGCTGCCCTTGAGAGTGAGGAGTGTTTGTTACACAGCAGGTGCTGACTAACAGAGTCAGAGGTTGACCTCTAGGATTTACCTACATTGACAGTGTGAGGAATCCTGGTGGGACTCTGGAAATTCCTTATTGGGTGTGGCCATCCTGCCTGCTGTGCTACTTCTCACCTCCGAGCTCTGGTTACTTCAGGGTCAGTGTTGCTTCTGAAATATGGGTGTTAGTTTAGAACAAACCTTCACTGTACCCAACATTCTCTTTCCAATTGTCTTTTCTTTTTGAGACAGGGTCTCTCTGTAGCCCCAGCTGGCCTGGAACTCGCTACATAGTCCAGGGTGGCTTCCATCTCACAGAGATCCTCCTACCTCTGCCTCCCGAGGTTGGGTTAAAGGCAAGTGCCATCACAGCTGATCCTACTTGTATTTTAAGATATCCATTTTATTCCCCTGAGATGAAATTCATATATGTCATCTGTACACACACAATATTAAAAAAACAACAACAACCCAATGTCAGGATTGTAATACCAAGGAGGGCTAAAATGAAAGGGATTTACACTGGAGGATTTGTTAATTGTGTTAAGTGTAAGTGTTAATTTGTTAAGTGTAAATTGTTAGGAATCACAGTGGTGGGATGGGGGCAGCCTCAGTCACTGACATCTACTTCTCACAGAAGGGAGGATTGCCGACACACTCTCAGCTGAGGATCATCCACAGTTGGTCTTTGCATTTGGCATTTTGGAAAGGGCTGATGGGGTTGATCACACAGATGGGCAGCATCTAGGCCATAGGAGGGCACGTGTGACCTGACAGGGTGCTGGGTGTGAATCTTGTTAGCTCTTGAGACCAGTACCTGGGCTGATGGAAACAGAAGCCAGCTCTTGATGGAGTTTTGCCTAAAACAAAGTTCTACTGCCTTCCTGCAGTGCACACCACCGGGGAGATCCCATGTAAAGAAAGTCTGCACAGAGACTTTGCTGTGTGTGAGGCAGATTTGACTTCCAGGCTGGCGATGCATGGAGCAGGGCTGTGTCCACAAGACCTCCATCAAGGACCTTGACAGTCCCAAGAATGCCCCTGGGCCCATTCTTGGCAGGGACTGTCCCCAGCACCCCGTGTCTCATGTTCCCTGTCTCATCCTCTGATCAGCAGCTTGGGCTCTCTCCATTATGATTGGCGTTTGGAGTCAGCTGGGTCTTCTGCATGTGTGCTATGCCTCATAAGATACAGAGGCAATGTCTCTGATCTCTAGTGATGTTGCACTCAGCCCTCAATGGGGATGACCCAAAACAGAACGATGCTTGGTACCTCCTGTTGAGAGCTGCCACCTCATCACAGAGTGTCTAGATTTCTGTTGGGAGATAGCCCCATCTCATTAGAAAGCTTGTCCAGGAAACCTTGGGTTTTGCTGTATGTTTTCAGGAGTGGACACTGAGAACCACTGTGCTGGCTGCTGTGAACACACAGTGCAATGTTTAACTCAGGAGTTCAACTTGCACAGCCTCCAGACCGGACATCACCACTGGCAGCTCCCTGACCCCCACACCCGACCCTAGCCCCAGTTCCTAACTTGCTTATTAATTCTGCCGTCGAGGTGCATTTTCGTTTATCTTCCTTTTTGTCCTTCATCTCTGATCTTGTGGCTACAGAAGTCACTGTATTGAAAACTGGACCCCATCACTGCTGCAAACGCAGCCTTGGCATCCTTCTCTCTGCACTTTAGAAGAAACAGAGACAGCAAGACGGTCCCACCTGGCCTCGGGGGCCTTGCGCTCCCTCTGCTGTCCTCTCAGGTGCTGCCCAGTGTGACCTGGCCTGCATGGTAGGGAGCCTTGAATGTCAAGCTAAGGTGCATTCAGACATCAGAGCCTCAGTGAACCTTGAGAATGTGGTCCCCTGGCAGCCATCAACTTCTCTAGAAACTCCTTTGCAGGGGAAGAACTGGAGGCTTATGTCAGTTCAAGATGGAGTCAGAGTGGGGGTCTGAGGAAGCGGGGCTGATCTTCCCCGGGACTCATGGCCTTGCCTGCCTCCCGTCTTCCCGCCTGGGCTGTGCACCGCTGGGCATCTTCCAGTGCCTCGATGGCCCACTTGTTTTCATTTTGTTGTGATCCGAGCACGCTGCAGGTTCACAAAGCCCCAAGAGATGTCTCCTCTGCTTCTTCACGAGGCTCCACTCACCCTTGGATGGGTTTGTGTCACCTGGGAGACACAGCTTTGGGCGTGTTCATGAGGGTGTTCGAGAGGTTTTTTGTCGCAGCGTTGGAAAGTAACCAGCACACTCTGGTCACTCCCTTCCCACAGCCTCAGGGTTCCCAAGCACATGAACTGCTCCTATATCACTTCCTGCCTCAAGACCTTTGCCCATGTCATTTCCTTTGTCTCTGCGGCTGGTTTTTCTCCTTCTGCCCTCTCAAATCACACGTCGAGCTTGACTTCTTGGAGCCATCGTCTCCCATTCTTCTCTGTAAGTGACACTCTGCATCTGGCCCCTTTGTCACGCCCCTTCCCCCAAGAAGCAGATGTCCTCTAAAGTAGAAGTAGATTTTAACCCAGTCTCTCACAGATCTTCAGCCCCATAAGAAAACACTTCAGCTGGCTCTGCTCACCTTACATCTCAGCCTTTAGTGTGCAGCACCCAGGAGGTGCTCAATAAATGCTTGCTCATCGAGTGAATGAATAATTTCTCGGGGTTCTAGGCTTCATGATTGGCTGGCATCACCCTGAGTGGGACTCATCCTTCCCTGGCCTCAAGGCTGGCCCAGTGACAGCGAGTTAGAGATTTCAAGAGCCTGGAATGCCAGGGTGAGAGCCTCTTGACATGCCAGGCTGTCAGTACCCAGGGCATCTGTGGCTGTTGTTTGGCAGAGAGCTCAGAGCTCAGGTGGCCTCCCTAGGCCACTGGCTTCAGTCCTGGCTCTGCAAATCCTACTCTAAGGATCTGGTCCGCATTCTGTAATTCAAGCTGTTCCTCACCACAAACACTGTCCGAGGTGGGTCACGGACCTCTCTGGAAGTCATGCCCGGCCTCAGGCAAGATCCTGCTCCTCTTTGGGCCTCGATTTCTTCACTTGTTCACAGTCAGAGCAGGGTGATCCTGGGGCTCAGGGTGGTCATCGGTCAGGGGCTCAGCAAGGTGGTTTCTACCTCACCTGCACAGTCACCTTCTACTCTGCCACGACTGTCACTCACACTGCATTTTGAGGACGTCTCACTCTGCACAGTCATCAGAATGGGACTCATTCAAGCCTCCATCTGAGTTTTTAACACTCTGGTGCTTGGAGCTTTGGCCCAGTGTTGGTCGGCTTTGAAGAAACAGACCTAGCCACAGGCTGAGAGCTCACTTGTGCTGAGGCCCTCTGTCAGGCTGGTACAGGTGGTGGCTTCCCTAGAGACTGGATAAGGCTGAGAGCCACAGTCCCTCACGCTCCAAGACCCTTGCATACCCTGCTCCTTCAGGTGGGTTTTGGGCCAAACTTTGTGCTGAGTACCTTACATGGGCCAGGTTACCAGATCCACAGACCTGCTCGACATGCCTTTACCTGTCACTAAGCAGGGGGCGGCATGCATCTCAGTCCTGGATGTCATGTGCTGGGTTCGCTACAGAAACTGGTCAGTTGCTCAGTTGGGCTTTCAGGCAGCTTTCAGTTCTGTAACAAAGCACCCAAAGCAGATTGCTTATGAAAAAAAGAGGTTGGCTCAGCTTGCAGCCTCAGAGGTCCAATGTTCAGGATCAGGTGTCACACGCTGGTGGGAGTGAGGGTAGTGAAGGGTGGTCACATCTCCAACCAGGATGTGGGGGTGGAGATCAGGAAGTCAAGAAGTCAAGTGAGAGCTGTCTGATTGCCTTCTCAGGGCACACGGCCACTGACTTCTGAACCTACTAGGACCCATGTGATGGAGGTTTGTGTGTGTGTGTGTGTGTGTGTGCATTTGAAGGCATGTGTATGCATATGTGTGCACGATTTGCATGTGAACATGTTGGATACAGGTGTGGGAGCTGTGCAGGGACATGTGCACAGATGTATGTGTGTGCATGTGCATGCACATATGTGTGCATGAGGCTGATGTTGCTTGATTCATGTCTACTTTATTCACTGAGCTGGGGACTCTCCATTGAACCCTTAGCTTTGCCAATACCAGTTAGCCTGGCTAGCCATCTTTTGGACTCCGGGGGGTTTGGAGGCCACCATTGGCTGAGAGACAGGTGCCACACCGGTGCCAGGAACACAGCTCCTCCTCCACCACATGCTGCCTACGGCTCCTCCCTCTGCCCTGAGGTTGAGGCCAGGCAGGTCACAAAGCCCTGGGCACCACAAAACATGTTCTGGGCACTCCCTACCATGCCCTGATACTCTGTCCCTCTTGAAGCCTCCATTTTCTTAGACCCCTTTGCTGTCTGGGCCCCATGTGGAGTTCCAGCCACAGGAGTCCTCAGAGGCAGCCCCTTAAACACTTAGCACCCAGGAGCCTTTTGTCTTTGGAAGAACAAGGCATGCACACGATAATCACTGTGTGACAAATTCCCCCAGCACGGCAGACATTTATTAAGAACCCACTGTATGCCAGAGTCCTGCCAGGGTTTGTTCCACAGAGATGAGGGAACGGCCTGCCTCCTGGTGGCAGAGACTCCAGCTCAAGGCCGCTGAGGAGAAACACCTAGAAATCTAGCCTCTATTTCCCTATTGGCACTTTGCTCAATGGGCCTTGAGAATTGTGTCCCAATAAAATTGATCTTACACATACAAATACACATAGGTATAGGTCTTTTTCCAAAACATTTATTCATTTATGTGTATGCATGTTTTGCCTTCATGTATACAAGTGCACCTAGGTCACACAATGTCCGAGGAGGCCAGAAGAAGGAGTCGGATCCCTGGAACAACTGCTATAGATGATTATTAGCTGCCATGTAGGTGTTGGGAACTAACCCTGGTCCTCTGCAAGAGCAGATAGTGCTTTTAAATACTGAGCCAGGTCTCCAGTCCCCAGATAGCGCAGCCCTCTACAGAAGAGCAACAATGCTGAATCACTTGATTTTACACCTACAGCCTCTCTGGCCACTGAAAATCCAGTTCTGAACATGGAAGCAATGACTTGTAGGTAAAGTGTATTAGATGCCTTGTGTAAGGGAGGGTCTCAGCTGAGACCAGATACAAGCAGATCCTAAGATGCTGACTGTCTCAGACAACAATATGGGAACCACACATGACCTGAGTCCCAACCTCAGCTCCTGTGTGATCCTGGATGAGCCAGCTAAACTTTCTGCACTCTAATTCCCCTCTCTGTGGAATGGGAACACAGAATGTGATGGGATATGCCTCACAGGACTGAGTCATTCTCAATTATGTGCACCCCTGCAATATGGGAGGTCAGCCCTCTTGTCCAGCTGTTCTTGACTCTGCTTAGCCTAGGTCTGAGCCGGGGCTGGTTGACAGACCTGCATAGGTCAGTTCACATGCTAGACTCCTATGAGCCATGAAGCCACCTGAGATGGCAGCACAGAGAATATTACATAGCAGTGAAGAGGCCTGAAGCCGAAGTGCTGGGGCTCAGACCCAACTGCAGGATCCTGGAACTCAGCTCTTGCCCCCACAGCAGACTCGCCCCACTCCTTTCCAAAGATGCACACCCTTTAGATTGTCCTCAGAAGTGTGCTGCCTTCGGGGTTCTTACTGTCAATAATGAGCAATTTCCTCATTCTTGCCTCTATTGATGAAACTTACTGAAGACACCAGAAGCCGTGGCTCCTTTTATTCAGTGGCTCATTGAGTGTGGAGAGTGTGGCGCTGTCCTACTGGTCCATCTGCTGTTAGGGTGTCATCTCTCACTGTCCTGTTTTCTGTAAGGGCATCATCTCATCTGGCCTCTGAGGTTAGACCATAGCTGTTCCCAGTTCAAAGATGAGACTGAGGCTCTCAGAGGTGAAATAGTTTGTTTTAGATCATTTAACACGTAGGTGATGGAGCCGATATCAACTTAGAGTGTGCTCACTATAGTTCCCCATCTCTCCACGCACCCATTCATTCCTGTGCATCCTTCATCCCAACCATCTACCCATCTATCTGTCCATCTGTCCCCTGCCTCCCTCCTCCCTTCCTCCCTCCCTCCGTCCCTCCCTCCCTCCCTTTGCATTGTAGTGGGGACTTGCCTCGTAAGTGAAGCCAGGCGTATCTTGTAGGAATCGCTCTCCAGATTTGTGCTTGCACATAGCACACCTGTGATTGTTTAAATGTGTGTAAATTAGCAACAACCAAACAAGGCTTAAAATGTGACCTCTCCTACCATGTTTCAGTTGCTGCACATACAAAACACTTCCCACACTAGACACACAGGGCCATGGCAATTCCATTATCACAGAATGTTCTAGAAACCCAGCATTGCTCTAGAGGCAGCAACAGAAAGATCCTGAGCTTGGGCACATAAAAAGCCACCAGTGAGGCTCTCCAGGAACTGCACATGCGGTCAGTGCATGAATAGTGGCAGCCAGGCGTGCTTGCTGATAAAGAACTTTACAGTTTGTGGAATCCAGTCTGACCCACTTGCTGTTGGAACATTTGGCTAAGTAAGAATTTGGGTGGCATTTCCCCGGCATGGCAACAGACTCAAAGAGCTGGGTGCTCACAGGATGTGCACAGAAACCTGAGGCCAGGGTCTGGGAAAGGCTGGCCTTTCATGTACTCTGTGGTATCATCTTTAAGCACCTGCACTGTGGCGAATCAGGGGTGGCCAGTCCTGCTTCCAGCATCCAGGCCCTGCCTGACCCCCCACTGCTAGGTGCTGGAGCCTCTGCGTCTGGCTCGTGCTGTCGCTTAGTGGCCAGAAGGACACAGACTTCTCTTCCCCCTGTGTCCCAGGGTGGAGAGCTGCGTCTGGTTCTAGATCAGTATGTGATGGACAGGCCTAGGGGAGAGAAAGGCGGGGAGAAGGGGTGGAAGGAGGAGCCATAGAGAGGAAGGAGGAGGAAGCTGGGGGGTGAGGAGGAGGAGGGGAAGGGCGGGTGTGGAAGAGAGGAAGGGAAGGAAGGAGGAGAGGGAGAGAGAAATAAGGGCCCTGTCTGAAGGATGGTTGCCCAATTTCAGCACTCTCAGGAAGACGGACTCTGGGCCTTATCTTGATGTTGCATCTTGAAATGGAGTTTAAAAATTATTTTTCATTTTGTGTATATGAGTATATGATCTACATGTATGTAAGTGCCCCTGTGTTGTGCAATGCCTGAAGAGGTCAGAAGAGGGTGTGGGATCCCTGGACCTGGAGACAGAGAGGGAGGTCAGCCTCTGTGTGGGTGCTGAGAACCAAACCCAGGTTCTCTGCAAGAGCAGCCAGTGTGCTTAACAGCTGAGCCATCTCTCCAGCCCCTTAAATTGATTTTTAAAGCCCGTTAACAAATATAATTTTCCCCACAGCAAGTCAAACATAAGAAAGTCACGTTCAGCTGCGAGCAGGTGGCCTTCTGTGAACTCTGCTCTGGGGCCTCTTGATGCTTCCGCTCCTGGGCCGGCAGCCAGGCCTGCACAGGTATCACCGGTCTGCAGGACCCCTGCATCCTGCCTGGAGGCTGGCGAGGACCTGCTAGGCCTTGGCCTTGTCAGTGTCTGAAGAATAATTCAGACAAGTGATGTAGACTCACTGATGGTCCTGGACAGACAAGGGACGGGTTGCGCCAACAACCATCCTGCAGTGATCTCGGGGCGGGTCTGGGAAGAGGATGCAGGCTGTGGGCGCCACCAGTTCCGGGCTGTGGATTTGTGTTTTCATTGTCTGGGTTCCTACCTGCCTTGCCTCCTCTCATGTGCATATGTGTGTGTGCAGGTGTGAGTATATATGTGTCTGTGTGTCCATGTGTGTCTCTACATCTGTCTTCTGTGTTTGTGTGTGCCTGTATGTGTCTCTCTGTGTGTATGTCTGTCTGTCTGTGTCTTTGTATGTATGTGTATGTCTGTCTGTGTGTGTGGTACTGGGATTAAATCTAGGGCCTTTTGTATGGTAGGCAGGTGCTCAACCACTGAGTGATAAACACAGGCTTTGAGATAGATACTGAGTTTCACAGGCTGTCCCTGAACTCACTCTGTGGCTCAGGCCATCCTCCTGCCTCAACCTATCAAGTTGTTGTGACCACAGGCCTACACCCCATCTGCCTACCAACTGGCTTCCTGTCAGAAGCTGGCCATGGTGATCTGGGCGCTGTGTGGCTCCTTAAC
Source organism: Eospalax fontanierii (assembly GCA_035773235.1). Lineage (NCBI taxonomy): Eukaryota > Metazoa > Chordata > Mammalia > Rodentia > Spalacidae > Eospalax > Eospalax fontanierii. The sequence continues at coordinate 69,559,893 of CM069529.1, read as the reverse complement.
TGACACCATCAGCATGTCTAAGACATGGGCAGAAGTGCAAATCCTGGGGCTGGAGAGATGGCTCGGTGGTTAAGAGCACTGACTGCTCTTAGAGAGGACCTGGGTTCGATTTCCAGCACCCACATGGTGGTTAACAGCTCCAGTAACTCCAGTTCTGGGAGAACTCAACACTGTCTTCTGACCTCCTCAGGCATTGTATGACATGGGTGCATTAACTTGCATGCAGGCAACACACTCATACACGTAAAATAAAAATAAATAAATAAAAATTTAAAAAGAGGTACAAATCTGGGTTCTCCCTTAAATACTTCTGAACTGGCAACTCAATTCAGGTGGGAGGTTGGCTTCCACGAGTCCTGCAGGTGACTGGTGCATGCTCATTGTGGAGAGCCTGTGTCTAGAGGCAGACAATGCTGTCCCTGCTCTGAGTGAGCCCTGTGTGTCCTGGACTAGTGTCCTGGCCTATGGTTTCCATGGCCCCTTGTCACAGGGGTAGGTGTGGATGCACAGAGCAGGTCCACTCCCACCTGCCTTTACAAGTATGATGCACGGAGGTTTCAGATAGTTAGTCTCAGATACCATCTGTTTCTCAGATGTCAGTGGCCCCCAAACCACATGGGAGGGAGTCACAGAAACAGAGTTAGGGTTTCCAGTGACTCTTGGGAAAGTGCCTGAGTCTGAGGACTAAGGCTGGAGTAGGTTGGGTTGGAGCACCAGGGCTCAGCACGGCCTTGGCTGGTTCCAGGGATGCTGGCAGAGCAGGGCCTAGAGCTCTCTTTCTTCCTCTCTGGTTAGATAGTGATCCTTGAATGTGTCCTGGGGATTTGGTTTGTGGCCCCTCCCTCTGCAGCCCCTCACCATGTCCTTCCCAACTCTGTCCTTGGCACCCTCCTCTACAGAATGAATCCTGGGAGTCTCCAGGTGGGTCCCAGGGCAGCTGTGGAGAACCACCCTCCTTTCCAGTCAGCAGACACATGGCACAGCTACCCCCAGGAACACAAATCTGCCAGAGTTTAGGAAGGGCCAGAGCACGGGGCACTTAGGAGGAATCTGCGGTGTTCTCCTCGGGAGGTTGGTAAACTGTGACTGTGCTCTTCTGATCCCTGTCATCACCCAAGCCAGGGTGAGGACCCCATGGCACCCTCTGCAGAGTCACCCTTGGGTTTTGATGTTCCCAGGGTACCCCACAGATGAGCTTGCTACCTGCGCAGTGAGCCCCACACCACACCCGTCTCAAGGCCGTCTCACTCCCACCATCCTCTGGCAGCCGCTGTTAGATTCCATGGCCCTCCCCCTCCAAGGGGACACGATGAGGCTGGAGAGAGAAGGGGGCCTTCACACTGCTTCCAGAGTGAACAAAGACCGGATCTGGGGGACAGGGAATTCCTCTTGTCTTCCTCTACTGACATGCGTGTGCACACACACATGCACACACACGTGCACACACATGCCCCAGCCGGCATGTCAGCATCCATCAGTCCCTTCCCACTTTGTAGGCAGAGTTCCCCACAGCTGTGCCGGGGGTGGGATCTGCTGGCAGAAGGAACTAGGGCTGTCGAGCGAGGGAGCCGGAGGGGTCCTCAAAGAGTTAAAGCCTCGCCTCTCCAGCCTGTGAGTTCTTCTAGCGCCCCCGCCCCGCCCCCCCTCCATCCAGCCAAACAACAGCTTGACATTTTCCATCCTTCACGGGGAAGACAAAGACGGAAAGATATTCCCATGATCCCTTTCTGCATGCCTAACCGTGAGTTCAGGTGCCGTAGCGTTTGCCCCGCGCCGGCCCCATCAACATGAAGGGCGAACTCATGTCTTCTGCAGCCTCTCCCGCCTTCCTTGATTAATTGGCTGACGACTACGCCGGCTGAATGCCTAATGCCACCTCTTTCCTAGTCTTCCCTCACAGGTTTTTTTTTTTTTCTCCTTTGCTCCATTTACATATACTTTATATTCCATAATTTTCACCCAAAAAGAAAAAAATAGAGAGAGAGAGGGAGAGAGAAAGAGCAGGCCCATCTCAGTAATTTGATGAAATGACGGCGTGTCACTAAAAAGAGGAATTAGAAAAACCTGCAGGTACTTAATTCATTCTTGTTTTTTTTCAAGTAGATCTTTCTGAGAGGAACATTAATATTCATGGGCAAAGGGAAAAAGTATACTCAATAGGAAAATTCTAGATTTTTTTTTTTTTAGGGGAGGGGAGGTAGCTAAATTCAATGCATTTTTAAGCACCATTATTTAACTAATAGGGCCGAAGTTCCCTGGTCCCTACGCCTCCCCTTCAATGGAAATAAGCAGGCTTTTCTTGTGCCTTCGAGGGCTGTGTTGGGCTCACACCCACGCTGTTGAAGCAGGAGACTGGGTTTGTGTTGTCCTCCCAGAAGGGGAGGACGGCAATAAAGGAGAAAAAACATAAATAAAAGCCCTTTCAGAGTCCCTGGCTGCAGCTGTCCCTCTCCCACCTCCCTTGTGGGCTCTCCTGGTGTTTGTGGGTGCTGTGGGCAGGTCCACACCTAGCTTCCGGCTGGAACTTCTTCCCAGGACCTGGACCAGTCGTCATAGTTGGAGATGCCACAGGGAGAAGGGGACAGCCTCAGAAAGACCGCCTGGGGTGGAACTGCATGGGGACGGTCTCCCTGGATGGGCTGTACCCTCTTGAGGGCACTAGGCTGTCCTGGTTGCAGTGGTGTTTCTGGGGTCTTCAACTTTGTTGGTCCAGTGCAAAGACGTGGACAACTACCTCAGCAAAGATAGGAATCATGGCTCCTGAGTCCAAACCATTTCCCAGTCATGATAACAACAATTAATTATGACTATAAAATGGTACATGGCATTGCTTATAAAAGAATAATCCTCCTTAATAAGAGTTATTATAAATAGTGTCACATATCTTCTTTTGCTTTATTTTTTGTGGGGGTCAAACTCCATACAAGGAGTTACACAGATGGCAGGTTACCCAGGACAGACAATCCTCAGCATCACTGGAGACCTCTGTGGTCTCTGGACAGCACCTTTGGACTCGGGCACCACACGTTAGGATTGGCGTGTTCGCGTTCTTCATGCTCGTAGAATCCTATATTATTTTTTGTAAAATATTAAAAATAGGAGGTTAATGTATGTCATCAATGTAACCCCTCAGTAAATCTTTTTTGTTTTCCTTTTGAGATGGGGGGGGTCTCCTTTGTAGCCCAGGCTGGCCCTGACCTATCAATCCTCCTGCCTCAGCTCCCTAAATACCTGGGACTATAGGCTTGTGCCACCTTGCCCAGTTCTGCGGCTCACATTGTCAGTATGGGATGATGCTGCAGCTGGTGACCAGAACCCAACTGCTGCCTCTTTTGTCGTGCAGATGCTCTGTCTGACTATTATGAATCAAGCCTACACCAAACCTCCCAAGAGCCTCGGAGGAGATGAACCCTTGGTCAACATGACCCCTCCTGTGCTAAAGAAGGTTTCCTGGGGCAGCAGTGGTCCAGTGATTTCAGAAGTGGCCACATCAGTTCACATGCCCACACCCATGTCCCATTGCTTCCTAGTTTCACTGTTTTTTTGTGTGCCGGTTCTGTGGCTTTTGAGCTCTTTTGGTCAAAGTAGGCGGGTTAAGAAGGGAACCTGGCAGAGAACAGGCAGGAAGGAAGGAAGAGAAAGATTTGAGCTCAGAGTAATGCAGAGAAAGAATGAGAGGGGGAAGAAGGAGAGAGAAAATAGAACAGGTCTAGAAGAAGGAGAAAGAAGAGAAAAACGCAAAGGACGAGGGGCAGAGGCTGAGCAAGAAACAGGGCGGTGTTAATAGAGGCCAGTGACGCAGAGGAGTGGAGGACGGTGAAAGCAGAACCGAGGTGGCGGGGGAGGGAGGTTGGGGAGGAGGGAGCTCAGAAATGGGTCTCTTGGTATTTTATGAAACATGGCCTTTTTGAAAAAAGTGCTTCTTGATATTTTTATGTTTATATGTTTTAACTTGGGCCCGGACTCATGGAAAATGCATGAAGAATAAGTGGTTGCTAGGGATGTTTTATACATGACCAGGGAGTTGCAGGATGTGGAGGTGGTAGAGGGAGGAAGCGAGGGTGTGGATGGATCCTGATCTGTCCTCCCAGCAGGACTGAGTGGGCAGGGCCAGTGCTGGCAGGCTTCAGTCAAGGTCACGAGCAAGGTGACCACGGATAGCAGACAGACTGGGGTGCCGGCAACATATGTGCAGCTCCAACAACTGGGACAATGGGCAGTCTCTAGCCTTCTCTGAGCCTCAGTTTCTCCCACTGCACCATGGGATGCTCACAGTGATGGTATGGGGACAGGCTGACCTGACAGGGGACCAAGGACAGCCCAGGTTCTAGGGAACTGAGCTCCCGGTCACCGAAAGCCATGGATTCAAAGAAGCTGGCACCTGCCCACCTGCCCACCTGCCCTTCATTCAACCTCCCACTTAGCCTTGAAGTCCTCACAGTCATAGAAAGGAGACTTCCGAGTTTAGGGACAGGGCCACATGCACAGAAGGGCACACCTATAATCCCAGCAGTGGGGTGGTAGAGGTTGGAAGATCAGAAGTTCGAGGTCATCCTGAGCTACATCGCCAACCTGGGATACAGAATACCCAGATTCAAGAAAGCAAAGCAAAACAAAATAATAATGATAAATAAATATAAATAAAGCACAAGTAAATAAACAGATCTCTTGCTAGGGAGAGAACTGAATCCTCTCTGTGTGGTGTGTCTCCCCGGGGAACATGCATCTTCTTGACATGTTAGCCCCTAACCCCCCCAGCATCCCTGGCCCATATCTGTATCATTAACCTAAGAAGGAGGAGTTTCTGCTTTAAGACATAGGCTAGTTTCCAGAAACTTCTGCTGAGATGACCTCAAAAGAATATCAACCAGACCAGCAGAGAGGTTTTGTGCCTCTGTGCCTTGTAGTCTAGCCTGGGAACCACCAGGTCGGCTGTAGGGAGCCTCAGATATGCTCTCAGCTGCATCTTCACAGAGTCCTAAGTCCAAGCATCACACAGCAAAGGTAGAGTTGGAACCTTCTAGAACTTTTCTTCTAGGAGGTGGATCCTGTCTTTTTGCAAGGCTGATGCAAGTTCTATGTGAACAGGGTTCATGGAAGGGAGATTAAGGGCACCCAGCTCCCTCACACTCGTTTCCTAGGTTCCTGAAGCACCATGATTCTCCATACTGACATCATGCGTAGGACGTAGGACGGAAAGAGCTGTACAGTGAGGATGGGGCATGGCTCTTTCCCTGGGCCCAGTGTCCTGAGGAACCCTGGGCATATGGCCTTGGCCTCTCCAGTCCTCAGGTTCTTTATGTGGGATTGGGGTGAGTGGGTGTGGTAGGGGACCCGCATGACCCTTCAGGTGTAGCTGCTCTGAGCAAGGCTGTGGTTTCCATGGAGAGAAGCTACCCGGTGAGAATCTGTGCTGCCTCCAACAGAGATCTGTTGTAGATACTCCAGGGAGAAAGGCAGGACCAAGAGGTTACTACCAGGCAGGAAGTATTCCCAAAGCTGTCTCACTATGCTCCTACTCTGCAGTTTATTTGCCTGGCACACGTACCCCATGCCTGAAACTTAAGAATTGATGTGATGCTTTGTCTCTCAGAAGAAATCACATGTTCTGGAAGAAAATGTGAAAAATATGAAAGAGTAAGAAGTCAGAGTCAAAGAAACCTTTCATTCAGCAGGCATTTAGTGAGCACCTACTGTGTGCCGTCACCATGTGTAGAAGCTAGTGCACATACCAGCCCCAGGGATCTGTCCGGCTCTGCCTCCCCCGCGCTGGGGTTGCAAGCGCTGCTCCACACTTGGCTTCTAACTTGGGTTCCTGAGATTGAACTGGGGTCTTCACCCTTGTTCAGCGAGCACTTGTTCTGACTAAGTCATTTCTTTAGCCTCCAGTTTTCCAGTTTTCCAAACCAATTGTTCCCGTAAGTCCTCTTGAATAAAACCTTGTCTGTAGTTTGACATGTGTCCTCAGATTCTGCTATAGGACTTACAAGCTGAACTGCTACTTTTTTTTTTTTTTAACTTCTTGATTCTTATTTTCGTTTTCCTCTCAGCTGGACACTCCACGGGATTAATCAGTGTCTCCACTAGAAAGCAGGGCCTGAGGCTAGACCCATATCTTCTGAGTTTGCCTACAATGCTAGATGTTGAACTGGAGCTGGCATTCAGTGCTGACCGCCCCATGGGAAGGTGAAACTACAGGGACTGGATTCCTATTGTCTGAACAGTGTCTCTCCAAGTGGTCTCTCTCGGGACAGAGCACTGTCCAGCACTCCCTGACCAGGGCTGTGGCACAGAATGCCAGTAGTTCAGGGAGATGGGCTGTGTGCTTCCAGGGCTTGGAGGAGTGAGGTTCTCATTGGAGGCCTTGGTATTGCTCTCCATCTCCCTTCTGTGTCTCTACATTAAAGGTTCTCTTCTTAGAAGGACACAGTCATATTGGATGAGAGTCCACCCTGACCACTTGATCACTCCACCATCAGTAGACACTCTGTTTCCTGGTAAGGTCTCCTTCCTGGGTCCAGGGGGTGAAGACCTCAATGTCTTTTTAGGGGACAGTCTTCAACCTGTAGCACCATTCCAAGCTCTTCGGATTGTGCACAGACCATTAGGAGCCCCAAGCCTGCTTGGTCCCTTTCCCCTTCCTCCCCCTTCCTGCCCTTCTTTATTCAGTGTTGAGTATTAAACCCAGGGCCTTGCATACGTGTGAGGCAAGTTCTCTACCAATGAGCACACGCTAACCCTACATTTCCGCCTTGCTCCTCAGTGGTAACCATATCCTAGTGGTGAGTATTCGTGGTTGCTGCTCCGTATTTCAGTGGATGTGCAGGACTTGCACTGATCAAATCCAGAGCTGTCCAACTGTCTGCGTCCTCGACGTGCTTTCATTGGGCATCTGGGTTCCTGCAAGGTGCTGGTGACCAGCTTGTCTTAGAGACACCAGAGGAGGACATGGGAAATCCATCCTGGGCAGGAACCACCCAGGACCTCTGCTGGTCGAGGGTGTGGAATCTTTGAAGTAGTCCAGCATCCCTGGGTGGGATGAAGGAGAAGAGAGGAGCTGGCAGAGGCTGGGGGCTGGCAGGGGACACAACTTCCCTGGCAGGCGAGGGAAGTCAGGGTGCTGGTTTCTGTGACAGGGATGTCATTTCTCTTCAGGAAGCCAGTCCTTTTACAGATCAAAGCAAATTCCAGGAGACACAGAAGAGAGCTACTCCCCTGGGCACCCAGCTTGGTGGAACCTGGCTTCAGACCCCATTGGCCCAGACCCCTGGACAGTTAACAGGCCAGCTAGGAGGGGCCAAGGAGCTCTTCTCTCTGCTGCCATGCCAGCTGCCCATTCCAGGAAGCCAACATGCTGGCATCCTGCCCCCGACGCCAGCCCAGAGGTGCCCAGGCACCAGGCGCGGCGAAGCCAGCCGGCAGCCTTACGCAGTGCCAACCGAAAGCCTGGCCCATCTGCTCCTCACCGCCAGCCCACGCCTGTGGGAGGTGGGCCCATGGCCCATCCCAGTGGCCGAGGTGCCAGCCACCAGGCACTCAGGGCCGGCTGGCAGGCTGGCAAGACTGGCCAACAAACCCATCTGCCTGCTGTTGCCAGATGAGGATGCAGGGGCACTGCCCAGGGCCTTCCGAGGCACTGAAGGTCCTGGGTCCCCACTTCCTGCATCCCTTGTGATTTGATGTCATCAAGGACCCACCCTGTGAGAAGGAGCTCCTGGAGTGGAGCTGGAATGGCGGGGTGCTCCAGACTCTAGCCTGTGTTCCCACAGTGCCTGTCAGTGTGATGCACAGGCACAGAGACCTCTTCCGGCCCACAGGAGCACGGCTGCCCAGCCCCGGGAAGGCCGTGGCCTGTAGCATTTCCTCATTTGGAAAATGGGCTAAGGTGAGGGTGAGGTAGGATGTGCCTAGGACCCTCTGCAATCTGTGTTGTGAGCTACGAGTTTGGAGCCTCATTCCAAGGTCACCAGCTGAAGGTATGTGAAACAAGGTCCCTATCACCCTGTAAAGCCACGTGGGGGTGCAGAGGGCTCCCTGGAGCAGAGGATGGAAGGGAGGGGGACTGTTGGAGCCCATTCACTCGTCTTCACATTCAGCCTCATTTATCCAAGATACTCTGGTGTGTGACTCTGCATGTCCACATTTACCCTGTGTGCCTCCTGTGGGGGGGGGAAATACCCCAGTCCCCAGATGGGCCAAAGTGCCAAGGGCAGGAGTGTTGCGTGGCTCAGGGGTGTCTCACCTATCCTTCTCCTGGCTTGGACTAGAGTGGCTGTAAGCATACACAGGAGACCCTCATGAGACCAGACCTGTTAGCTTTCCTTGTTGTGGGGGCGCACATGAGGCTCACAGCCTTCAGAAGGTCTGCGTTTCCCTGACCTCGAGCTCGTATGAGAGGAAGAAGGCGGCCTGTGGGCAGCTTTCCCAGCCGCCTGTGCTGTGGTTAGGGCTCTGCCATGGGGTCCCTGCCCGTCAGCATCCCAGGGGACTTTGTAATGCTACAGTTGCCTTTGAGTGTCCCAGCTCCTGTGAGTGAGCCCAACAGACTCGTTCAGTCACCAAGCTGAACTTCTTATTTGTGTCTGTCGGTGCCCCTCCCCCTTGGGTATAGATGTTTCTTTATGTATATCCAAGGAAGGAAGAGAGGAAGGAAGGAAGGGAGGAGGGATGGAGGGAGGGGAAGAGAGAGGGAGGAAGGGAGGTGGTCCTTTTTGCTCAGCCTGTGCGGTGAACCTGGCTCTCACTGCCCACCCAGCCACCAGGCACGGCAGGGATGTGCATGTCCTCCACTCTCCAATCTCCCCCCTCAGCTCAGTCCTCACTCAGAGCCCAGTCATCCCGTGTTTGCACACGGCACTGAGGAGTGGAGTGAGGAGGGATTCTTGTCTGCAGGTGGAAATGGCAGATCTCAAAGGAGAGGAAGAGCCGTAATAACAGCAGACGAAGATAGCTGTGGATGCTTGGGCAGACTAGGGATCCGGGTTCTGTCTGGGAGGGGTCTCTGGTGGATGTCAAAGTGGAAGCACCCCTGAGAAGCTGGGCACCCTTCAGAGGAGGCCGGGAACCACTGCATGGTGGCCTTCCATTCTTCACCAGAGAGCATGTGACACTCATGACAGATCGGAGGCGTCCTTCAAAGGGCCTCTGTCCAAACCATCGAAGGACTAGTGTACTTTGCAGAGATTTCCTTGTAAAATGTAATTTTTCAAGTGGTGATTAAAGAGCAGAGAGTGGGCCCCATCCATCAGAACGCACGGTACTCTCAGATGACAACAAGAAATGCGCACAGTGGGCCCACAATGACATCAAGCCGCCAAGATGGGGGAAACCCCCGCAGGACTGCACCCTGCGAGCTGTCTCTCCCAGGTGAGACCCTCCCTCCTGCATGGGGAGGGGCTCACAGGACCAAGAGATGATCGACACTTGAGTCTTAGGAAGTTTCTGACTTACAAGACCCGAAAAGTCCCTCACAAGCTTGTCCAAGTAGTAACACTGGCTGGGGAGGGATATGACCTGGCCAGCCACCTATGAGCCATGTGTGCAAGAGGGTCGGTGCGCAGCTTCCCTTGGTGTCCATGCAGCCTGCGGGGTGATCTTTGGCGATGTAGCTGTCTCTGGCTCACCCACACCCTGGTAATCAACCCTAGTACCTCCAAGGATTCACTACCAGACTTGGGTGAGATGCTTCTTCGGTTTGTGGTTGATGCTTGGTCTGGGGCGAACAGGTATTTGTTCATGTCTCCCCAGAAAAAGGCACACGAGGGTAGCCGGTGTGGTATCTGCAAACGTGCACACACAGAGCACATGTGTGGGTACGGGCATGTGCGCACCCGGGCAGCTCCTAAGTCCCCAGTGACTCTGTGGGTCATCAGTGTCAGATTCTGACTCTGTGCTTCAGGCTGGAGCTCCCCGCTCCTCCGGCTCTCAGGCCTGCCCTTCGCGGCCACCCGCTAACCCTTCTGCTCTCTTCTCTCTTCCCTCCCTTCTGCATGGTGAGCCGTCCGCAGACCCTTTCTCGTTGTAGACACCTACACTGCTCACCCGGAAAACACTCTCCTATCTCCCTCCCACTGGTCTGATGTCTGAGTACATCATGGTGTTCACTTGCAAGTGTTTTCCCCGCCTGGACACACAGCCAAGAGCAGACTTCACTTTAATGAGATGACAGAGATCATTGCAAGCGAATCCCCAACACAAAGGTGAAAATGTTATATAAATCACCACGTAGTCCTTGGTCCTTGGCCGCTGAGACGGCCCTTTATAGCCCTTCACTGAAAACATTTAGATTTCGTTTGTGATGAACTTTTGATTTTGTACTCTTCAAATTTCAAACCTGAAGTGTGAGTTTGAAACCCTGAACTTGGATGCCTTGCTCTGTCCTCGTATCTACTCACTTCATTCATTCATTCATTCATTCATCCACCCATCTATTCATTCAACCAGTCAATCAATCAGTCAGTCAGCAAACATTTGGGAGTGCTTATATCCAGGAAAGGGTGAAGCAGACGGCCACTGTCTTCAAAGTCCAGCTGAGGAGACAGCAAGGGGTGCGATGCTTCCACACGCATAAAGTGCAGATTGTGCCTGCAAAGGTTCAGGGATGGGGGCATCGTCAGGGGTGGCAGGAGGCAGGCTTCCCTGAGGATGCGCTCTCTGAGTCAGGAGTTTGGGTGGGAAAGACTTGAGGGATAGTTGTGGGGGATGGCCGGTAAGTTAGGCAGAGGAAGCAACAGGAACAAAGGCCTCTCAGACCCTAAGAGTGTAGCGGAGGTCAGTGAAGCCACCAGGAGGACCTGAACCACTGGGGGAAGATGTGACCTCTGGATCAGGGACAGTAAGGAGTTGGGAGGAAGTGGAGCTGAGCCCCAGAGCACACAGCTGTGGGCTGTGGAGTCTGCCCGGCTGCTGGGCGTCAGAAGGCAGTCTGGTCAGAGCCCTCACTTCCTGGGTTTTGAGTCTGACTCGCTCACTTTCTTGTGGTCACACAGCACTTGTCCCCTCTGTTTTACTTACCTGGAAAGTGAGTGGCTGACCTTTTAGAGTCATTGAGATTAAAGGAGAGGATCTGTTCTGGCCTCCTAGAGCGAGCCTCCTTCACTATCTCTTCCAAGAGGAGATTTTAGGCAGAAAAACAAAGACCCCACCAAGGCAGAGCCATGCTAGCCCAGGGTGACTAGACACTCTGCCTGGAGCTCGCTGCCCTCTCTTTAGCAGTGGCCTTTCTTCCCTGTGTACTCCCGGAGAGGGCAGGGGGAGGCTTCAGGGACGCTGTGAAGGTCTTAAAGGAAATTATGGTCTGCATAAAAAGACTCCAGTGGAGGGCCTTAAACCATTCCCCTGGGCATCCAACAGTGACGGAGAGTCTATTACTCTGCACTTAAGGCGACTGCAGCCACCCAAGGTCAAGAGGATGGAAGAGGAGCACTTAAGCAGGGGAGTGGCCCTGAGAGGCCGTCCCTCCTCAGTGGCTCTCTCCCTATTGACCCCACAGGACTAGGGAAGCTCGGGACGGGGTCACCTAGTGTTGTACCAGGGCAGGAAGAGCGGGGCTGGAAGCCGGTGTGGGGGAGGGGATGGGGGGCCTGCACTGGGCTAGACAAGGGTCCACACTGTGGTTGCACTCTACAGGACCCAGGTGACTGAGAGACACACATTAGGACCAAATCAAAGCCTGACATGGTGGCTCATGCCTGCAGGATTGAAGATGCATTCTGGCCTGTTGCACACTGGGAGCAGGAGGTTCAGGTCTCCCCTGTCCTGACAGGCTTTGTCCTGTCGGGAGGGAGGCTTGGCCGGAGGTAGGGGACCGGTCCTCCCACTGCTCAGCTCTGTGAAGAACTTACAAGTCGTGTTCTCTGCAGTGTGGAGTCCCTGCCAGGCTTATTCCTGGGTCTTGGTGAATCTATGCACTCTAGCACTTGAGCCTGGAACTGTATCCAATCTGAGGGAGGGTCTCCCTAAGGACTGACGAGCATGACATCACCCTGGGAAAGGTCTGTGGGTCAGGATGAGATTGAACTCCTGAGCTCTATGCTGGCCTCAGGCACATCTGTGAGGGTCAGTTGGGATCAGCTCCAAAGTGCTTACTTAGCACACAATATTAACACAGGTGCTGTCTGAAGAGCTACTCTGAATCAGGAAAATCTTGTCTGTCCTCTAACCAGGGTGGAGCATATGTGCACAGACCCGGCTGTGTCTCCCTCATGGAGCCTCAGTAAGAATAGAACTTGCCAGGCAAGTACATCCTGAGCCTTCTTTTTACACTTCGAGACAGGGTCTCACTTAAGTTGCCCAGGCTAGCCTTGAACTTCCTCTGTAGCCTAGGTTGGCTTTGAACTCATTCCATGACCCAGAAAGACCTAAAACTTTCTATCCTCCTGTCCTGGCCTCCTGGGTGACTGGGATGTCACCAAGCTTGGCTCTTTACCTTTTCTTCAAACACACCTCTTCTCCACACTCTCTCTGCCTGGCCAGGTTGCCCTGCAATGAGGTTTTGTGGACTTAGTCTTCCTGTCCTAGACTTCCTCTGTGCCAGTGACTTGGGTCTCCCAAAGTGGTTTGGGGAGAGAGGGGCGCTGCCCTGTGCTGCAGAGTGGATAGAGATGAAGACCCCAGGGGCCTGGGCAGCCCCGCCTGGCTCAGCTCCTGTAGGTGCCACCCAGTCCTGCTGAGCTGGAATCCGAGAGCTCGGGTGGGAGCAGGCATGATGGAGTGTGGGCTGAGAGGGACGCACATCCCGAGGATGCTCCATCATCGCTGTGGGAACACGTTAGTGGGTGATTCTTTGAACGTCTCTGCTAATAGGATATTATTCAGAAGACTGGGGCTGGCTCGACTAGAAGATGATAAGAAATTAAACTCTTAATGGCTTTCTGTGGGGGAGGACTTTTCCCAGGGGACTCGGGGACCATGGGAAGTCACTCCCTATGCCTGCCCCTCTCTACAGGGAGAGGATAGAAACTGGCTCTACGTGACCCTCCCAGGGAGACGCAGGAGGAAGAGGACCAGGGGAGCGGGCCTGACCTGGCGCTTGCTGCTGCCTATCGCAGCCCTGGCCCCGGCCCCATGCTCGCACGTCCCTGTTGTTGCAGGCTCTAGGCATCCATTTCAGAACTAGGAAAATTGAGGTTCACAGAGCCCAGGGGCCTGGTTTCGTTTCTGCTGCTGGTCAGGAGTCAAGTTCTGAAGCAATCTTTCCCAAAGGGAGAAGCAGTCCTCCACAGGACAGGGAAGGAGGGCCCTCCTGTCTTAGAGGGGCTTCTGGTTTGCACACAACGTGTGCAGGGAAGACATTCTGCGGGGGCCTTGGGAAGCACATGGCCGATACCCCCCACGGAGATGCCTGTGCTGCCCTTGGCTCTGGGTTTTGGGGTGCTATCCTGACCTAACATTCAGAGCCTTTACAGCCAGGAAGGACACCCTAAACCTCTCAAATCCCTTTCTTCTAGAAATCTCTGAAATAGAGTCTGCTGATTATCAAACAAAACACATGTGTACACACAGATGTTCATACCTTCACACACACATATACACAATTACATGAACACATATGTTCACAAATATGCATGCACACAAATACATTCACATACAAACTACACGTCCACATGCATGTGCATATGTACATACACATAAAATCATATACATGCACACACAAAATTGTATACAGACACATATTCATGTGCATATACTCACACATATATACATGCACACACCAGTGTACATACACAGTCAGCTGATAAGTGTCAGTTCCCAGAAATAGAATCCCAGGTTCCACATTCTGGGCAGCGCTACCAAACCCATACCTGGTCTGCAGCCTGTGCCCTCTCTGGACACCTGGAGTGAGTGCCTCCTTTTCCCACACAACTGTTTTTTTCCCATGGAGTTAATAAACCGCCCACAAACAAGGCAGAATGGGTGGTAGATTCTTCAACAGGCCAACTTCCCCTCATCGGGAACTCACCATAGCAGCTGGCTGTGAATATTTAAAAGTGAGCATTTTTTGTTTGTTTTTAACTTTTGCAGAGCAGAGTGCCTGCATTCCCTCACCCGACCCCCTCTCTCCTGGAGGTCTCTAGCGCCCCAGTGGAAGGCACCTTGGATTTCCATTCTCAAAGTTCTCGGGCATGAGCGGTGCCTTTAACCACTGCTAAATTGTTTCCTGACAAGCCTGCGACAGAGTTTTCCCATGACATTTGATTTACATATGATCTTTAAATACTGCCGTGGCAGTAATAACGATTTGGTTAATATTCCAAGTGCTCTTCATGCCCCGCCCCTTTCAGGGCCGTTTCCTTGCTGTGCCCTGGCAAAATGCATGTACCAAATAAATGTATCACTAATGAAATCAATGGCTGTGGCAAGAATCAACCACTTTGCTGCTGGGGTGAGGCACCGGAGTTAACTTTGTCCGGATCTGTGAGGGCGACTGTTAATAGAACAGGCTCTTTACCTAATTGGAGTCAAAATAAATGAAGTACAGTAACATCCCATGATGCTCATGGTGCGTTTACTCCACTTCCTGTCTTACTTGACACTGTTCATGGCACTTTAGAAACGCTACTTCCTCCCCCTTCATTTGTTTCTTTCTTCAGTCCTCTCCCCTTTCCTTTCTCTAACAAGTTGCTTAATTTTCTCCCTCCATTTCTGCCTTTGGTCCATTCATCAATGATCCATCATCTATCAGCCCATTCATTCTTTCCTCCTGTCTATTTCTATCCTTCCTTCTTTCTGCCATCTACCCACTAACCCATCCACTCATCCGTTCATCTACCCACCTGTTTACCTAGCCCTACCTCCATGTACTGATCCTATCCATCTATACCTTCATCCATCCATCCATCCATCCATCCATCCATCTATCCACCCATCCATCCATCCATGCACTCATTCACCCATCCACTTATCCATCCATCCACTCATCTATCCACCCATCCATCCATCCATCCACTCATCCACCCACCCATCCACTCATCCACCCATCCATCCACTCATCCACCCACCCATCCACTCATCCACCCATCCACCCATCCACCCACCTATCCACCCATCCACCCATCCATCCACTCATCCACTCACCCATTCATCCATCCATCCACCCATCCACCCATCCATCCACTCATCCACCCATCCATCCATCCATCCCATCATTCTATCTCCCATCATTCTCCTATCCATTCATCCATCTGTCCACTTATCTGTTCATCTACTTATCCATCCATCTATCCACTTAATAAACTTGGGTCTCACGCACACATTTTCAGGAACCAGTAGTTTAACTGAACGAGTCTTGCAGGTGCTTAAGGTTCATGGACCATTTTGAGTTTCACCATCTGTCACTGTTTCCCTCACTGTCATCTTTCCCATTCATGTATCTGTCACTCTTCTAACTACCTGTCCACCTTCCATTCTTCCAATGGAAAGTCAAGTAGCACATCAAGGCCCAGCTGCCCCGTGTGCTTACGCTAAAAGACAGCTGTGAAGTTGGCCTGGCCCCTCACCCCAAGCTACTCTGGGGACCTTCCTAATGCTGTATGCTTAGCCAGGCCATGTCTCTTTTGCTGATAAAGGCTGAAGTCTCATTGCAACAAACCACCTGCCAAGGACTACAAGCAACAGGTGTCAGGTGAGATGGGTGCTCAGATCAGTGGAACGAAGGGTGGGTGAGATCGGCACAAGAGATGAAGGGGAGGGTCTGGGAATAATCAGGGGTTCAGGGAACTTTTCACCTAGTTTGGAGTTGTGTATAAGTGGAAAAAACAGGCAACTTCCCTCCCTTCCTCTTTCCCTCCCTCCCTCATTCTCTCCCTCCTTCCCTCCCTCCCTTGCTCCCCCCTCCTTCCCATCCTCCTCCCTCCCTCCCTCTGTCCCTCTCTTCCTTCCTTTTCTTCCTTCCCTTCCTTCCTCTCTAAACACTGCAGCAGCTCTGCATCTGGACATCTCTCTCCCAGTATACAGCTCTTGGTCTGACCCTGGGAAACATCACTCCTCACTGGCATCTAGTGAGAATCTACGGCTTGCTGGCATGGTCCTCTCTGCACGTGGACTCCTGGATCCTGCAGTGAGCACTCACACGTAAGCCATCCTCCAGCCCTCGATGGGGGTGTGTGCACGCAAGGACACATGATGTTTGGGATTGTGCCATGAGGTCCTGTATGAGATGAGGGTGGGATCAGAGCCCACTATGATCCTCCAGTTTCAGCACATAGAAATCCCCATGGGGAACGTCCCTGGCCAGTTGATTGGGAGCAAGAAGATCGAGAGAGTCTCCACTGGACCTGTGCTCTGGCATGCTGAGGGCATGAGGGAGGGGATACCCTTTCTGCACAGTCAAGGGGTGGATAGCAGCGACCTGCACGTACTTGTTTATGGAAGGAATCAAATTCCAGTTGAAGTCAGTGACTTCGTGCAGTTTCAGCCTCTGGAGGCCCACTAACCTCATGGATCCAGGATTTAGATTAGATTAGATTTCTTATCCAGCATGCACCCAGGGTCAGTCATTTCCTGAACACCTACTGTGAGCACCAGGGATACAGAAGCGAATGTAAGGGGCCTCTCACCCTCTAGGAAGGCGAAGCCAGTCTGTCTGCCTCTGTCAGGCGGGGCCCAGGAAACATTTATCATCTCGTCCAACAGTCTCCTCTGCTCCTCCTCTTAGTGTTGACTCTTATGTAAACTTTGCTGAGAATTTGAGCAGAAATTGTAAATAACAAAGCTCCGGAGGGCTGCACTAATTTCCCAGACATTTAATCAATACGGAGCTGCCCTGTTCATTACAGCTGTCAAAAATATGCAAAATCGTCCATCTGGTTCTCTCAGGTATGGAGCTCCAAGAGGAAGTCACCAGTTGCTTGGCCAATTACCACACCCCAGCCTCCCTCCCTGCGAGGCCTCTCTAACAGCTAGGGGCTCCAGAACAGCTCTAAACAATAAATATTTGACGTGGCATCGCCCAGGCTCATGTCCTCCACAGTGGTGGGGTTGGGGGGCACAGACAAAGCATGCGGTGGAATTGGGGGAGCGCAGTCTCCTCCTCCCCACTTCGACAAGGCCAGAGCTTCCACGGTCCTCAGGCTCTGTGCCCCTCCCTGCCCCCTGGATATTTAGACCTATTAAAAACCATTGGGGGGAAAATGATCTCCACAAAAGCTTTGCATAAAAAAGTGATCAACGCGAATTCCTCAGAGGAAATTGCTTCAACAGATGGAAACGGCCCATTTGCAACAAATGCCGCTGGCTGTGCAGATGGTAATTATGGGATGTATGTAAACATGCAGGCTCCAGCAAGTGCACCACTGAGCTCACCCTGTGTTGGGGGCCACCTGCCCTGTGGCTGGCCCTGCCCCACTGGTACAGGGTTCCAACAGTCCAGGGGCCAATGCTGCAGCATGGAATTCAAGAGCTGTTAGCCCGGTCACTGCTTAATTACAAGTTGTTCTACAGTGGTTCCTGGGAGCTGATGACCAACTCTGTGGACTCAGAATGGGCCAAAGCTGACACAGGCCTCTCCAGACACAAACCAAAGCCTTCAAGCGTTTCTAGAGGCCAGCATGCACCCAGGGTCAGTCATTTCCTGAACTGTGCAGCTGGCCCTGGATGCCGTCTCCGCAAGGACTGTGCGAGGCTGCCTCACCATTTTAACCTCCCTTACTACTGCTTTGCAAATGGAGAAACTGAGGCTCAGAGACCTAGAGAGTAAGGGGACTAGACTGGGAAGATGGATCAGGCATTCGAAGCACTTAACTCTCTGACAGAGGACCCTAGTTCAGTTCCAAGCACATATATCAGGTGGCTCACAACCACCTATAGTCTAGCTCCAGGGGATCTGACACCTCCTTCTGGTCTTCACAAACACAGACATAGACACTTAACTTTTAAAAATAGAATAAGTTTTTTAAAAAGAAAAGATGCCAAAGTGTGTCAGTTAGTTATTGCTGAGGAACAAATAACCCCAGGCCTAGACTTTGCAAGACAAGCATTTGTTATTGTTCACAAGTGGGTTGGTCAGTCAGGCAGTTCTGGGCTGGACTTCATGACTGCATGTACTTGTGCCAAAAAGTGGCCTGTCCAGGTTTTGCTTGCCTGACTGTTGGGATTGGATGGTGGGAATTAAGGACCAGTGGCTGTTCTCTGGCAGTCACACCGATGGGCAAGATTCCAGAGAAAGACAAGGTCTTTGCACAAGTATTGTGGGAAAATCTCCCTCTCCCTTCTCCACACTCTGTGGCTGGGGCAGGACCACAACCAGCACAAACGAACAGAGCAGAGACAGATAAACCTTCCCGATGGAAGGTCTATAAACACTTACCACAAGAAGCCAGGACCGAAGGAGGAGGACATTTGGGGCAGTTTTGCAAAAGATATATTACATGAAACTTAAACTTAGAATTTTCTTAGGGATCCCAGTCGAAAGCATCTCAGGCCCCCCAGGAGGGCACCCTTCCGGAAAAAGCACAGGCCCCTGTACCCAGCTCCCCAGACGCTCTTCAGCCTGCAGATCAATCTCGGTCTGGCTTTTCTCTTATCCAGTAACTCCCACCCTCACTCTCTGCTTTTTGTCTTTGGACATCTGAGTGGGACGGTGTTGGAGGGGCACTATTCAGAGGCAGTGGGCGCGAGTCCTGGTCCCATCTCCATCCATAATGTTCTTATGGGTCTCAGACCATTGCTCATCCCATCCCAGCCAGATGGGCACCTACAGACAGAGCTGGAGACAGGTTAACTCTTATGGGTGAGAAGGCCTCTGCACCCAGCAGTACCACTTGCCCATGTCTGAGTTCCCACTGCACTATTCTTTGGAAATATTTGGGTCCCAGAGCTCCATGGGGCAACACTTGGCATAGGGTGTCACAGTGTCTGTGGAGCACTGTAGACCTGGGTTCTGGAGTCATCAGGTGTTGGTCCTGTAAGGTGTGACTGAAGGAAACCCCATCCCCCAACAGCAGTTCCAGAACAGACACCTAGGCGATTCCAGCCAGACTCCCAGAGCCCATAGATAAAAAGGAATTGATTTTTACAACTTCTTGAACAGATAAAATTCCTGATTCAGAATTTGCAAACAACTGTAAAAACGGATCACTTCCTGGCCAAAAGTTTACCTTACACATCAGTCAGATGTCATGGGAACCCTCCCCATAAAACGGCTACTGACCAGCTAGGCGGGCTAATAGTTGATCTCTCTCCTGGGGAGTTAGCCTCTCTCACTCTCCCTCAGGGAGCTTCTCCATCCTGATCTGGACCCAGGCATGCCAACCTGGTCCCCAGCCCAAGCCCCCAAGATGAGGGGGCTTATATTTTCTCCACTTCCAAAAGAAAGCTAGTCCCGACTGGTCTTCTCTTTTTCCGGACTGGAGAAGCCAGTTCTGTGACCTTAATAAACCGGTCCTGTTAACTCCCAGCGTTCTGGTCCATTTGTCTGCTGCGTTTCTTGAACCCAGACCTTACACGTCCTCTGGTGGCAAATGCCACCAACCGGATGGTCTTGGTCACACCACCCCTATTGGGCTAGCCTGGGCTTGTTTGCATGGTACTTACTGTTTTCCAGCACAGGGAGTTAAGGGGCCCCGGTAGTAGTTAGGCTCAGAAAGGCCTCCTGCTGTGTTCACTGAGCTTCTGCCATCTCGCTGTGATCGCCAACCATCCTGAGATCAACAGAGGTATCTTGGTCTCTGTTGCTTCAGTTAGAGCTTCCTTTCTGTGCACCATCTTCTTGGGGCTTGTGATGCAAGACAGGAGGGTGTTTCACTGCTATACACAGAGGAAGAAATACAGAACCTCAAAGAGGGAGTCACACATCCAAGGCTGAGTTTTGGAGCCATACTGAGGCTGGCCGCTTGACTACAGCAGTCCGCCAGGCCAGGACTTCCCTGTCCTACCTGCTATCCCTATGCCCACTGGACCCAGCCATCAAACATGGTAGGGAGGTGAATGCAAGGGCTGGAGTGAGGTGATGCAAAGGCCAGGTTCGGTGTGCTGGACGAGATGCTGCGTGTAGAACCTGCCATTCCCTGACTCGGCAGCTTCCCTCTCTGAGCCTCTGGTTCCTCACATGGCACAGCCCGACCAGGATGGGCACAGTGGCGTCCTTCACCTTCCACAAGAAGTACAACTTTGCTCAGCTGTGTCCAGATCTGGCCACTGTGGGGTAAGCTGTGATCAAAACAATAAATGTACAGCAAGCACAGTTGACATGTGCACATACATCAGGATGTTTGCAGACCACAGTGACCCACGGACTAGAGTCCTCAGAGACTCCCCTCCCTCTGCCTTCTATGACCTTTCTGATCACTGCTATGGATGGATGCAGGAAACAGCTCACCTCTCCCTCCACAGTGGCCAAACCAGGGCAGCTTTGGAAAGATCTCGATGGAGGCCTAGGGGATGTACAGTCTCAAAATGCAGTTATGTCCTGTCACATGGAGTCCTTGCTTGTCCTGGGTGTAAGTCCTAGATATCACTCCCTGGAATGCCAGGAGAACTCAAGGCTTGGGTCTTAGAGGACTTGGAATTTCTGAAGGTCTGCTTGTGACATGAGTCCTGTCATGTGACCCTTAATGATGATAATAATACCTTTTACCTTGAGGACATACTCATCCTTCCCTCTGTCCACTCATCTTCCATTCAGGTATTTATCCACTCACCCATCCATCAACCCATCTCTCCAAACTTCATCTAACCATGTATCTTCCATCCATCCCCCCATCCATCATCCATCCATCCATCCATTATCTGTCCATCCATCCATCCATTATCTGTCCATCCATCCATCCTTTCATCTATCCATCTATCCTCTGTCCGTCCATTCATCCATTATCCATCCATCCATCTTTCCACCCACCCATCAATCCATTCTTCCTTCTATCCATCCATCCTCCATTCATTCATCCATCCTTCAGTCCATCTATCCGTCCTCTATTTTTCTATTCACCCTCCATCCATCCTTCATTCGTCCGTCATCCATCTTCCATCCATACATCTATCCATCCATCCATCCATTCTCCATCCTTCCATCCATTCATCCTCTACCCATCCAACCCCCATTCATCCTCCTTTCATCCATCCATTCACCCTCCACTCCATTTATTCATCCATTCATCTCTTGCATAGGACTGTCCTCCCACGGACACTTTCTTCCCAAGCTTGGTTGCACCTGCTTGCTAGGATCATCACAAACTTGTTGAGTGCACAGGAAAGGAGGGGAGGGAGTGTTAGCCACACCTCCCAACCAGCCAGTTGGCCCTAGCTGTACGGACAGAAGGGACTAAGGGTATACAAGTGGAGGAAGTCTCTTGCCTATTTTGGAGGGCTGTGGGGAAGTCACCCCTCATGCCTAGATGGAGACTCTCCAGTGAGGCCTTAGGAGGGAGCACCCACACCCTGAAAATAAACCTCACCCACTGCTCTGTAAGTAAGCCAGAGAAACTCACTGGTTTCCCAGACTATAGTTTGGTGAAATTGTACATGTTTGTCATAGACCAAGGGAGGAGGGGGCAGGAGGTTGCTTACACCTCCTAGAGGGAATTTTAGCTACACCATCCATCTACTTGTCCACCCATCCATCCATCCATCCATCCATCCTTCACCCATCCATCCATCCCTGTTCAGAGCATGCCCCTCACAGGAGAAACACTGACCCAGTTGTGAATGGCCTGGCCCTCCAAGCTGAGGACTTCTGCAGGACATGTAGTTGTGTAGACAGACAGTGCCAGTGCCCTGGTCAGTGGCGGGACCAGTGAGCCTGGAGGGTGAGGCCGGAGAAGCACCAGAAGAGCCTCCTGGAGGAGACTTGGCTGAGTGCTGTAGCGCAGTAAGGTGGGCATAGGTGTTCCCAACGGGCGAGCGAGGTCTAACTGCAGAGAGGTGATCTGAGAGCGGAAGGGAGTTGGCAGAGGGCGGACGCACCTGTCCAGGAATGCCCTTAGGTGGCTATTCAGCTTGCTTTATGGAGAAACTGGGAGCGGAAAAACCGGTAGAAGAGGTAGACTGAGGGGGCAGCAGGTCCATCAAGAAGGTCTGTCAAGACAGTCCATCAAGGAGGGCAATGCCATGGAAAGTGACTGACCAGAAGCAGGGAGGAGAGGCTGAGCAAGCTTCTGGTTTGAGGGTGGCTTCCCTCTTGAGGACAGTACATTTGGAAAGGGTGACAGATTGTCTTTGCTGACTCTGGGACCTCTGCATGGTCCTGGACCTCCACTCCCTGCACTGCAGTCATTGTGTACGGCAACTCCAGGGTGTGCCCGGCATTAGCAGAGGGTTGACCACTCCCCTCGATGGCCCCAGAGAAGTGCTGAAAACCTCTCTGCTGTGGTATAGGGACAGCAGCTAGTGCACCCGCATTTGCAGGGGCTGGGCAAAGGGAAGGTAGGTCTATCTCCTGTTGGAAGCCATGCTTTTGTAGCAGAACCTGTCACTCCCTATGGGCCTCTAGCCTTTTCTTTCCTGCAGGTGCAATAGGTTCACACTGAGAAGTCCTGGATGTTGCAGCCTTTGGACTAGGACCCTTCTCAAATCAGAACATTCCCCTCAGTTCCATCCCAGTGAGCTTCTGAACAAATCTCCCGTCCTCCTGGAAAGAAGCTGAGGTGAGGAGTTAAACGGACTTGTTGAAAGTCCCGGAACATGACTCTGACCAGGAGATGGAATGCAGATCCCGTGACATCCAGTCCACTGAGGAACAGGCGTGAAGGCACAGCAGCGGGACCTTCCCCGGATGTGGGAACCTCGCTCCCTGGTTTGGTGGCTCACTCTGTCTCTACCTCCTGATATCTCAAGGCAGGCAGATTACATTCCCCGCTGTCCTCAGCTGCCCTGCATCGATTGGCTTTACGAGGGTGATGGACCCCGCCTTCTAATTGCATTATTATTTCTTTACGGGCTGAGCATTGAGCAGGTCTCCTCCACTGGGCAGCTGGGCACTGGAATTTATATATGAACTGAAACATTTATTGGAGTCATATTGATAAAGGTTTATTGCGCAATGGCCTGTGGCTCTTAGAAAGCCCAAGGTCCTCAGGGAGAAGGCGGGTCAACACACTCTGAGGGCAGTTGTTCAGGCGTGAGAGTCTGCGCTGCCTCCTCCGGCCCTTTCCTCTGCTGCTGACATGGGGGAGGGTCTGTGGAGAGGAAATGAAAGCCACGGAGGTGCAGGGAAGGCCCGGGATTGCCGAGAGGGCCGGCACTGCAAGTTTATGGCAGTTGAACTCTACCCAGACGTATGGTGCTCTGTGTGAACCAATGTATTCTTTTCTGCAGAGCTCCAAAAGTGCAAAGGATATGTAAGTGTGAGATATTCGGGGACATCTGTGACTGGCTGGCCCACAATGCCTCGTGGTGCTTGCTTGTCCCCAGTCAAGCTGACTGCTCTTACTGTGTCATCTCGCGCAACTGGCTTATCAGCTGCAAGGGCTCAGAACTCCCCAGCTCCATCCTTGTCTCTCTCCTGTGTCCACTTGACCCCTTGGTGGTTGTCATTGTAGACGGAGCTGTGATCGGCTCTCCACAGACAGGGACTTTGCCAATTTTACCTGGTTCCACATCCCCAGCACTGACAGTGTGGTCTAAGCTTCAGTAGGTGCTCACTAAACACATTTACTGTACTGATGGACGGATTTGGACGGACTTGAGTCCTGGGAGCCTTTGGTTGGGTTCAGGAACTCAGACACATGGCTCTGGTTTCTACTCTGCAGGGCCCCGCATACAAGCAGAGCCCTGCCCAGGTCTGTCAGTAATATCACGTGTTACAGAGCCAACCCTAAGCAGGGAATCTGGAAGAGAAGTGGTTCAGGGGTTAATTTGAATGTATCTCCACGTCTCAAACTCAGCCCTCGGTAGGAAGCAGGGATCTGCTTAGCATACTAAATGGCATTGACTGCGCCAAAGCCTATTCCTTCACAGGAGACCCGGGGGCGTCTGTCTCTTTAATTCTGAGGCACTAGGACTGCAAAGATGGACGGCGTGTCACGTTAATTGGTGGTAACAGCTTCGAACTGGTGGGTGAGCACTTGAAGGCCAGAAGCTGAGGGGATTTCTGTCTGTACTGTGACCAGTTGCTATCTTTTGCTAAAGAGTTTCTGCCTTTGAGAACACTCAGGGTCATGTGGCCAAATGTGAGCCCAGGGTCTCTCCTGGGGCCAGGGATGAGGACTCCAGGGCCAAGTTCAGTGTTGTAACGGTCACATTGTCAACACTGGGACGGATAGCTCAGGGTCACACTGGGCCTTGGCCACTAGCTAGCTGTGTGACCTTGGGTGACCCTTATCACACTGGCCTTGGTTATCTTATCTGCATCGTGGTTGTGGCATGGCTGAACTCCCAGCTTCTCTAGAATATGATGACCAGAAGGAGCAGAGATGACAGAACTGTGGCAAAGTGCAAACCAGGAGCGTCATTCCAAGACACAGCTGGCATTTGCAGGCCCCCAGGAGCCCCTGGATCCGGGCTGTACCAGTGGGCTGCTGTTGTGAATATGTGAATAGATAGATGCAGGTCAGACACTTCAGTGATGCACCAAGTGTTCAATAAAGAAAGATGGGAGGGGATGGGGAATAGCTCAATGGGTAAGACTGATTGGTGCTCACGCCCGAGGACTCAAGTTCATATCCCGGCTGGGTGTGGCTATATGCACGTCTGTAGCCCCAGCATTTCCAAGATGGAGGACAGGAAGATTGCGATGGTTTGCTGGCTGCCAGTCTAGCTCCAAGTTCAGCGAGACAGCCTGTGTCAAAGGGATAAGGTGGAGAGCTATACCCCGCCATGTCCTCCTCTGGCCTCTGTGTGAGAGTCTACCACACACAGAAGACGGGAGAAGAGTCGGGCGCTACCTGTGCATAGGTATTCTCAGAGCCCTCAGCTTGAAGAATCCTCCACGTCTGCCCTCAGGGGGACACGGAGAGCCTGTCAGTGTCATTCAAGCATGGGCAGGATGACCTTCTGCAGGTCCGTGCCCACTCAGGTGGTGTCCTATCCGAGGTACGTGGGATACAGTAAGTGAGTACCCTGGGTGGGGGCAACAATCAGGAAAAAGCCGACACAGAAACAGCTTTGCCAGTGTTCACAGGTCCAGATCAGTGACTAGGATGGGCACAGGCTTGTGTGACTGTGCACATGCATGACTGTGAATAATAGTGCCAAGGACGCAGTGGCAGCGACTGCTTCGCTCACTGAGGACTTTCCAGCCCTGGCTCACAGTAAGTGATCAATAGACGTTTGTAGAGTGAGTGAATACATGTGTGCTCATGTGTGAAAGGTAAAGTTTCTGTTTTCTCCCTTGACAATCTGTTGTCGGAGCTTCCTGTCGAGGAAATACATCTTCACACACCCACTCTTTCCTTCCCTGTTTATTTTTAAATGTGCACACACATGAGTATCTTGATAAGTGGGCATCAGATACCCAGCACCGGAGGCCTCAGCAGTGTCCTGACCACTGTGTCCCCCATGGGTGACGGCCGTCCTCCTGTCTGTACTTCTGTTTCTGCACCTGCCGCGGTTCACATGGGTGAGAATCACCCACTGTCCTCAGGCTGGGCTTAGGCTGCTCGTTTCCATGTTGGTGTAGGTGGAAATGACAAGTTTATTCTGGAAAAAGCCAGACAGACAGTCTTCTGCACTATGTGGGTCTTTTGTCTGCTGGGACAACAACTCTGTTATTCAAGATCAAAAGCCACCACAGGTGATGGTAGAATGAGCTACAGATGTGCTCCGATAAAACTTTAAGAAGCAGGAAGTGGCAGGATCTGCCCATCCTGACAGGTGGCACACCTTTTGAGCTGACGGCAGTATACTTTAGCTGTGAATGGGGGTCTGCATTGTTCCCAATTTTAGGGTTGTCTTCTGGTGCAGATGGAAGGCTGTGTGTATTGGGAGTGTGCCTCATGTGGGATGTTGGGCCACAGCCTGGCACACAGGCAGGTTCAGGAGGTGGCACAGGACAAGCCACTATAGCTCTCTGGGTGGTAATTTGGCAAGCTGTCCTGACTGCGTGCTGTGCAATTCCCTCCCTCCTCTGTCTCACTGTCGCCTTCCTCTTCCTCTCTCCCTCTGTATTCTCCCTTCTGCCTGGGTCTCATTTTGTTCACCTCCCTCTCTCTCTCTTTCCTGCAGTCCTGGGACTGACCCAGGGCCTAGCACACACTGAGCAACACTCCTCCACTGAGCCATAGCCCCAGCTCCTGCTGTTCTCATTCCCAAGTGCCAGTCTGTCCCTGTCCCTCTGCTTAGTCCTGGGCACAGGTGCCATTCATCACCATCTACAGGACCTGTCCTTAAAGGCCTCAACTTCACTGGGAGGTTCAGGGATAGCAACTACCTGTCCCCCAAACATGGTAGGTCCACACTGCATGGCAAGGCTGAGGCACAGCCCCAGAAGGCTCCACGTTGGTCCGAGGTTTTCTGAGCTGAATTTGGCTCATCTGCAGCTTCCATCATTAGAATCCTTGTCCCACAAGGATAAATGGCTTTCCATATAAATGAAGGGATGCTCGACCTTCTCAGGGGCTGCTGGGAGATGGCACAGGTCTCCTTGAGAGTCTTTCCATGAAATTCCATCCCAACCCTCTGAGTATTTAACCTGGTTCCCAATGGTCCAAACAGCAGCCCTTGGCACTCCTGTGCCACCTGCAAACCTTACACACCTGTGCCACCTGTAGACCTTACACACCTGTGCCACCATAGCTGGTGACTGAGCAAACACATACCAGTGAATGGCTGTGCTGTGTTCCGATAAAACTTTATTTATAAAACAGGAAGTGTCTGGGTGTGTGCCCCCACAGGTGGCCCAGTTTAGCATACACTGTCTACAGGTTCAGGTACAGGTCAGTTACCTTTCCTGAGATTCAGCCACTATGCATGGCACTATCTAACTCCCCAACGACAGTCATGAAGCCTGTTGGCATTATCCTCACTTTATAGATCAAGAAACTGAAGCTTAGAGTCATCCAGGACTTGCAGACACATTCACACCCTGGAATCCAGCTTTAAAGACCACCTGTTGCCCTTAGCACTCACCCCAGTTAAACAGCCTAAAGGGTTCCTTCAGAAAAGTCCCCATCATGTGTCCTTAGAGTCTGAGAAAAGTCTCTGTCATGTGCTTTCAGAGTCCCAAGCTCCACTGCTCAGGAATACTCTTATTTTGAAGATGTGAGTGACCACTGAATGTAGTCTTAAGGCACAGGTGAACTCCAGAGCCTTGCCATGAGATAGTCAGCCATATTTATCCATGAGAACATAGCATTAAGGTCACTAAAAAGATAGATCTTCCCTACTAAGTAGAGGTATGTACACATGCAGACACACACAATATACACATAGAAACACACACAGATATACATGCAGGGACACACACAGACATACACACAGACACACAAACACACACACATAGACACACGCAGACATTCATTCACATAGATATACACACACATATACCAACACATACACAGAGACATATACACAGACACACATATACATAAACAGACACATACACACACAGACATACACAAATATACACACAGGAACACACAGACACACACAGACATACACAAATATACACACAGGAACACACAGACACACACAGACATACACAAAGACACACATACATAGACACACACACTTAAACAGCCACACACACACACACACACACGTATGTATATAATATTTTTTATTTTTCTGTGCAAAGGACTTGTGTTTTTAAACATCCCCGTGGCTCACTGTTGAGTGGTGGTGCAGAGTACTGCTGAGACCTGAGACTCAGGTTTCTCCTACCCCACAATCATAAGCATCAGCTCTATCAGAAGTAAACCTGGGAGATCAGAAGAGGGTGTTGGATCCCCTGGAACTGGAGTTACAGACGCTTGTTAGCTGCCATGTGGGTGCTGGGATTCAAACCTGGATCTTCTGAAAGAACAGCCAGTGCTCTTAACTGCTGAGCCATCTCTCTAGCCCAAACCTAATGATTCTACTCTATTTCCACTTCCTCTGAAATGAAAAGCATTTGTTTGAAGGACTTAAAGAGACAGGATCCATTATTAACTACATGGTACAAAGCCTAGTTGATCTGCCCAGTGACCTGGTTCTGTCCCATTTTGTCTATGGGTTTGTCACTCCTGTCTGGCACTCAGGAAGGAGGAAGTGAGACGGTGCTCTGTTGTGGGGCTGGTGGGATGGTTCATGAACTTAGTTGGTTTTATCTTGTCAAGTAGCTGGATTTACCTGTAGTCCCAGCAAGGCCAAGTCAAGGTTGTGAGGTTCAAATCCAGCCTGGGTTACATAATGAGACTGACATAATACGCCCACCCAAGGCTGCTGAGGCAGGTCCAGGAGCCCCTGTAGGACTGCAGGTCTGGAAAGGAAAGACCAAATGACTCTGTCAAGACCCTGTGCTCAACAACACACAGTCCTTTGACAGGACTGGCAACAGCCTGGCTTCCAAACTTTTCAGAATACAGAAAGGGGTCTGGAGGCCAGGCCATAGCACCTCCTCTTTCCAGCTCTGGCTTGTGAAATGCTACCTGTGAGTGCCTCTGTTCACAAAGCCACAGAGCCTAGCCACAGGAACTGGCAAAGATGCTTCATGTGTGAGCAAAAGTGATGTCACAAAACCATGCAAGAACGGAGGTCACTGCCCTGGCCATTAGCACAGAAGCCCAAAACACCTCACTCCCCTCCAACCTGGGCAGCCTGCAGATGTGACCCGAGGGCCGCCGGGCTGACAGTCCCTAGTCCTGGGCCCCACTGGCAGTCTGGGACATGGGCCTTGGGCAATGAGCAGCCAGGCGGTGGATGAGGCTCGGAATGGAAATCCATCTGGGCCACGCTCCCTGCCAGTGCCTACAGCTTAATAATTGCTTCCCCGGCTCCCGCTGCATTAGGGTTCAAGAGGCGCACCAGCCCCTCCAGAGGCATTATGCAAATGGAGCCCACTCTGTTCTGGAAGCATATAGAATATGTAAATTTATGGAAGTGGCGGGGGCTGCTTAAGACAGAAGATTTCTCAATGATGAAATTAGATTTTCTGGAAAGAGGCTTCCTCGGACCTGTCGCCATGCTCTGCCTTGTGCTGGCCGCACTCGCCAAACCGCTGCTCCGGGAAATAATTAACCGAATTAGAAATAAAGCAAGAAGAAACAGACCAGATTTCAAGGGGCCGGAGCGAATGCGAGCTTCATGCTCAGCATGTAAACAGCCGAGAAGGCAGGAGGAGGTAGCTTGGGACTGGGGGAAGGACACAGTTGAGAGGGTGTGAGCAACTGTGGCCTTCACACTGGGACCCATGGGGCCCCCACCCAGGTGACAGAGGGAACAGAACTGTGTGCCCTGAGTGTGTCTCAAGCCCAGCTCTGAGCTTTGATACTTTGGACGTGCTAGGTGCATGCAGTTTTGAAGGAGGCAGATTTCTTGTTATTTAAGGAGTGACAAAATTGTCCATCAGGTCCACAGGGACTAGAGTGTGACTGTGGCCAGCCATACCAGGACAGCTTGTCCTGGGAGAAGGCTCAGATAGAGGCCAGCTAGCAGGGAAGATATTGAGGCCTAAAGAGTTCTACTGTTCACCAAATCTCACAGTGGAGTCAGGCCAGGTGGGGGTCCTCATCTCCACGCCATCCCTGTCCTCCGCTACCCTCATTTGTATTGTGGTTGTCTATGGGATTTCCATTGTGTGTCTTAGATCCTTTAGCTGAGCTGCTGTCCCCAGAGCCTGACACCAGAGTTGCTCCCTCCCTCCCTCAACCTTCTCATCTGGGCAGTGGGAGCTGCAGGCTTTGGCAGCAAGATGCTTCTGGGAGATTCACTCTCTGTCTTCAGCTTGCTGGGCACATATCCAGGCTTCACTGGAAGATGATAAACTGTTCACCTTTGGTCATGGCATTAGGAATTAGGAGTGTTAACTCTCTTCCTGAGTAAATGTTAGGATTAGAAGTTGAAAGAGTCTCAGGTAGGAAAGAAAAGCAACCAACCTCATAGAATCCACAGTGACCTTTATTAGTCCATAACGGGTGAGTACTGACTGGGGGAGTCTGCAATAGCCACAGAGGTCCAACATCAGGGGAGTTTAAGTGCTGTTGTGTAGGTAAACAGAGTTCTGGGGCTGGGTAAAGAATTCAAGACCATATTCTTCTCATGATAGAGAATGATATCTGGAGAGCTTGATTGCAGAACCTTATGGTTGGGATTTATGGGCATTCTGGATAGGTTTGCTTGCTAAACAAGGTTTGCTTTATGATTTGGGGTTCGTTAATGGAAGTCTTCCTTCAATGAAGCTGAGGAAATCAGGCTTGTGGGGTGAGCTTCCATTGACATTCACAATCTCAATTCCAGTTGTGGTGGTTTGAATGAGAATGTCCCCCATAGGTCCCGAGTATTTGCACGTTTTGTCCCCAGCTGGTGGCGATGTTTTGGGAGGTCTTAGAAGGTGTGGCCATGCTGGAGGAAGCGCATCACTGGGGGCAGGCTTAGAGAGTTCTTAAGCCTTGCTGGATCCCCAGTCACTCTTTGCTTCTTGTGCCTGCTGGACAACGTGATCACTTGGCTTTCTGCTTTCACCACCTCTGCCACCGTGCCTCCCCTGCCATTATAGACTTTAATGTCTCTGGAATCATAGGCCACATTAACTCTTCCTTCTATAAATTTCCTTGGTCTGGGTGTTTTATCACAGCAACAGAAAAGTAACTAAAACAGAAGTTGGTACCAGAGAGTGGGATGTTGTTGTGAAGAACCTGACATTGTGAAAGCCTTTGGAAGTTTGGACTAGAAAGCAATTTTATGGTGTAAGCAGGGTTTGACCGCTCATTCTAGTAGGAGCCTGGAAGAAAGAGTGCTGAGAGCAACATGGTTTCAAAGGGAAATAAGGTATTAATATCAGCAAGTGGGATATTTTGGCAAAGCATCTGTCTGCCTTCTGCCCCCAGCCTAAGAGCTTCCCTGACACTAACTTGCAAAGTAATTGTTCTTCAGTTGCTGTGACAAAACACTCTGACCAATACCAACTTCCAGAGGAAAGTGGTTCTTTGACTTACATTGCCCAGGTTGCAGTTCATCACTGAGGGAGCCCAAGGTTGGAACTCAGGACAGGAACCTGGAGGCAGGAGCTGAAGCACAGGCTACGGAGGAATGCTGCTTACTGGCTTGCTCTCCTGGCCCAGGCTCATCCTGGTTTCTTGTACAATACAGAAAACCTGCCCAAGTGTGGCACCATCTACTGTGGACTGGGCCTTCCCACATCACTCAATGATCAAGAAACTATCCCACATACATGGCCACAGGCCAGTCCAATGGAGGAAATTCCCCCATTGAGGCTCCTTCTACCCAGATGTGTCAAATTGACAGCTAAAGCTATCCAGCTGAGTAATAGACTAATTTCTTCAGAGGAGAAAATTTCAAGATAACAGACTCCGTGGTGTGGTTCTTAATGGTAAATATTATGGAAATCAAACACAAAAAGGAGCTAATAGGAAGAAAGAAATGCAGAATGTACAGTTTGGAAAGGAAAGGAGCACTAGAAAGGTTAATGTTGGAGCCAAGTCCTGTGCTGAAGGAGAGACCCTCTTTGATAAGGAGATTAGAGCCATTAAGGAGAGGTCTAAATAGTTGCTTTTACACAGAGGAAAGTGTACCTTCAGACAAGACCCCACCCAGTTAAGCCTCTCTGTGAAAGGAAAAAGTCTAAGGAGTTTTCCCCTGGAAAACTGCACCCCACAAAAGCTGCTGGTAATGTGGATGAAGGGGCCAGGGTCCATCCCAAACTGGCAGTCAAACTTGGCAGTGTTGTTCACCTAGTGCTGACTTTAGAAGCATGAAATATTCAAGAGTGAAGGGGTCATCAGACCTTCTTCCAAGGTTTCAGAGAGCTGCTGAGGCCAGGCAGCGTGCAACAGGAGTGTCCCTGCATAAAGAAGACCCTGATAGGCCAAGAGGCCTTAACAGGCCATTGAGAGAAGCTATGAAGGTGAAGCCTGATTGGCGATAGAGACCCCAAGATGCTGATGTCAGAGACATCAGACATCTGCCAAGGAGAGCTGCGTACAGAGAGTGGTACCAGCCCACAAGAGAGATGTACACTAATACACCAGTTCTAAGCACTAAGCACTAAGCTCACCTCTGGGCTACCTGAGGACAAGCCAATCATCCTAAGAGCTAGTTTTTCCTCCTCTTTTTAATTGAATTTTTGTCATACAATGCATTCGGTCATATTCAGACCTCCATTCCCCTGTCTTCACCCTGCACCCAATTTCATGTAGTCTATCATATATTTTTTAAGGCCTATTAAGTCAAATTTGTGCCTGCAAATACCCTTCCATGTTGGTCCATCCCCTGACCCTGGTTAAGCTATCCACCCAGCATCACCCCCTTAGAGAAGACTGACTCTCCTCCTCCCCGTAGTCACCAGTTTCTGGTAGTTCCTCAGGTATGGTTGGGTTTCTTGCCCACTTCCCCATGTCTCTGCCAAAATTTTGTCTGGCTTGAGTTTATGTGAGAGTTGTGCATGCTGTCACCATTGCTGTGAGTTCGTATTAGTAATCACCAGATGCCTGTAAAACTCTGTTTCCATGTGATCACTCACCATCTCTGGGTCTTACAATCTTTTTTCCCCCTCTTCCGCAATGATCCCTGAACCTAAGGAGGGAGAAGTTTGACACAGGTGTCCTATTCAGGGATAACAGTCTGCAGCCTCTTATTCTCTGCATGTTGCTCAGTTGTGGGACTTTGAGTTGGTCACATTTGCTGCATAAGGAAGCTTCTCTGCTGAGAGTTGAGAGATGCACTAATTTACTGGTATAATAATACCATTAGGAGTTGCTTTAATACTGTATTTATACTATAATGCAGCTGCTCTCTCCTGCTCACACTTTCCCGGAACTCCCTGTTTCCCTCCCCAGACTGAGTCTACCTTTTTCTGGCTAGAATGTGAACTGCTTCCTGCTCAGGTCTGAGGTCCCCTACCAGTCCCTCTTCCACTTTAACTTCCAGTGATTCTTAGTTCAGTTGAGTGTGGCCTCAAATACCTACTGCTTCCTGCCCCTGCCTGCCAGATGCATCATCCTTGTCTCTAAATCTCACTGACTTTCACTCCATTTGGATGCCAGGTTCCTTCCACCAGAGCTGGCCTTGCCTACTTCTCCCTGCCGTCATCCCCAGCGACGAGGTGCCTCCTCCCAGGTGCTTGTAGGCTCTCACTCCAGCGCAGGCCAGTTGCATGGCAGTGATCTCCTCTGTCCTCAGTACTGGTCAGTGACTAGCGGCAAATGAGATTCAACCCATCCGCAGATTTTCACATAAGTTTTCTGGCTTAGCTTGCTGCCAGCTATATAAGTGCAGGGTTCTTAATGGTTTTTGTCTCTCATGGTAGATCATCAGCTTGATGGGATTCAAAGTCACCATGGAAATAAACCTCTGGGCAGCTCTGGGAGAAAGTTTCTAGATTAACTGAGACGGAAAGATCTACCTGGATGCATGTGGCACCACCCGTGTGCTGGGGTCCCAGGCTGAATGCAAAGGAGAACGGAGCTGAGCATCTGCGATCTTCCTCTTCTTCCCAAATGTGGAGACCATGTGACCACCAGCTCAGGCTTCTGATGCCGTGATTTCCCAATTGTGATGGATCGCAGCCTCAGACTGTCAGAATAAACCTTCATCAAGCTACTTATGGCAGGCGTTTTGTCACAGCAATGAGAAGTAACACACCATTGTAATTGTAGCATTTACCACCATGTCTGGCACAGAAGAGATGCTCAATCTTTGAATTAGCAAATCTGAAATCTCCGCCCAGTTTCAAAGATCCCTCATTAACCCATCAGGTCCCAACTGCCCATCAAAGTACCTGCTTCAGGAGTATTTGCTACAGGAATAAAACGCACAACTTTGTAGTTGTGTGTTAGTCAGCAGCTGCTGCATAATAAGCAGTCAGGAAATCTCAGTTGCATGCAAGGGGAACATTTATTTCCCATCTCCCTTCCTTCTTCAGGTGAGCAGGGGCAGCTCTGAGCCCATGGTCAAGGTCAAAGCACAAGACACACCTAAGTAGAGGCTGCCAATCACATGAGAGCAGGAGAAAGTGTCAGAGTCAGATTCGGTCCCTTGCAACAGTCCAGTGAGCACAGAGGTCCCTGCATAGAGCAACCCTTGCCCACATCTTCAGAAACCCTCTGGCCCCACAGGTGGTTCTCAAAGCCCCAGAGTCTGGGCCCTTAGTGCATTTAAATCCTCCTGAGGCTCCTGCCTGGTGACTCTTGGTGGCTTTCCCAAGCCCTCACTAAAGAGTCTTCAAATCTTAGCTCTTTGGTGTGACTAGCAGTGTGCCCCAGTCAGCACTGCTGAGAAGTCCTCGCCCACGCCATCCTTTACCCAGCCCATTTCGAAGGAGCAGGGTTCCCCTGATGGTTGTATGAGCAGTTTCTCTTCAAGGATGCCCACACACCCCACAGGAGGCAATGGCCCTGGGCTCAGGACTGTGTGAGAAGCTGCCCGGCCCTCCCACTGTGGTGGTGACTCCTCCTTCCCATCCGGCCAGCTTTGTGATCTCTCTTATTAATGTCCCAAAGGCCAAGGGAGAACTCATTGGTGATTCCCCTTAGAGCCTAGTGCAACATCCGTCTTGCTTTTTGAGTGCACGTGTATGATACGTGGATGTGTGACACACAAGTGTGTGATGCACAGTCTCTTCCGCACCCCCATGCCCAACACGCAGGTCAGAAGCCAGAGTCTTGGAACACTGCAGCAGGAATGGATCCAGCTCTGATGCAATCACAGGTGTTCCCAGAGCTCCAGGGTTCCCCAAAACAGCAGCAGTGAGGAGCTGTGGGGTGAGGCTGGCAGTTCCTGTCACACCTGCTCTATTGGCTACACTCGCGTTCATTTGCTAGGAACGAGTGGACCCGTGTTGTGCAAAATGTGCAGTCTTCCAGTCTGAGCAGCAAGCTGGTTCCTCCAGGAGCCCTGGGTACCCACACAGGGACCTGGTACATTCACACCTAACTAATACTTTCTCATTTTTTGTGCAAACAAATTAGATGTTTCCATCTTCATTTGACTTTGTGGGAAGAAAATAAAAAGAAGTGTTGTTTATCATGTGTGTGTGTGTGTGTGTGTGTGTGTGTGTGTGTGTGTGTATGTGTTCGAGTGTGTGAGATCAGGTGCACATACACTATGGTGCATGTGTGGAGGTCAGAGGACAAACTCAGGTGTCCGTCCTTACCTTCTACCTTGTTAAAGATGGGATCTGTTTGGTGTCCTCTGCTTCAGACACCAGGCTAGCTGACCTGTGGGCTTCTGGAGACTGTCCTCACCTCCCATCTGAGAGTAGATAAGCTGGATTACAGACTGGAACTCCTGGGTCCAGATTTAGGTGGGCTCTAGATATTGGAACTCAGGTCTTCTTGCTCAAATGGCAAGTTCTTTACCTAGTGATCCATCTCACCAGACTGTGCTTTGTAAAGTGCAGTAATTCCTGTTTTCATAATTCTTAGTTTCACAGAAAGGGAAACGGAGTCTTAGAGACCCTGAGACTTATCAGTGTCACGAGGGGAGTTGGGGAGTGTGGTAGGCACAGGTCCCTGTTTCCTGACTCCAAACTTAGGGTCACACCTTGGGGGGCTGTGCATCTTTGCTGATGGGGCAGACAGGCCTTTCTCTGATGTGACCAGCGTGCTTGTTTGGGGGGAAGAGCAATGGTACATTGTACTTCCTTCCTGGAATGACTCCAGAGTTCCCAACAGCACACTCGTGTACCACACGGGGCTTTCGACGTGGATTATGTAACCTACACTTCACTATGAGTAGAAATGAATGTCCCTCATGACAGACAGGGAAACTGAGGCTCAGATGGCTCATCAGCTTCTCTGAAGACCCATAGCCAGGGAAGGGTAGAAATGGGCCTAGAAGCTGGTTTGGTCTCATGTTAAAGTTCTCAATGAACTTTAAGAGCAAGAATAATTCAAATGACCCAGGATGGAAGAACACACACTGCTGCCAGAGATGGGTGCTGGCCCCAATCCCAGCACCTGCCGAAGACTTTACACGCTAGACCGCCAGGTACAGTGGCATAGGCTGTTCACTGCAGAGGAACTTTGGAGCCGGATACGGCAGACACACAGGTTTAGGCACATATGCTCCTGTGTGCCTAAAGGAAGGCAAAGCTGTTCTCCATTGGCTTTGCAGGATGGGGGGCTGTTCCTGAATCACTGCAAAGATACCGTGTGCAAACTGCTTTCTTGTGTACCCACGGTCTTTGGGAAAGTTTTCTCAACCATTCGAAAGGTGAGGAAGCAGCCTCCAGATTTACCAGTGGCAGAATTCAAACTCAAACTTGGGTTTGCAAAGCCCAGAATCAAGAGATGGAGAAATGCACACCTGTACCTTCCCATGGGCCTCCTCTCCAAGGGTTGTTGGGCTGCACAAAGTTCTAAAGACACTTGGGGGGCAAGTGTTGGGGAGCCCTGGAGGGGGAGTGGCTCCCATTCTGTGATGCTATGGCCCTCTCTGAGCTCCTTCTCCAAGGAGAACCCATGGGGTGCCCAGGATCTCCCAGACTGGGGAGACCATCAGACCTCTGCTTCACTCTCCCTAGAGAGTTCTTCGAAAGGCCACCTGCCCAGAAGTTCCCAAAACTGATTCTTCATCCTTTGATCGCTAGGTCAAAGGCTAGTGAAACGATAACACAAAGAGTGGATGATTCCTGATCGATTTGCGATTTATACACAACAAATGAGGGCCAGCAACATGGTGCAGGAGGTAACGAGGCCTGCTGCCAAGCCTGGCGACCCAAGACCCACCCTAAGACCCAGAAGGTGGAAGAAGAGAACTGCCTCCTGCCTCCTGCCTTCACACACAGACACGGACACAGGTAGTGTGACAAAAGTTGGTGTAGCCCGCCCCAGAGTGGGGTAGAGAAACCTCAGCCCGTTTTAGAAGCTCAACAGCAGAGCGGAGCGTCAGGTTCAGGTCCAGGGCGGAAGGGCCGAGGGAGGCGTGGGAGCGCCTGGGCTTCCGGGTCTAGCTGCTTCTCTTTGTTCTCCGACTCGCTTGTGCAGTCTGCACCCCCAGCCCCGCATTTGCATGTAGCCCACCCGCTCCCGCAGACAAGGCCCTGCTGGCTGGGAGAGCAAGGCGTACCAAATGGCGTTCGCATCTTTCCGGGGAGGCGCGTCTCCGTCCCAAGTCTGTCTCTGCCAAAGGCGCCATACGCGCCAGACGCACATACATTCCCTGCGAATTTCCTTAATCTCCCTCCCAGCTGTCCCTTTCCAGGGCAACCCAAGCCACTTGTCTCAGGCTGGTGGGGGCAGCTGACTCCCTCACTTTTTGGAAAACAACAACAACGGTGGCTGGGTTTTGCAGGGCTCCTGCTCTGCGATAGACACGCTGCTCGGTGATGGACAGGTGGCGACTTACTGGGCTCTTCCAGCCTTTGCGGATCTACCACAGAGACAGGAAAACGCAACTTCGAGTTCTATGCACTGCAGGGCTGGAGTTGAGCTGCGGAGCCTGGCTGGCCTAGAGATGTAGGGAGGTGAGCCCATCTGAGGCAGGCCTCTCCCGTCTCTGCCTAGCTGAGCCACTGTGGTGACCTCAGCACAGGGTACAGTTCCTGCTCCGGAGTTTCTGGAGGACAGTGGCTTAATGAATTGCCTCAGACTCTGACCAGGCCGTTTTATGTGAACTTGGAATCATGGGGGCTTTCTGAGCCTGTGTCCCACTTTGGGAAAGGTGGACTGCAGGAGCGGCCAGCTCAAGAGTTCTGTTATGGCAACTGATGGGCCCCAGTACCCAGCATAGTTTTAGGACCCAGTGATGTTGCCTGGCTAAGATCCTAGGCAGCAGCCATGCTTGTGTGTGTGACACTCACGGTCCTTTTCTGTCGGCTGTGGCCGTCATGCTGCCCCCATCATCTTGCCTCTCCCAGCACTGGCCATATAACCTTGACTCTGTTTTTTCTCACCCCTGTTAGCAATGTCGCTAGACAGGTCAGTCTGCCTGTCTGCCTTCCACCCTTACTGCATTTCTGGAGAGGTGAGGCTGGAGGTGGGCTTCTGGCAGCCATATTCCCTCCTCAGGGAGCAGCCTAGGTTAGGGGTGTTTCTGTCCTGATAACCTACTGTGTGCCTGGATGAAGATGGAGGTGCATCTTTACACACAATATTCTTCCTTATTGAGACAAGGCCTCACTCTGTAGCCCAGACTGACCTCAGATTCTCCACCTTCCTGCCTCAGCCTCCAAGTATTGACTGGGATCGCAGCCCGTCATCTGTTCCCATGGGCGGGAATTAGTGGATTTGACACCTGCAGATAGAATGTATTTGAAAAACTGCAAGACTGTCCTGGAGACTCTCTTCTCACCAGTATCCCTAAACAATACAGCAGCTCCATGCTGGTGGGACGAGGATCCCCCTGGAGACCAGTTAAGGCATGCGGATGCGTGAGGTTTCTCTGCAAACCCTTGGCCACTTTCTATCGGGAACTCGACCTGCCTGGGGTGCAGTACTCAAGGAGATCTGAAATGAATCCTGTGGAGAGAGGGCGCTCTTTCCATGCCCCTGAAGCAAGGGGCTAGTGGCTCTGAGGGACTGCCCAGCAAGCCCCCCTCCCCAACCTGCATGGGCAGCCCTCTGACCAGGGCTAGTCAGCATTTACCTCTAGCAGGGAGTGTGGAGGCCCCAGAGCACTGGCAGCATTTGAGTTCTAGAGTTAGACGCAGTTCCACGGATGGGGGTCCACAGATGGGGTTCCATAAGAGTTCTATGGATGGAGTCCACGTGTCCCTCTGTCCCTCAGTGGCATGTTGAGAATGTTCCTGAATGTGAGCTACTCCTCTTGTTGCTGTGACCAAATATCTGACCAGACACACTTAAAGGAGGGTTTGTTCTGGCCCATCATTCCTGTAAGGCACAGTGGCAGAAGTGTGCAGGTCATGTACCTGCCTTCAGAGAGATAGACATGAAGCTTCTTTCTATCTAGCCAGGACCCCAGCCCATGGGATGGTGCTGCCCACATCAGGGAGGGTCTCCTCGTGTCCCCTGGTCCTCGGTGCAGTCACCCTCACAGACACATGCAGAGCAGGCTTCACCAACACCTCCGCTGCTTGGCAGAGACCAGCCATCATAGTGCTCTGGGAGAGAGAGAAGGTCACAGTTTATCTTCAGTGTGGTGCACAAACCAAGTGTGGTAGTGAATCCCTGTAGTCCTATCTCTCAGAAGGCTAGAGCAGGAAGATTGCAAGTTCAAGGCCAACCTGAGCTCCTTAGGAAGATTCTGTCTCAAAAAAAAAAAAAAAAAAAAAGCTCAGATTCGCTGAGGAAAACTGTGAACCAGGGAAAAGAACAAAACAGAAAACCAGGTGCAGCCTAGAAGGAAATCTTCACGGACCTGTCTATGGACTTAGATCAGGGGAGTGTCACTGGAGGAGTCCACCACGGTGCTCCCGTCACAGTGTTCCATCATGGTGTTCCATCACGGTGCTCCGTCACAGTGCTCCACTGTCGTGTGCCCACCATGGCGCTCCACGATGGTGCTCCACCACAGTGCTCTTCATGATCTTCTACCATGTTGTTCCACCATCGTGCTCCTCCAGGGTGCTCCTTTCGTGTGGAGAGCCAGATTAAAAAACAACTGGCACAGCGCTTTCAGAGACAGTCTTTGTAAGAGCTGACTAGACGAGAGACTGTCCCCACAGGCCCTGCAGGGTTTGTTTGCCTACTCTGTCTAAGACAAGGCTGTGGTCCCCTGCCCCGCCATTGTCCTCCCTGTGAGCTCTGGAAGACTACATTTCCCAGCCTCCTTTGCATCACAGTGCCCAAGCTCTAGCCAACGGGATGGGAGCAGAAGTGAGGTCAGCCATTTTCAAACTTGGCCAACTTTTAACAACTGGAGGTTGTTTCAGGAGCTAACCTGCCATAATTAATACATAATGCATCTACCACTTTCCCCACCTCCATCTTCTAGACGAGTCTAAAGTTATTATAAGTGTCTTTAAATGGAAGGAAAAGCATAAAAAATACATAGCCAGTCACGGTACATAGAAATCTTATAATGAAAACCAACACCCCAATTATATTTGGATCAAAATTTTAGCTGAGCTCCCTAGAAGCCAGGGTAAAAAGGGAGTTTTCACTGACACACTTCCTAGAGCATTTGAGATAAAGTTCAGTCACTAAGGATAAGCTGTGGGACCTTTTAACTTCACAAAAAAATCAAACTGAGTAGCGTCAGCTCAGATGTTACATATTGTCTACTGCCTGTTCTATGCAGCAAGTACTTCCCTTTAACATAACATTTGTGGAAAATTAGGCCTGCTGAGGACATCAGAACCCTCTATTGGTGCATCTCAGAGGGGGCCAGTGCTCTCTGAGGGTTGGAGACCCAAGAGAGCACACACCACTGTTGGGGTTCATGAGTCTCCATGACTCAGTGTAGACTCTTTCTCTCTTTGTCTCTCTCTCTCTCCCCCATCTCCCTCCTCCATCCATCTCTCTCTTCTCCTGGCTGCCATGAGCTGGTCCCTGCTTCACTATGAGGAACTGACACACTGCATGGTGAGCTGAAAAAACTTTCCTCCCATCCATCTGTCTTCTCAAGGACTTTGTCAGGGAATGAGGAAGCCATGTACAGGGACAGCAAGTATGTATGGTATATGTATGTGGTATATGTGTGATGTGTGGTGTATGTGTGTGGGATGTGTGTTGTGTTCATGTATATATGTGGTATATGTGTGTGGTATATGTGTGTTGTGTCTGGTGTTTGTATGTGGTATGTGTGGATAGGGTATGTGTGTGGTATATGTGTTGTGTCTGGTGTATGTATGTGGTATGTGTGGTGTGTGGTGTATGTGTGTTGTGTCTGGTGTTTCTATGTGGTATGTGTGTGGTATGGGTGTATTGTGTCTGGTGTTTGTATGTGGTATGTGTATGTAGTGTATGTGTGTGGTATATGTGTTGTGTCCGGTGTATGTATGTGGCATGTGTGTTTGGTATGTGGTGTATGTATGTGGTATGTGTATATTGTGTCTGGTGTTTGTATGTGGTATGTGTGTGTAGTGTATGTGTGTGGTATGTGTGTGGTATGTATACTGTCTGGTGTCTGTGTGTGGTATATGTGTATGGTGTATATGTGTGGTATGTGTGTTGTCTGGTGTTTCTATGTGGTGTGTATGTGTGGTGTATGTGTATTGGCCACTAGTTTTCTGCTCCATTGTGCTGTGTGTGTTGTGCACACTGGGTGTCATGAGCAGACTGCACAACATGTTGTGGGTACTCTGTGCTCCGTGTCCCTGTGGGGGTGGCAGGAGCAATGTTTGCATGGTGTTGGACGTGTCATGTGTCTGGTGTGCTGTGTTCAGGGCTGCGTCCGGCACCCTCTGTGCCCTGTATTCCACGCCCTCCTTCAGGCACCATGTGCACACAAGGCCCGTGTCTGGAGTCAGGGTGGATCTGTGTAGAAGGCACTGTTGACTCTTGTCTTCAAACAGCAAGCAGCTCCAAACACAGTCGTTAATTAAGATCATGCTGACACTCTACTGCCAGCTGCAAGCGTGGTTGTTTAAGCAGAGTCCCCTCAAGGCTGTGCTCACTCTCCTTGGAGAGAGGATGGCCATCTCCTCTACCTGTGGGCTGGGGCTTTGTAGGATGCTGCACAAGCTGTCAGTACTGTCACAGGGTGGTGGCTCTGGACCATCCACAGTGTCTGGGACCCTTGAAGGAGCCTCTCCACCCAGGGCAGGCCACGAGTAGCACCAGTGTTTGGCTTGGTTGTAGACAGATGCACGGGCACAGAATGGCACATCAAAGACACATGTTCGACCTCTGCCAGGGTCTGGAGTCTGGGTGTGACATGGAACAGGTGGAGGAGACACGCTGGAAACATGCCAGCAGCTCTGAGCCATATGCTGCACCCAGGTTTCATCCTAAGCCTTTCCATCTCAGAGCAGCGTGTCAGTCTTCCTGTCCTGCAGGCTACCCTCGATACAAATGAGTTAGTGAAAGACCAGATTCCCAGACACAGGGAGCGGTCGTCTGCCTAGATCTAGTCTCAGAACCGGGACCAGAGAGGTTTCCAAGAAACACTGCTCAATCCAGCCTCTCAAAGGTTCACAGGAATCAGGGATGACCTGGGTCAGATTCCTCCCCCAACAAGCAGACCATCCCCACCTCCCCCCGCACCCTGCACCCCACCCTCCCATCATACCCCTGCACCCCTACTCTGCCCATTACATCTGTGTCCCTATCCTCTACCCTCCCATCACCACTGGCCTGGGACAGACCAGAGCCATGTCCCTTGTTCGTGCAGAATTCATTTTGCTCAGAGGAAAGAGCTGCAGCTCCGGGTACCCAGGCTGGGCCCTGAAGCCCGTGGGAGCCGAGGAGGCCCAAGAGGAGGCGTGTGGATGAGTTTCCACAATACACACCGTTCTTCCTCATGTCTGCTTACACAAATTTGCGGTATTTTAAAGTTGGGGCTGTGTGATGGGATTCCTGTAGTTACAGTTCCAGACTGGTATCAGTCACTCGCTGGGGCTCATTCCCAGACTGTGTGTAGTCTGAGTGTGTATGCAAGTGTGTGATTATGTATCAGTGCTTGACTGTTCGAGGGCATGGATGTATATGTGTGTGATTGTGTCAGTGTGTGTGAATGTCTGCATGATTGTGAGTGTAAAACTGTGTGTGAATGCATATGTGTATGACTGTGTGTATGTGTTTGGTGCGTATGATATGTGTGTATGTGTCTGTATGGTTTGTGTATAGGTACATGGTTGGAATCTGTGTGTGCGGTGTGCCTGTGTGGTTTGTGTGTGTACGTGTGATGTATGTGATGTATGTATGTGTGCATGTGTGTTATATGAGTACATACTTTTCAGTGCTGGAGACTGAATCTAAGGTCTCATACATATCAAGCGAGCAGGCTCCCCTCCATTTACCCACAGAACCCTTCTCACTTTTCTTCTGAGACGGGGTCTTTATGTCTCATACTGGTCTCACTTGTCTAGGATAACAGGCCTGAGCCACTGGCCTTGCTGCTCTTTTTAATGTTTTCTGAGCTGTTTTTTATCTTGTGATTACTGGGTGTACTCAGTGGTACAGTCCAGTCCTAATGCACACGAGGCCCTGGCTTTGATCTGTAGTACAACAAAAATAAAATAAATTCTGGTTAGACATGTTTGCATTTCTGCACATGTGGGGCTGTTTGGTTGATGTTTGGAAGCTGTGAATGACAAAACGCCTGATAGAACCAACTTAAAGGAGGAAAGGTTTATTGTGGCTCTGGGTTTCCAACGTTTCAGTCCATGGGTCAGCTGGCTCCACTGCCTGGCCACCAGAGCTGTGGAAAAAGAGGCTGCTTTTCTGATGGTGTCCAGAAAGGAGAGAAGTAGCCTGACCCACTGCTTTCAACTGGGCCCCACCCCCTCCATCTGGCTATGAACTTGGGATGGGTCCAGCTTTGGGTCCCTGCCCTCAGGGTCCAGGCTTCCTTCAGCAGCACCCTCTGGAGTCCATACCTTGAAGCCATGAGCCTCATAAGAATCAGCCACGGGTCAGGAGGCAGGGTCCAGCTTGGACAGAGTGAGCTGCCGATCCTTTTCAGGGTGCTGACTGTATGGCATGGATTGGTGCTTTTTCCCTGTTTGTGACAGCTCAGGCTTCCTCTCATCTGGCAGGTGGGGCCCAGAGCCCAGGCATCGGTCCTGGGAACTGGCACAGCTCAGTGGCTAAGAGCATCAACTCAGGCCAGCTGTGTGACTTCAGGCCATTATTGTACCTCTGTGAACTGCAGTTTCTTTATAGAGTT
This sequence comes from Eospalax fontanierii, assembly GCA_035773235.1. Classification (NCBI taxonomy): domain Eukaryota; kingdom Metazoa; phylum Chordata; class Mammalia; order Rodentia; family Spalacidae; genus Eospalax; species Eospalax fontanierii. The sequence continues at coordinate 69,516,138 of CM069529.1, read as the reverse complement.
GTGAAAATAAAACATTTAAAATATAGTGGACGATGTCCTTCAGATGTACAACAAATGCTATTTTACCTACAAGGCATAATTTTCCCCTCTAACTATTTACTTGATGTAAAAGAGAAAAAGAAAATTGGTTACATCAATTAAGCTTTGCTTTGAACTCTGTAACCCAGGCTGGCCTGGACTTTGGCATCCTCCTGCTTCAGCTTCCGGAGTACAGGTGATGGGAGACCATCATCCCCACCAGGCTTGGATTCACTATTTGCCCCATGATGACAGGATGACCCCTGCAACTTTAGGTATGGATCCCTTCTGATGAGGGGTGCTGTTTCAGAAAAGGACCAGAATTGGCCCTAATTGGCCTGATTAAGTTCACACGTGCAACTGCAAGTCACTCACCAACAGCCTTGCGAATCAACAGTGCATCTGGTCCAGATTCAGTGCTGAACTTGACCCTGACCAGGAGATGCTTCCAGAACAGAGATCTGGGGACCTAACTTTAAGATGGAGCGATGGCTGCTGGGAGGAGAAGAGGGAATGGCGTCCATTCCAGTCAGTTCGAGGCTGCACAGAACGGCACTCCTAAAGTCCTAAAATACTTGGGCAAGTCTAAAAATGGCAGAATTTCTTTCCAGCCTCAAGCCAGCCTGCTGCACCGCAGGACTCCACCACAGTCGCTCCCCAGTCAGCTTCTGGGACCGCTCCAATGAGGACAACTGTCCTGGCAAATCCCCAAAGCCTTGGGAACCCAGAACTACAGAGAATGAAGGCCCATCTGCCAGGCGCAAGGCTTTCTCCTCCTCCTGTTAATTATGAACCATCTATTGCCGGACTATTGATCTCCTGCATGCAGGAGTGAATGAGGTGATGTACAGCCACGTCCACTCCCGCAATTCCACAGTGCGTGGAATATTGCCTTTGATGAGGCGCTGATTAGCCATGCATTGGAAAGAGGACATGGCCTGCTGCTCTGAGGGAGGGCCAGAGGGAGGGCTGGGCCAGCCTGGACTTTTGCCTTCCCTAAGAAGAGCAAGTGCTTCTGTCCAGCTCGGAGGACCAGAGGTTGAAGCCTTTTGACCACAGCTGCCACTCTGGGTCTTGCATTAAAAAAACAGAGCATCCTCCCCAAACACCACCAATTAGGCAGTTCTCTGGGCTGAACAAGGTGCAATGAGGTGACATTTTGTGGGCTGTCTTTTTGTGACTCCTTTTCTGTGTATCAAGAAACGGATCTAGAGGAAGGAGCATTCAATAGACTGAAGTGTGAGGTGAGGCCATCAGAGGAAAACTTCTCTGTATCTCCCAGCAGAGTCTGTCTGGGATGTATTAGCCCAACAGCACATGGTTTGGGGTTAGGAGGCACGGATGAGTGGTGCCTCAGGGACAGATGGAGGGAAACGTTTAAATTTGCTTGATTGATCACTGTGACTTGATTTCCTCATACGGATAGTGAAAAAGCCCATCTTGTGGTGCTCCCTGGGACTAACAGAGATCATCCCTGAACAAGGGCCTCAAGAAGATGCACAGTAAATGTGTGTGTCTTCATGCAACTTCTTATAGTGACCACTCTGAAACCTGTTTATCTCTGATAGAAGTAAGCCTTCTGTAAGTGCTCACAGAATCAGTCCATTTGTTCTGTCTTTGACAATAATCTAAGTCAAGATCATCAAGAACATTTTATGCCTTGTTTTTATCCCTACGCCAGTTACAGTCATCCCAAAATAATGCTGCTGATGGTGATGATAGGGTGGTGATGATGGTGATGCTGATGGCGGTGATGGTGACAATAATGCTATTGATTATGGTGAGGGTGGTATTGGTGATGATGATGGTTATTGATAACGGTGGTGATGATGATATTGGTGATGATGGTGATGGTGGTGGTGTTGATGATGGTAGTGGAGTCAGTGATGGGGATGATGAGACAATGGCAGCCACCATTCTATAAAGAAGACCTTAGGTTCAGGTCTTGTGACAGGGTTAGGTAATTAGACTTGTTGAAGCCCTAGTTGGTAGGGGAGGAGATCCTCAAAATTTACAATATACCTACAAACTGATTCATACTGTTATGTCCTCCCTACCTGGGTATCCATAGGGACCAACAACCATGCAAATAGAATGACAGACATACCCCAGCCCCAAAACTGTCATTTAAAGATGGACGAGATGCTGTGTTCTACACTCTGGGAATTCAGGCCCAGCTCTGTCATCCTGAACTCACCCTGGCCCTTCTCCCTGGCTTTCTCCATCACAACAATGCCAGCCTTCTTTCTGTCATTGACTTTCTAGTCTCAAGGCCTTTGAATCCTCTCTATTTCAGCTTGAAATCTTGGGTCTTTTGCACAACTGATCTCATTTCATCATTTAGGTCTTAGTTTATGTATGGGTTCCTTTCCTGTCTTTGAGTCTAAAGCACCTTCATTCCACCCAAGGGATGCTGAGCCCAACGCCTCGGGTCTTATCTAACAAAGAACTAAGGTGAGCACCTAATACTTTGCTTGTCTTTTGTCTCCTTCTCTAGGAGAAAGCAAGCAAGCCTTCTTCTTGACTTCTGGATGCCCAGCATCCAGCCCACCAGCCCACAGCAGGATCTCAGGGAGGACTATTTCAGCTGGGGGATGCACCCCTTGGGCGCAGATCCAGTGCCCTGTTGCATGGAGGACTCTCCTCCAATTGCTTCTCTTTAGAGGGCGAGTGTCTCTACAGAGGAGATCGGAGGGAAGGGTCATCTGTCATTCATGGCAAAGAAATAGATGTCTCCAAATGGCTGGATGGAAGAAGGACTTGGTCAGAGATCAGAGTCTGTCCATGAGGAAGACCAGAGGGAGGATAGAAACTGGGAGCACTGGGGGTTGAGGCAGCTGAGCAGACAGGGGTCAAGATGAAAGAAGAGGTGGAGGAGGAGATGGGATGAGAGATAACTGGCAAGGTAAATGGAGAGAGAAAAAGTAGAGTAAGGGGAGAGATACAAGTCAAGACTGAGGGGAGAGAGGAAGAGAGGAGGGAGAGAAGGAGAGAGACAGGGAGAGAGGAGGGAGGAAAGGAGAGAGGGAGAGAGGAGGGAAGGAAGGAGAGAGACAGGGAGAGAGGAGGGAGGGAAGGAGAGAGACAGGGAGACGAGGGAGGGAAGGAGAGAGACAGGGAGAGAGGAGGGAGGGAAGGAGAGAGACAGGGAGAGAAGAGGGAGGAAAGGAGAGAGGGAGAGAGGAGGGAAGGAAGGAGAGAGACAGGGAGAGAGGAGGGAGGGAAGGAGAGAGACAGGGAGAGAAGAGGGAGGGAAGGAGAGAGGGAGAGAGGAGGGAGGGAAGGAGAGAGGGAGAGAGGAGGGAGGGGAGGAGAGAGACAGGGAGAGAGGAGGGGGGGAAGGAGAGAGACAGGGAGAGAGGAGGGAGGGAAGGAGAGAGACAGGGAGAGAAGAGGGAGGGAAGGAGAGAGGGAGAGAGGAGGGAGGGAAGGAGAGAGGGAGAGAGGAGGGAGGGAAGGAGAGAGACAGGGAGAGAGGAGGGAGGGAAGGAGAGAGACAGGGAGAGAGGAGGGAGGGATCTCCATGAAAACAGACCAGAGAGAGCGGGGAGTGAAGCGGGGTGGTGGTGGCGGTCCTCCCTGTGAACCTGGGCTTGCTGCAGACCCACACAACCCAGGCCTGCAGGTCTGTGTCCACGCGGCCTTCCGTTTCAGCACTATGGACAGCAGCTCCACAGCGTCCTCGGCCCTCCCAGTCCTCCTGGCCCTGTGAGTAGGTTGCACTGGGGTAGTCCATTTCCCTGGCTCCTTCCCCTCAGTTTTGCCACAGAGGGGTGCTTACACCTGATATGGGGGAGGGGATGGCCAAGGGGCTCCTGTGAGAAACTGCATCTGTGATCATCAGGAAGTTTTAAGGAGCCCTGAAGGTGGAGCCCAATGGCCATGTTTTTAGCCTGTTGGCTTGGGGCAAAGCCTAGAGCCTGGGTGTTTTCAAAGAAACATCCCAAGCAATTCAGCTGTTAGACAGTGGGGTGGGAGCCGCTAGAGTTACCGTTTTGTCAATAAAGCAGTTGGAAGAAATTCAGTCTTCCCTTCCTCAGTTCCGAAGTACCTGCTTATCCAATACATTGGGGCTCAGAGAGGTCACTGGCCTGCCCCAGGCCACACAGCCAGTAGATCAGAGCCTGGGAGAGTGATAAACCTTAAGGGTCCCTGGACTGTTAGAAGGCTTAGCAATGTCCCCCGCCCCCACTCCTCCTGAGGGCCGCCTGTCACCAGACCAACTGACACACTAAGCCCCATGGGAAATTTGTAGACTCAACTCACTTCCCGCATGAATAAACTCCTGCCACACAGAAACCCAGACATGTCGAATTCTCCTCCCTCATTTGTTCTCTGGCCCATTTCACATCCCAGTGCTCCTGGCAAATCCACCTGCTGTCCAGGCCCCAGAGCAGAGGGAGGTGGGAGGGTCTGCACTGGCCCCTTCAGGGAGGCCAGCCCCGGGTTTTGCGCTTGGGTTCTAATGTGTGCTATGAAGCCGTTTTGGACATCTGGGAACAGATCCACAGCCAAGCTCTGTGGGGTATGTTGGCAGTGAGACCCTGCTGCAGGGAAAGCTCAGGTCAGGAGTTGGGGACACCTGTGCTCTGCCTGCCTTGGAGTGTCTGTCAGGATCTGTGAAGCCCAGGATGTAGGCAAAGTCATATAACTCACCATCCAGAATGCAGGCCTCCTTGCCTTCTTAGGAACTTTTACTGAAGCATGGTACCAGTATTTAGTAATCAGAGGGGGAGGAAGGAGGAAGGGGAAGGGGATGACAAAGAGGGAGAGGAGGAGGAGGGGAGAGAAGATGATACTGATGGTGTCAAAAGTGCTTCATGCTGCTTCTGTCCACGGCACACAGAGTAAGGAGACTTTAGAGAGCGGGACTGTAAATGCCTGGGTTCACACCGCAGGGTGCCATCAAGGCACTGGCCAGCAATCATCTCTTTGCTCAGCATCCACCCCATGTTGGAGAAGTACTTTGCTTGGGGCTGTTGAGAATTCAGATCTCCAGGGTCCTTTGGAACCTTGAGGGTGAGGATGGACTTCCTTAGGCTCGCTCACCATCCAGGTCTTGAGTAAGAGAATGGAGCAGTGAATAAAGAACAGCATCCTGTACCACCCACCGTCTTTCTTACTCTCCTGCCTCAGTTTCCCATGCACTGTGTGCGTGTGTGTGTGTGTATATGTTGGTATGAGGTGGTCATGGCAGCATCAGCTCCAGTGCTTTATCTCTTTCCCATCCGCTTGCTAGTGCTTTAGTCAGCCCTAGGCATCTGCAGGGGCCTCTGGGGGCATTTAACAGCTTCCTACTGCATATGTGGATTCTGCTTCTGGAGAATTCTTTGGTAGAAACTCAGATCTTAGTAGCTGTAGACCCAGAGGAGAAGGTCTCTGGAGAGAGGAGCTTGGCAGGACAAAAGTCCCCAGGGCTCTCGGGGTCCCCAAGCTGCAGAAGAGAAAGGTGGGGTGCAATGTCTCTTAAGCTTGCAAGCAAGAATTTAGGGTTGGAAATGTGGGTTGGAGGTGGGGAGTCTCAAAGAAACTTCTGACCCCAGTGCAGCAGCTCCCGTGTTGCTCGGCCGGCAGGTGGGCTCACCCTAGATTGCACACTCGGGATGGTGAAGGTCAACTGTGCTGGCCCTGGGCTGTTGCTGCTTCCCAGAGCTGGAGGCTGGCCTGGCTTCTGCAGGAGTTGATTGCACAGTTGTGGAAACTGAGTCTTCCCGTAGAGCTGACTGAATCTGTAAGAAGATACCCATCATACAGACTGGGTATGATTTCAGAGGCAAATCAAGAGACAAGGTGTGACTCCCGAAGCTTGCTGCCCCTCCATGGTGTGTGTTCAAATCCTGAGCTGAACCTGACTGTCCTTTGACCTTGGACAGGCTCCTGCTTCCTTGGAGGAAATGATACCTCACTGTCTACATCATTAGCCACCTTGTCCAGCTCTGTGGAATCCTGGGCTTTCCCTTCAGGGAAGGCACAGGACAGACTCAGACAGAAGCCTCCTAGTGACTGGTTGTTTGAGGTCCCAGGAGGGAAGAAGGATATCCAGCTGTAATGCAGTCCCTCTCAGTCCTCCCTGAGTTGTCCAATTGTCTCTTTGCTGGACTTTTTAGAAAACAAGTTTGTTTTGGAAACAATCACTGTGGCCAACATGCCCATCATGTGTGGGCAGCTGTCCTGCATGAACTTATCCAGTTGTTCTAAAGCCTTGTGGATACTTTACAAATGAAGAGATAGAGGCTCAGAAGGGATTCTTCTTGGTTAGTCCACCACACCTAGAACCGCAGAGCTGTCATTTGGACACAGGCTGGCTCACTTCCACTGTGTTCTTAAGCCTGTCACCATCTTGGTCCTCAGGACATGCCATGGTCCTCATTTGTCCTCCATCGTCGCTTGGGTTTGTCCCTTCCCCTCTGTGCACAGCATCCCTCCCCATCCAGCAATCCTGCTGAGCCCTCCACGGGGCTCAGTCCAAGGTCTGGACTGATTATTGACAAATTAAAAATATAAGCTATTGAGCAGACTCTGGGATGGAGTCCCAGGGCTGTGGCCCTGCATCTCAATGAGGCGGCCGAGCGTGGGGATCGATGCTGTAGGTGGAGGGGGAGGCAGACAAATTGCCCCATGCATAATGCAGAACTCCAATGCTGGTTAATAACTGCCAGGAGTGGGAGGGAGACCTCGCCTGAGTCAGCGCTCAGCACTGGGTGCACCCGCCCACGTTCTACATACCCCATCTGCCCTCCAGGGCCCTGCTGATGCCTGTATGCTAAGCCCACAGGGCACCACTCAAGGTCAGAAGCCCTAAGCGTCAGAGCTGGGATTCCAGCCCAGGTTCCTAGCGCATAAACCTGAGGCTTGAAGGCTCAGATAAAGCTTCGTATCCTAGCTTGTGGCTATGTGACTTAGGGGAAGTTGCTACACCTCTCTGAACATCGCTTCCTTTCTTCAAGTGATGTGTCTAAAACCTACTTTCCAGATTGTGGTAGATTAAATGAGAAGCTGAGCTGACACCAACAACAGAGAAGTTAGGATTTTATTCTATCCAATGCTGAGAAACAACGTTGAGAAACACTGCCTTCCAGCGTATACCATGGGATTCCTCTTCACCAGATGGCCCTCAATTGAGGAAGGCTTCATAAATTTTACTGGATTTTATTGAAAGGTTTCATCTTTATGAAAATAGGTTAAACTCTGAGGTTATAGGTCAATGGGTTGCCTGACTGATACAAGGTCCTGGGTTCCATCTCCAACTCAGCAAACAATTAGGACAACTTAGCCCGGTTAATTACCTGTCATTAATAGCAATTAAGCAAACAGGATTTTGAAAAGGCAGAGCATCTTAGGATAGTGTTTAGCCAAGTGCTGTGTCTTGTGTCTGTGGTCCCCAGCACTCAAGTGACTGAGGCAGGTGGATCACAGAACTGGAGTCCAGCCAGTCACATAGTGAGGTCCAGAATAGCCTGGGTTACATATCAAGACTTTATCTCACAAAACAAACAATAGCAATAACATACCCCCCCAACAAAAAGAAATAAAAGGAAACTGTATTTATCAGGGCATATAAAGTAACACAGGGAAGAAGAAGCATTCCCCGTGTCTGCTGTTAACTGCATGGAAGCTGTCCTGACATTCCTGTCCTCCTACAGGCCCGCGCAGACGGATGCTACACTCTTCAAAGTCATTTCAAAAATATGGGTTTGTGTGCGACAGTCTCTCTGCCTCATGCCTGGATCAATAGTGTAATGCTTCTAGGCAGCTGTTCAGAATTCCACCTCAGGTCCACAGACAGGGATATTCGGGATGGTCTGATTCTGTCTGGACTCAAGATCTCCCCTGAATCTTCCCTTAGGATGAGTCTTGGATGCAGGATCCTGGGATCCTGGACCATGACTTTGTGTGCACAGGAGGGGACTGCTATATGTGACATGTGTACTTGTCAGTGTAGCGTGTGCACGTGTGCATGTGGGTGCTCATGTGTGCACATGCATGTGGAGGCTTGAAGCTGACATGGTCTGTCTCCCTCCATTCCTTCCCACCTTTGTTTTTATGAGACAGGATCTCTCACTGAACCAGAAGCTCATCAGTTCAGTTCAACTGGCTGGTCAACACAGGATCTTCCTCTTCTTGCCCTCTCCAGGTCCTCATGTTTGCACGACAATATCTTTAACAATGGAGCCTTCTCCTCAGGCCTACTGGACCATGAATTTTTTAAGGCATTTGACAAGTAACCAAACACCTTCCAGGACACAGGCTCCTGGACAGCAGTGGTCAGGGACCCACCTCCTCTTCTCTTGACATCAAGCTCTGTGTGGAAGCTCCTTTTGAGATCTACTAGGTGGGTTTCTCTTGTGCTGGGGGTCCATTTGCATCTCTGGGGGTCATTTGCATTTCTTCTCCCCTGGGACTGGCTTGTTCATTTCCTCTGACTTGGGCTCTTGGGGCTGTAGTGTTCTCTACTGATATCTTGCAATAGCTTTGTTAAAAATAAATATTGCGGTTACTAGCCATTATTTTATCCTAAGTGTTTCAAGTACACCACATCAGTTCGGGGCTGGATTTTAATTTCATTTCTGAGGTCTTTAGTCACGCTGATTTTTTTTTGCAGTTTAATTTCAGGTACACACATCCATCCACTTCCCGTGGCTTCAGTGATTCATGTCTTTGTTTTCCTGCCTCAGGATGCCTGGTCTCCCTGCCATCATTAACGACTCTTTGTTGTCTTCAAATTTTTTATTAATTTTTGCATCAGATTCTGGAATTTATTGTGCTGAAGGAAGTGAGACTCTATGCTGACATGTAGCTCTCTGCTCCCCTCCCCCAGAGCCTCTGTTTTCAGGAGGGTGATTTGCAGAGAGATGGTCAAACCTCCCCCTGCCCCCTACTGCCCCCAGTTCTGGAGAGTTTCGGGCCATAGCCTTCAGCTGTCAGCACTCCGAGGCCTCAGGAGTCCATCCAGGTGCCCCAACCTCTCAGCGACTAGAACCCCTAGTTCATGGGACATGCTGACCCCTTCTCCTGGGGAGCTTTGAGGTTCACCATGGCGGGCTGGACCCTGGGAAGGCCAAACATCAGCCTATCACATACGTTTGGCATGGAGCTGTTCGTTCTTTATGGTTTGCACTAGACCTTAAACTAAAAATTGAACTGATGAGACATCTCTTGTGCCCATTGCAAAAATGACAACTGGCAAATTCCTTTTTTATATTAAATGTGTTTTGTTCTCTGAGGCTGGAGAGATGGCTCAGTGGTTATAAGCACTGGCTGCTCTTGCAGAGGACCTGGATTCCCAGCACCTACATGGCTGCTAACAACCATTTGTAACTCCAGTTCCAGGGGATCTGATGTCCTCTTCTGGCCTTCATGGGCATTGCATGCATAGTTGCACTTATATACATACAGGCAAAACACATAAAACTTTGAAAATTTTAATGTTTTATTCACATATATTAACTGTTTGCATGAGTGGGTCTGGGTGTGATATTCAACACAAGTATATGGTGTGCCTCTCCACTGTGTTCCCAATGAGGGGGACTGAGTTTTTCTTCCCTTCTGCTTCTAAAGTCTCATTCCTGGAGCTTAGGGCTCTGAATGCCACTTGCACGTTGGAAAATATATCACCTACTAAGTTAGGAGCTCACTCAGCAAGCTTCCTGGGGTATCCTGACAGTCAAGGTCATATCCCAGCAACCATGAAGAAGGGAGGTACATTGCTCTGGCAGCTGTGCTGGGTGCCAGGAGCTGCCAGGGAATGTGGCATCATACAGCAGAGAGACACACACCTCTGTGACCATTTCGGAGCAGAGAGTGTGGGGTTCCCTGCCTCGCTGAGACAGCTCTGTCCCCAGACCTGCTGTGGGGACAGTAGAGAAGCTAGGGAAGGGTGAGGGAAGGGCAGGGACCAGCAGGTGAGGCTGAGTGATTGTGAATCTGATGCAGCTCTCGGTGTTGACTAGTATCATCTCAGTGAGCCTTTGCCAGGTCCCCAGAGAAGGGGGAGACCACGCCCACTTCACAGATGAGGAAAATGACCCATTCATCCGTCTATCTACCAACCTATTCATCTATCTACCCATCCACCTATCTATTCACAAACCAACTCTTTCATCATCTGTCTGCCTATCCACCCAACCATACATATTCATTCACCTATCCATCTACCCACCATCTACTCATCCACTCACCCATCCCCAACCCATCCATTCATCCACCTATCTACCAACCTGCCTATCTATCTATCTATCTATCTATCTATCTATCTATCTATCTTCTATCTCACAACTAATCAATTTAAATTCAACCATGGAGCCCCACTGTGAGTTACAGAGAACCTCAGTCTTGGTCACAAGGAACTGTGGGATCCCAAGTTCAATATCTGAGAGAACCCTGTGGGACACCAGCAGCCAACTTGGGGTCCCTGCCACTCCATCACTACCTGCCTGTTGGGTGTGAGTTCCTGAGGCAAACCGCCGAGGTGCAGGTTCCATGTCTGCCATTTGCTGCGTGGCCTTGGGCAGGCGACTTCCCCCGTACTCCCACTCCTTGCCTATGAACTGAGATATTGATAAGATGCTCAGGATGTTTTCAGAATTAAATGCATGTTTATGAAGTGCTCAACACAGTGCCTCCTCCACTGTGTACCCCAACCTCCTTTTGGTTGTGAGGTACCCTCTGTCCTTTCCTATCTCACACATGGACTCAGAGATGCAGATACAACCCAAGCTGAAAGAACCCCCTACGCACTATGTACCCTCTCCTTGAGGCAGGGAAGGCTCAGTGGAGAAAAGAAGGCAGGAGAACTAGAGAGATCTAGGTGCTGAGCCAGGCTGGGCACTGCTCAGAGACACGAGGGATTCCTGTTTCACAGTGGCTTCTCTACACAGGGAACACATGAAGATCAGACAGGACACAGCAGGTTGGAAAGTCCAGATGGGGGTTGGTCTGAGGCTGGGGACACCAGGTCAGTGTCCCTGTGGTAAGCCCCAGTAGGGTGCCTGTGTTTGAGCCACCAAATCCCAGCTCAGACCTCCACAGATGCCCCCATTCCTGGCCACTCTCCACCACCCTCTCTGGTTCTCAGCCCAGAGGAAGTCCATATCCTGTACTGTGTGGCTTTGGGGTCCCTCTCTCCCTCTGCCCTGAGTCTCCACAAGGTGGGTGGATGGATGGGTGGGTGAGTGGTTTGGTGGGCAAAAGGATGGTTAATGAATGGATGGGTGACCGGCAGATGGAAGATGGATGGATGGATGGGCGGGTAGTGAACAGTAGATGGAAAGATGGATGTGTGAGTGGCTAGGTAGGCAGATGAGTGGATTCTGGGCTCGGTGCACGGGCAGACGAACAGGTGGATGGGTACACAAGGAATGATGCACACATGAAGTGTTGGGTGTGCGGATGCACGGTTGGGTGTGGAGATAAAGATAAAAATGAAAACATGACTGTGAGATGTGTGGATGGATGGATGAACAGGTGGATGCTGAATGTGTGGATGGGTGGATGGATGTGTGAGTGGACAGATGTGTGGATGGGCGAATGGACTGTTTGTCCCTGTGCACTGAGGTAAATCTCTCATTCTGTCCTAGTGTTGATTTTCTACCTCCTGCCCCCAGTCCAGGCCCATGCCATCAGACCAACACCCTAGGAGGAAGGTATCCCCCCAGCTGACACCCCGCTGCTCTCCAGAGCCCAGTCTGAGCCTTAAATAACGCCCCCTCCTTCTCGGAAAGAGCCGTTCTGGTGGCGCGGGCACCGAGAGGCTTTGGGGCAGGCAGCCGTCACTAACAGATTCATTAAGCTCGCTCCAGAGCAACGATAAAAAATCAATTTAGTTCACCAGGCAGCTTGAGCGGGCGCCAGGAGCAGGGGGGCCGCCCATCCGTGAACCCGGCTGCAGAGAGGCTGGGGTGGGTGGAGCCAGGAGCTTGGCGATGCCCTGTTGTCCGCCCTCACCTCGGGCCTGTGGGAGTGGTGAAGGGTGGCCTGCTGGCACGTGGGGGTGTCGGTGGGCCGGGTGTGGACGCTCCGCTGCATCCCAGGCCGCACCCTTGGCTGGCAGGCAGGCAGACAGACCGGATCTCTCTTGTTAATTTCTCTTTTTAGCAGTTTGGGGAGCCGAGTTTGCAGGAGGTGGGGCGGGGAGGTCTTGGCAGGCAGACTTGCTGAGCTCCCAGCCTGGCCTGGGAGACTTCCGAGAAGCACGTAAGACAGAGCAGATGGAGGAGAGGAGCTGAGGGCTGAAGAGAAGGGGCTGGGTCGCCTTTGCATCCAGACAAACCACACAGAGACAGGTAGCAGCTTGAAGGGTGAGGAGGTAGCTGGAGGAAGGCTCCTGCCGTGCAAATGTGGGCAGGGTTAAGGCAAATCTAAGCAAGGTGAGCCTCTGGGCTGGCAGTGGTGGGTGTGTCTATCTCCCAGACCCAGGCTGCACCCAGGTGTGGCTGCCCAGTAGTAGAGGGCTTACTGGGCGCAGCTTGTGGCTGGAAGGGCCGGGAGGAGGGCAGTCCTTCATCCAGCAGGCCTCTTGGGAATCTTCGTGGGGAATCGCAGGTGCTGCTTATGTAAGCTGCACTGGCCGAGCAGAGGGCTCAGGGACAAGAGGGTGGGGATTGCAGGATGGCACTGACACAGTCCTGTCACCCAGTGGGGAGAGAAATTACTCATGCAGGCTGCATCTGGGATGGGGTGGTGACGGAGTGATTGGGTGGTGGTGGTGCTGGGAAGAGCAGGCATCTTGAGCGGGGGCAGCCGGGGCAGGTGCAAGATGGATGGAAGGACAGAGGCTGCGCCAGGGAAGATGTGGGGACCACGGGATGGGTGCAGAGGAGAGAGGGGAGTGGAGAGAGAGTAATTCAGAGCTGGGGGCTCTGCCAGGGCAGGGCTGAGGTCTGAAAGTGGAGAGCAGAGCGTGGCAGTGCCCCGTGGAGGGGGTGCTGTGTTCTCAGAGTGTTGGGTGAAGCCTCCGGGGTTCACCTGCGGAGGAGCCCAGGCTGCTGGGCCTTTGGAGGTGGGGAGTGGAGGTAGAAGTGGGGTGCCACCTGGCTGATCTGAGAAGGAGTGCTGAGAGCAGTCACTGACTCACACGGCAGATAGCCGTGTCCACAGAGAGGGCAGCGGATGCATCAGTCACACAAGTGGGAGCCAGAGCATCTTCACATGTGTCCCTCAGTCTAACTCTGCTGTCAGTTCTGGGGCTGGGTTCCGAAACAGAGGCTGGAAATCACACATATACACAGAGGGACAGACAGACATGCATACACATACAGATGCACAGAAAGGCAAACACACAGACACATAGATGCATAGACACACACAGGCAGACACACATGCACAAAGTCTCACAGACAGACACATAGGCACAGACAGACCCAGGTACACACGGGCAGGCATACATGCTCACACAGGCACATATATACACTTACGCATACACATGCACACACAGAGGAACACATAGAAACAGAGACAGACACACAGGCACACACACACACACACAAGCACAAGCTCACAGACACACACACACATGCCCATATACAGGCACACATAGACAGAGACACACAAGACACACATATCACATATGAGGCACCTCCCACCCAGCTCCAGGTCTCATGGAGTCTGCCTATCAAGGCAGGAGAGCCAGGTCAGTTCTAGTGGCTGGCGGCAGACCAGCTGGGGGCCCCTGCTGGAAGAGGCACAGGGTCCGCTGCTGCGCCCTGTCTGCCTGCCTCTTCCATCCCCAGGAGGCCAAAGCTGGGCCTGGGAGCTGTGGTCACTGTGCTGGTACAGAGAGGAGTGAGCAGGAAATGCGGATGAGAGGAGGCCGGAAAGGGGTCGAGGTGGGCCGGGCCTGGTGGGCCACAGTACACGTGTACTTCGGGAAGCTACAGCACAGGAGAGGAGATGGGGCTGGTGGTGATGGACATGGGCAGGGAACCGTAGGGACAAGAACGGGGAGGAAGTGTGTGTGTGTGTACTTAGCTGTGCCTGTGTGTACATGTATGTGTGTGTGTGTCTGTGTGTGTGAGGATGTGTGTGTGTGTGTGTGTTTGTGAGGATGTGTGTGTGTGTGGTTGTGAGGATGTGTGTGTGTGTGTTTGTGAGGATGTGTGTGTGTGTACTTAGCTGTGCCTGTGTGTACATGTATGTATGTGTGTGTCTGTGTGTGTGAGGCTGTGTCTGGGGCCCTGATGCGAACAGCTACAGCTGGCAGGGACTGTCAGTGTAGGGGTAGTGAAGGAATGAGGAGCCAAAAGGCTGGGGAAACTGAGGCACAGGGCTTGAGAGGTAACTGTTGAGTGTCCCTAGCAATTAAGGTCTTTCTTTACCCACAACTGGGCCTTCTGGATTGTATGAAAAAGCATGCTTGAGATGTCAGCAGGAAAGAATCCAGGCAATGCCAGGCTTGGGCAGCCACCCAGCATCGGTCCTTTGCTCCCAGGGTAGGAGGGCACACGTGTTTACCATTACGACTCCCATTGTACAGGTGGGGAAACTGAGACCTAGAGAGGTGGCTTCATCTGGATGAGATTGAGTCTAGGCTGAGGTCTGGTGCTCTGGCCAGGACTCTCCCCAGCACCCTGAGGGTTGCACTTATGATTACCAACGCTGGGACCTGAAGAAGCCTGTTTGCAGATGGGGTGGACGCAAGAGTGCTCGTGATTCCCGTGACTCTCTCTGCCAAGGAACCCAGCCAACATTCCTTGGAATCCACAGCGTTAAGCTCCACACAGGGGAGATGGAATCAGACGGGATGCTGGTAATGGTTTCCACATGTCTGCCTGCAGCTGCTGCCAGCAGTGAGGGGAAGGAAAGGGGCCCTGATGGGGAGGCCAGCTCCCCATCACTCACCTACAGTGCTTGCACAGCAAAGGGCTTTGAGGATCCCTGGGTAGATTGCTGAGCTGTGAAGACAGAGGTAGAGAGAGAGAAGAATGGAAGGATGGATGATGGATAGATGGATGGGTGATAGGTAGGTGGATGGGTTGATAGATGCATTGACCGGTGGATGGACGGGTGGGTGGTAGGTTTGTGGGTGGGTGGATGGACAGATAGGTTGAGGATTAGGTGAGCTGATGGATGGATGGATGTATGGTTGGGTGGATGGGTCTGAGGGTTGATGGGTAGATGGGTGGGAAGGTGGGTAGTTGAATGAGTAGTTAGTGAATGGATAATTAGATTTGAATGATGGATGAATGAGTAAATTTGGAATGGTGGATGGATGGATGGATGGATGGATTGGTGGGTGGATTTGGGACGATGAATGGATGGGTGAGTAAGTGGATGGGTAGATGGATGAATGATGGATAGATGGGTGGATGGTTGGGTGGGTGGATGAGTGGATTTGGAGAATGGGTGGATGGATGATGGGTGGATGGATGAGTAGCTGGATGGATGGATGAATGGGTTGATAGTTGAATGAATGGATGAGTAGAGGAATAGATGTATGGATGCATGGATGGATGAATGCATGGATGGATGGGTGGATGGATGTATCATGTTCTCGTCCATGTGCAGTCATTGTGTGAGGGCCTAGCATGATGCCAGGTGCATAAAGTGGTCACTGTCTCTTGTTTTGGAAATACATTGATGGGGTCTCTGGGGAGCCAGGCCAGAGGTGAGCACAGGAGCTCTGTGCATCAAGCCCACCTGATCTCCATGGAGACCGCCATGTTTGATCAGGTCCTTCCTCTTGCCAAGGCTTAGTTTCCTCTTCTTGAAATGAGTGTAATGGTCTCAATCTCACCGTGCTGTCATGAGAAGTTGACTAGAAGTGGGAAACCTTACCTATCCCTCCAGGCATGCACTGAATGGTGTCAATGGTGCCACAGTGATGGGGATTCTTGCTGGCTGCCCAGTCTGTGCCAGGCCCAGAGCTTGTTCTATGATTTTTTTTTCTCATCTAATCCTCTCTCCAGCCCTAAGAGGTAAATATGGCTCCTATTTTCTACAAAGTGTGAGGCTCAGAGATGCCAATCAATTTGCCAGTGCCACACAGCAAGGACACAGCTGGGTGGAGAGCCTGGTTCATTATGCCGTAGGTTTGTTCGGATAATGCACAAATGTGACAATGTGCCAATCAGCGCTTAGCACAGTACAAGCTGAAGAAACACCAGTCAGCCCTTCTCTTCCCTATATGGATTTTAGTTTATTCGTGTCCTCTTCGTAGATGAGATTTGTAGGTCCAGGGGCAAGAGGACAGGCCACCACCCTGTCACATGGCATTTGCCCCCATGCCAAGCTTAGGCTGGAGGAGGCAGAGAGGAATGCACAGCCCCACTGTGTGCACAAGCCAACCCCTGCCTCCCTGTAGGAGCTGCCCCACCATGATGAGGTGATCATAATTAAGTCTGAATTCAACACCTTCCCAGTTCCCAGTTTCCCCATTGGAATGTGAATGGATTTGTTCTGCCACAGATAGGCCCAAGTTGTCCTTCATCCCTGATTTGGGAAAAGGCAGGTTGGCCTTTTGTTATCTCTCCTCCCTGGTACAGTCAGCATCCCTGTGGCCTCACGAAGCTCAGCTTGAAGCTCGCTACTCTGCATAGTGAGTGCCCCCCCCCCGCCCCCGAGCCAGAGCATTGTTTTCTACCAATGAGAGTCATAAACAGAAAAAAGAGAAGCCAGCGGTGTCTTCACTGATGAAAAGGTAACCGCTGTGCGGATGCTGGTGTGTCCCCAGCCCTGGTTGGGTGAGGGTGAGCAGCGCTCACACACATGTCCACATACACACACACACACACAGGCTTCTCCACTCCCCGGTGTGCATTTTGCTTGGCTTCGGTTCAAATTGGAATTGAGGTCTCAAACTCAAAAGCCCTGGCAGGTCACAGGGAAATGTGGTGGGTACAGAGGGTGCTGTGCCAGGTGATGCCACATCTCTCAGAGGCCTCTGTTACCGCTCCACTCAGTTGTTGCCACAAGAGAGACAAGCCCTCCCTAGGATGTATTTCAATTTACCAGAAACTCCAACAATTCAGATTTTTCTATGTTAAAAGGTACCAGCAGCAATCTCCTCCCTCCCTCTCTCCCTCCCTCCTCCCCCTCCCTCCCCCCTCCCTCCTCCGCTATCTTCCTTTCATTCTTTCTTTTCCTATTGAAGAAGCTCAGTTCCTTCCGCACACCTGGCTAGCACTGTCCCACTGAGCTGCACCCCAGCTCAATTTCTTTTTTAAGCCAAGCCCATAGGGGAGCAAGGAGCCCCTCTGCCTGTTCCACGTCTTACCTTGCTTTTTGTGGCTATGACAAGGGTCCCCCCTCTGTCTTTCCTCCACTTTTGTGGTTCCCATTTCCCTGGGGCCAGGCCCATTACGGACTCTCCCTCTGCTCTAGGTCAGAGGGCATTCTGTCTTGCCCCTCCCTCCCTATCTAATCTCTCCTCTTCCCCCTCCCTCCTCTCCACACACTCAGCTCCCCCCACATTCAATTTTATTAATGGCTGATTTTCTTTTTCAGCCGTCTGGAAGCTGCTGTCAGCTCCACGGTTGTCAGCGGGGGATCGATATCTTGCAAAGGGTGGGGGGGTGGTCATTTCATTAGCTAAGTGCCATATAATCTACTGGGTAAACCCTGGAGCCTCATTCTGAGATGGCCAGAGACGGGACAAAGGTCTTATACTGTCCTGGAAGGCACAGAGGAAATGGTCTCAAGACCCATACCCCAGCCTCACTCTGTCTTCTATACCATGCTTCCCATGAACCGAGCACACCCCAGGAACCCCAAAGCTTCAGGGCAGGAGAATGCTCCATGAGCTCTGCTGACCTCAGCAAGTCCCTTCTAGAACTTAACATGTAAGCCGAGCCAGTTCACAGAGAGGTAAGTTGAGGTGAGGCCCCAGAAGACAGGCCTGAGATTTGAACTCAGGGCTGGTTGCCTCTTAATCCCCAAGCTGGCACAAGAGTGACCACACAAGGTGGCTTGCATGAGGCAGTCTGTGTCTTGGTGCAACCAAGTTTTGGTTCATGGGTCTGACCACCCCAGAGCTTGCTCAGTTATGGAGCTGCAGCTGTGGCCAGGGGCCTCCATGGCAGAAAGGCATTGGAACTACAAATCAAATCTCTCTCTCAAGGGACAGGATCTATTTGCTCCTGAGGGTCAAGGTCATCATGGGGAAGGGGGAGTTGGAAGAATCCATTGAGAGCTAGTGTTACCCCTAGTAATATCTCTGGGGCCACATGGGACTCAGTTCCAAACCAAAGGGATACCCCTGTCCAACCTTGGGATTTGGCCAATAGTCCAGCACCAGGTCTGCCTGGATGTTAGGTATGTGGCGGAGCCGAGGTCCACAAGAACCAGAGAAGGGGAGGCCAGGTGGGTTTGGAACAGGACAGAGCTCCTGTTTCTGGGACTCTGCTTCATCGCCTCTGCTCACTCCTCTGTGAGGCGGGTGCTCACAGACCTGTCCCACAAAATCGGTGCAAGGATTAAATAAAGCATGTGACTAGTCCCCACCAGCTTAGACTCGGTTACTGTGACCAAAGTCAGAGAGCCAGTACATAATGCACCCTGTGGAGACCTTGTCAGCACAGTTTTCTATCAGATCTACGTGGATTCATTTGAGAGATGAGAAAACTGAGGCTTCAGGGTGACAGTGAACAAGAAAGTTGGAAGAGGCAGCCCTAGGGGTCAGACTCTCTCTCTACTCTGGCTGCCCCAGGCTGCTCCAGCTCCCAAAGCCAGCATGGACAAAGCATCTTGAAGGACATCTCCTGGGGGCAGAAGCTGAGGCTTTTTAATCTCAACAAACATGAAATCCCCAGACCTGACCTACTATGTGCGACCTAGGACAAGTATGTTACCTCTTCCAGTCTCAGGTTCCTCAAGACACAACAAGGCCTAAGCTGCATGGTTGCCATGGTGATTAATTAAATAAGTGAATGCAGAAAAGGCTGTTGGAGAGTGGCCCCTGGATGGGACACTCCACACCCTGACTTGTTCGCAGTGCGAAATGGAGTTCTGTGGGAGAGGGACCCCTGGAGTTAATACCTTCAGGATAAGACAGGGAAGTGGGGTGTGGCTCAGACTCTGATGACCTCCCTGGAGCTCTAGAGTCTGAGATGATTCCCCAAGGTCAACACCTGGAGGTCAGAAGATCAAGACCTGATCCTTCTTCATCTGTCACTTGGGTACGCTCTGCAGCTGAAGGGCTTGGCCAGAAGCAGTCAGGACCCCGAAGTTGGAGTGACATTGAGGTGATGCTCTATAGGACCCTACAAAGCTTCACTTGATACCTAGGAGGCACTCTTTGCTGTTTCTCTGCCAGGGGCCTGCCGTTAAGACACCAAGGGCAATGGAGGCTGGGAGGACAGCTTCCTGGGAGTCCATGAAGGGGAAAGGTGGAGTGGAGGCAGACATTCCTGGTTAATGGGGCTGGGGTCTTAGGTGAACCCAGTACATGGTGGCAACAAGGGGTTGTCTCCCCAGTGATAGGGCTGATAGCTCCTGGCTGAGATAGGCAGGAAGAAGGAAAGGCCCCCACCCCGCCTGTCACCCTGCAGGGCTGTGTCTTCCCGCCTGCTGGTGCTCGACCCTGGAAAAAATTGAGTGTGTTTCTGCCTGACTGCTCAGAGCTGCAGGCTGGGTGGGGGGTGGGGGGCACTGTGTTCTCACCAGGATGGACGGTTCTGCTTGTAGAAGGAGCGGAGCGGGGACTGGTTGTGGGAGGCTCGGAGGATCACTGCACAGGCGAGCAAGCAGTGAGGGCATGTTAGGGGCTGGCTGGGCAATGTAGAGAAAAGGGAGGTTGGGAAGGAACAGGAAGATTCAGAGTCAGGACAGCTCCGTGAAGGCCAAAGCCTGGAGTCCTGCAGGGAAAGTAAAAGGCTCGGAGTCCTCTCGTAAGACTATCCACTGCCTGTCCTTCTTCTCCCTGCTACCAGCCCTTCCTGTTTTCATCTTACCCATCCATCACCTGTCCATTACTCACCAAACTACCTTGCTTCCCTCTGTCCATCCATCCACCCATCCATCCCCATCTGTCCATGATCCATCCACCCATCATCACCCATCCGTCCATCGTCCATCCATCTACCCACCCACCCATCCACTTCTTGGTCCCTGTCTGCTTGGTGCACATTTCTTGGGGACCTGCTCCATGGTCAGTCTGGCACTGGGAATGACTAGTTCTATCGTCCTGGATGCCATAATCTAGTTGGGAAGAGATATATCAGCAGAATCAGTCTCATTCTCGGTGGGCTAGAGTTCTTGGGCGGTACAGAAAACACCTGAGAGGGCCAGAGAGTGCTTCCTGCAGGAGGACACATTTCAAGTCAGCCCAGCACAGAACAGAGGCTGACAAGCAGAGTGTCTGTGACTCTGGGAGGATGATGTGGCTGGAGACTGGCATGCAGGTCACCAGAGGCAGGCACAGGGCATGGCCTGGCTGGTGGGAACACCCAAAGTCTTAGGCACAAGGTTAAAGACAATGTTCTTCCCTCTGAGATGCTTAGTCCCTTAACTGTCCCTGGGATTAGACTGACAGGCACCTAGGAGATTAGTAAACTCAAATACTCATTTGAGTATTCCCGAGAGGGTTAACTAGGTGGGGACCCTCCCTGAATATAGGTGACTCCATCCCATTGACAGGGGAAATAAAGGTAGGAGGCAGAGGACTCCGGCTCCCATGTGACTGCGGCTCCTCCCAGCTGCCTGGTGCTCTGCCTCACCACAGCCCCAAAGCAAAGCAACCAGCCAGCCAGGGACAGAAACCTCCGAAACCATGGGTCTAAAGAAACCTATCCACCTTGAAGCTGTTTCTCTCTGGGCTTTATCACAGAGATGGAGCTGAGTAGTAGGTATTCTTGTGTGAGCTGAGTAGTAGGTATTCTTGTGTGAGCAATGGCTCTTGGAGTCCTTCCGTGAGAGACTGGCTGAAACAGGTTCCTTCTCGAACATTCCCACTGACGCTGTCTCATACCTTCATTCCACCAGAGCCTGCTAGGAGCAGGCATAGAACAGCAGGGTGCCATGGAGCCGCATTTGTAAACCAGAGGCAGGCTCTGAGCACCCTCCTCTGAACTTGGAAGGGAGCGGTGTTCTGAATGCTCCATCCAGTCAGCAGCATCAAGAATCGGAGTCTGGTTGGAAGTTGGGGCTTCCTTCTCTCTTCATTTCAAGTTGGAAGCATGCCTCTTCCACACACTATCCTCTAGAATGTTCTAACTCCCAGATTCATCATCTGTCACTATCTGGCTCAATTGCTTGAGATTCCCAGTGTGCCATGACCCAGACTGCCTCTGGTCACAGGTACCTCTGCCTGCATCTGAAGTTTGACCTCTGTATCCCAGCCCCTCCACCAGCGAGGCCTTCACTCACCTTCTAAGACCAGCTCTATGAAGCCAGGTCCTGCCCTGACAAGCACTCAGTAGGTGCTCAATGCATGCTTGGTGAAAACTCAGACAACAAAAAAAGCAACGAAAATTCATGCTCTTCCTTCTGTGCTTTCCTGACATCGCATATTCTATTCATGTGGGGTGAGGAGGGGAGGTAGGGAGCACTTTCCAGGCTGGAAGGAAAGGGGAACACTCCCCTAGCACTCAGTAGGTGCTCCAGGTGGTGTTGATTGAGAAAACAAATGAACTTATTCAGGAGGTACCAAAGAAGTAACAGTAGGCTTTGGCAGTGGACAATGGTGGTCTTAACCTGTCCCTTAACCTTTTGTCTCGTGCATCTAATGGGGGCTGCTGGAGTCTTCCAGGCCGTCTCTGAGTGAATGTCCTCATTCCAAGTGTTTACATCATTAATTCATATGGCCCGATTTGCATGTGCACTCCAACTCAATCCGTTTTATGATGCAATTACTACTCAGAGATGAATTTTTTATGAGTTTCCTTTTAATGTCTCCAGGGTCCTTTATTCTTGAGGAAATCTCGTGGAAAGGATTGACTGCTCTTCCTGCTTCTCCAGGCACTGCTTATTGGGCACCTCTTCCAGGAAGCCTTCCTTGGCCTCATGCTTGGGCAGGTTGGGGGTCAAGGAGTCTGTGTGATGGGCAGAGATGTAAGCTAGTGGTCTAAAGAGCAGAGGCTGGGGAGGAGGGAGGAACAGTGAAGAGATGGCTCAGAGGTTAAGAGCACTAACTGTTCCTGCAGATGAACCAGGTTTCATTCCCAGCACCGACATGGTAGTGCACAACCATCTGTAACTTCAGGCTCTCATGACCACTTCCGACATTGTATGCACAGGTGCACCTACATACACGCAGGCAAAACACCCAAATACATAAAATAAAAATAAATAAGAAAGAACAGACTCTGGGGGCAACATAACCCAGGCTCAGACTCATATACCAGCGCTTGGTATCTGGGTAAAGCTGAGCTGGTGACTCAGCTCTGATTCTCCATGTTGGGACTCTGTACGGACCTGAAGCTACCTAACAGTCCAGCTCCCATACAGACCTGGAGAATGGATGGGGTGAAAGCAACTCTTTGGAGCACTGGGAACACAGGTGGCTCCATGGATGGTCTGCAAATGACAGAAATAATAATAATGCTGTAGTTCAGGCCTCAGACTTGCTCTGTATCTGAGGATGACCTTGGACTTCTGATCCTTCGGCTTCCTCCTCCTTAGTACTGTGATAACAGCATATCCACCAGGCCAGTTTTATGTAGTGCTGGGGCTTGAACCCAGGGCTTCAGCAGGCTAGGCAAACACTCTACTAACGGAACCACGTGCCCAGCCAGGAATGCCTGTTGTCATTATTATTATTAATTATTTTATTTGTGATCAAACCATTTTACTCAGAGGCGTGAAGCTGAGAGGGACTGGAGAGATCAGCAGGTTCTGACGTCCTCCGTAGGGCAGATCTCCCAGGCTTCCTCAATAGAAGCATTATTAATAACAGAATGCAGCACTCCGGGAAATCACCCTTCTGTCCTTCATTATTAATTCACCTGGCCATGTTGAGGAGAAAAGTACACATTGTTGCTCCTCCCTGGAGAGGCACAAAGCGCCCTCCGCCCCCTTCTCCCTGCTAGCCGCAGAGCTGGGCAGAGCTCTCAGTGCAGGGAGGAGGGAGGAAGTGGTGGCAGGAGGGGCCTGGGGCAGCTGAGACAGTCCTGATTGGATGTGGATGTCTCTCTTCCCAGTCTACAGGAAACCGGAAGCGGGAAGGTATCTTCTTTGCAATCGTCTAAGGAGGCACTTGAGGTCCAGAGAGGGGAGGGACTGGCTTCAGGCCCTATTGCTCAGCTCACAGCCTGGGAGAGTCTATGTCCCTCTGCACATGGCACTGGGCGGCTCTGATTCATCCTCTGTAATCCAATCTAAATAGCCTTTGTTCGGGGAGGCTTCCTCCAAATGCTCAATCAAGGTGGCTATGATTTTTCTTGCAAAATCCTCATGCAACTTGTTGAAGGAACCCCCCGTTTTTTTATTATCTATCATTTATCATTTAATTATCTATCATTTATCCTCTATCTGCCTGTCTCTTTTCTCTTCTCCCTACTCATTATTTCCACAAGTAAAAACTGCATATACAGAATCTTTTCTGTATAGATTGACTCCACTTAAAAGTCCCATTCCAGGACAAAATGGCCTCTAATCCACTTATTGATGGGTACCGCTGGCCCTCAATCTTTACCCAGGACCTATCTCTTGATGTCTGTCTCCCTGACTTGATGATGGACTTTGTGAGAACAGGATACCTTGGTCTGTATGTTTATTTCTGTGTCTTCAAAGTGTAGTGGGGAATCCGATAGAGAGCATGTGCCTGATACACAGTCCTTGAATAGGCAAAAAGGGTGAGACATGATGGATGGGTGGTGGATGGATAGATAGATGGGTGGTGGATGGATGTGAGGACAGATGAGTGCATGGATAGATTAAATGGGTTGATGGCTGAGTGGGTGCATGGATAGGTACTTGGGTGAGTGGATATGTGGGTGGGTAATTAGGTGGATGGGTGCCTGAATGAATGAGTAGTTGGGTGGATGGAAGGTGGATGGGTCTGTGGATGGGTCTGTGGATAGATGGGTGGATGAATGGTGGGTAGGTGAGCGGGTAGATGGTTGGGTATGTGGATGGATGGGTGAGTGGGTGGGCAGATGGGTGAAAGATTAAGCTGGCTAGGCATCTGGATGAAGTCTCTGGTTCTCCAGTGTTTCTCTGGCCTGAAGAACCATTCCTTTGACCCTCACTCCTGTAGAGTCCCGTGGTGTCCCCGTCCCCAGGTGGAGCCTCCTGTGCTGACACGTGTCCTCCCCTCACTGCCCATGAGCGGCAGCTGCTGCCGACCAAGTCTGTGTGGGACTCCCCAGTGCCAGCATTCCGCACACCATGCTCACTGGGTGGAGCGACAGCATGGTGTGGGGATTTCTATTTCTAGTTTGTAGAAACAAATCAGGGAGGAGAGACAGCTGGGGACCTACGATCGCCCTGCGTGTCATCTCCACCCAAGCAAGATGAGGCTCGGGACCCGGCCTCTCCCTGCACCTTTGGCTGGCATGACTGTGTCTTTCCAGTGTCCTGCTGTGCTGGGCACCCGGGAATCACATGTCCGAGGAACTGCTCAAGAGCACGCAACAAACAGCTTCAGGAAAATGAGGCCAAATGGAGTGTGGGCTTTAGGCAAAATTTCCGAAGTTTTAAATGCTAGGAACGAATTCAAACTTTTTTTTTGAAGAGCCGCACAGCCTGTTCCAGCTCTCCCTGGACTCGCTGTGGTCACAGGGCCACCTGTGTGAGCTCTGCTGAGTGTAACCTGGAGCCTTTCTTGCTCTGCCTTCCTGGCCCCTCTGCACCTCAGTCACCACAGAGCACGGGAAGAGAGCTATTGTTGGGTGCTGTTTCTGCTTTAGTTGACAACTTCATGAGGCAAGCAAAAATCTGTCCCTGGCCAAAGACACCAGCCCGCCCACCCCCGTCTCCAGACGGCCCCGCCCCGCCCCGCCCCGTCTTTCCTCCAGTCTGATGTGGGTTATATGTAGCAGAGCTTCAAACTGACTGAGTTCCAATCCTGGGTCTACCATTTCCTCCTGTACCCCAGACCTTCAGTTCTCCCAGGCGTGCAATGGGGGGTCCTGATAGTCACTCTCGCTGAGCACAGTGTCCATCCTCCTTCCTGGAGCCAGCATCTCTAGAAGTCTTGTGCTTGCTTTCTGAGTGTCACACTTATTTGCCATGTGCAGGCCCCCAGGGAGGCAGGTACTGTACCCACTTGACAGATGGGGACACTGAGGTCAAAGAGTGGGGTGACCTCCTGAAGTTCACAAGGCCAATCACTGTTGGACACCATGTGACATGGACACACAAGATCTCAGAAGCTCTAAGGAGCCCACATGACCTGCCTCTAAGCCTGGCCTGGGGTGGCCCTGTCTGTCAGCACAGCTCTGTCCTCTGGCTCAGTCAGTTCTTATAAGTCATGTGACCTGAGAGATTCAAGTCTAAGCAGGACCACAGTCACCTCTCACACACAAGGATCCAGCACCTGATAGAAAGGATGTGCTCTGGGGAAATGATGTACCAGGCAGGCAGAGGGAGGAGCTAAGCCCCTCTCCCTGGCCCCCATAAGACTCACTTGAAGCTCAGGGCACCCTAGGAACCAACCACTAACTCAGGTTTACAGGGGACACAGGCTACTGTGAGGTCTGAAGGACACAACCAGTTATTAATTCAGGAGAAATGAGTGTCAGAGCTTTGTCTCTCTGCTGCTGTGTAATCCCTTGCCCATCCCTTGCCCTCTCTGTGCCTTGTCATCTCTAGGCCTTAGACTCCAAGACCTCAAGGAAGTTTGAGAATCTAACAGTAGGCAGGAAACTGCCAAACTATGGAGGGTCTTGCTTAGCTGCTTCCTCCCTGCTCCAATGTGTGGGGATTTGCGGCCCAAGGTGGCTAATGTGGATTGGTCTCTATGACTAGTGTAGCTTCTCCACTCTTGATGGGAGCTGCACTCACTGAGCCCCAAGAGCCCGCATGCTTCACGTATGTGGACGCTTCTTCAAACCCTCCAGGTGACCTTACAACCTTACAGGCCGGGGATGGGCGCCTCTTCCTGCTCGGCTGGGGGCTCGCAGGTCATCCTCAGCTGCTTTCAGGCCTTCCTGCCTCCGCCTTCCTCTGGGCTACTCTCTCTCACCTCGGCCCCAACCACAGAGGCATGCAAAAGCCAGCCCGCCAAGAAGGAAGAGCAAGGATGGAAGGGAAGGGGGAGTGCTTTGTTCCCCGAGCCTGTCTCTACGACACCACCTCTGCCAGCTACTGGACTTAACTGTGGAGGCGACCTGGCCCCCGGCAGCGTGGCCACATGATGCCTACACGGCCCTGTCTGCTGTTCACATGAGTCAAGTGAAGCAGCTCCGGCCAGCATCACTCCCACGAGGGGTGGGCAATTCAGCCAGCCTTGGACACGGAGCTCTGGGAAGGGGCCAGAGAAGATCCTTTAGTGCCTGCTACTCTTCAGACATCGACCTGCTGGGCCCAGAGGCCAGGAGTGGTGGCCACCCAGCTCTAGGCTTCTCTTCCTCACCAACCTGCTGAGCGGTCACCGGCTTCACTGGCTCATCCAGTCATCCATCCATTAACTCAATGTTTAATGTGTATTGAGGAGACTTAATACTCTGTCTCCCAGAGTCAAAGACACAGTGATGAGCAATACGGAGTCAGCCCTACGGAAACTGTGGTGCTGCAGGGGAGACAGCTGTTAAAGATGAAATACCCAATTCATTATCTTAATGCTAGGTCCTCGGTTCTAGGAAAGAGGAACAGAGACAGTGTGTAGAGATACTAGGGAGGGGTGCAGCTTGCCCAACCCCAGGTGTGAACACCTGACCAGCCTCCCTCTCTCCCCTCCATCTTTCAAAGCAGACACACGTTGAACACAGACCTAGAGACATCCGCACATGGGATGAAGCTTCGAACATCAGTCCCTGTGGTAACAGGCAGAAATGAGGAGTGAGGTCAGGGCTGACCTCACAGCTGGGTTTTTGGGAAGGTGCATTTCTGCTGTGCATTTCGGCCTTGTACAGTTCCAGAAACAGTCTGTGTCAGGGACAGGAGGGTGTGGCGTCCTGGGATGCAGAGACAGATCAGTAAGATGCCCTTCCTCGGTGATATGGGATCAGCACCCCTGAAGAGGTGAACACATGTCCATACGACCCGGAGAGCTGTCCTAGAAGGACAGTCCCAGGTCCCCCAGTCCCAAGCCCTTTCCAAGCACAGATGAGCCATAATGAGATCCACCTCTATGTCCGCTGAAGTTCACCAGCTTCTTTCTCCCACTTCCCAGTGCCCTCACCCAACATCAAGTCCCGGGGCCCACGTGCCAGCCTCCACTGAGAGATGCGCACAGTCTTCTTCCCGGGCACCTCAGTCTGCGGGAGGGGAGGGTGAAGCCCCCATACAGCCATGTGGAAAGCAGTGAGTTGCTCTAATTATTTCCCAGCTCCTGGATTCATTAGCGACCCCGGTCTAACTCAGAGGCACGCATTTATCCCCATCTGTCCCGATTCGTCACTGAGACAGGGAGGGTGTTAATGTGGGGGTTTAGCTGCGGAGGATCATTGCTAAGGTCAAGTTGCTTGGAAGCAGGAAGGTCCTAGCAAGGTTTGGTTTAGAACCAGAAAAGTATAGCCAACTTCACCACCCCCACGCCCCAAGCTCCTCCAACCCCAGAGCCAGGCAGCCCCAGGGCCCACTGGCAGATAACCTTCTACCCTGGCCTCCGCACCGGGGAAATTCCTTTCAAATGACTGCACACACTTCCCCACCCACTGAGCCCCCTCTTTGGCTAACAGATGGGTTCAGCTAACCATTCCCAGCTCCGATAAAGCAGTGTCAGGCAGCGCAGCCCCCTTGGAAAGGCATGCTCGGAAAATAAATTCTCAGGCACCCCGCCATCTGCAGGCTGCCAATCACGGGGACGTGGGGCACTCCAGGGCTCCAAGCCTGCTGCTGAGATGGAGCTGGGAGGCCCTCAGTAGGTGGAGGGACGGCCTGCCACACGGCTGCTCTGGCCTGCTCTGCTGTGACCTGTCCCTGCTAGAACAGGAGTGCCATACTGCTCAGAACCCATTGTGCTCATGCCTGATCCTGAAGCACGTTCACCGGGTAGGGTCAGAAGCCTCAAAGGCAGACACACCTTAGCCACGCCCCCTGTGGGCTGACTTCCCCTCAGTAGCCTCAGTTTCTCTGGCTGTAAAATGGGAGCCCAATCATCCCTCCCTGGCAGATTTTGTTTCGGGGGGATGGGCTATGAGGGAAGTGTGTGGCACCATGCCTGGTGAGTGACAGCTGTGTCATCCATGCTGCCATCATCATGTCACCATTACCAGTGTGGTTAGCACAGCGAGCGCTGGTTGGCTTGGAAAACGGTCTCTGTTGACACCTGCTCTGTGCCAGTCTTAACATTAGTGATGTGATGAACCATATCAGACTCAGATTGGCGGAAGATGCTAAGGACATGTTGGTTAGTCCCATTGAGTTCCAGCTCACTAATTCATTCATTCATTCTTACAAAAGATTTTTAGCTGGTCTGTGCTAGTGCCAGGGAAACAACAGAAACAGTGACTTCTGCCTTCAAGTCCATCACAGCTAGGGGATGATGGCACAGACTCCATGGAGATTCAAATTCTATTGATCCCTCCGCCCCACATCCCCTGATTGGAAGCTGAGTGATGCCCAGGCAAGCCCCAGTGATGGAGGCTGTTTATACCCAGGCCTGTTGTTTGAACTCTTTCTGATGGTATCATTCTGAAATCTCTGATGTACATTTAGAAACTGTTGTCCCCTTCTTCAGGAGCAAGGCAGGCACCTCTAACCAATCATCTCTGTCTCTCATGTAGAACGCGCAGGTCTGAGATGATGGAAAGGCTCCTTCTTCCAGCATATATAGCCACCTGATTGGAGCTGGCACTCAAGTGTTCACCAACATCACCCCACCCTTAGGGTAGAAGTCAACTATGTCCAGCTATGCTTAGCCTCTGATTTGTTTCTGTAAATAAAGTTTTATTGGGACATCCATGTGTTTACATATTGTCTGTGTCTGACTGGGCACTGCAGAGCAGAGCTGAGAGGATCAGCCTGGATATCAGACTGGATATCCCACAGGAATCCAGTAGGAAACACCCCTGCTGTAGTGGTCTTCCTAAAGGGCACAGAGACAGTTACTGTGGCTGGCACAGCTGGCACGTCTGTGTCTGTAGTGGGAGAATGTGTAAGGATGCTAGCGCCACCTTCCTCGAGCTCACAGCACTTCACAGGTTACACAAGGTAGAGTACTTGGTCCAGCTTCTGGGTCCCAAGGTGTGGTCATCCCTAGAGGCCCACTCAGGCCTCCAGAAGCAGCTCCAGACGGAAGAAGCCCTACCCACCCCCAGAGATGCACACTCTACCTCCCTCCCCACCTGCTGTCTCCCACAGTCCTTTTCTCAGAATCAACCTGCAGGAAAGACAATGACAATTGCCTCAAGGGCAGAGAAAGCTCCAGAACCCAGGGAAGCCCCAGGGAGAAGAGATTACACTAGGCTGGAATGTCTGGAAAGGCAAAGCTGAGGCGGTGTGGATGCTGCACCAGCAGCAACTCCTACAGAGTCTATTACCAGATTAGACATGGAAGAGGATGGGCCGGACCCCGAACTCCCAGCCAGCTGGCCTGCGAAGTTCTGGCCCTTAGAGGTCACAGAGTCTCATAGAGCCCAGCTTCCCCACTGGCCAGGCAGCAAAGAGGGGCTAAAGTGGGATTACTCAGTGGACAGAGAGGCTGTTGCATGCTTATGTCAGTGTGCCCCCCTGAGTACTGACTGGTTCAGAGTGAGGTAAAACCCAAAGCCAGGCAGAGCCCCCCATCAGACCTCTGTACCTGAGAGCCCCTCCATGCTGGCTTCTGAGCTTCCTCCAGTCACTGGGCAGGGAAAGTGAAGGAGAAGCAGGAGGTGCTTCTGGAGCCTGAACCCCATATCACTATAGGAGAGTTTCTCAGAACTGAATCCAGATCCTCTCAACAAGATCTCAAGGGCAGCATCCATCAATCCACCCATCCATCCATCATCCATCCATCTACTCATGCATCATCTATCCATTCATGTATCTACTTATCCATCCATCCATCCGTCCATTCATTCATCCATCCATCAATATATCTTTCCATCCATTCATCCATCATCTATCCATCTACCCATCCATCCATGTATCCATTCATCCATCCATCCACCCACCCATCCATCCACCATCCATCCATCCACCCACCCATCCATCCATCCATCCATCCATCCATCCATCCATCCATCCATCCATGTATCGGTCCATTCATCAATTGCTTACTGGGATTGTCTCGCTGATTCTAGTTCTTTCAACATTTATTCTACCTCTAGCACCTTGGGACAGTCACTTCCCACTTCTGCAACTCAGTTTCTCAACCCTCCCTATACCAGATCTAGGATCTTATCTTCACCACTACCACTATCACCATCATCACCATCTTAACCATCACCACCACCATCATCATCACCATCACTGTTATTGTTCATCTTCATTATCAGTTTGACTAGATTTAGCATCTCCTCACTAGGAGCTTAGTGAGGCACAGCTCTGGGAGTGTCTATAGGGACATTTCTAAGAAGTGACTAAGCATTGAAAACACACAGGAATATGGCCGGCTCCCTGAGCTGGGATGTGTATGGGAGAAAAGAGGAAGAGGAGAGAACACTGGCCATCCTCTCTCTCTCTCTCTCTCTCTCTCTCTCTCTCTGCGCCCTTGCTTGCCATTCTGCCAGTGACTCTGCTCCTCTATGCCTCCTCCTAGTGGTAGACTGAGCCTTCTAAAACCCTGAGCCAAAGCATTTGCTCTGTAGGTCATTCTATTGGGTAATTGGTCACAGTATTGAGAAAACTAACCAGTATAGGAATTGGCCATCACCTTCAACAGGACATCCTTAGTACGTGGCAGGGGCATCTCATTCAGTTGCTCTGGCTGAGTTATCACTTCACAGAAGAGGAACTGAAACAGAAGGGGCTGTGTGAATTTTTCATCAAAGCAGGAAGAGGCACCTTCTGCTTTGGCGCTCCACAGCAAATGTTAGGACTGAGCCTGCAGTGTGCAATGCTGTATCTGACCCTCACCCACAGAGTGCGGTCCAGGTGGTGCTGGGGCTGAAGGGAGACCACACATCAGTGGTGACAGTCCAGGGGTGCTAGCTTATCTGGCCCTACTTTAGCTCCTGCTGTCATCGCAGAACTTACTGTTGTGATGTTCTTTCCTTGAGATCCATTGAAAAATGCTGTTGGGGTAGAGGAGGGCTAAGACATGGCTCAGCAGTTAAGAGCAATGGCCGTTTCTGCAGAAGACCTGGGTTTGGTTCCTAGCACCCACATGTGGCTATCAATTCTAAGGGATCCAACACCCTTTTCTGGCCTCCACGGGCATTGCATATATATGGTGCTCTTACATACATGCAGGCAGTGCTCATAGAAGAAAGAAAGAAAGAAAGAAAGAAAGAAAGAAAGAAAGAAGGAAAGAAAGAAAGAAAGAAAGAAAACTTGAAATGCGAGTGTCTCCCAGCCTTCAGAAGAAAGCACTCCTTGGTGGGCCTGCAGGACGCCTCATCCCTTATCTCTAGCCCCACCCCGTCCCCTGTCCATCCCCCCCACTTTGCATTAGCTAATTTATTTACTACTATGACCAAATACCTGATGAGAAATAACCTGAAGAAAGATTACAGGGGAGGTCCATCATGGTGGGAAGTCCTGGCTGCAGGAGCGTGAGGTGCTGGTCATGTTGCATCTGCAGTCTGGAAGCAGAGAGATGAATGCTGGTGCTCAGCTCGATTTCTCCTTTGTATTTTGGCCTCCAGCCCATGGAATGGTGTCCCCCATGTTCAGTTCAGGTCTTCTCACCTGTCACCCCTCTCTGGAATCAGACACATTCAGAGCTGTGTCTCCCAGCTGACTCCAAGTCCAGCCAACAGTGCAGAGGAACCCCACAGTTTTTAATGAGGCCAGAACAGACCTGCTTGGTTGTAGAATATCGATGAAGTCCATCTTCTGGTGCATGCTGGGATGAGGCAAGAGCTCTTCTAGGTGTCACACCTAGCCTTACAGGGCTTGTAGTTGGAGTGGGATGCCCAGTAGCCAAGTGACAGAACTTGTACACGGTCGCTCAGGTGGTTGCCACAGTCCAGCAATGTTGCATGTCATGATGAGAGAGGGGATGAGGCAGCTCTGGTACATAAGCTGTGACTGTCCCCATGGCCTAGAGTGTGTGTGTGGGGATTCAGTGACCAAGTCTGTCAACGTCCCTACAGCCCTGTGATTGCCTCATCCTGTTCGGCTGTGACCACCCTTTCAGTTAGGCACACATACTCACACATACAGACGTACACTCACACACTTACACACAGCTTCCACTCTTTCCATCCATAGTCACACGTCCCTTCCGGGCATCGTTTGGGGCACACCCAAGAAGGGCCATCCCGTACTTCCCATCCGCTCTCTGTCGCAGGCAGAGCCCCCTTCGTCTCCAACCCTTCCTTAGCATCTGCCTGGAACCGAGAACGAGGCAAAGGGAACGCTGGGCTGTGATGGGCTCGTTCCCGCTGCCCGCCTTATGCAGGGATGAGGGACACACGTCTCTGATAGGTCGCAGTGGCCCACTCACTGTCATCCCTCAGGACGTCTGTGGGTGAGATTCCCATGGACACATAGTCACTAGGGTTCTAGCTGCCCCCATGGGATGAGCCATGATTCTGGCCCTGAAGACAGGCAGTTAGGGCCAGGGAGCGCAGAGCTGCCTAGGGTTTAATGATTTCCTGACCCAGGAGCCTCTTTCCCAGGACAGAAGGGGCGGGGACCAGTCCTCCTCTCCCACTCTGATTGCCCTCTCAAGTAACTCCTCCTCTGACCCTCAGGAGACCCCAGGGGCTTATAGTGTAATGCCTTAATCATGTGACCATGCTGGACCCCTCACTGTCCCATTCCTCACTCCTGGGAAGGCGCTTCCTGGGGTCACCTATGTGCCCCCATCAGTCTTGTCCCTTGGCTCCTTCTAGGAGCCTGAAAGTTGAGCAGGCCCTGGGACTGGGCACCTGGGAAGCCTTCATCTGCCCTGGCCTCAGGACCTTGGGAGCCTCAGACAGCCATGGCACAGGATGCACTCAGACGCCTCCCCAGACAGCTGGTCCCAAGGGTCCTGCAGTGGGAAAAGCAGCTTCCTCCCTCTTTTCCAGCCCAAGACGGATGAACTGAAGGACACGCCAGGACGTCTGGTCCCAGCCCTGCCCTGCCTTCTTCCAATTTCAGCAGCTCACAGGCAGCAGTTGCAGCTGATAAAAGAGAGGTGATACCCAGAAACGAGTGGGGAGAGCAGTGGAGAGGATGGCTGCCCCACCTGCCACCCCAAGCACCCTCCAGCTGGAGGCTCAAGCAATTAAGTCGTTTGCTGCCAGGACCTGGAGGTGGCAGTCACATGTAATCACAAACACAAACAGTTTTATATGGTAATTATGAATCCTGCCTATTTTTTCCTTTTTTTTTTTTAATCAGTGCAACCCAGACAGAAGATTATTTTCTGCTTGGTATCATCCTAATTCTGATCCATCCTCCCTACCCCCAGCCAAGTTCAGGAGGATTAAGATGGGGCCATGGGAGTCATTTGGGATGTGACAGGACCTAGGCCTCTGTCTGCCAAGTCGACTTATCCTACATACACCTGAAAAAGTCGGTCTACGGCAGACATTCCAGTCTAAGTTCAATGCAGTAGCCAGTGGATCCAGCCCTGCTCCTGAGGCCAGGGCCCCTGCAGCCCCTTCAGTTCTGTGTCCCCACCAGGCACCCAGAGTCTAGCGAGGCTTCCTAACGTGGGGCCAAGCATGTTCCACTCAAATATGTCTCTCCTGTCCACTGGTTCTCCCAGGTATCTGGCAATGTGGACTTCACTCAGCCCAGGTGCTTAGACTAAAACCCAGAATCTGAGCTTCAAAGTAAGTTCCCTCAACACCCACCCACAGTTCCGCATCCTCCCTGATCACCAGTCCAGTCACTGGTGGCTGGAAACAGCCCTGCAGGCCTTGTCTACGTCAGCCAGGCTGACCCTCTAACTCCACACTGCTCTCTGCAGCCAAATGCTCTTTCAAGAAATCACCACAGAGGGCTGCAGGTACTGCCAGTCTGCAGGTGCTGTGACCCTGCCTGCAGCCATCCATGTGACCTCTCCTCCTCCCTCTCCTGCCCTCAACCCATCCATCCCTTAGCCTCTATGTCCTGCCTTCTGCTTTTCAGAAGGTCTATCATATTGCCACGAAGGCTCTTCACCAAAGTCTTGGGGATACTCGGCCAGACCCTGGCCCTGCAGCTGACCTCCCCAGGCCCTGCAGCTGACCTGCAGCTTGGTGCTTATCCCCATCGTTATGGGGCGTTGTTCCCTAATCTTGTTCTCAAAATGACCGAGTGTACATGACAGCCTCTCCTTGCTGTCTGCCTCCTCCTGCTAGCGTATACCCCCTCCCTGGGCCAGGCTTTTTCTTAAGGCCTTTTGGAGGACTCAGCACACAGTAGGTACTTCAGAAGCAATCACCCAGGGTGCCAAACAGCACCTTTTTTTCATTCCCAGAAAACCTTTCATGAGCAGCTCTGGGATCTTTCCCTGTGACTCCAATTATATACTTGTGAGGTAATCAGCAATTGAAAAGTGCCCCGTAATGTAACTGGAGCTTAACACACAAATAAACCAAAAACCATTAAGGACGTTTGGTGGCTACTGGGGTGGAGCAAGTGGCTAATCGCCCAATACACAGCAATTAAGCCAATTAACGGTTCAGACATATGCTGAGCCTTTTCCCAGCTTCTATTTCTCAGGCATCTGTGAAATCCGTGCAACATATTGATGGTCTAAGAGTCCCTGCTCACGGAGACTAACGGGCAGAACGAGAAGGCTGCAGGGAAGATGCAATGTCCTGGCCAGGCGTGTCCCTCAGCAGCCGCCTTGTCCCTGCACCCGTCTTTCCCAGGTGTGGGAAGGACAGACTCACAACTATGTCGCGGCTGGATTCACTCACTTGGCATGGCTAGGTGGGTCTCAACATTCAACTGCTAGTCCCGCAGGGAAAAGAGCAAAGGTGGGGGAAGCCCAAAGCAGAATGGCCTCAGGACCCAGGCAGTCTTGGGTTCAAATCTTGGCTCTACCCATGAATGAGTTCAAGATTTTCCCAATAGTAAAAGGGTGACAATGAAGGGAGGTGGTAAACCTGAGAATGTATGGTCAGGATGACTGCAAGACTGCACGAGAAAGACCTGAACGCCAGTCAGGCACCCCTGGTTGAGGCCCAGTCCTGCCAGGCTTTCCACTGCCTGGTGCCACCATGTACCCCTTCCAGGCCTCAGTGTTGCTGACCTGATAACTGGGGCTCACAGCCAGGAGAGGTTGAGGGGTCACAGGTTTCATACTGGAAAGGCCTCCCCAGTGCCTTCTCTGGATATTGGCAGAGGGAGAGACAGAAGGAACTCACTGCAGGCCACACAGCCTGGCAGAACCCTGGCCTCTGCTTTGACTGGAACTACTCTGCACTGATGAGCCAGCCTCCTGCCTTTGAGGGGTGGTGCTGTGAAGCAATTCCACTTCAGTTTTGAGGCGGCTCTTTGAGACATTCTAAAGGGAAATGAACAATTCCATAGACTCAGGAAGTTCCTAAAACTGACGAGGTTCACTGGCCACCTCCTCCCCAAGCTGATATAAGCTCCAAGGACTGCTGAGAGACTCTCTCAGACAAGTCGAGCTGCCTAGGAGAGGCTCGGGCCAACTGAGTCACCCAGTCTGTGAAGCTGCCTGAAGGCTGTGCAGTGTCTCTAGGTCTTCTGTTTTCGTGGGGCAGCCTCTGGTGGTGCAACTATCTTTGAGTTGCTTCTGCTCCTGTAAATAACTCATGGGTTCACCGAGCTGGACTTTCGTGATATCTTGACTTTGGGCCAATGTTGGTTCCCTATTTGACGTGAGTAGACGTTTGCTCCCCTCTCCCCAGGAATGGTGTCACACAGCAGGCGGACAGAGTCCCTGAGGTCAGTGTGCACGAATGACATGTCTGCTTTTGGTCCCTAGCATTCATGAAGCTTTTTACAGGCATGCTGTCATCAAAACCTTACAAAGGTACTGCATCACAGGCACAGGAAAAGGCTCAGAAAGGACAAGCGGCTCTCCTTAGGTAGCACAGCCTGGAAGTGGCAGAGTCAGGATTTGAACTGGGCTCTGGATGCGCAAATAGCTTTTGTCCCACTGTGTTTTTGTTCACCCTGGTGTGTGTGCTGTGACTTTCTCCACATGGCACACCAGTTTGCAAAGACATGAAAACAGTCATTATACAATCAACTGGTGGCTTTGGGGGTATCCCTCCCTTCACCCCACTTCCCAGCTCCCCGGGTCACCCATGGGTTCCCACAGGGCAGCAGGCTGTAGAGAGGTTACAGACGGGCCTGATGGATGAGGCTTCTGATCAGGGGTGGGCATCCACCTCAGAGCCCTCTCAGGCTGCACAGATCCTGCCAACACCCCATCCTTCCAGCTCTGCTGGGCACTGTCATCACGTGGGACCTTTGAGGGCTGGAGAGGGATCTTCCTCAATCTACAGCAGCCAGAGCCAGAAAAGCGAAGAAAGAATTTCCCACGATGTGTGGCACGGGCTGTGGATAGGCTTCATGATAGCAGAGGCCATCCACCTCCTCCTCTGAATGGGGCCTCAGGCTCTTCCAAACTTCTCCCTGGGGTGTGGTGTCATTTATTCCGTGTCACAACACCACACTAACATACATGGGAACTTATGTTTCACACTTCTTACACACCTGTAGATTGTGCAGATGTGTGGCGTCTCCCCTCCTCAGCTTCTGAGTTAGACAGGAAAGCGGTGGTCCACCAACCATTATGATAGAACAAGTTTCTAGGGCCCAGATTATTAAACTTTGGTGTTTGTGAAATTGCTTGGGAACTTAATTAAGAAATGGATTTGTGGACCCAAAGCCAGCATTTACCACACAATGAATCTGGGCCAAGGCTCAGGATTTGTGATATTAAAGATCACCACTAAATTTCACGCTTTAAATGGGCTGAGCATAGACCGCATGAACTTCACTGCAATTAAAACAATCTCACCTCTGAGGTTCCACAGCCAACAAACTCAGGATTCCACGCCACCAAACACTGGGCGGGAGCAGCTGTGGGAACCTTGTGCTTAGACTCTGTCCCCTACCAAGTGTTGTGAGAATCCTTCCAGAGATTTCCAGCCTGGCGAGGCAGGGGAAGGAATGCCAGAGAGCATCCTGCCTAGAAAACGTCTGTAGATATGGATGCGTGGATGTTATAGAGATGTGGGAGCCGCAGCAACTGACAAAGGAGAGCTGGGGGACTAGGAGGGCATGGGACCCACACACAGGTGCCAGTGTCACCCCAAGGGTTCTGCCCACCCTTGAGGTGGCGAGATGAGGCTGTGCACCATTCCAGGCTGACCCATGGATGCGGCTCCCGAGGGCAGACTGTGTAAGTTTAACAATGCAGAGCACAGAGCTAAAAGCGGTTGTCTTCTCGAATCTCCTGTCTGAGGCCTTAGTAATGCACATTCTTAAATTAGTTCCATAAATTGGAGTGTAATACAGGAGTTTTCTAGAAATCACTGCTCTCTCACAGTCATTTAAAGTGCATACATTCCCAGGCATGTGCTCACATGTATTAAACAGCTTCCCTTTTTAAATGACTGCATGCTGTTCTATTATGTGGATACGTGGGACTGAGATTTGTGATGGCTAATCTTGACCATCAACTCAATGGCCAATTCTGTGAGAGACTCTTTAGATTAGGTTAACTAGGTGGGAAGATCCACCCTGAATATGGGTGGTACCACGCCAGGGACTGGGACCCCTGATTTAATATAAAGGAGAAGGTGTGCTGAGCCCCAGGGTCCGTCTCTGTCTGCTTCCTGACTTTGGACACAACGTGACCATCTACCTCCTGCTCCTACTGCCATGACTTCCCACCACGATGGACTGTGCCCAGAAATTAAGGTTCAGCACAGATCCTTCCTTCCTTAAATTGCTTCTGGGGAGGTACTTGGTCTCAGCAGGAGACAACGGAAACAGGACTGTAACCATTTGTTTTCCTAGCCTCTCCTTTGGAGAAATGATGGGCTTGCTTCTGGACTCTTCTGTGTGCTTGTTAACCAGGGTGCGATCCTCTTCCCAAGAACACCTGTCCAACCAGGACTGAAAATGGAGCCCAGGGATATATTCCTGAAGATGCAAGTCCAGATCAAAGGAGCGGCAGGTTTGAAGTGGCGATGGGTCCTACTAAGCATTTGCTGAGGACAAAAAGTAAGCCCTGGACAAAGCCCAAGCCACAGAGTAGAACCGAATGCAGAGGGTGTTGAAGTTGAGCTATTCATCACACAAACAGAAACCCAGGAAATTTTGAGGCAGGACAGAGAGCAGAGATCCAGGACCCCTGAGAGGCTGCACGCCACACAAGCCACCATCAAAGTGCAGATTCGGCATTGTAGTCCGTGTCTGTTCTGACAAGTTCTGTCCGTTTCATCTGTGAAGGTTTGCTTGTGCTGTGGGTCTATGTGGTCATTCTTGGTTTTTTGCATCTATTAACCCCTTCTGTGGTGTAATGGAGAAAACTGCCCCCAGAGTTCTGTCAGACTTTATAATCTGCTCCTATCTTCACTTTATGAACTTAATTAATCTCTGTTTTCTTTTATAGCTTACTGGCTTTATGCTTAGGCATTCTCTCAGTGTCCTGTGTAGATGCTAACCAAGCCACATTCAGACTCTTTCAACCTCACAGATGTCTCACACAGGACAGCATTGACAGCTCCAGGTCACAGCTGGAACTGTGCTGCACAGAGAGGTTAATAACTCCACCAAGGCTGCACATCGAAGAGCAGGCACAGCGGGGTCAGAACTCAGCTTCCAGCTGGGGGACCCTTGCTCCCTCTACTACATCGGCGGTCCCGGCACTGTTGGCCACGAAACGGCACACGTGGCCAGAGTGGCTTATTTCTAATGTGCTTTTTTTTTTTTCAGTTTTTGAGACAGAGTCTCCATGTAGCCCCAGCTGACCTGGAACTTGTTCTGTAGATCAAACTCACCTTGTTCTCACAGA
Source organism: Eospalax fontanierii (assembly GCA_035773235.1). Taxonomy (NCBI): domain Eukaryota; kingdom Metazoa; phylum Chordata; class Mammalia; order Rodentia; family Spalacidae; genus Eospalax; species Eospalax fontanierii. The sequence continues at coordinate 69,477,071 of CM069529.1, read as the reverse complement.
GATTCACCTGCCTCTGTCTCCCAAGTGTTACTATGAAGTTTAATTGACAAATACTCTTTCAGCCGGGCACAGCACTTCCTGTCTCCTTAGGAACACCAGTCCTCTGTGTCTCTCACAGGTTCTTTGTCCGCACTATTTGTGGACAATCTTTCCTCAACTCAGCCCAACAGTGCCTTCACTGCATGCACACTCACAGATCCCAGGACTGTTGCTAGACTCAGGCCTTATGCTTAAAATTAGTAAGTGAAAGTGCCTCTAAACCTCTTAGACCTGCTTCTGAGCAGTTCCTGAGTTTCTGCCCAGCCACCCACAACCATCTACCCTTCCATCTTTCCATCTACCCCCCTCCCTTCTTTCTATCCATCTGATCATTACATCTTCTATTATTTACTCACCCACCATCCATCCATCCACCCTTCCTCCCTGCCATCCACCTGTGTTATCCTTCCGCCTCCCTCTGTCCTCCCCTCCCTCCTCCAGCCATCCACTCAGCCCTTTATTAATTTTGTCCTGCTCCTTCCCTTCCCCCCTCCCTCTTCCTGTTTGTCCTCATCCCCTCCTTCCTCCTGCCTTTGCTTTCACTCCTCCGCTCCCTCCTTCATCTATCCACTCAGCTCTGTTCTCCTTCCTTCCAGACTCCCATTCCTGTGAGCTCTGGGCTCTTAGCTCCCAGGTGTGAGGGTTCCCACTGTGACCTCTCACAGTCCTGAGCTGCACAGACTGCAACCCACTATGAGCAAACAGGCTCGTGGAGGACGTGCCCTCCCAGCACCCCAGGCTCGGGCTGCCCAGCGTTTTGCCACGAGCTCACTGTGGTTCCTGTGTGGTTGCTGTTGGTTCATCCCGCACCTGCATGCTCACCAGTGGAAACCCCTGGCAGCTGAGAGTCACCCCTGCTGGGAGGAGGGCAAGGGCACATCCTTGTTCTGGAAGGTGCTGGAGGACTCTCCTGGACCTGTGCGTTTTCCTTTCCACTGTGGGTGCAACAGCTCACAGCCCTGCGAACTGCATCCCTGCGAGGCTGCCTCAGTCACAGTACCTCCTGGGAGGAAGTGCTGGTGGGGAGTGTCGGCTCCAGGTCCACTTCCTAGGCACCTAAGACAGGAGAAGGAGGCATCAACACCCTTCACATTGGCCTTCCGGGCCCAGAGCCCCAGGAAGCTCACCATCTGTCTGCACAAGTATGTTCCAAAGTTTTAAGAACTTTTCCTCTGTGAACTCAGCTAAAGTTAACCTGGTCATGGGATATATGGTAGAAATCTGCTATAAATAGAGGTAAATAGAGATTGTAAAGATAAATAACACAGCGGCCCTGTGACGAGCGATAATGCGCTCTATTTACTGCCGGCCCTGCGTGCTGCGTCCTTAATGGCTCACTTCTGCTCTGAGGCCCAGCTCCTGTTAGAGCCAAAGATTCAGTGACACAAAAAGCTTACAGATAATTAAATATTGATTTTTGTTTTCTAATCCTATATAAAAATTGTCCTGGGTCTCCCAATGGTGGTTTATCTCATCAGGATGTGGGAGAGGCGGGGCGGCGTTTAACCCCCTTCCTGCCCCTCTGTGAGCCAGGGAAGGTCCTGGGGAGTTGCAAGTGTCCTGGGCAGCCACGCAGCTCTGTCCCTGCCCAGTGCTCACTGACACACATGGGGATTTGCACAGGAGGATTTGCTCTTTGTGTTCACTTTTCTGGGTCCTGGGGGCCCTGACTACTCAAGGTCCCGGGTGGCAGGCCTGGAGCCCAGTTTCTGGATCCTGGTTTCTGGACCCCGGTTCCTTGCTGCCCAGCGGGGTTGCTTACTCATCCACGCTCTTATCCTGCCAGAAGTTTCAAATCTGGGAAGCCAGCCAGAGACGAGTGTGGATAAGGATTGTTCTCACTCCTTTGATTTCCTGAGCATTCTTTTATTTAAAAAATACAAAAAATTCAAAAAGTGCTTGGCTGTCAGTTTGCATCTCGAGAGTGACGGGGCAGCTGGAAAGGTGGCAATGGTTCTGGCTGGAAGCGGGCAGAGAGACCCTACGGTTTAAAAAGCTTTGGGTGAGTGAGTATAAAGCCTCTGTGTGCCTCATTCTTCTTATCTGTGAAATGGACCCTCCACCCATTTCTCTCTCCCATCAGGAGAGAGCACAGCCATATAAATAACCAGACTGTGTGAAAGGCTAGGGTCTGGCTGTGCCTGGTGCGGCTCACTGTGTCAGGCACTTCGCAGGGTCCTGTGTAGATGCTAACCAAGCCACATTCAGACTCTTTCAACCTCACAGATGTCTCACACAGGACAGCATTGACAGCTCCAGGTCACAGCTGGAACTGTGCTGCACAGAGAGGTTAATAACTCCACCAAGGCTGCACATCGAAGAGCAGGCACAGCGGGGTCAGAACTCAGCTTCCAGCTGGGGGACCCTTGCTCCCTCTACTACATCGGCGGTCCCGGCACTGTTGGCCACGAAACGGCACACGTGGCCAGAGTGGCTTATTTCTAATGTGCTTTTTTTTTTTTTTTTTTCAGTTTTTGAGACAGAGTCTCCATGTAGCCCCAGCTGACCTGGAACTTGTTCTGTAGATCAAACTCACCTTGTTCTCACAGAGATTCACCTGCCTCTGTCTCCCAAGTGTTACTATAAAGTTTAATTGACAAATACTAATGTAATTATTCATTGATACAGTGGCGTTTCGATGTGTATTTACTTCATGGGAAGATTGTGTGGAGCTAGGCCACTTCCCAGCACCTCAAAAGCATTCATAGTTCAGGATGGGAACCCCTCAGTGATGGTACATGGAAGCACAGCTGTCTAGTCTCTCTAAGTGACCTGGAAGAGATGGGCTGCAGACCCTACTCAGCCCAGATTGACTGCAGCCAGGATATCCTCTTAGCTGCAGACTTCACCTCTCCCGGCTGTCTCCCAGACTCTAAGGCCCTTCCAGCTGTCACCTGATAGCCCCAGCAAGGGTGTCTGTGCCCCTGCTTGGGGTGGGGTGACCTGCTCTCCAGGGCAGTGAACTCCTCCTAATCCCAGGGGCTGTATCCCTGCTGAGGGAAGCACCACGCGGAGACAGAGCCATCAGTCTGGTTGGGAGAGTTGAAGCGGCTGTTGTCCTCAGCCTCAGCCATTCTAAGAAAACAGAGCTAGAGCTACAGGTTTTCAACTTTGAAAGAGAAATATGTAATTATCAAGCTCTGATGTTCTGTAATACAAATAGTTTATCATTCTAAGATTCCTAAATTCTAGGATCTCTTACCTCTAAAATTCAATAGTTGTCTAGGTGTGATAGTACATGTCTATTACCTCAGTGCTTGAAAGGTAGAGGCAGGAGGACCAGGAGTTCAAGGTTATCCTGGGCTACATGAGACTATTTCTCAAAAAACATGATAGATAGATAGATAGATGATAGATAGATAGATGATAGATAGATAGATTGGTAGATATATGAATTCAAACAACAAAGTTAAAGATTGTCTGACCTTAAGATCTCATGACTCAAGTTACCTGCTTCCAGGAACTTTATGAGTACTCTGGGTGCCACATACAGAGCTGTGCTCTACACAGGCACTAATTCAGACCTAGAGGTTCACAGGTGCCATGCTGGTAGGCTGTTGCTCAGGAGGCCAGGATTTTCCTGGACAGTTAACCTGCTTGTTGCCCATGCCCTCCAAGAACATCCACAAATCGGATATGAATTTTCATGCCTCACTCTAACCAAAGCCCATCTGTAATCACCTCTAGCTGAGGCTATGCTTGTGGGAGTATGGCAGAGCCATCAGCCCTGCATGAGGCCCTGAGCCAGAGATGGTCAAGGAGAATGATGGCAGATGCAGACTACAGTAGAGGTGCTCCTCTGAGAAGCTGGTGGGGGGGTGGTGGCTGTGGGGAGAGCAGTTTGGGGCAATAGAACAAATGTAGATGGATTTGGATGCAACAGGTGAGCTTGTTGGCCTGATGTGAACTGTCCTGATATCCAGGCCTCAGCCAATAGAAATCCAATTTTCAGTTCACTCTTAAAGAAGAATCTGCCCAAAGCATTTAGATCTGATGGGTGGACCACAGTGCAGATGATCAGTGCATACGGCCACTTTGTATTACTATTACAAAGTAGCCTGGCTGGGTAATTTTAAAAAAAAAGAAGTTCATTGAGCTCTGATTCTAGAGTTCAGGATCCTGCGCCCTTCTTGCAGGCAGCATCCTGTGGTGACCAGGGCATCCCATGGGAAGAGGTGGGCTGTTAGTGTGGGTGTCTTCTGATCCCACTTCTTGCAGAACTTCACAGCTCCACTCTGGTGACCTAGCCCAATCTTACTCTTCCCATGGGCTCCCTGCTAGACACTGTGGTCAGATTCAGTTTCTGATCCCTTAAACATGGTCACATTGGGCAGGTGATCCTTTGCTAGACAAGACTGTGACTGTCTCTTGGCACTAAATTGTGCCCCATAAGCCCACCTGTTAGAGGTTGGCCCCCAGGGTGCTGCTATTGGGAGGTGGCAAGACCTTTAAGAGGTGGAACCTTGTGGGAGGGAGACCTTTGAGTTGGAGATGTGACCATCAAGGACTGAGACCCTGCCCCCTCCTCCTCTCATTCCCTCTACCAAGCACCGCCTCTGAGTTGTCCTTCCTGTTACAGGCAGGAGAAATGGAGCAGGCCAGCCTCAGGCTGGAACTGCTGGAACTGTGAGCTGAAGTGAACTTGGCTCTTTGTAAGTTGGTTTTCACAGGTATTTCATTACAGTGACAGTAAGCTAACACAATTGTCCTAAAAATGGAAGGAGGTTGTCACATGTCCAGAAGACAGTGTTTCACAGCTCCCCTCCCCTTCCCCTGTCTTTTTCTGTGAAACTCACTTAGCTATAGGGAGATTGATATAGAGATCCTATCTAGGACTGAGCACTCCATAGATACTGATTCTCAGTACTTTGACCAGTTCTGAGTCTCTGCATTAACTGCTGCCTGCTGAAGCAGAAGCCAGGGCTGAGAGCAGTACCCATCTAAGTATAGATGCAGACATTTACCTGCCATTTGACATAGGACCGTTTAGTAAGTACCTCCCCTCTCCCCGCTGCCAGGGCCTCTGACCTCCTGAGCCATGGGCTTTTGATCTGGTTTACATTACCAAGCAGGAATTCTATCCTGAGGAGCAGGTCTCAGATCCAACCAGAAAGATCAGACTCATAATCTTCATGACAGATTGTACCAGTGGACACATCTTGCCTGTCAGGTCTGTAGGAGGCAGAGTTCACCAGTGGGTAACACCACTGATGATTTTTCTCCCACAGTGGCCTGCATAGCACCTCAAATCTTGCCAGCAACGAAGAAGTTTCCAGGTCAGTTTCAGCTTGATTTCTCTGTGAGCTTCTACTAAAGAGTACTGTGTCTTCAGCCCTACAATCTTACCATCCATCTCTGGTGGGGCAACCCAGAGCAATGGCAATAGTCTGTGTTATTTTGGGGCCTCTGGAGCCACCCTGACCAATAGCTTGTAAGTACCACAGCTGACTCCAAGATTTTCCTCTAATAACCCCTGTCTTCTAATAACCCTTGTCTTCCAGGGGAGGCGTTGTCCACCCACGCAGGGCACCTCACACCAGGAATTCTAACAGATAATTTAATACGAGGGGCCAGCAGATCCAGTGTTCATAAATTGGGAAAGCTAATATTAAACGGGGACAAAGTACAGGAGCAGAAACCGTGGGCTGAGAAAGCAGAAGGGAACGTGGGCTAAATAAACAGACAAAACCCTCCAAAACCAAAAAGGAACTCTGCTCAGAGCTCTGTGTAGCTCAGGCCCAGGGCTCTGAATGAAGGAAGAGGAAGCTCAGCACCTGTTTTTACCTGGGTGGCCACATGGCTCCTTCCCGTGCCCACCATGGGCAGAGGCTGGTGTAGTCCCAGCAGACTGAGCAGAATCCCAGCCTGAAACAAACGTAGAGCAAAGAGCTGAATCTGGAGTGGGAGGTGAACCAACTGTGCCATCGGGGAGGCTCATGAGGGTGACCCTGCTTCCCCAGGGGTGTGTCCAGAGCTGGAGACCCACTTGTCTCCCATCTCCTCCTCTCCCTTGGTCCTGCAAACCTTTGCAAGCTTTGTGAGGGGCAGGTGATGGCTTTCCTTTCATCCTCCAGCAGCCTTCAGCACTCTCCAGTGGTCACCTGCCTTCACACCATCACCTGGGGCCCCCAGCAGATGCTTAGGATGGACCCAGGGAGAGAGGCAGAGGGTGACGGCAGGGCTCAGAAGGCAGGAGGAATGTTCCATGCAATCTGTGCCTCAATTGTACCCGAAGCTGCTCAGACCTCAGAATGCCATCAGATCACACCTCTCTCTCTCTCTCTCTTTCTCTCTCTCTCTCTCTCTCTCCAGCAAGTGACCTCTCCTGGTAGAAGATGTCCCTTCCATCACCGCCCAGGTCCTAACAGACTGGGTGGACTTCGCATGCAAGCTGTGTTCTGTTCCATAGTCTGCTCTCTGTTCCTGCAGAAACCTCAAATCTTTTGCTCAGGTTAAAAAAAGGGACAGCAGTCTTTTTGCAAAGTGTGTTTCCCTCCCTCTTCTGGCTTCCTCTGCTCTGAGCCCTCTAGACCCTTTTGTGCAGCTTGATTTTATGCTAATATATGTAAAGAATGTGACGACAGTCCCAGGTAACACAATGAACTTAACTTTTTTCTCCCTTTTTATTGAATTATAATGAGCAGTTTCCATAGCAATTACTGAATCGCCTTGTACGCTACCAGCAAGATCCTCCGCGGTCTCACAGCCATCCTTGTAAATGCTGCTACTATTTTTTTATTTATTTTTTTATGAGGTTCTGGGGGAGAACACAAGCCCTTTTGGGTTTGGTGACAATTGGAGAGCATATTTCAGGAGATTAATAAAGCTGAGCACTGTTTTTATTTTCTAAGTTGGGCGACTGACCGTCCATCTTCTCTCCTCACTACTGTATGAGGGGTCTGGAGTCACCAGAAAGGAGAAGGGACAGGGAGGGGCTCCCTCCAGAACCTGGGTTTAAGGCTCTGTCGACTCTGGGGTAGTTAGGAGACAGAGTCCTCTGGGTCCTGCCTCAGCCCAACTGCTCTTGGGTCTTTGTGAGAGGGTGGGAGGGTGCAGTCAGCATTTGTGCACCCCAAAGGCCACTTCCCCATCAGCCTCTATTTCCGGCTTCCTTTAGCAGCTCCCTAACGCTGTCAGAGGTGCTGGATGTGCTCTGGGGTCTTCCCAGTGCAGAGCTGAAGGAGGCTGAGAGCCAAGAGTTAGGAGTTGGCTGGGTGCTTGTCCGATGTTCCAGGACTTGTCCCCATGCACCCTGAAGGAGAGTGTAGCTCTGACTCCACAGCAGAAGTCAGTCATAGTCTTGGCTCTGATTGACAGCTGGCCAGGAGGGCCCAGGCCACTTTGAGTGATACCAAGCAAGAGTGTGCGAGTATTCAGGGGATGCTGAGTGGTGTCAGCAACCTCACACCCGGCTCCCCGGCTGAGGGAGCCACATCACGGCACACGGGAAGCAGTTTACTGACCCAGGGAGACCTAAAGGAGAATAAGGCTGGAGCCTGTGGCTGGGGCTGAGTCCCTAAAGTCAGAATGCCTGGGTCCCTGTCTTCCAGCCAGGTTGGAAGGAGTAACCTCCCAACTCCCATCTGCCTCAGTTTCCTCATCTCTCAGTAGAGGCTGTGCACCCAGCTTGGGGAGTTTGTAAAGGAGGAAAAGGCAGGGTTGAGGACTCACACCTGTAAGGTGCTTCGTGGGGACCAGCTGGTTCCCAAGTCCTGACCGCCAGTTGATTGATGTGCGGGCAGCCCCAGCTTTGCCAATTATAGAATGAGAAATACATGCTGGCTGATCCAGAAGGTTCCTGCCCGCCCAGGCACTCAAGGGTTATTGGATGTTAAAGGCAGAGTTAGAGTGGGTGGGGCTGTGTAAGAGCAAGTGTTCAGTGCAGAAAATGTCTGTGACAAAAGCTCCAAGTTACCAAAGGTTCACCCCAGGTGAGAAGGAGGCTGCTGCTGGCAAGACTGCTATGAGATTAATAAAAGTGGATAAGGGATTACGACTGCTCCAAAGAGACAGCGCGAGGCCGCTGAGGGGCCTCCTCTCTCGCCCTACTCAGCATTTTTAAGTCCTCAGCATTCAGCATCAAACAAAATTGTCTCAGCAGACACTCGGGTGGAATCCTGGGCTAAGCCCATTGCACAAGGCTGTGCGAGTGTGAATACACAGCCACACGACTGGGTTTCTTTCTAGAATTTCTGCAGGCACTGAGGGCACGCTGTGAGCCCAGATTTGGAGTTGGGACAGAGCAGCCCTTGGCCTGCTGGCCACAGGTGGGCCACAGACACTGCATGTGTGAGGTGCCTAAGGGAACCAGCAGCCAGTGTGGACAGACTTGGAACTGGGGTTGTCGTGCAGTTTGCAGATATAATAGCCTTGTGCGACCAGGACCCAAACACACGGGGATGGCACCCCCCACCCCCGCCTCCCAAGGTGATACAATGAGCCTCTTCCTCCTTTTTTTACTGAATCGCTGTGACTGGTCTCTTTGGCAATCACTGCATGTCTTGGACTTTTCGAAAAGGGCTTTGCTTTGTGGAATTTCCCTTGAAAGTTTCCAGACTGTTCCCCTTCTGAGACCAGGATGAAGAGAAGGTGCCAGATGAGCTGTGCAAGAGGGGCTTCCAGAAAGTGGCTTGGGGCAGAACAGGGCAGTCCCAGGGTGGAAACGCTCCTCACCTCTTCTGAGCTACAGTACCCTTCCATTTCCCCATGTGAAGAGTGACTTTCTGGTCTCGTGGATTCAGTGTGAGGACGAAATAAAATAATACGTTAAAATCACCCAGAATGGAGCTGGAGGGGTGGCAGGGATAGAGCACTTAGCATATGTGAGGCCCCAAGCTCTGTAAGAAGTATCAGCCAGCAGTCTGTTCTATCCAACTCTGTAAAACTTTGGTTTAGGACAAGAAATTCAAATCTTTGAATCCTACACACACACTGTAAAACTTTTATGCAAAAGCCCTGCTGCGCCCTTCAAACCTGAGGGACGAGGTGGCGGAGCCTCTCTGCTTTCTGCCACCCTCCTCCTCCTCCTCCTTCTTCTTCTTCGCTTGGATTCTTTGCATGCACACCTAACCACACACGGCTGTGAGGTCAGATCCCGTGCAGGACTCTTACATTAGGATAAAAACCCATCAAACGTCCAGGCTGTGTGTTTGCCCCATCTAAAGGACGCAGCCCACCCTTTTGCAACAGTAAAACCGCTAGCTGAGTTACTGCTGCTGTTCTGAGTCTTCTTTGTGAGGTGTTGGTAGGGTCTTTGGCTTTCAGGTTTTATTTCTAACCGTTCCATCCCCAGTAAGGTGTGGCCACGCACCCCTGAGATCCCAGTGCTCAGGAAGTGGAGGCCAGAGAATCTGAAGTTCAAGGCTATGTGGTGAATTTGAGAACAGCCTGGGATGTGTCAGACCCTGTCTCAGAGGAAAGAAAGGAAGAAAGAAAGGAAGAAAGGAAGGGGAAAGAGGGGAGGGGAGAGGAAGGGAGGGGAGGGGAGGGGAGAGGAGGGGAAAGGAGGGGAGGGAAGGGGAGAGGAAGGGAGAGGGAGGAGGGGAGAGGAAGGGAGAGGGGGGAGGGGAGGGGAGAGGAGGGGAGGGGAGAGGAGAGGAAGGGAGAGGGGGGAGGGGAGGGGAGGAGAGAGGAAGGGAGGGGGGGAGGGGAGGGGAGAGGAGAGGAGGGGAGAGGGAGGAGGGGAGAGGAAGGGAGGGGGGGAGGGGAGGGGAGGGGAGAGGAGGGGAGAGGAGAGGAAGGGAGAGGTGGGAGGGGAGAGGAAGGGAGGGGGGAGGGGAGGGGAGGGGAGGGGAGAGGAGGGGAGGGGAGAGGAGAGGAAGGGAGAGGGGGGAGGGGAGGGGAGGAGAGAGGAAGGGAGGGGGGAGGGGAGCGGAGGGGAGGGGAGCAGACAGCATGCTTAGGGTTCTTTGTCCTCTCACCTCTGCCCTCTGTTCTCTGTCTGGTGGCTTCTCCCTGTGGCAGTGGCTACACTGAGGTCCCAGAGGCCCTCACTTCCCCCAGTTTACAGCCTCTCACACTGCACCAGACTGGGCGGGCTAGTGGACCCTAGAGAATGACAGAGTGCCATTCCTCCCTTGAGGCGCGTATGAAAAGACTGTGAGCTCTCTTTATCTCTCTGTCTCTGTCTCTCTCTCTCTCCTCCCACCTCCACCACCCTAAGCAACCCGGCCACTTCCCCAGCCCTGGTCTTAGTGGCTACAACAGAGTAAAGGGTGCTATTTGCTGGGTCTGCTTGTTACGCATCAGTCAGTGAAGAATCCCAGGCCTCCCTGCCACTGCTTAGTACAAGCCTTTCAGAATTCTGTTACTAAAGACAAAGGTGATGGACACTGAAGGAGCACTGATTTATTTCATAAGGATCATCTGAGCTCGAATACCGACACCCCCCCTCCACCCGCCAGGTCCCAATCCTTGTGCTCAGGCAGAGGTTCAGCCAGCACCCTGCACACTGAGCCCCAGGGAAGAACTGGTCCCTCAAGGTCAAAGTCTCAGGCCAGATTTATGGCAAAACTGGATCTAAAACTCAGGCCCCTGCCTGGTCTGAACTAGGAGGTACCTCTGGGAAGCATTCATTGAGTTGATGACGTGTGCCGGGCTCTGCACCTGCTCCGCCTCCCTACCCCTCTGCAGTACACAGCCGCACCCAGGCTTGTGGGTTGTGGGTGAGCGTGCAGCAGTTCTGAACCCACCTGATGCCTCTAACTGTTCATGTGAAGGCCCACTAAGGAGGCCAGGTGCCCTGGCAGGCTTGCATGTGGAGAGGCACAGAAGTCCCCTGCCAGGGTGGGAGAGGACTCAAAGGCCTCTAAATGACCTCACAGGGCCCCAGAGTCTGGCGTAGGCCAAGAAGCTCATTCATCTTAGAAGGGGCAGAGACACATATGTGGGAACCCTGTGCCCGGGAAAGTCAGACCTCCCCACCCATTTCCCAGCCCCCAGAGCTACAGCCCTAAAAGTGGGTTTGAGGGGATCATTTGTCACATGATCGGGATGGGACAGTCCTATAGGCTCAGAAACTGGAGCCCAGGATGCTGCTACTTGAGCAGGCACATACCACAAGAGGCTCGTCCAGGAGGGGAGAGATGGGCAGTCCTGGGACCCCAGTGCTGGGATTACACCATGATGAAACAGCAAGGTGCGGCTCTGCTCAGACACTGAGCCCCTCTGCCCTGGGCACAGGGCACAAAAGGTGGCCGATGGGCTTGACTTAGGGTCTCAGGAGGCTAGGGGTTGGGGTGCTTCTGCCCAGGCAGGTAGAGCTATGGAACCACAGCTGCTCTTACAGACTAGTGGATCAAGGGTCCAATGTTGTGTGAAGGTCAGAATGTCTCTCGGTGGTGGGGGAGCTGTCCAGTGCACAGAAGACTGCTTAGCTTGAGTGCCTGGCCTCTGCCCTTGAGCTGTTGGTAGCACAGGACAGAAAGCAAACAGCAGGCAGCTGTGGGGTGCTCGGTTCGGGGGGGGGCTTCCTGTGTGTCACACTGAGCCTGTGGGGCCAGCCTGATGGCCCCAAGTTGAAACCTCATTCTGTTGTGTGATCTCAAGTTCCAATTTGAAAGTTCAATCTTGAAATAAAACCATAGGCCTGGTGTGCTATATACAGCAGGTACTCACTAGAGTTCCCAATGTTTTGATATCCTTTGTATCTCAGTGCTCCGATGTTTGAGGCTGGACACCTAGACACATTTATTTGAGTTCTGGCTTGAGTCAACCAGGCAACTTAGGGGAGGGGAACTCTGGGATCCTTTCCTGGCCTTTGGGATTCTCAGCTTATGTTTGAGGGAGCTGTTTCAGACAACGAAGACACAACTGTACACGAGACAGAGAAACAAAGTCCCCACCAGCTGCTCAGTGTCTCTGGCACCACTGTCCTCAGAGGCAGAGATAATGTCCCCAGACAGGGCAGTGGGTCATCCTGCCACTTACAGGGAGATTTAGAGGGAGACAAGTGTGGAAGCCAGACATGCAGGCTGCTGGATTTACTGGACTTTCCAGCAGGGTTAGCAGGAGAGTTCCGCTGTGAGGAGAGCTGTCGTCTCATCCTGCCCCTGGGAAGGCCACCAGCCTCTCCCTGCAAGACACAGGATGGCTAAAGTCAGCCCATTGCACCCTAGAACCTCTGGAGTGATTCATACATGTCCCACCCCAGGCATGGCAGCTTTGGGGTTCTCCACGAATGCCACAAGACCAGCCTGCTCATGTCCACACAGTGCCTGAATCCCTAATGGGAACCACGTACCAGCGGCCCACGGAACTGCCACATGGGGCTGTGGTTGGCTACGGTGTCATGAGGAAGCCTGGGAGGGCCTGGAGAAGACTCCAGACCTTCCAAGTCAAGGTTCAGCATGGTGAATTAGATGGCAGAAAGACAGACAAGCCATAAGCAATTGAGACTCACCAGCCCTCCTCTTGTTCATCCGTGAAATGGGTGTAGGAAATGCGGGGAAGATGGAGGGCACAGGGCACCAAGTGTGGCTGGGAGAGTCAAAGGACGAATGTTCAGAGAAGACTGCGCTAACCCAGAGAGTGTGGGGCGTGAAACTTGGAAAGGTTTCTGTGTGCGCGTGTATGTGTGTGTATGTGTGTTTCTGTGTGTGCCTGCGCGTATCTATGTGTGTGTCTATGTGTATATGTTTGGGTGTGCGTCTGTGTTTGTGTTCAGGTCTGAGTTTCCAGGCAGTGGGAAGTGCAAATGAGGAAGCCATGGAAGAGGCTGAGGTGGAGCAAGCATCCTCAACTTCCCCACTGCAGGGTCTTCTTGGGTAAGCCACTGTGGGATGTGGCAGAGGCTTTCCACATGGCCGCCCATAGGTGCCCGCAGCTCTCCGTCCCTCCAGGCCTGCAAGAGGCTCTCGCTCTCCCAGTGGCTATTCTCCCACCTTTGGAAATGGCTCTTTTTTTCCAGGTCTGGATCACAAGACTGTGGAGCCATCCTGTCATTAGTAATCTTCAACCAGCATGTTCAGGGGCCACACATCAATCAGTTTGTTTTATAGTCTTCCTGTTGACATAGCGTCCCACACAGAGGACAATTTCCAGAATGGGACAAGCTGACTCACAGACAGTTCCCAATTTAGAACAGCTCAGCTTAGAAACTGCACGTCGAGTTTTGGGTCTGGATCTTTCTCCAGTTGTTGACCTGTGGTGCTGGGCAGGTCAACCCACACTCAGCAGGGTGCACAGTGCTCTGGCTGGGCTGCGGGTAGGCTGAGTGTGGCTGGTCTCACTTTTTTCAACTTGGCAGAGTTTCAGTTTGAGATATAACTCCATCACAGATCAAGGAAGATCCGTATTTGCAAATTGGGTCTTGATAGACAGAAGTTAAAATGAGGCTGTTTGCCCTGGCCCAACATGACTGTGGCTCTTACAGGAAGGACAAATTTGGACAAAGAAGGTGTCAGGGACAGAGGGAAGTTACCCAGACTGGCATCAAGGAGCCTGAAGAGCTGGGGATACTGCCACGAGACGAAGGGGCTCCGTCCGTTGCTGGGGAGGCAGGAGAGGGGAGCACAGCTCGGCCTTCATTTGGGGTGACCATGCTTGGGCTTCTCCGTGGGTTCTGGGGACTTGAACTCAGGTTTTCATATTTGTGTACAGCAAGTGTTCTGACCTGGGGAGCCATCTTTCCAGCCCCTTTCCTGGGTTTCTCATGATAACCAGCCATGTCTTCTAGAGCAGTTTCTCAGCTCTTCTCTGTTTTCTGATTACCTTGGGGATGGATGGCAGACCCCAGTCTGAAAGAAGGCTCATTCTCATGACAGAGAAGCAGATACAGAGAGAGCCTGTTTTTTTCTGAGGGGTTGGCCACCAAAATACAAGCACAAATTAGCACTGAGGAATTAGTGTCCTGCAGCCACAATGATGTCAGCAAAAGGCACTTTGATGAGGATGATCACAGTGGGTTTACTGTTTCCAAGTTGCCTCAGAGTGATCTGAGGCAGGGTTGGGTTTCCAGGAAGCAAGTCACTTTCTACTGGTCTTGTCCAGTTGGATGTCAGTTTCCGGAGCTGCTGGACCAGCCTTGCCGTAGGCAGCTGAACCCCACGAGCAATGAGACACTGAGCATGGGTGTATACAAGTGAGGGATGGAGGCCTCTGGGCAAGGGGCTGACACAAAGAAGCATTCTGCAGACCACTTTCACTTTTCTAATCTCAGGTTCCTGAGCAGAACCCATGGGCTACCAGTCACCAAAGGACCCTGTGAAAATACCATTACCAGGGCCTTGCTCTTTGTAGTTTGTAGCATGGTTAACTAGACCCTAATCTTTCTCAGATGCACACTGACAGACACTTGTTTTAAGTGGTTCTATGTGACCCTGTGAGGTGACAGTCTTAATTTTCCTCTTGGCTTCAAAGACAGATGTGGAGGGGACAGCTGCTGAGTCCAGCTGAAGGCAGGGGAGGGGGGCTTCCCTGTCCCAAGCTACCTTGTCCCTTCTCTAGGGCCCTGTGAGCTGCCCGCAGGAGTGAGTCTTGTCCCTGGGCTATAGAATTGGCTCCCAGGGTGTTTGGGAATGAGGGAGAAACTGAGAGCAGCTGACACAGATGGATTTCCCCGATATGTCGATGTCGTCGCTGCCCACTTGGATCACAGGACAGCCCGTGATGCCTCCTCCTCTGTTCAGAGCTCAGTCAACATTTGCTTAAAACATCTTCAAACACAGCATCCTAAAGCTGAAAGAAAGCTCAGGGGCCAGTTCACACAGGAACAAAGTGGCTGAAATCAGGGCAAAAGGAAGGTCCCAGAGACCAGTGATGGGATGGTATGCCCGTGCCATGTGGCCCTCTTCTCAGATCTGGGCACGCAGACACCCTGATCCCCAAAGAGCTGGAGCCACATATGCAGTCACCTGGACCCCACCTCACCTGCTGGATGCCAGACTTTGCACTCTGTCCATGGGTTTTATATTGAACTGGCTACGGCGAGGCAGGATGCTTGGGGGACGCTGACGCCCTGTCCTGCATTCATCATAGGCTTTACACAAGGCGCAGATATGAACATGGATGGAGCTGTCTAGATCATACCGTGAGTGGAAACTCACCCCTATGTATCCCAAAAAAAGGCCTGGGTACCCCAGAACCCTGGTATTGCCAGATGCAGTCACATAGAACTAGATGCAAATTCCACCTTTCCTGGTTAATGGATAGCTGCCCTCCGGGCTCCCAGCAGGCTTGGCCACCTTCCCCTCACAGGGCGTCCAGAACAAGACTGTTTGGATTCCACCTGGCCTTGCTGCACGACAGTGAGGAACTTGGGGTGTGGGACTTCAAGGTTGCCACTGAGATGGAGATTGTGCAGTACAGGCCCAGAGCTGCGGCACCAAAAAGTCCCATTCACCCTGTAAGAGCTCTGATCACGCCAGCTGTCAATATTCTTAAAGTCCCCTGTGTATATGTGTGTGCATGTGGTGCACATGCCTGTGAACATTGGTGGGGAGGCCAGAAGAGGAGATGGGGGTCTTGCTCCATCATGCTCTGCAGTATTCCTTTGAGTCAGGGTCAGTAACTGAACCCAGAACCCACCTGTTCCACTCCCCTGTACTAGGGCGACGGATGGGAGTTGCCACGCTTGGCTATTTACATGGGTGCTGAGACTCTGAACTTGAGTTTGGACCAACTAATCCAAGCCGAGCAATTGGAGTTGTATCTGTTAAAAACAGAAAAGTAGCCAGGTGTGGTGGCAGCACTACGGAGGCAGAGGCAGGCAGAGCTCTCTGAAATGGAGGCCAGTCCAATCTACATAGTGGGTTCCAGGCCAAGCTGGGACTACAAAGACAGAACAAAAACCCAGAAGAATAAAGCCCCCAAATCCTGCCTTCAAAGCAAATCAATTTTTTTTCCCAGTTGAAACACACTGATCACTCCTGGACGGCTCCTGGAAAGCGCTGACTAGGCAAAGGAAAGACGAGCAATCAGTGCTCCGTGGCCCCAGCACATAGGCCACACAAGTCTTCGGGCTCTTTACAAGTTCATAGCAACTCACCCTCCTCCAGGTGAGCTTCATTTGAAAATAAGGAAATATGGAGCCAAGAACTGGAGATGCTGAGGCAGGAGGGTTCTGAGTCATGAACCCTATGGCAACATGACCAGACCCTATCTTAACAAAGAACATGGAGAAAAACTGAAGAAACAGGAAACAAAACAGAAGCAGGTTGTGAGGGGATGGCACCCAGGCCCAGGTTGCCCCTCCTCTGCTCTTATCTAGTATCTACCCCAGGAGTTAGCTCCCAGCCTCCAGTCAGACCAACTCTTATCTATTAAGGCTGGTCAGGGGCCCCCTGGCTGCAGTCCAAGCACCTGCTACATTGTGGGAACTGCTGAGGGAGCCCTTCCCTTCCACAGAGTTTCCTGAGTCCACATCCCATCCTGGGCTTGCTGATCTGTGGAGGAGGAGTCTTGTTTTTCCTCCTGGCCTTCCCCACAGTCCCTTGGACAGACTGAGGTGACCTCCCTGATACTGGACCAGGATCCTCTCTGCAGTCACCCAAGTGTTGGGCAGAGAGCCCAGCCTGGTAACTGAAGAAACTCACAGGCAATCTCCAGGTGGGGCAGCTCATGGCACATGGAAACGAGCCTTTTGCCCAGGAGGGAAGGGAGAGAGAGGCGACAGCTGAGCAAGTTGGGTCACAATTCACACTAAGGCTTGAAGAGACTGGAAGCTGCTCAGAAAAGCCACTCTGCACACACAGGCTCTGCACAGGGCTCCGCACAGAGTTCTCTGCACAGGACTCTGTACATGGAACTATACACATAGCCTTTCTAGATAGGCTCAGCACATGGACTGGAAGGACTCTAGACCTGGTTTTGAGCATGCACATTATTTCCAGGGAGCCACCATTTGCACACAGTCTGGCTGCAACTTGCTGTGTTCTCATGGCCTCTCATAACCATTCACACACAGTGGTTTCCGACTGTTCCCGTCACAGTTTCAGTCTGAACCAGAGCCCCGCCACGGAGCATCCTCAGCTTCCAAGCATTAGCCAGGGCAATTGACTCAGAATCCCAATGAGTTCTGGATGACAGAAGTGGGGACTGCAGGTGTGGATGGACTTAGGCTTCTGGAGAAGGTCTGTCTTGGTCATTTTCAGTTGCTGTAAGGAAACACCAAAGATTGGATACTTTGTAAAGAACAGAAGTGTATCTGGCTTACAGTCCTGGGGGATGAAGACCTTGGGCATGGCGGTCACCTGGGAAGGTTTTGCAATGTACTGATAGGGCACAGGCCACACACGGAGAGACACGGAGTGGGTGGAGTGAGGGTTGGCGGGGGTGTGCCTCCTTCCTCTTCTCATAAAAAGCAATAAGGTGACTGCAGGGATACACCCTCATAATCTCATGGAACCCTAACCTCCGAAAGCCTCCGAACACCAGCACCTGATAATTGGCAGATTAAATGTCAAACACATGAACATCAGAAGGGGTCAGATTCTGCCACAGAAATATTTTGGTAGGATTTGAACTCCTGATATTGGATGTTATCTTATAGTAAGAACTGGCTTTTGGGAGTGTGTGATGAGGGTGGGGCAAATTTTGTGTCTTGTCCCCCTCCTCCCCTCCTCCCGCTCTCCCTCCTCTCTCCCCCTCCATGTCCCCCACCCCAGTCTGGCAGCAGTGTCAGGCATACAAGGGGCTCCGTAGCCCCCTCCTTCTCCTTCCTTCTCATCCCAGCCTCACTTAGGCAGCAACAAAGAACCCCTCATTGAATAATTCATTCAAAGATTCAAACGAGGTCTCTCCCTCCAGTAGGGCCACACTGAGCACTGCGAGGCCCTGGTATCCTGACAGGGACCTGGCATCTGAGGGGCCACAGGCTGCTGAGGGGAATGCCTGGGTCACCTGCACTCAGGGAAGGGACAAGGACAGAGCAGGACCCTGCCAGGAGGCCAAGCCAGGGACAGGGCAAGCCATACTGTCCGGCACAGTGTGGTGGTGGTGGCTGTGGGTGGCCAGTTGTTGCTTTGTGAGGGATGACACTGAGCTTGAGGGGCTTGGAATTGGGGTATCATTCGGAGAGCTGGAGAACAGGCCGTGTGTCGGGGCAGGGTGGCTCTCCCACAGACACGTCCCTGGAGCCACCTTCAGTTTGGTCACTCAGTAAAGGGCGGTGAGGTGCTGCTGGCTGGTAGGGGCCAGGGAAGATGGCAGACGTGGTGGCTGTGTGTCCCGTCTCTGCTGCAGGCACTGGGCACCAGGTGAGAATCACATCCTTCTTACCAACCCTTCCATTTCTCAGGCAGCAAAGGTCACATCTTTGATACAAACATCTCCTGACTTCTAAATGCTAGCAAAGGCTTTCAAATTTAAAAAAAACAAACAAAATTTCAGCCCTGGCTCCAGCGCCCCAGCCTCTGGTCCTCTTCACCTGCCCCAAATGTGTTTGGAAACATGGGAGCCTTGTGGGTGGCCAACTTCCACCCACTGGACCATGTTAGGCCAGCTGATGTCTTGACACACCCCGAGGGCACATGTGACCTCAGGAGACACCCTCCAAATATTTAAGCTTCCACAGAAAGCCGCCCCAGCTTGCCACGTGGCCAGGTTTATTTTTAAAGTCGGGCCTCCTTGTCTGCGTTCAGCTGGATGGGTGCAGGAAATAATTAGAATTGATTTCTCTTCACCAACTTGGGGCGAGAACAGGAGACAACATTTGTCTCTACACCAGGAGAAGAAAGAAACTTCCTTCCAATGGGCGTCGGGTTCCACGGAGCATCTCCACCATCCTTGGACCCTGTCACCCGTGTCTTTTGATTACAACATCGGCTTGGAGAGACACTAATTGTACCCTGCTTACAGTGCTTGTAATTACGCGGATTACATTTTGGTTCGTTTCCATATGTCACTACGAGATGGGTGTGGGGTGGCTGTGAGCTGCTTTTATAATCGGTTATTGTCTTTGAAGAAAAAAATAAAACCCTCTACACTGAACATGAGTGAAATGTTCTTTGTTGAAATTGGAAATAAGATTATACATAAAAGTCGTCCTCTGACATCCAGAAAATGGACAGTTTAAAATAAATTGCTGCTGCTGATCAAGGAGATTGCTGGGCCTCTTCTCTCTCCCACTAATGAGGGAGACGTGGCTCACGTCTCTGACAGCAGCGCCCTACAGTGCTGATTCAATGGTCCTTAATAAAAGATGACCCCGTGTCTCCCCTTGGAGAAGACGTTGTCCCATCCCAACTGTGATTGAGGTGGCTGCTGGGAAGAGAAGAGAGACAGAGAAAGAAAAGGAGGGGAGAGGGAAAAAGAGGAGAGAGAGAGAGGAGAGAGAGAGAGAGAGAGAGAGAGAGAGAGAGAGACCCAGCCTGTAGCAGGTCAGCAGGTTGGCCCGGAGCCCCTCTGGGGCTCCTAAGCAAGCAGTCAACAAATGTCCAGAGCAATATCTGAAGAGCAGTGGAGCCACCTTCCTTGAGGTTTGGGAGCACAAACATCTCTTGTGGGGATGTGAAAGGACCTCACTTGTGTGCCAGTGTTTCCATGTAGAGGCTGGAGGCACCTGCAGTGGAGGCTGCTGGGTACTGAGCTTGGCTTGGGGCTATGTGGCTACGGGTGTCAGAGAGCAGAGCAAAGTACCCACCTTGGAATGCCCTGTGTAAGGAGTTGGGGAAGTGCAAACTCTGAAATTCTGGAGTACCCCTTGTTTCAAGCACACCGTGCTCAGGTGTGCCTCCATAATTTGCACACTGAGGCCCTAACCCCCTTGACCTCAGAATGTGACTATATATTCAGACAGACCCCTAAAGGATGTGAACAAGGGAAGCCTCAAGATTGCTGCCCCACCCTGCCAAATTCTTCCTTCCCATCATCCCCTTACACAGTATACCTGCCACTGTGACACCAACACAAGGCCCTCACTAGAGCCCAACAGATGCCCAGAACTTTGACCTAGATCAACCTCTTTCCTTTATAGCATGTTCAGCCTTGGATAATTCATCATAGCAACAAACAGTCAAGTCCCTGTCATCTCCAGGCCTGGCTGGGAGGAGTTTGTTCTGTTGGGTCTTGTTTCATGTTGAGGTCATTTGACAGGCTCACTGACTTTTTTTAAAGATAGTGTCTCATTATGTAGCCCAGGCTAGTCTGAAACCTGCAGTCCTCTGCCTCAGCCTCCAGAATGCTGGGATGACAGGTGTGTACCACCCTGCCCAGCATTTGATCTCTGTTTCTGAAATGAGGGCTTTGTGAATTGACATGCCCTTTGTTAGTTTAAGTTGTTATTGCCTGCTTTTGGTTTGATAGCACTTGGATCAAGCCCCTCAGGGTTTGTGAGTTGAAAACTGGGAATTGTGGTCAGGCCCCATTTGTTCTTCTCACTGATGGTAAATGAAGCCCAGAGGGAGTGAGCATTCCATCCAGGGTCATGGGACTAAGGAGCCGTGTGGGCCCTGGACTCTGGGCTACTGTTTTGTTCACAAATGCAAACACTCAGGGAGGGTACCAGCAAAATGAGGGCCTGAGTGTTCACCGAGACCTCAGCAGCAGTTCTGGAGCACAGTGCAGGTGACCCAGACTCACACAGTGCAGCCAGCCTCCACCCGGGCTGAGCCCTTCTGCAGCTCAGGGGAGAGGGGTTTGGCAAGGACCAGTCCCAAAGCCAAGTCCCACGCAGTCTCCCTCCACGCCCGTTCCCGCGTATGACTCTGAAGGGTCAGGGGAAGGCCTGGTGCAGAGTGACAGCACAGTGAGGAAGTCCGGAGCTTAGGACCGCGTCCTCCAGGCCACAGTGTGGCTGGTGTTTGAACCATATTCTCTACAGCATGGGTTCTAATGGATGGGTGTCTGAGGTACACCAGGAGAAGTCGAAAGAAATGATAAATGAGACACAGAGGGGGAGATGGGAAAAGGTGGGGGAGGAAGAAGCCTGGACGAGCAGATGATGGCGGAGGGGAGGAGGGAGGGAGGGAATGGATAAAGATGTAAACGAACGGAGAAGGGAAGAGCCAAACAATGGAAGGAAGGAAGGAGGGAGGAAGGGAGGAAGAGAGGAAGGGAGGAAGAGAGGAAGGGAGGAAGAGAAGAAGGAAGGAAGGAAGGAAGGAAGGAAGGAAGGAAGGAAGGAAGGAAGGAAGGAAGGAAAGAAGGAAGGAAGGAAGGAAGGAAGGGAAGATGGATAACAGACATTCGGACGGGCAGGTGGCTGGCAGGGAGGCAGACCCTGCCCACATGCTTCACACCCCTTCTCTCACAGCCTCCCTCCCCCCAAAGGCAGCTGTGTGTAATCACAGCCCCGCACTAGCAGCTGAGAGTTACTCTTCAGCCTCTGGCCAACCTGAGCTGGAGGCTGCCCTGCTTGCATCCTACCAACACTCTTCAGAAGCCTGGAACTGTTCCACCCCCCATCAGATCCCCATCCACCACCACAGCCCAAGCCATGTCTATTCCGTCACCAAAAACAAGTCCATATGGTCAGGATGCAATGGAGATGGGTCTCAATGGAGCCCACTAAGGAGAGAGAGGGGACGCTTGGATGGAGCTCCCAGGGTTGGGGATCGGATGCCAGGGCCAGGAAGGCTGAGCGGGAGCACAGATGCAGTATTGTAAATGATGCCTGGAATGCAGGAGCAGATCGGCCACTAGGGCATTGCCTCCCCAAGCATCTTGGCCATAGGACTGCTCTGTTCTTATCCCCAAACTGTGGTTCAGAGAAAATATTCCCAGACAGGTATAGCACATGCTTACTCGCTGTAAACTCTGCCTAAAGGCCCAAACACAGACTCTCAACAGGCTTCCAATAATTAGAAATTTAGGTAGTTGCTGTGAAGTGGAAGGCTACTGAGTGGTTAATGGGGCGGGGACATTCTAGGGGGTTTTGAGGGATGCATAAGAGTTTGATGACAAACCTACTGGAGGTTAGTGGAGAAAAGGCAGTGAGTACAGGCATGCTTGGGAAATGGTGTAATTTAGGAAGGGAAGCGCTCTGGTTTATCACACGGAAGTAGAGGAGGGTGAGAGATATAAAACTCTTGGGACTGGGGAGATGGTTCCGTGACTAGGGCACTTGCTGCTCAGGCATGACAACCTGACCTTAGATTTGATCAGACACTCACATAAAGAAAGCTGGGTAAAGCCACATGTGCTCTGTAACCCTGGCCCCATGGAGAACCACTGGGGCCTGCTGTCCTGTGAGCCCAGTTCCAGGCTCAGAGAGAGTCCTTGTCACAAAGGAGTAACAGAGAGCGATAGAGCAGGACACCAAACATCCTCCTTTGGCCTCTAAAAGAATGTACACATGGGCATGAGCACCCAAGCCCCACCCGTACTTATCCCCCACAAATAACACAAGTAAAATCAAACTTTTGTGGGGTATCCAGCAGCATAGCTTGGCTGGCTCTGAACTGGGGGGTCCAAGTGTCACTGCCCCAAGCATCACACTTCTCAAATCTGAAGTTGGGTCACTGGGGCTCAAGAATGTAAGAGTTCCACAACCATCTCCTCTTTTCCTCCTTGCTCTCTTTCAAGGCTAGGAGATGGCGCATGGACCACCTGGGCCCCCATGGAGATGCAGCCGGCAGGCTTGCGGGTACTGCAACCACACCAGGAGAAGCTCCCGCCCCGCAGACCTCAAGTGGGGACCCCAAGAGAAAACATGACTGGGGTTGTGCAGGGATTTGAAGCCACTGAAGGATGCTCCCAAAGGAGCCACAGGCATTTCAAGTGCTGGGGAAGGGAGGCAGCAGGCACCTGGGAGCTCACAGCAAGCGCTTTGTGAAATCACAGAGGCGCACCGCACTGGGGAACTGCGCAGCATCTTATTAAAAAAAGATCAGTGGGGCCCTTGGAATTGATCATGAACCATTTCTGTCAATGTCACATTCAGCTCTGCTTGGGGAAGTTCTCCGACACATCTGCTAGATTGAAAGACTTTGGGGTTTGAGAACAAACAAATAATAAATAAATGAATCTACAATAAAGTGAGGTGGGAGCAGGAGAGGTTTGAGAGCTGGGAGACGAGGAAGCCGAGGTGATGGAAGATGGGACTGCCACGCACAGGCTCGCTGCCAGGTTTACAGGGTTGGGCTGTAAGGAAGGCTGGGTGGTCGGATGGATAAATGGGTAGGTGGATGGACAGGTGGGTGAACGTGGGATGGAGAATGAGTGGGTGTGTGGGTAGATGGATAGACGAGTGGAAGGATGGATGGGCAGATGAACTGCTGAACATGGGATGGGTGGATGGAAAGGAGGGAGGACGTATGAATGGGTGATGGATGGATGAGTGGATGGGTAGAAAATGAATGAGATTTCAAGTACGGTCTAAAGGCGGATGCACTTAGACCAGGAGCTTAGAAAGAACTCCAGTTGTGCTCTCTTGGGGCTGCTTCCTTGGGAGGGTTCTCATGGGAAAATAAACTAGGGTTTGGAGTCCTGGGGACTCCCTTCCAATAACTGTCTGCCTATTGGGCAGACAGAAATGAGTTGAAACAAGAAACAGAGCCGAGGAGGAGAGTTCCTGTAGCTGGAGGACGGCAGGGGTGCCGAGTGAAGGCAGAGTTACTGGCCTTCAGCGGAGTGTGAAGCATTTCCCAGTCTGCGTTGGCATCTGGAAAATAGGGAGGCAGGAGCCTGAGCAGGTCAGGCCAGCCCTCAGGGCTCTGGGGGCAGGAACTGCTGTGTGTTGAGGCTCTGGGGCCTCAAGGAGGTGAATCTTTTCTGGTCTTTTCCTCTGCCAGCAGCAGCCCCTCCAAGCTGCTTGACGACCTTCATCCCTCTAATCTCCACACTCTTCTTGGTATTCAAGTGTGCCTCAAACACTCTCCTCCCTGGAGAGGCAGTGTCCTCTCCTTGTGCTTGCAGACAGCCCTGTTCAGACTCTGAGAGGGTGCTTGCACATGGCTTTAGTCTTACCTCACATGTCTGCCATACCTTCCTTGTGTGGGCATCACACATGCTGGTTTCACAGCAAGGCCATAAATCTGGCTCCCCTGAGGGCTCAGTACCAGCACCCGAGGGACAACACGCCTGGTAAAGCAATCTAGCTGAGGGCTGGAGATCTTTTCTGTTTGTTTGCTTTCTTTCTTTGGTGCTAGGGTAGAACCCAGGGCCTTCTATGTGATAGAAAAGGAGTCCATTGCTTGATAGGTGTACGGGTCGATGGATAGATAGAAGGATGAAGTTACATAGGAATGGAGTGATGGGTAGATAGCATTGTGGGGACCATTTCTTGACTGCACTTCATTCCTTCCTGTGACTCATGACATTAGCCACCATTGTCAAGTTCACAGAGAGGCTTCTGACTTAGTGGACCAGTCAGCCGATAGGGCTTCGTCATGAAACACACAAGCTCAAATTCTCTCCCAGCATCTTATATGAATGTCACCCAAATGATGAAGCTACAAGAATGATGCAGAGCCAAGTCCAACACAGGAGCTTCCTTCTCTTTCCATGAGAAGGCCCAGCAGACAGCTGGGAATATTGGGACTGGAAAGAAAAAGTAGATTCTTCACCACCACACTGAGGATGGAAAAACTGATGCTTAGGGAGGCCAATAATTTAACATCACAGTGAACCCCTAGTGGACAGGGAACAGGTCTGGGTTTTCAATGATGATGGAAATCAACAGAAACTCAGGACCCATTTGTGGGATGGTGGGTGGATAGTAAGCTGGATGGATGGCTAGATGGGTAGAAGGATGAGTGTGGGAAGGTGGGTGTGTGGAAGGATGGATGTGTGGAAGGATGGGTGTGCAGAAAGATGGATGTGTGGAAGGATGGATGGGTGGAGGAAGAGATGTGTGGATGGATGAGTGAGGGATGGATGGAAAGAAGGATGGATGTGTAGAAGGACAGAAGTGTGACTGTATTATATGTGTGTGGATGGATGGATGAATCGACGTGTGTATGAATGGGCAAAAGGATATGTATATGCATGAATACTTGCTGGGAGGATATGTGTGAATGACGGATTGATGGATGTATAGAAGGACGGATATGTAGAAGGATGGAAGTGTGGATGGATGAATGTGTAGATGGCCAAATAGATGATGAATAGATATGTGACTTGATGGATGCATGTGTGAGTGGATGTGTGGGTGGATGGATGTGAATATGGAAGAAAAGATGATGGATGGATGTGTGGAAGGTGAATGTGTAGATCTATGGATAGGTGATGAGTGGATAGATGTGTGGATGGATCTGTGAAGAGATGGAGGTGTGGAAGATGGATGTGTAGATTAATGGATAAGTGAAGACTTAATATGTGAATGGATAGACGTGTGGATGAATGTATGGATGTGTGTGGGGATGGAAGTCTGGATGTATGTATAGAGGGATGGGTATATGATGGATGACTGTATGGGTAAATGATGGAATGACAGATGTATGAATGAATAGGTGAATGGATGTATGGATGGGTAGATGATGGCTGTGTGGGTGAATACTGGATTGATGGATGTGTGGATGGATGGATGTGTGAAAGGATGGATGTGTAAATATACGTTGGATGGATGATTGTATGGATGTATGGATGTGTCGCTATATGGATGTCTAGAAGGATGAATAGATGATGAATGGATATGTGGACTAAATGTATGGATGGGTGGATGTATAGTAGGATGGCTGTATCAAAGGACAGATGCATAGAAGGATGGATGTGTAGAGGGATGGAAAGATGATGGATTGATGTGTGGAGAGATGGATGTACTGATGAATGGATAGACGATGAATGGATGTGTGGAAGGAAGATATGTGGAAGGATGGAAGTGTGGGTGGGTGATTGTGTGTGTGGATGCATGAGTGAATGAATATATGGATTAATGGCTAAATGATTAATGGATTTGTGAGCATGTGGGTGTGTGGATGGGTGGATATATGAATGCATGGATTTGTCAATGGATTCATGTATTGATGGATGAACATGTAGAAATATGGATGTGTAGATGAATAAGTGTGTAGATGGGTGAATAGATGATGGATGGATGTGTGGTGGGATGGATGGATGGATGGATGGAAGGATGGATGAATGCGTGCATGGAGAGATGTTTGATGAATGAACAGATGATGGATAGATGTATGGATGGTTGGATGATAGATGATGAATAGATGTGGGGCAAGACAGATGTGTGGAAGGATGTGTATGTATGAATATATATGTGGAAGGATGCTTGGGTGGATGGATGTGTGGAAGGATGACTGTTGGGAGGGATGATTGATGGACAGATGTGTGAATAGATGATGTGCACATGGATGGATGGATGGATGGGTGGAGGGGTAGATGCAGTGATTGGAATGAGAATATCTCCCATATACTCCAAGTATTTGGACATTTTGTTCCCAGTTGTTGACTGTTTTGGGAAGTCTTAGGAGGTGTGCCCTTGTTGGGGGAAGCATGCCGCTGGGGGTGGGTTTTAAGAACTCTTAAGTCTTGCCAGATTTCCAGTTACTCTCTGTTTTTTGTGCCTGCTTGAAGATGTGATCCCTTAACTTTTTGCTTCCACCACCATGCATTCTCTTATATTATGGTCTCTAACTCTCTGGAAACTTTAAATAAATTCAACCTCTATGAGTTGCTTGGATCCGTGTTTTTATCACAGCAACAGAAAAGTAACTAATACAGAAGTTGGTATCAGAGACTGGGCTGTTGTTGTGAAGAATCTGATCATGTGAGTTTTGGAAGGAATGTGGAAGACTTTGGATATTTGGACTAGGGAAGTGGTTGAATACTATAAACAGAGTTTAATGGACTGTTCTTGTAGGAGCCTGGAAGAAAGTAGCACCAAGAATAAAGTAGTTCCAGGGGGAATGAGGGCTGAAGCAACAACTGGGTTATTTTGGCAGAGCATCTGTCTGCCTTCTGCCCACAGCCTAAGAGTTTACTGGAAGCTAAGTTGAAAAGTAATATACTAATTTCTTTGGCAAAGGAAATTGCAAGACTTATAAATGGTGACCTGGCTATAAATGTGAATAATATTATGCAGGTATACAGTAAAAAGAACAAGGAGGAAGAAAGAAATGCCAAATGTACAGTCTGGATTGAAAAAGAGTACTAGGAAGCTTAATTACCTTTGAGCCAAGGCTGAAGGAGAGGCCCTTTTTGATAAGGAGATTAAAGCCATTAAAGATAGGCCTCTAGATTTGCACTGGAACAATGGAAGGAGTACCTTCAGGGAAAGACTAAAGACCCAGCTAAATCATCAACTTATGAAAAGGATATGTCAGATAGGTTTTCTGAACAGAGAAAACCACAGCATAGAAAAGCCTAATGTGGATAAAGCAAGTTAAGGTCCATCCCAGGCTGGCAGTGGAACTTGATAATATCATTCATGCTTGTTTTAGAGACATGAACAATGCAACAGTGAAGGGAGTCATTGGTTCTTCCTCCATGGTTTCATAGAGTCACCAAGGCCAGGCAGTATGTAGCAAAGGCATCCTTGCATAAAGAAGGTCCTAACAGGCCATGGCATGAAGCTGTGAAGATGAAGCCTGGTTGACAGTGGAGATCCCAAGATGCTAAAGCTATGATACATCTGCCAAGGACATCTGCATACAGAGAGTGGTACCAGCCCAAGAGACGTATGTTACACCTAGAAAACCTGGAGGGACTAAGCCATCTAAGCCCCTTGGATGTAAAGTTCCAGAAGTAGGACATGGACCTGCTCGGTTTATTGATTTCCCTGCTGGCTTTTGGGCTTATTTTGGTCCAGTATTTCCTCAGACTGCCCCCATTCTTCCCTTTTGGAGTGGGAATGCATATTCAGTTCCATCGTGTGTTGAAGGTATGTAATTTGTCTTTTGATTTTACAGGGGCTTACAGTTAAGAGATTGCCTTGACTCTCAGTTTTGAATTGTACATAGATGGTAAAGACTATGGAGAGTTTTGAAGGTGAACTGAAAATATTTTGAATTTTATATGGTCACGAGCCTGTGGGACCTAGGGAGTGGAACGTGATGATTTGAATGAAAATGTCCCCTCAATCTCCTAGTGTAGGGCATTTTGTTCCCAGTTGGTGGCAAGGTTGGGGAGGTTTTAGGAGGTGTGGCCTTGCTGGAGGAAGCACATCGCTGGGGGCCAGCTTTGAGAGTTTTGAAGCCTTCTGGATTTCCTGTCTCTCTCCTTCCCATGACTACTTGAAGATGTGATTGCAGAACTTTTTGCCCCAGCAACTTCCTGCTGCCACACGGCCCTCATCATTATATACTCTTCCTTGGAACCTGAAGCCCAAATCTTCCTTCTATAAGTTGCCTTAGCCAGGTGGTCTTATCATAGCAACAGAAAAGTAACTAATACAGTGGATTTGTTTAAGGATAAATGTGTGAATGGAAAAGATGGATATATAGATGTATGAGTATGTTGATGGATGGCTATGTGGAGGAATGGATGTGTGAGGGGAGGGGTGTGTGTACAGATGGGTGTGTGGATAGATGATTGTGTGAAGGAATGGATGTATGGAGGAATGCATGTGTGGATAGATTGATGAAAAGATTATGAATAGGTGTGTGGGTGAATGATTGATTGATTGATGTATAAAGGAGGTATTGTGAATAGATGGATGGATAGAGGACAGATAGATGATGGATGGATGTGTAGACAGATAGATGTGTAGGTAGATGGATTTGTGGAAAGGTGTATGTGTGGAAGGAAGTATGTGTGAAAGAATGAATGTGTGGGTATTTGGATATGTGGGTGGGCATATAAAATAATAGATTGTGGATGGATGGATTGATGGATGTGTGGG
Organism: Eospalax fontanierii; assembly: GCA_035773235.1. Taxonomy (NCBI): domain Eukaryota; kingdom Metazoa; phylum Chordata; class Mammalia; order Rodentia; family Spalacidae; genus Eospalax; species Eospalax fontanierii. The sequence continues at coordinate 69,448,363 of CM069529.1, read as the reverse complement.
TAGATGAATTTGTGGAAGAATGTGCGTGTATAAGGATGAATGTGTAGACAGACTGATGTGTGGAGGGAGAGATGTGTGGATGGAGAGATGTGTGGAAGGGTGGATACGAGGATGGATTAACAGATGACTGATACAGGTGTGGAGAATGAGTGAGTGTGGAAGGATATACGTGTGAATCAGTGGATGGATCAATGTGTGGAAGGATGGATGCATGCAAGACTGGTGTGTGAATGTGAATTAATGAATGTGTGGAAGGATGAAGGTATGGATGAATGGGGTTTGGAATTATGGATGTGTGGATGGATGGATGTGTGGAGGGATGAATATGTGGATGGATGGATGTGTAGATAAACGCATAAATGATGTATGTATGTATGTATGAATCGATATGTGGATGGATGGATATGTGCAGGGATGGGCATTTAGATGAGTGTATGTATATAGTAATGGATGGTTAGTGTATGGGCATGTGGATGGGTGGATGGTTGGAAAGATAAATGTGTGGAAGGGCTAATACATAGAAGGGTAGATACATTGTAGGACGGGTGTGTGGATAGATGAATGTATAAATGAATAAAAAGATGATGGATGAATGGGTAGATGGATAGATAAATGTTAGATATTTGTGTAGGTGATGATGGATTGATGAGTGGGTGGATGTGTAGAAGAATGGATGTGTGGAAGGATAGACATGTGGAATGGATGGATGCTTCAGTGGATGGATGGATGATGGATGTGTGTGTGGATAAATCTGTAGATTAATGAATAGGTGATAGATGGATATACAAATGGATGAATGTGTGGTGGGATGGATGTATAGATGGATATTTGGATTTGTGATTGTGTGGAAAGATGGATGTTTGGATGAAGGTGTGCATGAACAGATCTGTAGGTGGATGGATAGGTGATGATGGATATATGGATGAATGGATGGATGACTGGTGAATGTATGGTGGGATAGATGTGTGCAAGGATGGATATGTGAATGGATGGATGTTTTGATAGATGGATGTGTGGAATGGATTGATTTGTGGAGAGATGGATGTGTGGAAGGATGGCTACGTGGATAGATGATAAATGTATTTGTGGAGTGATGGATATGTGCATGGATGGATGGATGTGTGGAAGATAGGATGAACGGGTGGATGTCTGTGTGGATTGATGGATGTGTAGAAAGGTGGATGTATGGAAGGATGGATATGTGGATACAAAATGGATGCGTAAATAGATGTGTGGATGTTTGGAAGAATGGATGTGTGGATGGATGTGTAGATGCAGTAATAGATGATGAATTGATGCGTGGCGAGATGGATGTGTGGAATGATTAATGTGTGGAAGGTTGGCTATGTGGCTGGATGAATGTGAAAATGGAAGGATAGATGATAGAAAGATGTGTGGATGAATGACTGTTGGATGGTCAAGGGACGGATTCAAGGGAAAGTGTGTAATTGGGCACAAAATAAGGCAACTCAAAATAGAGAAGGAGTAGTGAGTACTTGGTACCCTGTGTCTGATGACTTCGGGTGAGTGACTGTCATCACCTCCCACTGCCGCCATCATGTTGCATGACTCTGAGTGTGGTTTGGATGGAGGATGGAAGTGTGATGTCGTTTCCAGCCTACAGGAGCTGCTGTTAAGGTGGTTCCCTTTGTGTCTACAAACTATCTCTGCTTTTGCTGGCTTCTGCCTCCCCTACCCAGCCTGGAGCCTGCCCACATAGGTACTTTCCTGGGTCCTCACAACAGGGTTGGGCAGGAGGCATTGCAAGCAACCTAGCAACTGGGAGACAGCTGTGGAGAAGTCACCACCAGGGGGATGTGGCCGAATTTCTAGACACTGTAGATGCCACACAAGAGATTTTCTACATGGTTTATACCTGAAGACTCTGAGTCTCAGAGAAGGTGATACCTGACTTGAGGCCACACAGCAGCGACACAGCCCACTGTCTCTTTTGGGAAACTTAGGTCTGGGGAGCAGAGAAAACATAGAGGTGGCCCGGGGCAGAGGGCAGGCAGGGCACTCTTGAAGCCTGTCTGCCAATGCTATGTTTCCTTGAGGTTGTATTTGAGCAGAAAGTCTGCTGACCTCAGAGAGGCCAATGGATGCCAAGTCTCACTGAATGGCCATTCCTGGGATCTGCCACAGGTGACTACACTACAGTGGAGGTATTGCCCTGGGGAGCAGGTGGCACACAGTGGTAAGCCCAGAGGGTAGCCCCAGAGGATGTGGTAATGCTAATGACCCCATCTGCGAGGCCCCGTCTGACTTATCTCCAGTTGAATTTTCATTTGGCTTCAAACACATCTCAGAAGAAATAACAGAACAAAGGAGAAAACTGTTGCTATTGTCAGCTGCATGAAGAGCCAGTGTGCATGGGAAAGTCATGGTCTCCCAAAGGCCCACCCAGCAGTGAGTTACCCTGGGCACTGGAGGGCCCTGTGTGAACCGGTGAATTGTTAACTTCCTGTTAGGGTCTTTCTGGGTGAGATACGTGCATGTGAGCTCCACCATAGTCTGGCAGCGTGGGAGTGTGTATGGCAGCACACACCCGAAGCCCCAACATTTGGGAGACTGAGGCAGGATGACGGAAAGCTTGAAAGCAGCTTGGGCTGCAGAGTAAGACACAGGTCAAAAAGGCACATGAATCTTGCGGCACCTCTTCAGATGCCACACTCTGTTTTATAGAAGGAAACTGAGTCTCAGAGCATCTAAGGTGCACCCAGGGTCTCTGGAGCCTTGAAAACGAGGCTCTGATGCTGTCTACACTGTGTTGCTTCCCCCAGCATCTGTGGATCTCCTCCCAAACACAGTGGATGAGGGGTTAGGCCTGCAGAAACAGGAAGGTAGGACCGGGAAAACATCTGGTGGCTGCTGCGGAAACCCCAGATCTGCTGCCAACTTGCTGAGATGCCTCTCTAAGGACTCAGTTTCCCTAAACATGACACGGGGCCAAGAATGGATCAAACTGCAGAGTTAGTGTCTGTGGTTATTTGGGACTGGAAAGTCATTAATTTGGGTGACTCTGAGGGCCCGTGCCAGTGGCCTGTCCCTTTTCTGCAGGGTCCGAACACTCCCACCTCCAGGAGCACTTGGTAGCTTCTCCCAGCCCAAGTTAAACAGACCCACCCAGCTGCCTCAAACACTACAGAAATCACTGGCAACAGGGCAGAAAACCCAATTATTCTCAGCTGTTACACTGTTTAATTTAATATTTCCAGCAAGTTCCTTGAGCCTGTGCCTGAGAACAAATGCATATTTGTCTCGCACCACGCACCACAGAGACTGTCCCCTCTGATGAGGTCATCTGTGAGTGCCCACTGCTCAGTTTTACAGGAAGAGACACCAGGAGCCAGGGGGCTTTGCATGACAGGCCGGGTGGGGACAGACAGCAAAGCGATGGGATGTGGCGTGACGTCTGCCCTCCAGAATTCCAGGACAAAGAGGCTGGGCAGAAACCAGGTCACAGAGGGTGTGGCACTCCGTGGGTTCCCACGACTCGTGCGTGAGTGTGTGCGTGTGTGTGTGTGTGTGTATGTGTAGAGGTCAGAAGGCAATGGAGTCAGGTGTCTGCTTCTAGCCTTTATTGCTCTCTATCTTAGTGTTTGAGACACATTCTAAGCCTACAGCTGTTGACTGGCTGGGCAGCTGGCCAAGAAGCCCAGGGCTCCTCCTGCCTCTGCCTCCCACGCTGGGGGTTGCAGGTGTGTATGTACCACACCTAGTGTTTCATGTGGGCTGATGGTGATAGACCTCTAGCCCAGTCCCTGATCTCTGTGTTTAAAGCATTAAAATGGGTAATACAAATCATCATTCACAATCATTAAAGAAAAACACAATAAACAGTGACCAAGAAGAAAGCTAATGGGGGGGAGGGTGGCAGGTGGGGGTGGCTCTCGCCTCTGCATTGGCTCGCAGCTGAGAGAGCTGCTGGCTGCTGGACTGAGATCCATTATTTAAATTCCAGGGACCAGCAGTGTTTGAACTTCAGATTGGGGGATATCCGCACATCCACGGTGAGAAGTCTGGTGGATGGGACCCTCAGCCAAGCACAGAATTCACTTCGTCCACACTGTATTCCCATGGCCCGAAGGCTACTTTGTAGGGTATTTTTCGCACACCCACGTTTTAACCGGGAGCTGTCCCTCACCGCCGGGCTGGACTTTCCCACCTGTGACTTCAGGTCAGGGCTCAAACATTTCTGGTTTGAGGACAGTTTGGATTTTTAATTTTAGGTTAGAGCTCCCCAGTCTCATCTTCTTATATGGTTTATAAATCCAAACACATTTGTGCACACACTATCGCACTGTGTGTGCTAATTTAAGTTTTATTTTACTTCGAAATAACTTCAGACTCCCAAAAAAGTTGCAAGAAAACTTACAGTGCACCCTTCACCCAAGTTCCCCCCAGAACAACACCTCAGGAGACCTCCCTGCCTCACTGTAGCAGGGAAGTCCCTGGTCCCACTTCATTCTGCTCCCCCTACTCCCAGGATCATGGGCTGTTGTTTTAAGCTGTTGAGGTTAAATCCTGGTTCTTCTCTCCCCCCATGGGAACTCGGCCTGCAGACAGCTCCTCGTCTGTAACATGTACTCTGAGATGGGACACCCACCTTGGGGGGATGTACACTCTGTGAATCAAATGATACCTCATGCGTCCAGTGCATTACCACACAATGTGTTTAAACAGTACATGATTTGTGTTGTCCTTCCAAATCCCACAGGCTTGGGGACATGCCTGACAGGCCAAAGAGACCCCGGGGAGGTGGGTACAAACTGGAACTCCTGCTTCCCTAGCTCCCAATAACTGAAGTGGTTCATTTAACAGCCACTCACCATAAAGTCTATACATAATATTTGGTTTGAAAAAAAGTGAGATTTTTGGATTTTTTTTAAAGGAAGGAAGTTCAAAGGTTGAACAAAAAAGTCTTCCTGATTCTAAACGCACCATGGCTTGAGGAACAGAGACCCAGAGCTGTTCTTCTCTGTCCCTCCACCTCTCAGCTGTCTCCCTGTGTCAGAAATGCAGATCGCTTCTAACTGGTTACCAAGGGCAGGGACTGAGAAGAAGGCACGGTCACACGTCTCTTCCTGTATGTTATCCTTGGGTTTTCCTAAGATAAATAATTTGAAGCAGAATTTCAGGTTACTTGGAGAGGTCTGATGAAAGAAGTGGCTGTCCCTGTCCCATGAGTGGGGGTGCTGGGGTGCTGGGGACACCCCTTACAGGGACAAGATGGTTTCACACAGGGTCTCTCCCCTATGCTCATGTTTACCTGGGCTATTTTTCTGAATTCTCTCACAGTTGGTTATGGTGGGAATTTTCTTCCCATTTTACTGATGAGGAAATGGAGGGTACCGATCCTGAAGTCACCTACGTCAGCCTACAAGCTCCCGGCAGAGCTTGCTTGGTGGTTCCAGCTACAGCTGGGCTTCCTCTTTTCCCTCTTCCCTGAGCTCCACAGAGGCAGAGAAACCACTTTGGGAGTCATTTCTTTTGAATGAACCACCACACAGCATCTCTCCCTGCCTCCATTCTCCAGTGTGTAACCTGGGGGACAGGGAACAAGGGTGTAGCCTGGTACTATGACTGGTAAAACGGCATCTTCCTGCAGTACATGGATCCTGAGAAGCGATCTGCTGTGCTCTTAGCCGTGTGCAAAAAGCCTCCCTCAGACTGTCATGTCAGGGTTAACTTAAGAGTCCTCTTACCCGATCAGCTAAGGACCTATCTACCCATCACAGCCCCCAACATTTATTAGACTCTTGTTGTATGTCAGATCGTCGACCGAACACTTCATAAATATGGCACCCCTTCAGTCACGTGCTCCAGTGTGGGGAGGAAATGACTGATGGGGAAAGTGGGCTGAAGGGCCCCCATCTTTCAGACACCTCTCATTGACTGGGCCTCCCTGGAGGCTGGGGTTCAAGGATCCCCTTGCACAGCTTGGGCTCCACAGGAACAGAAGATGGAAATAGGCATAGAGAGGCCCATAGGAGGAACCTCAAACTGAGGGGTGGAGAGTCAGGGTGCCAGTGAGCAGGAGCCTAGGGAAGCAGCTACCCCCACAGGCCAGTGGCCCCCCCATAATCCTGTCCCCATTCCAAACTCCACCCCGGACCCAGGCTGAGGGTCAAACCCTCCTTATCTCCATCATTATCCCATCAGCTGGGGGCTGTCATTAGCCCCCAGCGCTGAACAAAGGCCCCTGGCCCAGGCGACTGCAGCCACCGGGCTAATTAATTGGATTAATGGCAGAGCAGCTCACAGAGGCTGCGGGATCCCTCAATGAGCTCCACACCAGTCCCCCGGAGTCACTGGGATAGGAGAGGAAAATTGAGTTAAAATGGAGGAGATGGCGGCATTCATTAGCCCGCCCACCCTCTGAAGTCGCTGCTTAATAAGCAAGCTATTAATATGGAAATCAGCACCGATGTGGAAAAAACAAGTGTGAGCCTCCTCCCCTAGTTTTGGAAACTGGGTCTCAGGCAGCTGCGTCCTGAAGAGGTGGAGGCTGGTAAGCAGGCACAGGTCTCAGGGAGAGGGAGCTGGGGGCTCAGAGTCAGAAATTAATTAAAAACTGTGGCAGGGGCTCTGTGCACCTTTATCAGGCATAAACACCTTCTAGATTTCATGTGGCCAAGTAAGGAGTGGGGCTCCCTTACGCCAGGCTCCAGGGGCATCTTGGGCTGGATATTCCTATCTGTTTGTCTTCTTGATAGGAACATGGGCCAGGTGAGAGCTCACTGTAGAAAACCAGGAAGCCACTCTTGTTAAAGTTTCTAGATTGAGGATCAGAGGCCAAAGCAAAGACATGGCTGAGGGTCTCCTCAAGTGGGGTCTCTGCGTCCAAGCAACTGTTTCCTGGATGAAGAAGAGTGCTCATTTTAAATCAACTTATTTCTTAATCAATGACTGTGATATGCTTTAAATATCAAAGGATAGAGGAAGGAAGAGACAGAGGAAGGGATGGAGGGGAAGAAAGAAGGAGAAAGGAAGACCCAGAGGAAGGAAGGGAGGAGGGAGGGAAAGAGAGAAGGGAGAAGGAGAGTTCCGCCATCCCCAGCCTGGCTGCATTCTGGTCCCATTAGGTGCCAGAATCAAAGAAGCCACCAGCGAAGCCATCACCTGCAGGGACACCCTCCTGGAGAAGGGAACCTTAGCTGGTTGGCTGATGTGGGGCAACCTGGGCCTGATCACACTAGGACATGTGGGCGCTGAGTGCAGTAGAGCACATTGCATTGAGCTCTACTTTGTGTGTGATGTCTCCAAATGAGGGACCAGGACTTACCTTGGTGTTCAGGAAGCAGCGTTGTAGTCCCCACAGTGCCTTGTCCTGGTGGCCTGTGCTGAGCCATGCTGAGAAGCTCTGTGGTGGTTTGAATGAGAAATGTTGTCTGTCCCCTATAGGCTCATGTATTTGAACACTTGGTCCCCAGTTGGTGGCGCTGGTTAGGGAAGTTATGGGACCTCTAGGAGGTGCAGCCTTGGTGGAGGAAGTACGTCACTGGGGGATGTCTCTCTCTGCTTCCTGCACGCATTGAGATGTGAGCTCTTAGACCCCCCTTGCTTTTATCTGCTCTCCCTCTAGGAGTCAAATAAACTGATCTATACGTTGCTTTTGGTCATGGTGTTTCATCACAGCAGCAGGAAGTAACTAACACGAGTGATCCACAGAGGTGGCTTTGTCATCAGGCTGGCCCATTCCCGGAGTGGCAGAGCAGGGCCAGACAGGAAGACACAAACCTCTGCACCCAAGCACCTTCTCCACATCAGGTCTGGCTCGGAGGCACCGCTTCCCTCTCTTCAGACTCTGAGTGACTAAGGCTGTTCACTGGAATCTTCATGGGATGTTGAGCAGGGCTCTTGCCATGTCTCGCTTATGCCAGGCGAGGGGAGCTTAGAGGAGCCTGCACAGTTAAGTTTTGGGCACTCAAGGGATATCACAGTGGAGAGTGGAGAAATGCTGAGGCCAAGGAAAGTGCGCAAAAATTACATGCATATCACATGCAAAATGGCAGCTGTGAACAATGTGAGATGGATCGGCTTCTGCTCCCCAGGTCTGCAGTTTAGGTCATGAGCCACTTTATAGACGAGGGCCCAAGGTTCCTAAGCATTAGTCATGGGCCTGAGGTTGAGGTCTGCACTCCTCAGGGCAAGGCAGAAGAATTCAACTCGAAACCTCCTGGTCTCAGTCCTAGATTCCTCCATCATCTATAGGAAGCACAGTCACTTCTTTCCTCTCCGCCACCAACCTTAACTACTTTCACAAAGGACAGGCTCATCTATCCCACACCCATGTGCCAGGCCTGATGTGGAGAAGGTGCTTGGGTGTAGGAGTTTGTGTTTTCCTATCTGTCCCTGCCCTGATACTCAGGGAATGAGCCAGTCTGTTCCTGTTCCTAGTACCAATGCAGCACCTGGCCTATGCAAGTGCCCAATGAGTGCTTGAAGGATGGGTGGATGAATGGGTGGATAGATGAATGTATGAGTGGATGAATATATGTATGTATATATGTATGTATGGATGGATGGATGTATGGATGGATGGATAGATGGTTGGGTTGTTGAATGAATAGATCATGGATGGATGAGTGGATGAGTGGATGAGTGGATGGTTGGGTGGATGGATAGATGGATGGAATTATGGCCAGTCAGACAGGCTGAGAATATAAATGGCTGAGTCTATAAATGAATGGTGGTGAATGACTGGTTGGTTAGTCAATGTGTGGTTGGTGGCTAGGTAGATAGCTGGTTAGTTGGGCAGGTGGCTAGATCAAGTACACAAGTCACTGCATCTTTGAGATTCTAAGGAAGGTGATGCTGGGTTCACTCTAGTACATGGTGCTCAGGTTCTGACCTCGCACAGCCTTTCCCACCCATCTGCCACCCCCAGCTCACTGCAGCATCGTGTTAAACAGTCTGATAAGCCCCGCAATAAAGATTCAACTTCATGGAGCCCAGGGTCTGCTAAGGACAGCCAAGGACAGGTCTTACTTTCCCTCAGCACGGTTAACGCATCCGGATCCGCTTCTCCACACAGCTTTGGAGATGTCGTCCGAAGGCCCCTTCCCTCGTGTTGGATCAGTTCTGTCTCTGCAGTTAGCAGTGGTGGCCGAGCCAGCAAATAATATCTCAGATTGTTCCACAAAGTCCTAAGGGCAGCAATAGTCACTTCTCATAGCCTTAGAGAGCCTCGAAGGGCCCAGAGACCTGGAGCTGGAAGGGGTGGAGACAGAGAGCCTGCCATGTGGCAGGGGCCTCTGCTCTCAGACCATGGAAGACAGCTGAGGTCATTCCCACCCAACTCTGAATGGAGTCCCCTCTGCAACCCCAGGGATTTCAGTGTAGTCAAGAGCGAAACACACTGGGGAGAATCAACCCCCCAAGGACCCAAAGTCCTAGGACCCTTAGAGACTGGCAGGCCTCCTCCCCAATGGGGTAGCAACAGAATCAATGCCCTGTGGGCCTGGTGTATAGTAGGTGATGAGGAAATCACATCCAACACCAAGGCAGAGAGGAAATGCCTCTGATTATAACACAGCCTGGAGGTCATCATAAGATGGATCTGAACCTTAGAGAGCAAGGCCAGACCAATCCTTAGACTCAGTGGAGATGTGATGGGAGGACAGGAGGTGGATGCAGGCAGTTTGAACCCATTTCTGTATCTGTACCGACTTGTGTTGTAAGCTGGGTGACGTCACCTTGCATCCTTGACCTCAGTTTCCCTCTCAGTAATGGGGTTCACTTTACTCTCCAGATGCCCCATTGGAAGAATCTCCAAAACCAAATAGGATCAGAGCAGCAGCAAATGCATGCAGAGGAAGCATTGATTTCAAGGGCACAAGAGATGCTAGACTGAAGGTGACAGGGAGGGAAGCTGAGGCTTTGCGCTATGTAGGAGGCTGAGAGTCCCGGGACAGAGGGCCCATTGGTGAAGGTACGGGCCTCAGGTGCAGTAGGGATCCCAGTATATTGGAGATGCCAGCACCGTGGGATGACCACTGCGGGCAGAAACAGAGGTGGAGTGGAGCCACCTGAGCCTAGGAGACAAGCTGCAGGCGGCGGGCCCGAGAAGTGCAGTCGACTGAGGCCTTTGGAGCCCAGAAGGTCATGAGTGAATCCTAGATGCTGCACATTAAGCTTTTCATGGTTGGGTTTTGGCTTTGCTACCATCTGATTATAACCCTGCCCTGGTTCTTCTCTCTCATTTTGGGTTGGCAGGAGCCCACACTTAAGAGACTTTGGATATCTCAAAGAGATATTGAACTTTTAAAGCATTGGAATTTTTTAAGACTGGGACTTTTAAATTTGAACTATTTTGTATTGTGATACTAACATGAGCTCTTGGGAACCAGGAAAGGCTATAGTTTAGCAGTGACGGATTTGTGTGTCAAGTTGACAAGGGGTGGCATCGTGATGGTTATTCCTAGATGACAACTTGACACACCTGGGAGGAGGAACCTCAACTGAAGAAATCTCTCCATTAGACTGACCTGTGGCCATGACTGTGGGGCATTTTCTGGATTGCCAGTCTGCAGTATTCTGGGCTTCAGCTCCTGCCTCCAGGTTCCTGCCTTGAGTTCTTTCCCTGGCTTCCCTCAGTGATGGACTGAGTTGAAAGCCAAGTGAACCCTTTCCTCCCCAGATTGCTTTTGGTTGTCCTGTTTATCACACCAACAGAAGTAGCTGAGACAGGCATCTTACAGGAAGGACAAGGACTTGCCTGTGGTTTAAAGCAAGAACAAGAACGTTGGGTCACAGATCTGTCCATCCGTAAGACAGATACTAGAATTAACTCACAAGACTGAAAATCAGACAAGCCACCTGTTGAGGCAGAGGCGCCACTGGCTTCTTTTGCTGCTGATGTGTAGAATGCTAGGGTCACCTTGGGAAACACAGAGCCCTGCCTGTGACTCAGCAGTCCAGTGCCTCAGTATTTACCAAGAGTCATAAAATGCATCACAGAAGTGAGCGTTTCCCAGCAGTCTCCTTTTGAGTAGCCTGACTGGAAAATGGCCCTGTGGCCACCAACTAGCACACAAAGAAGGGACTCTGGCAGACTTGTGTAATCCTATGTTGAAGTGACTAAGACAAATTTCTGGCACCGGTAGCCACAGGTCCCATCTCCGAATCTGTACGTTAAGTGATCCTCGGACCCAAAGCATTCAAATTCTGTGGTTCTCCTAAGAAAGGTTCTAGAACCAACTGTGGCTGTCTGGGGCAATGAAGGGTCTGGGCTACCCCCTGTCACTTTTTGGCAAAACTGTGCACATGTACCTGAGCTGCATGCATTTCAGTCCATCCGCGAGCTCCCTGTGCAAGCTGCAGGAGGATAATGATACTGAAACTGAAGATCACATCTGTACCACCCCTCCCCCGTGGGCTCAGGAAACATCTCCAAATATGGGCAGAAAGACTGTAAGAATCCTCCTTGGGGAGGACAAGGGCTAAATGGTGTCTTTGAAAGATGATAGGACAGCTGCACCTATGAGCTCACAGTAACTGTGGTTGCCTGGACAAAACTTCCACAAGATCAAGACAGTGTGGAGGGTGGAGAGGCTCACAGGCCCCGTGTAGCCTGAGGAGCTACGGACAGATAATGGCTTCTGGGGGAGGAAACTGAGGGAGCTATTGACAGTTGACAGCTGGTTTTGTGGGGAAGGGAGAATCAGTTTTCTTTAAAGGTGTGGCCCCCGCCTGCTGGGTCCCAGCGCTCCAATGGATGGCCCCACACCCAGGGGGGCATGGGAACCACAGGCTGGACTCTGTGGATTATTAAAGAAAAAAAAAGGACATGAAGTTTCAAGAAGAGGTAGGAGGTAGTCTGGGAGAAGTTAGGGAGGAGTGGGGAGTGGGTATGATTCATTGTATGCTATATGAAATTGATATGAATTAATAAAAATACCTTATTAAAAATAGTCAAGATGGAAGGACAGGGCAGACATCCTGAAGCAGGGTAGAAATGCTTCCTGTGGGACCAACAGGTGACTGAGACTGCCAGTGGGATCCTTGCCCTGTAGACTCTGTGGGTCCTCCCGCTCATATGTAGAAGACAACAGAAGACCCAGTTCTCAGATGAGAAAACTCAAGCCAGAAAGACTTTCCAAACTGGTCTTTAGGGGACTTTCAAATTGTCGTTCCAGGTTTTGATTCTCTCTGCTCTCCTCTGCCACAGTTGTCATCGCAGAGTTGGGAACGGGTGGATCCTACCACCCTTCCCATCTCACAGAAAGCAAAACTGAGGCCTGCAGAGGCACAGAGGCAGGATTGACTCCATGAATAGCGTCGTAAATCTGACATGATGCTCACCTTGTGCTTCAGGGGTAAAGGACTGGACGGAGGCAGAGCCTGTGAGACCCATGGCTATAAAATTCACAGGTTATGAGCACTTTAAAATCCAAAACTTTAAGTTGAGGGTGGTGCTTGTTGGTTCACACCAGGGAGTTAAGGCAGAAGGATTGCCATGAGTTAGAGACCAGCCTGGGGTATAGTCTGAGATCCTGTCTCAAAAACTTAATAATTCTAATGACAATAATATTCAAAGTAATTTTTAAAATAATTCTGTCCTGCCTTTAGTAAAAGAAGAGATGAAGCAATTTGGTGAGTCCTTCCCCTTCCCCAAAACCCTCATCCCTTAGAAAGCCCCTCACAGCCCCCAGGCACTTCGGAGCGATGGAGCCATCAACGGACAGTGTGGCCAGAGTGTCAATCATCTGGCAGAGTTCCAAGGCGGTAAAACAAGAGGCGGACCGACATCAGCCTGCGCTGGCTCAGCCGTGGAGCCCATTGGGCAGAAAGGGCAGGCTCAGATTAAAGCCACCAGTCCCGCATTAGCCCATCTTGGCCTCACTAAGGCTCATTAAGCCCTGAAAATCCCTTTTATGGTGTTTAGGACGCCTCGGGAGGCCTGGGCTGGGTAAATATTATCCCACCATTAAATCCTGCCACCAGGCCACCAGCAACAAGTAGCATATGCCGTGGCTATGAGTGGGGACCTAGGGGCCAGCAAGTGTCCAAGAGTCAGGCCTCAGGCCGGCAGTTGGGAGCCTGAATCTCTGGGGTTGCCTCTTGGACCTGCATAATGGGGCCCTGGAGGCCCATGACCTGAGCCAGGAATCAAATGCCCCGTGGGGAACAACTTAGGGCAGGGCTTGCTGGAGACAGCTGGGCTGCCTCAGAGCCTGTCCGCCTTGGTGTGGCCTCACAGGTCAGGCCCACTGCAGATGAGTGACCACCCCAGCCGGAGCCATCTTCCTTCAGTGTCCTCCTGTGGCCCATACAGCGGATGCACGTGGACCCTGCTGCCCCCATGGGTGCTGGATGGATGTCTCTTTTTCCTTCTTGAAGTCTAATCAATGTATCCTTTTAAGCTGATTTGCAGGTTGGGGGTTGCCGTGTTAGTTGGTGGAGGACTGGCGTGGACAGTCAATGCAGTGTTAGCTGGCGGAGGACTGGTGCGGAGTGTCAATGTCCTGTAACCTCATGGTGAACCCAGTGCTGCAGTCATGCAGGAGAGAGGTGACAGCCCCGACCCCTGGAGGTCACAGTCTTCGGGGGACAGGAGTGATAGACCCTCACACTCTGGTTTGACAGATCTGGTGTGGCAAGTGCTGGTACATGGGTGCTCAGTCATGGGCCCTGGCCTGAACTCTGCTCGACAGGCAGTAATTACTCAGCTAACACCATCTCTTTCTCTGCCTTTTTGGGGAGCTGAGATCTAGCTCACTTCGCAGCTGTATCTCCTTCTCTGGGCTTCAGATTCCTTATCTGTAAAGAAAGCTGATCTGAAGGTCTGCTCCCTGGAGTTGTGAAGGGTGTTTGATACACAGCTGATGATGACGAGCACCTCCCATGTGTGGGTGCTGGAGGCTTGGTGACTGTAATACCGGTCAGTGAGTTAGCTTTGGGTCCACTGTCAGTGCTGGGACCCCATGCAGGAGCACTTCATGCAGGGGAGTAGGAGGTGAGAGGTGCCCACAGTGCCCTCCTGGATGGGCCGGCAAGTTGCCCTCTGAATCTCGCCTGACCTGTTTCATGGGGCACATGGCTTCGCATTTTTAACTAAGAAGAAAAATATCATTTAAAAGATGGTTTGGGACATATGGAAATCATATGCTAATCAAATTTCAGGGTGGTGAAGAGCTTGTTGGACACACACAGGCCCATGTTAGCTTTCTTCTCGTACTGTAACAACACTCGACAGAGCAGGTTGAGGGAGGAAGCTTTACCCTGGCTCACAGTCTGAAGGCGCAGTCCTCCCTGGGACGGCATGGCGGCAGGAGCGGGTGGCGGCTGCTCACATGGCATCCGCAGACGGAAAGCAGCTTGCTCTCTCCTCTCTGTTCAGCTGGGGACCCCTAGCCTGAGGGGTGGGGCTGTCCGTGCTCGGGTGAGTCCTCCCTCCTCAGCTAACCTCTCTGTAATTACCCTCGCCGATCACAGACGGGACCGTGTGACTGCAGACATGGTCAAGTTGTCGGCAAAGATGGGGCGTCATGGGGCTGCCCTGCCCACTGACGGCTGGGCTGGCTTGTCAGAAACCCTGGCCCTGTCCAGGTTCCCCCTGCCTCACTCTAGACAGAGCACACCTGCAGACCTGTGTCCTGAGGAAACAATGCCAGACCTGAGGGCTGAGGAGCAGGCATTGCTGGTAAGCTGAGGCCCATGGAAGGCTGGGGTGGCCCGTGGGTCCTGGGGGAGCTAGCCTGGTCTCTTCACTGTGAGATCAGCTGCAAGGGCCCTCCCTTTTTGGAGAAGTGGGTAGCTCCCTGGTCGAGTGTTAACACGTGTGAGGCCCTGGGCTCCAGATGCAGTACTTCAAAGGAAAGTCCAGGGGTGGGGGATTGTGGCATCTTTTGCTAGAAGTGGTGGCACACGCCTGTCTTCCCAGTACTCAGGAGGCTGAGGCAGGAGGGTCATGAATTCAATCAAGGCCATCCTGGGCTACATGGAGAAACCCTGTCTCAAAAAGTAAAAGCTATTCAAATAGGCCTGGGATATAGTTCAGGCATAGAGCACTTGCCTGCCACTCAGTATTGAGAAGACCTGGAGTGCAAAGTCATCAACACTCTAGTTAGAGAAAGCCTAGGGAATATACTGCTCCCAGGCATCATTCCTCAAGCCCCCATTTGATCCACTGTTGATTTCCTCAAGCTTTATATTCAGTGAGACCAAAACAAACCTGACAGACAAGATCATTAGCTCACTTCACAGATTAGGAACTGAGAGTTCAGAGAGGTAAAGACACCTAGCCAAGGTCACACAGCAAAGCATAGACCAGAACTTCAGATAGAGTCACTTGCAAATGAATGTTCCAAGGGTATGTACATAACTGAGGCGCTTCTCTGCCTGTGTCCCACTATGCCATCAGACTGCACACTGGAGAGAAGAAAAACACTGTAAAGGAAGTGGGCCAGAATCCAGCGTAGGCATTTTCTCAGCCGTTCCTCCTCCATCCCACATCCTGGATGTTGTATCTGTTCTCACAGGCTTGTCTGAAACACAGCCACACCACTGAGAGGGAGAGAGATACCCGGAGCAAAGCCAGGCTTCCCAGAAAAAGCCAGCAGGAGGGGAGTCTGGATGGGTGGAGAGGCATCTGTGCGTGGCACAGTTGGCAGGCTGGGCTCCTGCAGCTGTTGGCTGTGTGGAGTAAACAAGAGCGGATGGATGGGCCGGCGAGGGTGCCTCGCCTCGTCTCGCCTCGTCTAGCTTGCCTCGTGGGCCCCAGCTCAACCACAAGGCATAGCGTGCCGTGCATGGGTTTGCAGACCTGCCAGCTGCCGGGAAGTGACTAGGGTGTGCGAGCGCACTTTTGGCTGCCTGGCACGAGTCTGTGCATGTCCCTGGGATGTCAGACACAGCCCAGAGGCTCCACAGGGGAGGATTCTGGCAGTTTCTGTGTGTCCTGGTTCCCCGCTGAGGCTCAACGTCCATCTGCACGTGGAGGCAGTGGTTCACACTTCTGTGGCCACTTTCCGGGCAAGCTCGGGCCCCAGGCGAGGAACATAGGCAGGCTGGTGGCCCGAGCCTTGGTCCCTTCCAGGATGCTCCGGTTGAAGACGTAGCTCGCTCAGAAACAGTCTCCGGTGACCGTGGAGAGGAGCACGGAGTCTGCATGTTTAGGGCAATGCAGGGCTCAGGCAGCCCTGTGCTTGTCCCTCCTATGGCCACTGCTCCTCCCTGGGTGGCTGTTCTGCAGGCCTGTCCCTGCCACAGGCACTTTCAGTCCCTTGTCCCAGATCTGCCCACAGCTCAGTCCTGTTGTTCCAGAAACCTGAGGGGACTGAGGTGATCTGGGAAGCAAAGTTAAGGATGGTGACTTCTTAGCTTTGAAGAGGGACAAGAAAGGACAGACAAGTGGGATAGGTGGGCAGAGGATCTGCCAGGGGAACAGACACTAGGAGAGGCTGTGGTGATGGCTGTGTCCTGACTTTAGTCACCTTTAGGTTCAAGTGGGGTGATCACACTTCTTAGCAAGACCAGTTTCCAAGCCCAAGCTAAAGTGACAACAGACATGTCCAGATCACAGCTCACGAGATGGGCCCTTCAGACTTTCAGACTTAGCAGAAGACCCCGCCACACTCTGTGCCAACACAACTGTATCCCACTCTGAAAAGCTGCCCCGTGTGTGGATGTCATAGGCTCCAGTGTGGCTTCCAACTGCAGAGCTTGGCTGGCCACACAGCCCCATCACCCAGGTGACCAGACTGTAGCAGCAAGTGAGTTGAGAGGGCGAGTTACAGGGACACAATGTCCTGGCCCAAAAGGTGAGGATGACTCTGTCCATGGTCAGAGTGTCCAACCTGCCTGCTGTGGAAATATCTCATCGGCGGGCTTTCCCTGCCTGTCCCTGCCTTGGCTGCCGCAACATTTCTGGGATCTGTGTCCAAACAGCCCCTCACAGTCCCCTTCTGTAACTCCAGATCAGGACATACTGGAAGACAGGAAAGCTTTTAAAAGCTCAAAGGGGTGTTTCTTTTATGACTACTTCAAGCCAAGTCCAAGCCTGGGCTTGAGGCTCAGGCTCCACTCACCCACTGGTAGAGACTCAGGAATCTCGAGCTCAGCTCCCTCTAGGGTGAGGGCAGGGAGGGAGGAGGCCTGTCCTATCCCTGGTCTAGCTTCTTCAAATCTCCACAATATAGTTAAGGAGGGAAATGAAGAGATCCCTCCTTACTTGAAAAGTTTCATTCTAGAATGTTCATTGAATTTATACGGTTGTAAATCAGTGCATCAAATCCTTATACTTCACTGGCATAGCAAACTCTGCACAGCGTAAACATAACTCACAAACCCTGACAGCATCAACATTAAAGCAGGGTGACGGAGATGCGGTATCTCTAGTGCCTGTATGGGGGAGGGGTAGCTCAAGGTTAGCTTCTACTGTGAACTCTGTGTCAGTTAAGGATAGCCGCCAGTAGAAGAGACTCAGAATGACTGACATTTAAGTGAATTGAATTTGTATTTGTCTCTGTGTCTAAACAATCAAGAAATAACTAATCTTCCCTATTCTAAAACCCTTAGCACACAACTGCCTAATCCAAGCTGCCTAATGATGACTGTTATGACTCAAGCTTTTGTATCAGTACTCCCTACAAGAAAACAAGAAGACAGAGTGACTGTCTGGTACACCCATCATTGAGAAAGGAAGAAGGAAGGAAGGAAGGAAGGAAGGAAGGAAGGAAGGAAGGAAGGAAGGAAGGAAGGAAGGAAGGAAGGAAGGAAAGAAAGAAGAAAGGAAGGAAGGAAGGAAGGAAGGAAGAAAGAAAGAAAGAAAGAAAGAAAGAAAGAAAGAAAGAAAGAAAGAGAAAGAGAGAAAGAGAGAAAGAAAGAAGGACCCCTCTAATAATTTCTGCTGGTGTTACATCAGGAAACCATATCAATGGAAAGCAGAGAATGAAATGTTTTCACTGAATGCAGCCTACAGAGGTCAAGAGCACTGACTGCTCTTCCAGAAGACTTGGTTCAGTTCTCAGCACTCACATGATAGCTTTCAACTGTCAGTTCCAGGGGAATCTGGTGCCTTCTTCTGGCCTCCTTAGGCACTGCACACACACACACACACACACACACACACCTATACATATACACACAGTTAAAAGCAAAATAAATCTAAAATTACATTAGGAGTCTACTGCTGTGTGTGGAGGAGGAGAGTCACAGTGGCCCATGCAGTCTGTTCCCTAACTGTACAATTCCATAGGACAGAATGCCTTTTAAGGCAGGGGTGTTGTGTTGGGAATGCCATGTATGATCACAAGGCTTTGCTTGTTAAATTAAGGCCTTGGCTTGACCAGATGCAATTTAACCCACGGACTCTATCCATGAGGTACTGGCAAAGGCTGTCTTCTCTGCAGGAGCCGGACCAGAAATCAAGAGTGAATGAACATGGACTAATCACAGTGACCACCAGCTGTGGGCACAGGGGAAGGCTTGGCCAGGGTTTGGGGATGTGTCCACTCATGTACAGGGCTCGTGCTGACTACACCCCAATGACCCTGAGGTCACTGTTGTGTGCCACATGATGTAGCCCACAGAATTCCTTGTTGTGTGCTACAAAGAACATAGAATCCTCTGCAGCTACACCTGAAGGCCTCGCCTACACTCAGAAGGCTCCTAGCCGCCCACCTGTGCCAACTCAGGCATAGAGTCACATGGAAGATGCGTTCTGTTGAGGGATCTATGAGTCAGAGAAGGAAAGCCACTTGATGAGGGTCAACCCAAGGGCTTATGAAGATAAGAGCTGAGAACCCCCCAGATCTAGCATGGAGCTCTATAGGCCTGGGTCAGACTCTACTTGCATTGAGAGCATGGCTCCAAGGGGCGGGGCCAGATCTTTAGGCATCACATTATGAAGATTCTCAAGGCTCCGAAGAGCCTTGATCATCAGATGTGGTCTTAAGAGACAATCTAGAGTACATTGTCCATTGTCCCTGGGAAGGTGGGAAGGCACCAAGTGAGGAAGAAAATGAAGAAACAACAACGGAAGACGGGCTGATTCTGAGGACCACCATGTGGCAGAAACCAGGCAAACAGTTTCAAAGCAACAAGAGACAGCCCAGAATGCTATGCAAGGATTAGTGCTATGATAATGAAGATGATGATGGTGCTGATGATGGTGATGACAGTGGTGATGGCTGGCGATGATGGGGATGGTATTGGGGATGTGGATGGTGATAACGTTGATGATGGGGATGGGGATGAGGATGATGATGTTGGTGATGGTGATAATTAATGATGATGATGGTGATGTTGGTTGTGATAAGGATGGTGGTGGTGATGGTGATTTTGGTGATGGTGATAATTAATGATGATGATGATGGTGATATTGGTTGTGATGAGGACGGTGGTGATGATGGTGGTGGTTGCAGTGGTAAATATGATTGTATTATCAGCAGTAGGGGCTTGATGTCTTCGGGAACTAGTTGTCAAAATGTCTGCTGTCTCGCCTCTGCTGTCCTGTCGCCTGACTTCTGAGCACAGTTCTTGGCAGTGCTGCTGGTGTCGCTGTTCATTGTGTCCTCTGACTCCTGGAAATGCGCCATCAGTTGGTTGACGAGCGAGTGAACGAGTGATCCAGCCTCAGAGCCTCCCTGCATGGGCTCATTGTACGCCTCCCCACGGTCTGAGGGTGCCTTTAAAGTTGCCAGCACGCATCGGACACCTAATCCGCTGCTCTTTGGTTTAAGAGTCATTACAAAGTGCTTAATTAAGTAAGCCTGGCTTAATCACCAAATGTTTGCATGCGAAGTGAGTTCCCGGGAAACGGGTACTTGACACGTTCTGTACAGAAATAATTAGGCCGAGGAGGTGGGAGATGCTGGGACTGGCCTAGACACTTAATCTGAGGGCCTAGTGCATTCATCATTGAGAGGGAATGAAAAGGCTTTAGCCCTGTGCTTCCAGAACTCCCACATTCCTACAGGGTGAGTCACAGGAGGCCTGAGCTGGGAGTGAGGGGAGAGGGGAAGAGAGAGTGGGAGGGCTGTGGGGCCCAGGGAGGGCTGCCCAACACAGGAGACATCCATCAGCCTCCCTGGCCCAGGACAGCCTCCCTCTCAGCTGGTCTCCAGCCTGATTTTAAGTCTGGCCTTCCGCAGGTTCTCACTCTTTGTAGGCAGCTGGCAAATCATAAAGATTTGCAAGGAATTTCTGGAGCATGTGCATGCATGTGCACATGTGTGCATGGTCACACGTGTATGTATGGGCATGTACATACATGTGCCCAGATGCATGTTCACATGTATGTGTGCATGTGTGGATGTGCATGCATGTGTCTATGTGTGCATGTTCATGTGGGGGCATGTGTGCACATCTGGGCATATGTCATGTGTGCGTATGCTCACATGTATACATATGTATTTGTGTGTGCATGTATGTCCTGTCATTTCAGGTCTTTCCACTGTCTTCCTAGTCTCTGGCTTACCTCAGAGCCCTGGATTGATGGGCCGGAGATGAGTCCATTTTCCTGATCTCAGTAGTTCTATGTTGATTTTCACAGTATTAGAAAGAAACAAGGGAACTGACTTCTACAGGGAAGCAGAGGGAGAAGTAACTGCCGCGGGCAGACCGAGGATCACCAGATCAGGACCATGTTGTTGGTGATGAGGATGATGATGATGGTGATTTTGGTTATGGCACTGGCTCCTTCACACAGGGCGTCCTCACGGTGGAGTCCCATGCTCCTGTGGGTCAAGGGCTCACGTTACTCACATTTTGCAGATGAAGAAACTGAGGCTCAGGAGACACTGTCCCTCCTTTCCCCACTGGAACCATGTCAGTGAGGAGAGGGAAGAGGAAGTGGAGAAGGTTCCTGATGCCTGCTTTGTCTTGGAGCATTTCATAACTCTTTAGGTTTTTAGAACAACGTGACGGGAATCCCAGTACTTGCCACAGGCTTTGAAGGAATCTCATCCAGAGAAATGCTATTGATTACTGTCCTGGAGTTATTGATCAGTTTTTGTTTCCTTGTAAATTCATACCAGTGTTTCCAGCAGCCTGAGGCTATGTCGTCTGAATTCTTCCAGTCAGTCAACCTACCTTCCTCTTCCCCTCATTGATGCATCACACAAGATCTGCGGCATGTGTGTATTCCTCAAATGCAAAAGGCTTATGATTCCACTTCTATTTTAAAGTGACCCTTTAGAGTACCCACCAAAGAAGGAAAAGTGCGATTAAATAGATGATGTGAGGTGGGGACAGCAGAGGGACTTGTTTGACTGACGTTTTGAATCCAGATTGTTGCTTCCGTGGTGTGCAAGCTCCTTTCCTGGTGGGTGCTTGTTTCTGAGTCCCCGTCTTGAGACGTGTGCAGGTCCTTTGCTCCCGTGGTGAGTAGCAGACCCAGAGAAGCAGCAGATCAACAGCAAAACTGGCTTCCAATCACGCAGCAGACACTGACTGAGAAGGGTCACCTGCAGTTCCAGATTGAGCTTTCTGTCCATGGCCGATCTTTACCACTGTAGGAGTTTTTATTTTCTGAGATAAACAATAGTAACCTGGGTTGGATATAGTTTACCTTCTAGCTGTTCTCAAGGGCACAGTGTTTTTCCTCTTGGGCAGACCATGGCCAGGCTAGACAGCAGTTTCCTGAACTCCAGCCTCAAGTTTCAACAGCATGATGACTGACTGAGCAGAGGGAAGGGGTTCAGTGGTGACGTGCTGGCCTGGCATGTATAAACCCTGGGGTTCCATCCCAAGCACAGAGAATAGAGAAAGAAGGAGGGACTAGAGAGAGGAGGAGGGAAGGAGGAAAAGAGGGAGGGACAGAGGGAGGGATAGAGGGAGGGAGAGAGGGAGGAAGGGAGGGAAGGGGGAGGGAGGGAGAGAGGTAGCTTGTTGCCTGCCCAGTACACTCTTTGACAGCTCAGCCCAGACTTTTCTGACCGGCTTCAGAATTGTCCCCTCAGGCAAATAATGAGATGTTGCCACAAAACAATTCAGCACATGGACGAGGGCGATAGCTCAGCCGTAAAGTGCTTGCCATCCCCAGAACCCACATATGAAGTCAGAAGTCACCCCAGCACTGGGAAGGCCGAGATGGACAGACCCCTGGGGCTCACTGGCCTCCCACTGTCTCTCCTTCCTCCTCCTCCACAGTGCTGGGCTGGGGCTGCAGGGCCAGACAGGGCCAGACTTTGGGCTGTGGGCTATATCACAGACCTAGAAGCCCAACGGCCCGAGCTGCCTTTGGGAGAGCTCGCTGGATCCTCCCTACACCTGGCAAGGTACCACTGCCATCCCCTCTCTGGTTCACTCTGAACTGGCTTCTAAGAGCTGCCGCAGAGTCATGGCTGTTCCTTGTCCCTCAGATGGGAGTGCTTCTTGGGGCTTCCAGGAAGAGATGTGGGGTGTCTGGGGGCAAGAAAGAACTGCAGCACAGGGAGCTGGGCTGTACCTGAGCGAGGGAGGCGAGGAGTGTCTCCAAACGGCAGGGAGGCCAGCCGTTCCTCCTCCGGGCCTCGGGGACACAGAGATGCAGAGGAAGAGGGCTTCCCTGACATTTCCACACTCGATTCCTTGTGTCAGAGGCAGCTGTGCTCACAGTCTTGATGGCCTGGGAAGGAACCCAGGAGGCATTTGGGCTCTGCACCTGCACAGGACGCGGGAAACTGGCAGCCTGGAGGGCTGCTAAGCGCAGAGGTTAAGAGGTGGGGCGGCTGTCCTCCCCATGGACTCTCAGGAACAGTGCGCTGGGCTGTCACATCTGCAGAGCTGGGGGCCTCCAGTCCACAACTGAGTACATCTCCCTCGTCTCCTGTCACCCCTTGTCTCTTCAGTTGGTGTGTGGATGGGTGGCTGAGCCCAGCTTCCCAGGTCAGCCTAAGTGTTGGGCCTAAGAGTTCCAGTTGTGGTAAGATATGAGCACAGTTCTGTATGCCAAAATTTTTATTTTTATTTTGTTTTGGGGGCATCATGTAGCCCATATGGTCTCAAACTCCTTATCCCCCTGCTTCGAGTGTTGGGGTTAGAGGCATTCGCCACCACTCACAGTTAAGTGGGAGTTTTTAACCTAAGACTTTAAAATTGTCTGGCTTAAAGACTTTTGCCTGATGTTGGCTGTCAACCACTCATCTGTGGGAGTTCAGGGATCTGGGGCTTGAAGGAAACTTCTAGAATCTTCTTCGGCCTCTCAGAGTTCTTTCTCTCTTTGGTAGGATGGCCTGTCTCTCCTAGCTGAGTGACTCCTTACCTTCCATCAAAAGCAGCTTTGTGGACAAAATGACGCTCCCTGCAGGAACCTGCCAGCCCAGTCATTTGCTTTGGCTGCATTCAAAGACAGGCTGTGGCCAGAACCTGACTCCCTACCCTGAAGTGACTCAGAGAATCAGAGCGGAAACCAGCAGTTTTGAGGGAGAGGACGCAGAGGCCTGGCTGCCTCCAGATATGTCCCGTGGGGACTAGTGGTAAACACTGTGTTTATCAAATGCCTGCAATCCCACACAGCCCGAGACTGTGACCTTGAACCTCAGGTCAGCCACTGATTTGCACCTATTTAAATCAATCTGCAATGGTATTTATTGAATACCTACTACGTGCAAAACCCTAAGTCTCTGTTGCACACATTGGGGACAGGGTGACTGAGTCTACCCTGTGGTCTCTCACACCACCTCCCAGCATCAGCCAGGCCTCTTGTTAGTGACCTAGCTGGTGGACTCTGGTGTAGAAACATTAAGTGAATGAGCAAGCAACAAAATTTTTCATGAAGGATAATTCCAACTTTATTATAGAAATCTATGTGTTCGTGAATCACGAAGAAGACTGTAAGGAAAGGCATAAAAATGTCAACTGTGCTTAAGTACTGAGTTGTAGGAATTAAATATTCTTCTTTCTTACCTGAATTTGAGGCTTGGATTCTCAGCTACAGGTGGATATCCATGTCACTCTATAGGCATGGTGCATTTTAATTATGAAAGTTTATGTATGCTCATTGAAAAACTGGAAAGTTACTAACTCCCTTCCCCATGCCAAACCTGGTAATTTCAACATAATTTCATGGTCTTCCAGTGAATTTGGATTCGGAGTGTGTGATAATGCCTGCCTATTGCTTAATGAAAGAAATATATATTTACATATTGATGCTGTTGGTGGTTCCCAGCCACTGATTCTGTATCCACAGATTTACCCAATTCCATATTAAAAATACTCGAGAGAAGCACAGCATATGGGACCAGGGAGACACCCACCGGTCAGTAAGATGGTACCCAGTCAGTTAGTAAGGTGCTAGCCATTCAGGCATGAGGACCTGAGTTCCATCCCCAGAACTCATGTGAAACATCTGGGCACAGCAGCCCATGCTGTAACCTCAGTTCTCGGGGGGGAGGAGACAGGACCCCTGGGACTCAATGGCCAGCCAAGCATATCCCGAACAGTCAGTTCCAGGCCAGTGAGAGTTCCCACCTCAAAACACAAGGTGAAGAGAATGTGAGGAAGATGGCTGATGATGCTGACAGGTCTCTAGCCTCCACATCCACATTCGCACGTGTACACGGACACACAGAGCATCTCTGCTGGACACACAGACCGTTTTCCTTGCCATGTCTCCTGACAATGCAGTGTGACAGTTTTCCTGGGGCATTTCTGTTGTATCTGGGCACAGTCAGTTCCCACTGGTGATTTCCGATGCATAGAGAATATACACAGGTCCAGTCAACACTAAGGCATTGAATAGAAGGGGTTTGACTCCAGGATGGGATAGTGATGTTCTGGGGATTTTGGATCCTTCTCCAACAGCACCAGAAAGGGGCTGATTTTCCTTGAAAAACTCTTTAATCCCAACACTCAGGAGGCAGAGGCAGGCAGATCTCTGTGAGATCGAGGACAGCTTGGTCTACAAAGTGAGTTCCAAGACAGCTGTGGCTACAGGGAGACCCTGTCTCAAAAAACACCAAACAAAACTCTTTGCCTAAGAGGGGCATAGATTGCTATTGTTATTATTAATTATTATTAGTGGCTTCTTGAGACAGGGACCCATGGTGCTCAGGTTGGCCTCAAAGTCTCTATGCAACAGAGGATGAGTCTGAACTTCAGATTCTCTCACCTCTGCCTCCTCTGCATTCTGGGATACAGACTTCTGCCACATCTGGCACCTGCCCTTCTTCCTGCTGGCCGTTAAAAGATGTTTGGAGGTCAGGCTGTGAAGGGGTCCTTGCCTCCCCACCCCCACAGTGGACATCTTTAGAGGGACGACTTTGACACGTGCAAAGGCAGTGCATCTGAGCTCCTCAGGCAGCCTTCCCGGCCAGGTCCATGGCTGGCACATTTTTAACACTTCATTAATTTAGCTTTGAAATAATGACTCCAGAGTCTAGGTGAAAGGGGACCAAAGCCCAAGACCCACTATGGTGCTTGTTGGTCCCGCCTCACAGATGGGGAAACTGAGGCTGGAGGAACACCTTTCTTGGCTAAGGACAATCACGGCTGTCTAGAAGTTGGAACTGCCTCTTTTCTCCTCCTCCCTGAGAGACCCGTGGGGTCATCTCCTAGCCCCGCCTCTCCCTCCCGCCCAACCTGCTTATTGACCACACTTTCGGTGTGTGGCCTTCTGGGTGGAATTATAGTTCCTTAATTGAATTGAAAACAAGAGGAGATTGAGTTTTACGGGGAGCAGGGGGCCAGGGAGGGCGGAAATGAAACAGCGTGAGCTAGCTGCAGGCTCTGAGCCCCTCTGCAGGTGGAGGGTGGTGGGAAAGCCCAGGTAGTTAAAACTGGTCCCTCCCTGGCCTCTAGGCTGGCTCTTCTGTGCAGGCATGTGTCCTGTCTGCTGTCCCTCTGACTGTTAGCTGCAGGTGGCAGGGAGCACAAGGGTCTAAGGCAGCTGGCCAAGGTGGGGAACTGACTCCTGGTGACTTGGGATTGCAGCACACAGGGTGGCTAATCTTGGCTGTTAACTTCCCACAGCCTAGAGCTATCAGAAAGAATCTCAACTGGGAGCTTGCTTCCATCAGTTTGGCCAGTGGGTGTGTCTGGTGGCTATTTTGACCAGAGCAATTTGGACCTGGTGGAGCAGTGTGCTCCCTGCAGGAACAGCCAAGAAGAGAGAAACTCTGGCCAGAAGAAAACAGCTGACTTCTCATCAGACAGAGGGTGGGGGAGCCATGGGGAGGTACAGGCTGTACCGGAAAGTTCTGTAGACTAAGCCAAACCTAGACTTAGCTCTAAGTTTTCTGGATCACACGGGTCTTATGGAACCTCCAGAGACACTGCACACTCACAGGGACACAGACCTCTAATAAACACATCTTCCCTTCACAACCATGAGGACTTTGATGTTATTTGTAAGTTCAAGGCTTTCAGTCTTGAAGATGGGTGAGCAGGAATACAATTTCTGGAGTTCCTGGATTCCATTCTTGATTCATCTGCCAGTCATGTGACTTTATTCCTGTCAGGTCACCTCTTCTGCCTCCGTTAACTGTAGATACTCACAGAAGAAGCTGTCCATGTTTGTAGCACATTATTCACAATTGTCTCCAGTTGGATACAACTGGTGTTCTTCAACCCATAAGTGGCAGATTCTGGTATATCCATACAGTGGAATACTACTTACCCACAAAAAGGAATGAACAGCTCAACACCTGTAGCCCTGTGGGAGGATCTCAAAGGGATTACGATAAAGAAACAAAAGTTGATCTTGATGGCACACACCAGCGATCTCTGCATGCAGGAGGCAGACACAGGAGAATCAGGAGTTTGAGGCAAGCTGTACTACATAGTAAGACCCTGTCTGAGAAGCCGACAATAGGAAGTTTGCATCATGGATGATCTACGACTGTGACACGCTTAAAGTGACAACATTCCAGATCGTTGGTCATCGTGATTTAGGTCAAAGGGGCTTCAGCCATGATGGTAACTCAAGACTCTTCCAGTGTGGGCCTGAAGGGTCCTTTCTTCCTGGGGGTGATGGTCACTGGTCTGAGCACGAGCTAAGATGTCATAGAATTGTTTTACCAAATGGTTATCAGCTACGTCTGACCAGGACAGCATGGTGCAAAGTTGTAGCTCTGGCAAGCAGCTAAGGCTGTGTGGGGTATTGCACAGAGGGACTGGGGGAGAGGGCTCTCTGGGCCAAATCTTCAGCTTCGGTTGAGTCCTGAAGTATTTCAGAGTGAAGAATCATTTAAAAATGTAAACATCCTCACCCCTCCTCCACCACGTGATGACAAGAGAAGATTTAAACAAAGCACAGCCTCCAGAAGTACGAGGCAAGTGTCCGCTGTTGACCTTGGAGAGGGGTCAGGCCAAAGATTGGTTTTTGGAGAGCTGCTGGAACTGATGGAATTTCCTGATGGAAACTCTTAAGGCTAGAGACAAACTCAGATTTAATCTCTCAAGGAGAGAGAGAGCGAGAGCGAGAGAGAGAGAGAGAGAGAGGGAAAGGGAGAGAGGATAGTCCTTGGCTTGAACGTGGGTGTCTGTGTCAAGCACCCAGTTTCTTGTGCAGCATCTGTTAATCCAGCGATGTCAGAGCCTGGCTGCTCAGGACTGGGAACTCGCTGCCGTGCTTTACTGACTCCCCCCTCAGATGGCAGCTCCCCTCGGAATCGCCGTGTTAATCAGAAACACACCGTCCATATTGTCAACACTTTGTTTAACCACTTCTATAAATTCAGCATTAGTGTTGGAGCAGTCTCGGCTTGATGGATGAAATCGTCGGCTGCCCCAGACAGTCAAAACCCGTAAAACTAAGTCCAGGGCACAAGACCGGATACACTGACTTTCACCCAGACTTGTGATGTGTGGATGACACAGCTCTGGGAGAGAAGGAATGCTGGGTCCTCCAGGAAGCCTCGGAAAGGGGGATTTGGGAGCATGAGAGGCTGAGTGCTCAGCCAGCACCCTGCAGAAGTGTTCCGGGAGACGCCTGGAAGGAGGCCAACCTGGGAGGAAACTGAAGGATGGAGGGATGGACGGTAGAACAGGGTGACGTCATCCCCAAAGGAAGCTCTTCAGAGCATGTGGCCACCAAATTCTGAAGATGGCGGGATCCGCTTATGCCTGGGGCATGGTATACTCCTCAAACTTCACTGGGAGCCATAGAAGGTGAAGGTGCCTAGAGCCGCTGTCTGTCTGCCTGCTTGGGTCTTGGGCTCCTGCAGGTCCTTAGCTGGTACACATCTGTAGACCATCATGGGGAGCGTGTTCGTGTGCACCATTGAGCACCTACTGTGTGTTGGGCTGAGCTCAAAGACCTCGGAAAAAAAGACAGACATTTTCAGGCCAACAGACCAGCCTCCTAGAGTGCTCTAACCACAGAAATGAAGAATTGTTCCAGAATGCACAGCTTGGCCTCTGACTCACAGTGGGATCGGGGAAGGCGATATTTAAAAGATACCCAGACGATGAGACAGAGAGAGGTGAGGTGCCAAATGGGGGCTCCCAGACAGAAGAAAAAGCCTGGGGCTGAGGTATGGGGGCTTCTCTTGGGTCTTGGGAGTTGGATCAGATGGAAACCTGTGCTTGAATGGAGTGACTTGGGGTGGGGTTCAAAGGCTGAAGGAACAGGCAAGGACTGAGCCACACATAGGTTTTCAAGGTTCATGATCCAAGTGGGGTAACTGAGACACTTAGTGGGCCAGCAATATCCAGGTGACAACCAGTGGCAGAGAACTGTCAGCTCGCCAAGGTGGTGGACCTCACTCTCCCTGCCCCTCAGACAAGGCATGTTCCCCAGGAGTGAGAAACAAGGATCCCACCCTAACAGTGTCTTCAGGTGCCTTATTCCTGGGGACTCCAGTGCAAGAAGAGACCAGCAGGAGGGAGGCCCTGGCTCCCCAGCTGCCCTCGTCTCATCCTCCCCAGGCCCAGGCACTCCCCATCCATACCCCAGATCCTTCCAAGTGGCTGTTTTTCCAGAAACACGAGTTGAGGAAAACAGCCCCTCCCTGAACTTGACTCTGAAACGAGAACCCGGGACACACTCTTTCTTGGAGAGTGCTGCACAACCTCCTGCTGACTCTGGACACGTCCAAGCTGGGTTTGCTGAAATAATAATCTTTAAGAACCCAACTCACTCAGCTGCCAAGTGTCTTACATAAGAGCCTCACGCATTGGCCCGGAAAACTGGCTGTGAGCTAACATGGTCCCCTAGCCAGAGAAGGGTCTCTCTCTCTCTCTCTCTCCCTCCCTCCTCCCTCCCTCCCTCCCTCCGTCCCTCCCTCCCTCCCTCCCTCCAGATGCAAGCCCACAATCATAGTCAACCAAGAAGCTGAGGCAGAAGGATTAGAAGTCCAAGGTTTACTTGGCCTGCAGTGTGAGTTCAAGTCCAGCCTGAACAATTCAGTTAACCATCTCAGAACGAATGTGACAAAGTGGCTGAGGTGTGCTCAGTGGTAGAGCTTTTACATAGCACGTCAGAGGCCCTGAATTCAACTCCCAGTGTGACAGCAACAACACCACAATACAAGTGCTTCCAGTGAGTACTGGAGATGGGCACTTAAGATACAGCCATGATGTGCTCGAGTGGGGCAGAGGGTTGGAGAGGCTGATCCGGTGACCACTAAGACTGATGCCTGGCAGGGCAACAGAGATGCCCCCAGTTTCCTGTCCTATGGGGACTAGGTAGAGCCTTGAGGTAGTTCTCTGTTCTTGGCTCCTTCACAGCATCTTCAAGAAAACCGTGCAGGCTCAGCTTAGTGGTGGGAGAGGTGTGTGGGCTCTGGAGAGGCTTCTGGGTCCCATCCCAGCCTTTGACAGAAACCTGTTTCATCCTCAGTTTGCTGAACTGGAAGGTGGCCAGGCTACCATGCTGTGTACACCAGCTGTGGCTGGCTAACTCCAGAGGACAGGGAGTGCTGGGATGTGCTCAGTGCAGAGCCTGCATGCCACGAGAGTCCCCAGATGATGGGAGGCTGAGAACATTTCCACAACACACCAGAGAACCCTTAAGGTCTCTGCCATCAGCCATGGAGGGAGGAGGCCACTAACAGGGCATGCTGTATATCATCTATTTCTTTATTTTTGTGGTGCTGAGGTTGGAGACCAGGGTCCTGTGCATGCCAGCATGTATCACTGAGCCCAGCTGAGCCATGAAGGTGGTGGAGAGGAAGACATGGCAACAACAGACAGCTCACCTGGCCTCTCCCATTTCACCTGCAAGGTGGCTGAGCAATTACAGTCCCTACAGCCCAGCAGTCACCAGAAGTGATGGATGTTTATGGAGCATCAGCTGCTCAGATGCCAAGTCATCCCATCCTTCAGCCACGGGTGGGAATTGGGACTTTGATGGTCTTTATCTTACAGCAGAGGAAACTGAGTCCCTGAGAGCTGGCATTACTCGCCTAATGCCACAGGGCTAATGAGACCTAGAGAGCAGGAGAAGGAGGCTGTGAAGTGGTGGCAGGGCTGCCGCCCACAGGCCCACTGCTGCATCTCCTTCCTGTGCTCCGTCACAGAGGTGCGGCCTGCAGCCCCCCACTAGTGCTGAATCTTCAACCTAACTGGGCTGGGTGGCCCTGAGCAAGTTGCTTTCCCTCTCTGAGTCTTCACTCTCTCATCTTAAAAAGTAGACTAAGAATAATCCAAACCATTCAGTGGCTGAATTGGAGACAAATGAGATAAAGTCAGATAAAGCCCCAGACACGGAAGGTGCCCTCAACAACTATCTACACAGTAATTTTCTCTCTTCCTCCTGGGTGACAGATACTCTCTTGGCCCAGCCACTTAGCCTGGGTGTTTTCGCCACTGGCCTCAACCCCCAACCTGCTCCCTCCTTCCCGGCTTGGAGCTGACACTAAATCGAAGCCCAGAGCTGACCTGTGGCGGGCAGCTCTCAGCATGCTTTATGGGCACTCAGCTTCTACAATCAGTGCCCTGGCCTCAGCGGGATCTCAGCTGAAGCACTGGCAGCGTCTCCATCTCTCGAAGCCAGACATCACCCCATGTCCTTCTTGGAGCACTGGGAGTCTTGGGGTGCTCCTCTGGGCAGCCGGGCACCCTGCTGTCAGATTCTAAGAGATCACTGACTGACCTTGGAGCCCCTGAATGCGATCACATGCCTGGATTTTCACTGAGTCTTCTTTACTACTAATGGTGCCCTGGTCATTCCTGGGGCGCTTTTAGTGTTTCAGCACAGGGAGCATTCTGGAACTTGTCTGGAGAGATGTGGTTGGTGTTGTGCCTCTGTCTGTTTGACTCGCAGTCCCCACACTCCAGATCCTATGACTGACCACCCTCTTTGTCTAGGGTTCCCATTGGCCTTCAGGAGGCAACACAGAAAACCTGAGCTACAGCTTCAGACAGAGACAGCAAAACCAGGAGTGAACACCTGAATCCACATCCCTGGAGGAGACAAGCCCACTGTGGACCCTCTGTGGCCTCTCCAGGGAGGGGCACCCTCCAGGTCCTCCCCAGCCACTGTCCACTCCCCTTCTGGGCATCCTGAGTTCACCTCCCTAAGCAGCCATCCCACACTGGGTCCTTCTCCACAGCTTTGTCCTAACAGCAACCACAGTCGCTCACGTGGGCTATGTCACCAGGAGGGGCTGTGGTCCCTGCATTCTACACGTAAGGAGATGTGGTACCAGAGAGGCGGAGTAGCTTACTCTAGGTCATAGAACCAGGATGAGCTTCCCTGCTGTAGGCCTATGTCAACACTCAAATTGACAGCCTCTAGAGTCACCAAGGAAACAGACCTCTGAGCCTGTCTGTGAAGGAGGGTCTAGATTAGGGTTAACTGAGAAGGGAGCAGCTGCCCTGAATGTGACCCCATGGGCTGGGGTCAAAGACTGAATAAAAGGGAGAAAGTGAGCTGAGCACCAGCATTCACATCTCTCTGCTCCCTGACTGCGAATGTCGTGTGAGCAGCTGCCTCACGCTCCTGCTGCATGCCTTCCCGCCATGATGGACTGTGCCCTCAGGCTGAACCAAGCTAAGTCCTCCTTTTTTTTGTCAAGTGTGATGTTACAGCAACAAGAAAAGCAGTTAGTCACAACTTCTGAGCTCCACTCGCTGTTTGCAGTACCCTCCAAATTCCCTTGGGGTGCTGGGATACTGGGGATGTCTGTCCCAGCACCCTTCCGGAACATTTGTCCTAAAGCCTCACTCTGTACTGAGGAAATCTCAGTCCAGTTGGAAACAGGTTTCTCAGGGCCTTGGGGCAGACAGCGGTGGGAGTTTGATGAGACACAGCAGGGGGCGTGCAGTACAGCTTCTCACGCAGCCTGGTGGCCCGTGTCCAGCATACAGGTGCATACTATGTGACTGATGGAGAAGTCCTGGGGAGGGATGGAGCCAGCTGGACAGAACCAGGCTGCCTGCTGTATAAGTCTAGAGCCTTCTTCAGCCTCAGATTATTCCTCTGAACTTAGACAAGTCTGGAGCCTCAGTTTCTCCATTTGCAAAGTGTAATAACCTGGAAAGAATACCTGTAAATAGGCTTGGTGACACACTGGTCATGAGGTACCCCACAAGAGCCATTCGGCCACGTCAGCACCGGGATCACGGCTTTGCAGTGCTTCGTCATGAATGAACGTGGCTGAGAAATGGGCACTGCCACAGGGCCGAGGGTGCTGAGAGCCCCTGACAAAGGCGCCACTCTGTAAACGATGAGTCAGCGTTCATGTCCACCGTTATTAATTAATATTCACAGCATTATATCGCTAACATTCGCATTTGCCATTTAATGTTCAAAATCTAGTACAAATGGACTCTAAGGTCCCGTCACCTTCTATGGATGAGGCACATCATGAAGAAGGGGACATCTAGTTTCAAGTTGTTGCCCTCAAGTAACCATGACAACAGCTTCTGGAACTTGCAGGGGAGCTGGGTGATTCCTTGAGGCTGCAGAGCAGACTGCCAGGGCTCAGTCACTTCCTGTAATGTTTTAAGAGGGTGGGGCTTCTCGAATCAAGTTGCACTGGGCCAGCTGTCCACTCCTGCTGGGGTTTGGTCTCTGGGTGATTCTGCGCCCCCCTCAGCACTGTGCTGGCTCCCCGGACCCTGGGCAGGACACCTGCTTCGCCTTACTTGGGTTGGGTCCCTGAGCCCCAGCTGTGGTGGGGATAGGACTCACTCCAAAGCAGGCTGATGCCAAGTGACTGTGGGGAGCCAGCTTGCCAGGGGGGATGAGAAGAAGTCCTCGATGATGCAGCTTCCCGCACAAGCCTGGCCTCGAGTGGCCCGGCAGAGGCAGCCAGCTGCAGATGGCAAGAAGACCTTCCTACGCCCATCCTGAGGGTGCAGTGACACCCTTGGCCACAGGATTCTGAGGTCAACACCAAGGTCAAGGCCAGGGACTGAGCCACCTGGAGATGAGATTTAGGGTTCTCTGGCCCAGCCCCAGCCCCAGTCTGGCTTCTGCTCCTCCCCCCACAGCCTCCAGGCTGCTTCCTCTGAGAAGGGCCCACCGAGCAATCCCTCTAACCAGGGCTCTGGATGTATTTCGTCCAGAGAGCCTGGCTGCTCTGAGCTGTAGGCGAGGGCTGAGCTCCTAAGTCAGGCCTTCCTCATAGCCAGGGATGGCCAGCACCGTTGACCTTGACCTGCCGGACTCTGGGACAAGAGCAGGCCCCTTCAGACTGCCTCTGAAATTTTGAAGTTAAGAGTGAAAGGATCAAACTTTGGTCAAAACATCCCCTTCCTCCCCTGCCCTCCCACTCCCTCCCCCAACCCCTTTCTGTCTCCTCCATCTCTAGAGAAAGGAGAGGTGTGCGCAGGGACTCCAGGGACTCGGGCAGCTTGCTGGGGAGGGAGAGCCTCTCTAGAGGAGAGAGTAGGAAGGTCTGACCTAGGTCCCCAGCACTGCACCCTGAAGGCTTGGCCCAGCTGTTCCACCTCTCCTTATCTTCACTCTCCTGGTCTGACTTGGACCAGATGAAGAAGTATGAACCTGTGGGTGTGAGTGTGGCTCTCATTGGCTGACTGCCGTAGCCTGGTGTGGACAGTCCTGTCTGTGTTTCCATCGGAGAAACAAGACCACTGAGGCCAAGCAAGGTTGCCAGACCACAGCTCCTGGAAGCTGCACTCAAACCTGCACCCAAACCAGCCAGCCTCAGACAGCAGGGGTCCTGACACCCACAGAGAGAATGTCATTACAAGTTGGGGAAATTAAGAAGAAGGAAAGGGAACAAGGTAGAGAGAGACCGACAGAAGCAGGACGAGGCCAAGAACAGGGAGGACAGAGAGGAAGCGCACTGAGAGGGACCAGGGAGAGCTGCGGATGAAGGGGACTCAGGCTGGGGAGAAGGAGGAGCCCCAGAGCTGAGGAGGTGAGGTGGGGGGGCAGAGGACCATCCAACCCTCAGCTCCATCTCCATGAGCAGGAGAGCTTGGGGAGGCTGGGGGGACTCAGTGGGACTGCAGCCATTCCTGATGAATTAACTAGCAGCCTCACTGTTTGCCAGAAGCCCGGGAGTGGTGGTCAGGGAGATGGGTGGCGTGAACAGGTTCCCAGAGAGCCTGACCACCCCTGTTCCATCGCTGCGGATTTCTACTGTGGGGGTGTTTGGGGGACCTGGGTGCTGAAATGGACACTCTTGGAGGTGTGGTGGGTGATCACAGATCCCCACCAGGCTGGTAGCTCTGGGGGACAGAGACGATACATTCCTGGAGTCACAGAGTGATACAGTTTAAGATACAGGAGTCCTTTCCACACCCAAGGTAGTCGGATGCCAAGAGCTCTTCCTCAGTCATGTATTGTGTGACAGGACTCATCTTGCCGTGTAACCCTGTCCGACCCTTCCTATCCACTCTCCAGCTTGAAGTCACCCACGTGGAAAGTGACAGAGGGTTTTGAACTACCAAACAGAGTGACTCCAGGGAGTCACTCCTCAGAGTGAGGCATGAAAGTCAACTACAGAGGTAATACCCCCCCAGTGTTGGGGTTCACAAAGAGCGAGCTCAGAGAGCTGGAAGGAGGCATAGGGACCGTCAAAGAAACTCAGCATTCAGCCCCTCCTTATCCCCCTCTCTCTCCAGACATTTAATTCTACTCTTAAACCCTGTCCTATGTTTCTATGTATCACCCAGGATAAGGCGTTGTCCTATGGTTACCTTACCTTGAGAACCCATGACACATGCCCATCCAGTGATAGTGCTGAGTGATGTACGACCCACGGCTCCCAAAGCCCACCTGTTCCCGATCCGTGCTTCAGCCCTTGGTTGATTAATCAATGACCCCACCAACGTCACTCTTTTTATTTGGAACAGTCCCTCACCTTTTGAACTTGTTCTCTTTTATGACATCATTATTTTTGCAGAGTCTGGACAGACCTGACTGTGTTTGGACACCCCAGGCACCCCACCTGCCTGTTTACCTTCGACCTCAGCACAGATCAACCCATGACTGGGACAGCCGTGTCACAGACTCGGTTCTGATGGCATCTCATCAGGACATCAGGATCCCCAGGGATCACTGTCAAGTGCTGATTCTGGACAGCTAGTTGAGGTGGGATAGCAAGGCTTCCCACGGGGCCCTGTGAACCACCGAACTTGGAGCCAACTCTTGGAGAGTCTGGAAACCTCCTCACTGGTAAACCTCCAGCCAATGACCTTGAAATTCCTGAATGATCCTTGTGGACCCTAGAAACTGCCACTTCTCCAAACCTTCCATCAAAACCTTCCTTGAAGTCCTTGAGTGATTGATCCTTGCTGAGCATAACTACAATGTGAACACAGTGACATTAAAAAACAAAACAAATAATAAACAAAACACTGTTTTTTTCCAACTGAGTGGCTGACAGTCATTGGCATAGAAAGGTCCCCACTATCATCTTTTTATTTAAAGTTTCAACTTTATTTTTATTTTATGTGTATGTGTGTACATGTGCATTATGCAAGTACACCCATGTTGTGCATGCCCTCCAAGGACAGAAGTGGGCGTCGGATCCCCTGGAACTGGAGTTGTGGAGGGTTGTTAGCCATGGGTCCTCTGCAAGAGCAGTCAGTGCTCTTAACTGCCGGGCTTCTCTCCATCCCCCAGACAGGTCCTCACTACAACCTTTTATTTTCATTCCCTGACAGCATTTGCTAGTGACATGTGCAAGTGTGTGTACACATGTGTACAAGTACACGTAGAGGCCAGAGGGTGACCTCAGGTGCTCTTCACCTTATTTGTATGTGTGTGTGTATGTGTATATGTGTGTATGTGTTTATGTGCGTATGTATGTGTATATGTGTGTATGTCTGTATGCATGTGTGTATATGTGATGTGTGGTCGTGTATGTGTGATGTGTGTGTCTGTATGTACCTGTATATGTGTATGTATGTATGTGTGTGTGTATCTTTGTGTGTATGTGTATGTGTATGTAACTGTGTGTGTATTTATGCCTTTATGTGTGTGTATGTGTATGTGTGTATGCATGTGTGTATGTGTGTGTATGTATGTGTGTGTATCTTTGTGTGTATGTGTGTATGTGTAGGTGTGCATGTATGTGTATCTATGTGTATATGTATATATGTATGTGTGTATGTGTGTATAGTGTGTATACATGTCTATGTGTATGTGTATGTCTGCGTGTGTGTTTATATGTATGTGTATATATGTGTGTGTGTGTGTGTGTGGTGTGGGGTGTGTACACACTTGTGCATTTGTGTGGAGGACAAAGTTGACGCTGAGTGCCTCTTTCTTCACTCTTTACCTCATTTACTGAGTCATGGATTCCTGATTCAACTAGTCTAACAACAAGCCAACCCCAGGGACCTCTTGCCTTGCTTGCCCAGCACTGGAATCACAGCCACAAGTCCCCACCTGGCTTTTGTGTGGGTTCTGGGGATCCAAACTCTGGTACTCACAGGTACATTTCATCCACTGAGCTACCTCCCAGTCCCACCCATCTTCATTTTTTAGATAAAGACTCTCAGTGAACCTGGAGCTCAGAGATTTGGCTGGACTGACTGGCTAGTAAGTCAGGGTCCTCCTGGCCCCACCTTCCCAGTGTTTGGGTTACAGGTATGTGCTACACCTGGCTTTTTACAGAGGTACCTGGAATATGAACTCAGTTCTTCATGCTTGTACAGCAAGTGCTTTACCCACGAAGCCATCTCCCCAGTGCAACACCTCAGATTTCTAAGTTTCATGTGTTACCACTTTCTATGAGACCATCTCTCTGTCTTTTATCTTTAGAAAATAACTCTGAGGCCTTTACTCTTGATTCTAAAAACTCTTTATATGTTAAAGATATCACCTTTCTGTAGATTGCAAATATTTTCTTCCAGTTTTTCTTTTGACTTCATTCCAAACATGTTCAATTTCTCAAGTTTATATGGTTTGTTGCTATTTTACATTTTATCACTCAATCCCTTTGATCCAAAGGAGGTATAAGGAGCTCCCTACTTCAGGTGCGTGTTCATGTGTGCATTTGTGCATATGTGTCTATGTGTTCATGTACGTGACCATGTGTGTACATATTCATGTGTATGTGTGTTTCATGTGTGCATTTGTGTGTGAACATTTGTGTGTATCATGTGTGTATTTGCGTGTATGTGTGTGCGTGTGTGTGTGTGCATTGGAACCGCGCAGTAGAGGACAGTCTCAGGTGTTGGTCCTGGCTTTCCACCTTGTTCTGAGATGGGTTTCCACTGTCTCTCTGCCTTGGTGCACCAGGCCATCTTGCTCTTGAGCTTTTGGCATTCTTTCACCTCTGCTCTTGTCTCATCCTAGGAGCACAGAGACCACAGGTGTGCTCTACTTCTCCGGCTTTGTGTGGTTCTGTGGCTCCCAACTCAAGTCGTCATACCTGGCTTTCAGTGCAGTCTTCATCCCAGGTGGCGATGCATCCAGCTGAGTTCATGGGCTGTCAGAGTTCAGGTCTGGAAGACTGAGGTCTGAGACATTCTACAGTTCCCAGAACACTTCAGGTCTCCAGGGCCTGTGATGCTCTTCTCCACCCTTTGAGTCCATCTCTTACCACAGTGCATGGGGATGGTCCTGTTCCCACCGCCTCCAGGCTCCTCAGCCTGCAGTGAACCCCTGCTATTTTCTAGGCTCTGGCTCCCAGCCAAGGGTGAACTCAGAGCCTCAGATCAAGATCTTACCCATTGTCTCAGGATCAAGAGAGGGCAAGAGAGGCTGGACTTGAGCTCAGATCTATGTAGGGCCTGTAGGTCATTCCAACCAACCAGGAAACCTGTTAGGCAATTCATGGGCCACCTATCCAGCCCCTCTGTTTTCTTTTACGTGTGCATCCCCAACCTAAGTTACTCTGTGGACTTATCCGTGTAAGAGTGGTCTCTCTCCCAGCCTCAGCCCTGTCTGAGAACTCTAGTTTAATACCAGGCCCCAAATGGTAGATGGAGGGAACCAACTCTTACAAGTTGTCCTCTGACCTCCACGTATCTATAGAGGCATGAGTGTACACACACCACACACACACACACGCACACACACACACACACACACACACACACTAAGTAAATGTGATAAACAAAAGACAATAAAAAAGCAGGGACTGTTCACACTGGGTGTGGAGAGGCTACGGGGTGTGCGCTAGGCCAGACGATCCCCAGTTTTTGATGAAGCCAGAGCAAACGAGACTAAGCAGATCCAGAGATGGGGTTCATCTGAGATGGCCCAGTAGGACTCAACATTGCCTTCTGTGATATCTCGTGAGTGGGAAATCATAGGGTACACCAGTCAGCTACTGCTATGTAACAAATGGCCCTTAAGTTTCACAGACATTGAATGGCAAGTGTTCAGCCAGCTTTCAAGTCTGGGGCTCTGATGGGGCCCTAGACTGAGCTCCATGGTGTGTCCAGGGTCAGCTGCAGGTCAGGGGCAGACTGATGGACCACTGTCTCAGTTGGTTGTCAGCTAGGGTAACAGAAGGACAGGGCCATGTGTCTCTCACTGTCCAATGAGCTAGTCTGGGTCAGGTCCCCCACAAGCAGCAAGGCCCTGGCTACGGTTTGAATGTTTCCCCAAAACATGTTGCAATTTGATTGTGACAATGTTAAGAGATGGGAGCTATAAGCGGGGAGTGGGTCAGGAGGAGGCTTCCATCCCTGCTCTGTGGAAAGGATGAAGTTCAGCCCCCTCCTGTCTTACCCATGAGGTCTTCCACCATGTGACCACACAGCAAGGAAACCCTCACCAGAGGTGGCTGCTGAGTCTTGCCCTGCCCAACCTCTAGGCCCTGTTACCAAAAATAGAATAACCTCCCGTGGTCTATACAGTCCCCAGCGCAGTGGTAGACAATCAACTGAGAGTTCTTGGCTTGATGCCAGCACGGTACTGTCTCTGTGTGATCTGCTGACCACTGTGAGTCCTGGGGTCAGTTTAGATTACAGAGCAGGGAAAACAGAGCCACCTCTAGAAAGGGGCTCTGCCAATCTCAGGGCAGAGGATGGGACGAGACCAGGATGTGTGGGAAAGAGTCACAACAAAGTGACTGGGCACAGCTGGCCCCTCCTCAGCCTCAGGAGGCACCGTATCGTTACTCTGAGTAGAATCGGGAATCGGGCTCCGCACACCCTCTACAAAGAGGGTCACAAAACCGATATTTCAGCCTACAGGACAGTTGTACTTGGATAGGAAATGTCCCCACAGGCTCCTGTCATGTAGTCCCACCTGTTGGCATTGTTTTGGAAGGCTGTGGAACTTTTCGGACAGAAGTGGAGCTTCCCTGAAGGAAGTATGTTACCTGCAGTGGGCCCCACTTCCTGTTTTCTCTTCCTGTTTTAAATTGTTTCTGTCAGGTATTTTTTTCTCATCATTGAGAGTAGTCTAAGCTCTCAGTGTCTCTGCTGCAACCTGAAAAGCACGCAGAGAAGAAATGACTGAGGACACGTGCTAATCAAACTTTATTTACAAACAGGTGCGGGTTGTTGCGGTCCTAACCCTGGCTGGTGGTGCACTGAGACACAATGATTTGATGTTGGATGGGAGAAGATAAATGGACAGAATCTCTGGGGCTGGGGGATGTACTCTGGGTGGGGGAAGGGTGGGGTCACTACAGCTTCTGTGGTGAATGTAGGGGCCCCCATAGATGGAGCAGCAGGCCTGGGGCAGGTGGGCTGTGATGGGAGCCACTAACAGCAGCCCACCCAGCATGCGCTGTGCTCCGTGGCAAAGGTGCTAAAGGAGCCACTGAGCTGGATGGGCAGGGCCTGGCATGCGCGGGCTCCAGAGAAGCTAACGTTAAAACAGAGTCTTTGTCTTCGAGGCGTCCAGAGGACCTGGTGCCGGCAGCTCAGAGCAGGAGAAACCGAGGCCAGGGTGGCCAGCGGTGGCTCCAAGGTCAGGCAGAGATGCGTGAGTCCCACACACCAGCATCCGACCTCTGAAGCTTGTCCCCTTGGGTTGTGCGCCTCTTCTCTTCCTATCTGTTACTCTGCGTCCCGGCCTCCTGGCTGCATCTGCGAGCAGGTGACGACATGAGATTAGAGCCCGGCAGAGACCGTGGGTGTCAGTCTCGGCCCTGAATAGGGACTTCAGCTTTTCAAAGCTTAAAAGGAAAAGGACTTTGAGCTCTTGGTTTTTCACATCTCCAGGAAATAAAGCCTCTGGCAGAGTCCTAGGATCAGATAAGTGGAGAGGAAAATAGAATGGGGTAAAGTGGAGATGTCTGTCTGAGCACCCCCTCTTGCTGGTAGACAGAAGTCACGGGCCTGAGGCCAGCTCCTTCTGATAAATGGTCTTCCATCCTCAGATGAGGTGGGGGCTTGGCAGTGGAAAGCCATTTGAGCCAGTGGAGAGACTCCAAAATGCAGTGGTCCCCCAGGATTCAGAGATGTTGGCTGCGGGAAGCCCAGCCTTGTGCAGAGACTGGCAGAGTCTCGAGCACCCAAAACGGGAAGCCCAACTGTCTCCTGGCTGCCCCCTGGCCACTCACCCTGCTCATCCTCCAGCCCAGGAACTGCAGGGCTCCAGGGATGGGTGACAGCCTGGCCACAGGGGCTGGTCCTCACCCTCGTGCCCGACCCTGCCTACAGCAAGAAGGACGGGTAGACAAGCAGACACCAGACTTGGACAGACAGGGCTCCGATCCCATATCTGCATGACCTTCAAAGTCTCCTGCTTTCTGTTTTATTACCTGCACAATGGGCTCCACAGGGGACTCCCTTGGAGAGTTGCTGAGCTGGACACAGCAGGTATCATTTTCCTCAATGCTGGACCTCAAATACAAAGGGGCTCCTGTGAGACTGCGCCACCCAGCGATGCTGCGGCTGTCTTGATTTTATGCATCATTCTGTGACTTCCACGCCTGTCCTGGACTGTTGTGTCCCCATCATAGGCGAGACATGGCTACACAAACCCTTAGAAATACTTTGCAAGGGTCCAAAAATTGGAATAGGAGTTGGGAGAGTTAGAAAAGTATCAACCACATTCCTAGAATGTTCAAGACCTATTGGAAAGATCCTGGGGAAAAAATATGTGTGATAGACTCCCAGGTCCTCCCAGCTACACTGACAGTTTCTGTATGGACTCTGAGTCTGCTCTCAGAGCACATCCCAACACGGCGCAGCATACCAAGAGTCATGCCACCTAACATTTCAGTAGATAAGTTTGCTGAGTTACTCCGGAGGTTGAGGCAGGATGGTTGCAGCTTCAGGGTCTGCCTAGGAAACAGATTGAGTTCAAGGTAGGTGAAGTGTGGCAACTTACAGAGAGCTTATCTCAAAAAGAAAAAAAAAAAAGCACAAGGTAAAAGCTGGACTGGGGATGCTGCTGAGTGATAGATGCTTGCCTTGCAAGTATGAAGCGTTACGTTGGATCTCCAGCACCAAGGAACAGAAGTTTCTGGAAGACAGCCATGCCCATCCGGATACTTGCATTATTGTCTTGCATTGTGAGCTTACAAAGCTGCAGGTAATTACTGGGAGTCCCTAATTCACAGTCTCCGGGCCCCTAGTCTAAAGCTATCATAGGCGAATCTCTAATTCTCAGCATGCACTGGTACCATGCTTGTGAGCCTCCCAACACCCCAAGAAACAGCAGCTGTTACTGCAGGAGTGAGGTGGACCGGGAGCCACACAGGGTAGGATTTGAACCAGGGTTCAGTCTGACTCCCAAGCCTCTTGCTTAACCCTCTTCAGTGGGAAGGACAGGGTCGAGTCTGCTCTTCTGGGTAACAGAGAATTACCTGTTAGTTCTCTTCAATTCATCCATGGAATGTTCAAAGTCACAGTCCTGCATTCCCTCAAGTTGACTCAATCAGGATTATTTCACAGTCCCCAGGGTTGTCACAGGCTGCAAAGGGTGGGATCCACTGAGCTAAAGACAGGAAAGGCATTGTGCCTCAGGGTAATGACATCCCATCGAAACAGGCCTTACCCAAAAACATGTCTTGTGCCCCAGTCCTAGCTTCTGACATGAGAAGGGAGTGGAACCCCCAGTCCTGAGACCAGGCAACCTCAGAGCATCTCTGCCCCGTAAGAAGCTGCCTCAAGGGGTCTGGGGAAGGATTGACAAGTTAATAGGGACCACTTTAAGAAACTGTACAAAAACCCACTACTTAAACCCAGCAGAATTTGCCAATATGACCCCCTGTAGGGAGCAAAACCCTTCTGTTTTCAAAACTGGCATTGTCAGGTGGGTAGCGGGTGCCACTTGCCTCCCTGCTCCTTGCCAGCCAACACCGTGGTTCTTATCTTATTTCTTGAAGCAGCTCCACAGAAGAAGCATGTTACGAGCCCCATTTTACAGATGGAGAAACTGAGGCCCAGAGAGGAACAAGTGCCTGCCTCTCTTTTGTGAAGAAGAGCCTGGGCTGGTGTCCAGGTCCCAGCCCTGACAACATTCTCCAGATGTTCCTCCAGCCATGGTCCTCACGCTGCCTGCCCTGGGCATAGCCTGTTCTGGACCAGGAAGGTCTCTGTTCCAGGGACACATTTCCAGGAGGAGCAGAGCATGCTCTCCACAGAAAGCGATGGAGGACTAGTTCATCAGCACAGGTCCCTTGCCGCCAGAGGTCTAATAAAACAAACTCCAGTCAAGAGAGGTGTGTATTTCATAGATCAGGGAGTCCACTGGCATCTGCCTGGCGCCTGACCCTCTGCACCTGTGAGCCGCCAGAAGGTTCCATACATCATGGGGCAGTTACACACAGCTTAAGTGGCCTCTGGGGTGGGAGGGACTGAGGAAAAATTCAAGCCTGAACCTTATTCCTACATATCCACTGCTTGACTCTCAGGCCGGCTTTGCTGGGAGCGGCTGGAAAAGGCCACGAGGAACCTCAACACTGAAGTTCACACCCTTTGCAAAGCTACCTGCTAGCTAAGTACCCTCAGGTATAGTACCTAAAAACCCAGCTCCTCTCACAGCCTCTGTTTCCCTATCTGTGAATGAAAACATTATCTTCAAGATGGAGACAGAGCTGTGTGGTGTCTAGGACCAATTTGGAGATAAATTGGCCCAACAGTCTGCAGCTCCTCCTGATCCAGGGTCCTGATGTGGAGGGGTGTAGTCAGGGGTATGCAGACTGTTTGCACACATACCCTAAAAATACATGCACACACAGTATGCGCGCATGCACA
Source organism: Eospalax fontanierii (assembly GCA_035773235.1). Classification (NCBI taxonomy): domain Eukaryota; kingdom Metazoa; phylum Chordata; class Mammalia; order Rodentia; family Spalacidae; genus Eospalax; species Eospalax fontanierii. The sequence goes on along the minus strand of CM069529.1, from coordinate 69,404,953 downwards.
TGTGTGCATGTGTACGCGCCTAGGAAGCAGAATTGTGTAGTTCCGTGCTCACAGACTGTACATTTTCAAACAGACATCAAAATGGAAGTTCTTAAAGGAAGAACTGAGACTATATATAGAAATTCTATTAAAATTCTGGAGCCCCCCCCATCCCCGGGACGCACAACCTCCCCACCCTCCCCTGCCTGCTTCTCTCCCATAAGACTTAGCACCTTCCAGCATATTCTGTGGTGTGTTATTTATAACTTCTGTTATTTTCACAGGGCTGTGAATCAGGCTGGAAGACCTGGCGCTGTATTTCAAAGACTGGGGGTCCCTCCTATTGACCCCCACTCTCCCAGAAACAAGTCTCAAAATAAACAGGCTCAAACCAAACTGGGAAAGCCACAGGAAGGTGCTAGGAGAATGTTCCAGAAGCTGATGGAGGCAAGAAGTGGGTTCTGGGCAAGCCGAGTGTGGGTTGTTGCAACCCTCCTGACAAACAAGCCTTTCAGCTCTTGTGTGCGCATTTAATGAGACAGAAAAAGAGAAAGGAAGAGGGAGGCGAGGAAAGGTTAGCCAGCTAGTTCATTAGAGCAGCGTGGTAAGTGCTGGGTTCCCACTGCCCAGGAGGACAGTCCTACTAATATTCCCATTTCAGAGAAACTGAGGCCAGTTTGAGATAAACTCAAACTCTGGCCTGTCTAATTCCAAACTGGCCCCTGTTGTGACCTGTTCCAGGAGAAAGGAGGTAAACAGTGCCAGCTCCCCCAGCCATGCTGGACAGGCCATGAGTCTGTGGACCAGTGCCTAGCCAGCCCCCCGCCACCCCGCCATGGGTCTGCGAACCAGTGCCTAGCCAGCCCCCAGCCACCCAGATGGTCTTTACTTAGATTCCAGGCTCCCTAGTGTCTGGGTTGGTGAAAGACCAGGTTCTGTGTCATCTGTGGTCGGAGGAGGAAAAGGCCCTGATTTAGGGCCCATTTGGACAGACAGTCGAGGGGAGCTGGCCTTCCAGACGCTTGGGAAAGAGATAAGCACAACCCTCTTGGCATTCCTGGCCGGTGAGGCTTAGGGGAGGCAGCTGTGAAGGATGCCTCCCAGGTCCTCCCTCACCCAACCCCTGCTCGAGTGGCCTCCCAAAGACCCCGAGAATCAGACCCTGAGATCAGCAACCACTCCTTACTTCAGAGAGTTCCCGCTTCATTCTCCCTCACTATGGGCTGAAGCCTGGTGAATGAGCAGATCGTGCATCAAACACCTGAGGCGCTCCACAGAATCTTGCCTAGGAAGATGGGATCCTGACCAGCCAGGAGACAGTTCCTTTCCTCTTGCTTAGGAGGCACCGGAGGCCATTGTAGGGACTTGGGAAGCTACACTGAGGTCCATCCCTGGCAAGCTCGTGCCAGATTACTCCCCCACCCCCTAGTTCAGTGGCCCATCCAGGCAAGGACAGCCAACCTGGTCCCTTTGGTCTTCCTGTGTGTGCCCCTTGCCACTGTGGGGCAGTCAGCCATACCAGGGCTTTGGTTCCTCCCTATAGAAGGGCAGTTAGGACTGGATAGTCCAAATTCCCCCCAAAAGCAGAATCCATGTACATAGAAAGAGTTCTCTGAGAGCATTGGCTCCTGTGGTTACGGGGCTGAGCACACCCAGATCCCTAAGTAGAGACCAAGAGAGCCAACCAAGTTCAAAAGCCAAGGTCCCAGCTCAAAGACAGAGAGAAAGGGGGATTCTTTCTCACCAGCCTTTCATTTGTGAAGGGATCAACAGATTGGAGACAGGTCTGGGGTGTGTCTCAGTGGGGCAGTGTTTATCTGTAACTCAAAGAACTGGATTGATCCAACACCACATATAAAAAATAGCAACATACGTTGTCCTAATCTGCTTTCTACTGTTGTGATAAAAAAACTGACCAAAATCAACTCAGGGAGGAAAGGATTTCTTGCATCTTAACTTCTAAGGCACAGTTCATCCCTGAGGGAAGTCAAGGCAGGAGGCAGGAGCTGAAATGGAGGCCGTAGAGGAACAGGGCTTGCTGGCTTGCTTGCCCTGACTTGCTCAGCTACCTTCCTTACTCAGCCCAGGTCCCCCTGCCTAGGGATGGCTCTGTTACAGTGGGCCGGGCCCTCCCACATCAATTAACAATGAAGAGAAAATACCCCACAGACATGGCCGCAGGCCAGTCTGATGTAAGAAATTCCTCAACTGAGTTTTTCTCTCCCCAAGTGACTCAGGCTTGTGTCAAGTTGACAAAAAATAGCCCACCTGCATAGATATGTAGTTCATGGGGACTGAGAAGTACACTGGGGCTGTAGTCCATGATGGGGGATGTGGTCCGTGGAGTGTGGTCCACAGGGATGTAGTCCACGGGGCTGGTTCATGGGAGGTTGTGGTTCACAGGGCACATAGTCTACAGGGAGATGTGGTCCATGGGGATGTGGTTCACAGGAGACGCAGTCCATAGCAGGATGACAACCTGAACTTCTTAGTCCATCCATTGGAATTTTAGCCTTGCCCCCAAAGACCCTCCCAGATATACCCAGAAGCATGTTTACCCAAATATCTCTGCACCCTTTGTAATGTACACCAAGTAAGGTCACTCGGAAGACAGGTGTTGTGTTCTCAGGACAGGAAACCTAATGCTTCCATTTCTTCACTTTGGGACTGCTAGGACAAGGTCACATGAGCTAGTGTGGGCATGCAGCAGCTTGAGGATCCAACGCTTCTATTTTTATCAATAAAGTTTTATTGAAATACAGGTACATTCATTCACTTCCAGGTGTCCTCTGGCTTTCTTACATTAAACCTTTAGATAACAGATGTCTGCTGAACAGGGCCCCCTGGTCTACAGAGTATATGCAGTGTGTGACCTCTGGTGCTTCAGAGGACACTTCCCTTTCCCACGCATACCCCAAGCCTCAGACCTGCTTGGGGAACCCATACAGTAACTGTCCCTTCCTCATAGGGTACCAGGAGAATTCAGTGCAGCTGGCAACGCCTGGTTCCATGCCCACTGGGCCCCTGATCCATGGTGCAATGCCAGGGAGGTTGCATCTTCGAGGATTAATATGATCATGAGCCATGAGGAAAGACTGGAAAGAGGCTTGTGGTGCCTCTACTGGCCCTTTAGGAAATGGTCTGTGGGGAAGGAGAGGTGGCTGTCCTCAGGCTCATGGGGAAAACAGCAGTTCAAGAAGGCGGAGTGTCCATCGCCTGTAATTTGGATTCAGCTTCTTGAGGTGAAAGAGTTCAGTGAAAGGCCTTTCACAGTCCAGTGCTCCCAACCCGAGGTGATCTGTTTGACTCCTCTGGACATGCATTTATTATCCACAGTAAATGGCACTTAGGTGTCTCCCAGGCTGCGGGCACATGCTTCGGGGACACTGAGGAGCACTGCAGACAGTGGCCTTGGCAGTGGTGTCCCGGGAGGGGCTGTGGCACTTAGAGGAAGCGTGAACAGGGGCTCATCTGGGTAGGGATGGACGCTCAGCCTGTGTGTCATCCTTAGAAGATAGATGCAATCAGCTCCCACTCAATGCGGCGTCTGGCCTGAGGGATCTGGCTGTCACACTGGTTTCTTTGATTAACAGCTTTCTCCTCATATCTACAGCCTTGAATGAAGCACAGCATGAGATGTCTGCTCTCAGGCTCTGGAAGCATCTAGAATCCAGTCCCCATGCTGACCCCATGCTTAGAGGCTGTGTGACCTTGGCCATCAGAAACCAGAGACTTGGCATGAAACAAGACACTGGCTTAGAATATACCAGCAAGGCCATGGGGTGTGGGGCTCCAGAAATGCCCCTTCTGAGTTAGAGGACTCCAGAGTGGTGGGAACTCTCAAGACCAGTGAGAGGACTCCACATGGTATGAAGACTCTGGGCACCAGATATGGCACAATTTCGGAGATGCCAGATTCTGGAAAGACCAAGCTGACAGACTACAGAAGAGTGTACAAGGAGCTCTGCTCATCCCAAAGAACCGAGGTACAGACTGTACCCGTGGGGGCCGCTGGGAGTCAGGGCTGGCCAGCATCTCAGGGGGACCTGGATGGTGTTCCAGGGCACCTGGTGATCTAGGCTCAGCATTCAGAGCTGAGGCAGACTTGGATTCTAATCTCATGTGGGAGAAATAGCAAATCTCTTCCCTCTGGAGGCTCTGGTCCTCCTCAGCTTCCCATTCTGCTTCGTCTTTTGTGGAGCACCTGCTCTGCCCCAGGAGCCACCGTAGGTTCTAGAGAGACAGCAGGGAGCAGAATGGGGAAGCAACAGCTCTTGAGTGTGTACAGTGGGTGGTGAATGGGGCAAGAAGTAAATGCTGAAGACTGTGTGGTCAAAGCAAGGGGGGAAACAAGCGATGGAGGAGAGGAATGAGAGCAGAAAGCATTATGCGAGGATTGGTGCTGGGGGATCTCTTAGAGAAGTGACACATGAGCGAAACAAAGGTAACGACAGTGCAGACACTAAGACACTGTCCGACTCCAACCAGTTAATCACAGAAAGGTCCTATCACACTGGCTAGCAGGTGCTGTCTCCAAGGGAATTGGATGGTGGCCGGAGGACTGGATGGATGGATGGATGGATGAATACATGGATAAATAAGTGGATGAATGAATGGGTTGATAGGTAAATTGGTGAATAGATGGATAGATGGGTGGGTGAGTATGTGAGTGAATGAATGGATGGGTGTATATATGGATGGATGGGCAGGTGAATAAATGGGGGAATAATAGATGGCTGGGTAGATGGATAGGTGAATAGATGAGTAGGTGAGTGGATGGGTGGGTGGGGGAATGGATGGATGGATGGATGGAGAGATATTTGAATGAATGGATGTATTGGTGGGTGGATGGTGGAAGATGATATATAGATGTATTTCAGCCAGAGACCCATAGGAAATAAAATGTGTTATTGGCTCTTGTTGCTATAAGGGAGGCAGAGGTTGCTTTGGCTCTAGGTCTCACAGGGTTCCACCATGACTACCCCGCCTCTGCTCTGGGCCTTCAGGGAGCTCCGTCCCCCCACGGCAGCACAGGGCCTAGGCACCCTATCACAGCAGCTGGGAGCAGAGAGAGAAAGCCTGCAGCTGCAGTCCGGGCTGTGCCCCTTGCCTACTTTATTCCTGGCCTCAGCCTGGGGCAGGTGCTCCCCGCATTCTCAGAACACCCTGACAGACGTGGCACGCGGATGTGCGCTGTATGACCCCCGAGGTGACTCTCAGTCCAGCTCAGCTGGCCATCAGCACTGCCCATCAAGAGCTGAGCTCCACTGGTTCAGCTGGAGCATGTCACTGGAGGAACAATCTCATAGACTTGTTGGGGTGCAGGGGACCAACAAAGAATGAAAGTCTCCACATGCGGGCACCAGAGTGGGATATCGTGTGCTTGGTCTTGAGAACCTGCTCTAGGTCTGTTAGGACTGATGATACGTGGGAAGCTAGCTGCTAAGATGGGGTCCAGGAAGGAGGCACGGACGGGCTGAGTCATCCCGCCCACTCCTCCCTTCCCATCTCCTCTGCTCTGTGGGGAACTGGGTGTGGCACAGCTCAGGTCAGGTAGCCCTCAGGAGCAGAGCTGAGCTGATGGGGAGGAGACATGGGGAACTCCCAGTGCTGTCTGGATGTGCGGCCCAGCACAGGCCGCACCCGGGGTGGTTAGCCTCAGGGTGCAGAATATAATTTCCATTTTGAAGATTTAATCTTAATCCCTGGTGTCAGTTTCTCAGTCTTGTCACAGTCTGGTGCAAGTGGGACCAAGAGATGCCTTGCCCTCTCTGGGACTCTGCCTTCTGGAATATGTGGGGGAAGAGAACTGGAAACGCACCCTCAACCCAGAAGTAATTCATCACTTCCTATCACATTCAATTGGCCAGACTGAGTCACATGAACGCCATTTCTTACACTTGACTTCAGGGATCACAGCTTCCTAAAGAAGTTCCCATGACCTGACTTAGGACAGGGTGTAAAAGCCCAGGCTCTACGGTCACACCAGTCTGAGTTTTCAGTCCAGCAGCTTCTCACCTGCATGTGAGTGTGGACCTGCTTTCCATGTCTCTGCAGAATGGTCGGGCATCCGTTGACATGTGGCTATCACAGTAGTTGGAGTACTGCAGGCCCTCGAAGGCTTGTTGAATGACTTTACAAACGTAGTTATGAGGAATGAAGGGGGAGAAGGGGGTGTGGCACCATGAGGCTGGTCTTGACTGTTAGCTTGACGGCATTAGAATCAGCAAGGAAACAAACCTTTGGGTGTGTCTGTGAAGGAATTTCTAGATGAGGTAAAGCGAGGTGGGAAGACCCACCCTAAATGTAGACAGGCCGTTCCAAGCGTTGGTGTATCCCACCGAATGAAAATGAGAAAGTGAGCTGAGCACCAGCCTTCATCTCCGTGCTTCCTGACTGCGGACATCATGTGACCAGCTGCCTCACACCCCTGCCGCCATGCCTTCCCGCCATGATGGACCGCACCCTCGGACTGTGGGGTCACAATAAACCTTTCTTCCTCCAGTTGCTCTGGTCACACATTTTGTCACAACAAGAAGACAAGTCAGTAATACAGGCTCCTCACCCTGAGGAGGTCACATGACAGTATAGCTGGCTCCCTGGACCTAGGGACTGCCCCCTTCAGGAGAGCTGAGAACCCCTTGGAGGAAAGCAAGATCTGCCTGCTAAGACCATGTTTTATGATGCAAAAATAAGGATGAGGGCAGATTCCCGGATTTTTAAATTTCTCTCTGTGTGGCATCTTAGGCAGATGTAAACCTAGCATCATGGCTTAATGTCTATGTCCCTGATGGCCTTCATCCAGGAGACCAAGACCATGCAGTGGCCTGGGCACAGTCAACGCCGACTCTGCTGAGCTGCTCTTCCAGGGCCAGTGCTCTGGGAACACGCCTGTAACACCTGCTTCTCCACGAGCATGCTCAGGATCCTGGAGGCTGTGGATGAAGTCCGCCCTGTGAGTGGCCCTCGGGGTGCAAAACGCACTCCTCCCTGACTGTGGGGCTCTGCACCCAGCATGTCAGCTCTCTGGGCCTCAGTGGCCTCCGTCATTAAATGGACGTAGTTCTAAACTGACCTCACAGGATGCTTGCAGACCACACTGAGGAATGTTAAGTAACCTAACAGGCAGCCTGGACAATGGATGCCCTCAGAGAGCCTGTTGTCAAGAGGAGGTAAGTCCTTTTGATCAAACTTTCATTCAGCAAACATGAATTGAGCACTCATCAGATGCTAGTTACCAGGGTGAACAAGAAAAGAGTACACAACCTGGACTCGAGGTTGGATATGGGAGACAACTTCCCAGGGGCCTCCTTATGTACATTTGCAAGGGGCTGTGAGGTGAGGTCTGACTAGAGTCCCTGTGGAACCCAGAGGGCCTTCAGGACCTCGGACTCTTCTGAGCCCAAAGACTGAGTATGATGGGAGCCTGAAGGAGTGTTTCCTCAGGTGGTGAGCCCTCTTAGTGCACAAAAGCAGAGCTCCGGGCGGGTGTGTCTCCAGCCTGCAGACAGGGCCAATGGGCAACACTGGTGTGGAAAGACCTGGACAGGGCCTAGGGCCTCCAGCTCTTAACAAGTCCTGTCTCCTGTGTTCATAGTGAGCACCCAGCCAAGGCCATAGCTCCACCTCCCCAGTCCAGGAGCTGTGATTTTGATCTAGAGGGTCCTACAAGATCTAGTCCTAAGCCTGATGCTGTTGAGAGAGTGGAACCTTTCAGGGGTGGGGTCTAGTGGGAGGAAACTAGGTCTTAGGGGTGTGCTTTTAAAGAGGACACAGGGACCCTGGTCTTTCACACCAGCTGTAAAGCAGTGAGGCCTCTGTCACATGTTCCCTCCATGGTGCACGACGTAGCCACTGGCCCCCAAGAGGAAAACTCAGCCACAAGAGGAAACCTCGGAGCCAAAACAAACTTTTTCTTTTCAATATTTGTCTCCGGTGTTCATTATAGTAATGGAAAACTAACCCACAAGGTGACCTGGGGAGCCACAGGCCTGTGGGACCTGAAGAAGTTGTTGTAGATACATGGATGTTCTGTGGCCAGACAGAGCAGGAAGCAGAGGAGAGGCCGGCTTGGGAGCCCAGCTTGCTGTGCAACCTCTGAGAAACATCTTTCTATCTTCCTGTTTGTGTGTGGCAAGAAAAGGCCTGCCCACCCCACTGCTGCCATTTTGAAAGACCCTTCATGAATAGCAGGTGTATCAGTGAGAGCCAGACCAGGTTTGGCACTGAGTGTGTCATCAGGCACACCTCCCTCAGTTTCCCCATCTGTAAAATAGGGATGATGGGAAAGTGCCTTCATCTCTGGTCTGCAGTGAGGTCTATAGGAAACACTAGAAGAAAACACACAGGGTGGTGTCTGACAAGGGCGAAGGGCCTTGAGAGCCACAGGGGTACACAGCCAACACTCAATATGTAGTAGCACCTAAGTGCCAGGATTGTTCTATATACTTGTGACAGAACAGACAATTGAACCATCATGGAGCTCGCATCAAGAGCAGGAGACAAGCAACGGGAAGGCCAGAAGCTGGTGCAGAGGTTGCTGAAGGAATGCTTTGGAGAAATAAGGAAGGAATGAAAGAGGCAGGGAGTTCAGGGGCTAGGGACTCGGGGAGGAGGCCAGGAAGGGCTTCAGAGAGGGAGTGACAGAAAACTGCTGAAGTGTGATGCATGGAGGTCCCGAAACACAGAAGAAGGCAGTTCAGGGCAGGCACGGCTTGTACAAAGGTCCTGGGGTGAGTCCAGGGACCAACAGGGGATAAGAAATGGGATGCTGACAGGAGGTTGGGCAAGACCTGTGGGCCATTGTAAAGGCTTTGAGTTTTGCTTTGAGATGAAAACCAGGGGGCGCTTTTTTAGGGAGGTGCTGGGATGGAACCCAAGGCTTGGAACATGCTAGGCAAGAGTTCTACCCCAAAACTGTGGCCCTGGCCCTCTTTTCTCTTCCCTTTTAATTTTGAAGCAAGGTCTCACTAATTTGCCCAGACTGGACTTGAAGTCACTGTGTAGGCCATGCAGGCCTTGAACTTGTGATCCTTCTCCTCAGCCTTCTAAGCAGCTGGGACAAGAAGCTTGCACCACCTGGCCCAGCTCCAGGGAATATTCTGCGCACGCCAATTTTGAACTCTGTCATGCGCTGAGAAAGCACTTTGATGTTTTATGTAGAGATGCAGAGACCCCCGATAGAGTGGTCCAAGGGACCAGGGTGGACATGAGGACCTCATTGGTTTCAAGTGTTGCAAGCGTGAACCTCAGTGCAGGGATGTGGGGAAGTGGTGGGGCTCTCAGGAGGAGGAGCCGGTGGGAGCCAGGAGTGTGTCATTGGAATGTTGCCCTTGGAAGGGATTAATGCAGTTCTGAGAGCCTGGTGAGTACTCCCCAAAGAGAGTGATGGCAAGAACAGGCTTGGGCTCTTCTCTCTATCTGTTCCTTGTCTCCAAATGCTCCCTCCAGAGTGCTCCCAACACATTTCATCCACCATGCCACCTTCCAGACTTCCATCTGCCACAAAGCCTTCTTTTGATGTCATCAGTCACAGTACCATTGCCCAAGACAGCCTGCCATGGTGTCACCCATGCCATTTGCAACGACACCACCATAAAGCCACATACCATGACCCTGTCCACCAGGACCCCAACCACCCCCAAAACTGTAAGTTGAATAGACCTCTTTTCTTGATAAGCATCCAGGTTTGGAGAGATTTTGTCACAGCAACAGTAGACACACTGAAGGTCACTCCTACTTTTAAAGACGCTCCCCTGATTAACCCAGCCCCACCCTGAATAGCCTCCCCTTAGCTACACTAGCTAGCGTCAGAGCTTTAGAGTGGGCAGAGTTTCCACCATAGTCAGGGAGCATTGAGGCACAGCTTCGCCCCTCTAAGGGGAGACTGTGAAGGTCACACACATCGGAAGGAGGGCATTGTGGACCCCTGGGGTCTTTCTGACACACCAACTGTTCTGCTGATTTGAATGAAGCCTTCCTGGCCAGGTCTGAGGTGGTCTGGAGTTTGCTGAGAGGGGGAGGCTGTGACTAGAGAGGGAGGCAGAGGGAGGGGAAATGCAGTCAGTGTGCTGGAGAGAGAAGCCAGGGAGGTCAGAGCCCAGCGCCGGGAGCCAGAACACAGGACTGGAGGCCTAGCTGTCTCTTGCATTCGGTGCTCCGGGGCCACCCTGACTCTGGCCTGGGCTGACCTTCCCATCACATAGACCAAGGAGTTTGAGTCCCAGAGCAAGCCCAAATCAATGCACGGAGTTGTTCCTCCAGGAGATTGGCCAAGGATACCAGATTAATCATGGCCCAGCTTCCTCAAGCATCTTGGATGTCGCAGGTGGTGAACAGGGGAACCAGGGATTGCAAAGAATGGGGGAGCCCCTGGGGCAGGGTGATGTGTCCCGCCACACTCTCTGGCAGGAGAGGTCTGCACACCCATTAGACCAAGGCTAGGAGGAACAGGGTGGGCTCAGCCTCTTCACGCGATGCCCTCAGGGCTGGTTTGGCCCAGGAAGCTAGAACTCTCTCCAACCCCCCTCCCTCCACCCTGGACAAACCAGCTGGGCAGTGCAGCGGGGGCCTCTGCAACTTAGTGAGGAAAACCAAGTTCCTCAAGGCTGTCCAGTGAGAGCCCTGAAGGGAAGTCGGGGAGGGGTGAGGATGGGTGTGGGGGAGCACAGGCCTGTGAGACTGGGTGGAGGACAGAGCGGGAGCACAGTACGGAGCACAGAGTGTCCCCAGTTAAGGAGGTATTCATCTGATTTCCTGACGTCTCTCCTCGGGGCAGGCAGGACGGCATTTTGGGGCCAGCTGTGGGGTCACTTTGCAGACCTGAGGGGTCATGGAACCTAAATATGAGGCCGTGTTGGCTGTGGGGTGGAGACAGAGAGAAGGGGCGGGGCGTCCAGTTCAGGTGTTGATCAGCCACAGGCTGAGTGTCCTCCAGGCTCCGCACTAGCAAGTGACGGGTACTTGGGAAAAGAGCAGTCTCCAGGCGGGGCGACAGGTGGTATTGCTTTTGGAAGTAGCTTTGTTGTTAGTTCATCTATTTATTAATTTATGTATTTTTATAACATCAATGCTTTCCAGTTGTATAAGAAAACGAGAAGGGGGAGGGGAGAGAGAGAGAGAGAGAGAGAGGATGCAGAAGGAAAGGAAGAAAGGAACTTGGTTGGTGTTGGAGTAGCCAGTCCCCTGAGGCAGGGGGCAATGTCTTGTCCCACCTGTCCCCGTCCGCAGTCCTCAGCTGAGGGAAGAAAACTCCTGAGGAGAAAACAGGGTCCCCTGAGGATGCCCGCAGGAGGACTCTCAGCCAACCGTCATCCCCACACACATTCACAGCACAGAGAGGGAGGTACTCCAGAGTGGTTGGCTGTGCCCATGTCTCGAGTCCACTGCCTGTGGACTTGGAGCCATGTTGGGGCATAGTTGGGGGCTTCACAGAAGACTGCTGAGAACGGGCAGCGGGCTGGGGAGAGCGACAGCTCTGGTGTTCAGCTGACTCCACTCTCTTTCTGTGGTAGGGGACGGTTTTCACCTAACTGCACCAGTCTCCAGAGCCCGCCTCCCCATTCGAACCTGGGCCATTCAACCTCACAAGACCAGGAAGTCTAGGTCTGTCATGTCCACAGCACCCTTCCTGCCTTGGCTTCAACACCAAGAGCTTCAGGGTCTGGGAGTGGAAGGTCCCTCCCGCTGGTCCCATGGATTTATGGACATTCGGACCCCTCCACATCCGACTGTAGCTCTCAGCCATCCAGCTGTGTTCCCAGTGTTTCTCTGCATATGTACCTGGCCTCTTCATGGATGCTGTACACCCAGGCCCTCATCCGCAAGCTGTCTCCAGGCCCCGTCCTCTCTTGGACTCACCTCCCTTTCCCATAAGTCTCAACCTGCAGATTTAGCTCTGTAGCATGCAGGAAGCCCTCAGTCCCTTCACTGGATTTATGCCGGTTACATTTATTGCTGAGATCCCTGTCATGTCCCTTCATGCAGCTGTCACACTTGCCAGCCGTTGCTATTCTCCATCCACATTGAAAGATGCTGCCTGAATGAATGAACCTGAGCCTGTAACCGTCCTCCTAACTCCTCACCAGAGTGGCAGCCATCGGACTAAGCGGCTGTCTGCACAGGAGAGGCAGGTGGGAATCTGACCTCAGCTAGGCATCCCAGTAACAGTGTTCTTTATTCCATGTGGCATCCTGGAAGGATGAGCAGGGCCCTTCCCACTCTCTCCCATCAGCAAGTGAGTTTCTTCCTTTGCTGTCACCAACAGCATGAAGAATCTGAGAGTTTCCTCATGGTATCATGTATGTTTATAATTTTATCATAGCATGAAAATCAGTGTATTGTGGGCCAGAGGACTACAGCAGAGGGCTGGTGCAATGGTAGCTTGACTGTTGCTCCTCTTGGCTCATGTAGAGTGTGATTGTTCTTAACATTGAATCTGTTTGTGGTCAGAAACTTCTAACCCTGTAGAGAAGGGTTGCCATGAGTGTTGTGCAGGTCAAAGGAATAATAATCGGAATTCAGGGCGGAGTGGTTGGGAGAGCAGAGGCCTGTTGAGATGGTTCTACCTTGTATTTTGGGAAGTTGTTATTTGTTGGGGATTTTAAAAGAAAGTGATAAACAATCAAAACTAAAAGGAATCTTGGGAGTTGAGTAAGGGAAGGCATTCTTCTCTTAACTCAGCAAAGGAAACTGAGACTGAGCATATCACACAGATTATCTGCTGAGGTCACAGCCCAGAAGAAACTAAAGGCTCTCTGGCTACATCTTATCTGTTGAGCCCAGGATGCTAGGAGCTTTCTCCCATGTCTTCCTGCTCAAAGAGAACAGCTGCCACCAACCACCTATGTCCAGAAGGGTCTATGTTCTCTTCTGCTCAGCTTGAGCTCCTCCAGGTGGAGTAAGGGTATGCAGGTGCACTAGGGTGTCGGGAGCCATTTGCCTGTCTTGAACTTTGTCCTAGTTTAGGATCAAGCAAGGATCAGTCTTGCTGTTCCCAGAAGTGCTATGGGATTAGGGCGTTTTGCTATGAGGGAGAGATTATTTTAGGCCCAAGGCTGAAGATCCTGTAAATCCTTGTAGGGATCTTGTAAATCCTTGTAGGAAGGTCTGATTTAATCACCTGGAGGAGGAAAGCTTATCTTAAATCCTAGGCTTAGGACCTTTTGTTAAGTAGATGTAGGTGTTTTGAATAATCCCACATATGTAAATGATGGTTGTATTGTTCCTTTAATACACTGAGCAAAATAAAGTCTAGGCCTCAGTACTGACTGAGAGCCCTCCCGAGTCTGTCCTCTCTCTCTCTCTCTCTTTTTCTCTCTCTCTCTCTATTTCTATCTCTATCTCTTTATTTCTCAATCCTCACTCCCACTTCAGGTACACTTCGATTTCTGCTCCGGCACTAGGGGAGCACTCCTGGGACCCTGGGGGAGCACTCCTGGGATCCTGGGGGAATTTCTACTCCCTAGAGGAAAGACAATCAACTTGAGTAATGAGCAGTTCCTGGGATGCTCCGGAGCCAGGCACCACTGCTACCAGTGCACACGCCCTGTGTTCTGGACAAAGTCACCCTGAATCGGATGGGAGCTATCAATTTGGGAGCTTTCAGAAAACCTCCAAAACCCACCCAAATCCCCACCTGGATTTTCCTGGTGCTCCTTATGCCAATGAACGCTGGTTAATTTGATCTGATCAGACACCCAGAATTCTTCAAATGAGTTTCCAGAGCTAACCCTCCACAGCCTATGCAGAACACCCTGTCTTTGCACCTTCCCAGTGAACTGGCAGGGATTTGACATCCCAAGCTCAGTGTGGTCACCTTGCTCTACCTTTGGGTGGCTCTCGGCAACGCACTACAGCTCTGGAAACTCAGGTCCCCATTGATGTCACAGCAGAGCCAGGCAGGTCTATACAGAGCGTGGAGCTGAGGGGAGACCTAGACCAGTCCTCCTCCCCGTGTGTGCTCTGTTCTCTGCTGTGTCCCATCACAGACATCCTCTCCCTCCTCTCCCTCCCCCTCTCCTTTCCCTTATCCTCACTCTCCAGGAACATATCAAACAGATTTTTACCGGAGCAGGACTAAGAAAAAAATGGTCTCCCGTCACATCACAGTGGCCGGGCAAGTACACGTGCTGCCCAGGTGAGCAAAACAAGAAAGCCGCGCCGAAGAGCACCGCCACTCTGGGGCAGCACAGAGGACTCCATGCTCCACTTCCTGGACCCAAGGTTGAGGTTGGATGAACCGCCTGTGGCCACCTGCCTCCCTCCGCCAGCCAGGAAGGGCCAGGTCTCCGAGTCCTTCCAAGAGCGGAGACTGCATCCTCAGAGGAGCTGAAACAAAGGGAGAACACTTCTAAGTTCTTTTAGCAGTTTCCAGTAACCTAATTTTCAGTTCATTTGATTATCAAAAACACACCTTTATTCTCTTTCTTCTCACCAAAAAGGCACAGCAGATCAGGGGCATGGAGGGTGCTTCCAGCCTGAGACCCATGTGTGCATGTATCATACACACACACACACACACACACTCTAATTTCTCTGTGCTGTGGAGAAGATGTCACGCACACAGGTCTGTTTGATTTCATTAAACAGAATATTTAAGCATAAAAATTGTTTAATCGCCTCGTGTCATTAAGAGATGAATTTCATTTTGCATACATTTGCATATTTCCTTCGAATTAAGTCTGCTAATATGCAAATGAGAGACAGGTTGCAGGGAGGTGTTTATTGTGATGGTTGCGGGCTGTTCCACTTGGGCAGCTTTCTAGGTGGTGGGGAGGAGGGGAGCACCAGAGAGGTACAGCTTACTGGGGGCTCTGGGACACTGGCCTTGGGTCTGCAAAAATGGGTGGGCGTGGCCCTTGCTGCCCTGCCTGATCGGCCAATCAGAGCAGGCCCTGCAGGATGCCGCCCAGTCCTCTGCCTCCCAGGCTCTCAGGCTCCTGGAAGGTGCTGGGTACCAGCTCAGGGCGGAGGGTCTGGGGCAAGGCTGGGCCTCACTGCATGCCTGGCTTGTCCCTCAGATGAGCTGGTGGCATTCTAGAAGCTTCCCCAGCATGCTCTGCAGCTCCAACCTGTCTCTGGCTTTGCTTCTCTCCCTTTGTTTCCAGCCAGAATCAGCTCCCCCTTTATTTTTCCCGTTTCCACAGTTCCTTTCCTCTGCCTGAGGTTCATTGTCTTTTCCCTCACTCCCTGCCACCCTGGGGGCATCTCTGACTGAGGAGCCAGGGGAGTTAGGGACCTCATCCAACCAAGACCCATGAGGCCTCACTGGCCTCCTGAAATTCATTATCCATCTCTGTGTGGATTGGAGGTGAGGAGTTATGCAGAGGCCCATCCTCTCAGGCTGGCCAAGGATCCGATCCAGCCCCAATGCCCCTGGAGGGGAGAGTGGAGCCAGCCAGGCCTGGAGACACTGAATGTACACGGGGAAAGAGTCTGTCCCAGGGATGAAGAACCCCTGCAGAATAACATTCCCTGTCCTGATCCAGCCAGGCTTATCCTGCAGCCCTGAGTCCCTACCTCCATCCCATCACCTCAGCCAGAAGGTGGCTGGGGAGAGACAGTAGGTCCTTTAACTCAGCTGCTATTTAGTGAATGCCTGGCCTTGAGTGGACTCTGCTTGGGCCACAGAGCTGGGTGAAAGGCAGAAGATTCTAAAAGGAAGGAACCAAGATTTCTGAGACAATGTTGGGTGGCCAAAAACAGGAGTGGAACTTAAGGAGATGGGACCTGTCTGGGGCTCTTTGGGTCCTGCTGCAGGCCATGGCATAGTGTACCTCAATGGACAGGACCTTCCCCTCCAGCAGAACCCCTGGGGTTCAGCAGAGTGGGCTTGTGTTTTCACCTCTCCCAGCATCTCCCCAGGGCCGCAAGGCAGCATCTGCCAGGCTAACCCCCTGTCCCCCCTAGATTAGCTGTTGGGGCCTACATCTCAGAGTGAAGCAATTAAATCAGAATTAATTGGCTAGCAGGCAATCGCCTTCCACTGGAGAGGGGAGGGAGTGGGCTCCTGTTTTGCTGAGTCTGCAGTCAGAACACAATGTAGGGGAGGGGAGGAGGGGGCACAAAGGCTGGGGGAAGGGGGGCTCCCCTCCTGCCTGCCACCAAGCCCACAGCCAAGCCAGCTGCCTGGACTCCAGTGGCTCTGCAGAACTTTCTGGAACAGAGCCTTAACTTTGCAATTTCAAGGTGTACAACCTGGGGATGTTTGAAAATGTAGTTTAATTTTTAATATCGTTATTCTCATACCAATCACAAAAGCAATCTATTTCCTATTGATTTTTAAAAATCAAAACATTACAGACAGGAACTGCCTAGGAAGTCTGGGTTAAAGTCTACACTGCCACCATGAGAGGATCTCTGGTAGTTTTGTTGCTTTTGGAACTGGATCTTGCTGGCTGTGTATTCACAGCAATCCTCCTGATTCAGCCTGCCTGCCCCGTGCTGCAATTACAGTCATGCACCACCATACCTGGCTAGGAGGAGAGGTGAGAATGTTCCCCAGCTGTTCCTGGGGCTGGTCCTGTGGGTGTGGAGGAGGCTCAGAGGCTGGTAACCATGATGCAGTTACTAGAAGATCTAATGGGAGCCCACCCACATGGTAGGGTTTGGTATCGAGTGGCACTGTTTTGGTGTTATTAAAACTAAGTGTCCTCACTATGAAGAAAATAATGGGAAAATACAAAAACAAGGAGATGCCTGCCCTGGGCTCCCATGAAGAGCAACAGAAACAGCAGATGCCAGGGAAGGCGGGCGTGAGCCACAGCCTGGGTGTGCTGGCCGAGTGACCGCCCCGAGTCACCTGCTCTCTCTGGGCCCGGTTTTCAACACCTGACTAATGGAACAGAGATATAGCAGGTCCTGCAAGCTCCTGAGATGAGTGCATGGAGAGACGCAAACTGGGCCCCACTGCACCCTAAATCCACCCTCAGCTTGATGGCTGACGATGAACCAACCACTGGTCTTGGAGACTGACCCTGGATTCTAAGGGATTTGACTGGCATCCATACCAGCACCCTGAGATCTTCCCCCCATTCACATGAGCCCCTAAGATCCTCTGTTCCTGATTTTCTCAGTCTCCAAAAGAGTCACCCAGAGACCGTGGTGGGCACAGGTACAGAAGGTGGGAAAGAAGGTCCGGTTCCATCCCCTCTGACTTGATAATCCCAGAGATCTGAGTTCAGTCTCGTCCTCTAGCTGGGCACTGTCCCCTTTCCTCTCTGGGCCTCAGTTTCCCCTTCTGGAATAGCCAGTAGTTCACGGGTTCATATCACTGGCTGGAAAGTGTGAGTTCAGGTCCTGGGTTTCGTTCCTTCCTGAGCTCTGGCTTCCAAGAGTCCATCCCTGGAAGCAGGGAGAGATGTGGCTGGGAACTGGGAATGTATGCTTGCCATGTTGGGGGGTTGAGAGGGATCTCCCAGGAAACGGCCATGCTTGAAAGCAAGGAAACTCCTGCTGGAAGTTGGGGCTCCCCCAAGTCTGTGTGGCAGGAAGCTCTGCTCCCCAAAGGTGTTTGTGTAAGAACCAGGGGAGAAACCGCCCTGATTGGTAGGCCTGAAACCTGAGCCTGCCTGCCTCTGTCACGGGGTCACCAAACCCAGACTAAATAGTCTGGCAGCCCGATCCGCTGTCTGGAAACAGTCGGAATAGAAGGGGTCAGGGAGGGAGGGGCAGAGAAGGTGGGGTACTCAGCACTGGGGCCTGTATCCACAGTCATCCGAGCCACTTCCCTGCCAAGGAAGCTTGACTGGGACTGAGCGACCTGGGTATCTCCCCTTTTTCTCTTCTGCTGTGCTGAGATTTGAGAGAGCACTGCAGGCTGCCTCCAGCCTGCCTCTGCACCCCTGCTCAAGGCTCCTGGCTGCCTGCCATTCTATTCTCCAGGCCTGGAGCCAGGTCTTCATCTCAAAGGAGTCAGGTACTGCTGTGTGGCCTTGGGCTGATGGATGGGCCTCTCTGTGCCTTATCAAACCAAG
The DNA here is from genome assembly GCA_035773235.1 of Eospalax fontanierii. Taxonomy (NCBI): domain Eukaryota; kingdom Metazoa; phylum Chordata; class Mammalia; order Rodentia; family Spalacidae; genus Eospalax; species Eospalax fontanierii. The sequence goes on along the minus strand of CM069529.1, from coordinate 69,386,999 downwards.
CATCATTCGTCAGACGGCATATGCCTATGCTGATCCATGCCCAGGCCATTGTCTTGTCTTTGTGTGGACGAATAGAAGAGCCCCTCAAGGCAGACAGTGCCCCTGGGTTCAGATTGATCAGTGGGGTACCTGGACCAGGCCTGTGCAGAGTGAATGTGTGAGACTGCACAGGGAACCCCAAACTGGAGTGACCGCTGTCCTGTGCCAGCCACTGCCCTCAGAATACAAAGCCTCGCCTGACATGAGATGAGTCATTTTTTTCTCTTATGAATGAAAAAGAAATGAAGGCTCAGGGAGGCCATGTGACTCACCTGAAGTCACACAGCTGGTGTCAATGGCAGCATCCCCAGAGTGTGTCATTGTCTGGTGACCACGAAGGTTACGGCCCCTTTCAGATGCTCAGGGTGTAAACATAAGCAGCAGATGGTGATAGGCCAAGTGTCTGTCACAAGTTGAAGAGATCTCAGCACAGTCACACAATGGAATATTACACAGTCTTTAGCAGGAAGGGAAGTTTGACACTTGCCATATGAGGTGAAATACACCAGTCCGGAAGGACAGACACCCTGTCTGCACTTGCTTACAGTGCCCAGAACAGAGAAACCCACGGATGTAGACAGTGGAAACAGGCACTGTACGGGCTGGGGGTGCAGGAACAGATGACTGCTCTGTGACTGGACAGCAGTGACCCTCCTGCCACTGAGCCTCTCACAGCGTCATAGAGTTCATGTCTCTTCCCAGCTTGATGACCTCACCCTTTAAGGAGGTCAAGGCTGCTGCCCCAGGACCTCTGCTTCCACTGCCTGGGGGACCGTGTGTGGGATGGTGTGTGGGGACAGCCGTTCCCCTGAACTGTAACAACTGCTCTGGGAAGAGATCATGAGACCAGGAGGCGCCAAAGCTCAGAGGCTGTAGGGCTGCCAACTGCTGACAGAGGGCACTCAGGGTACAGCTTTCCTGAGTGGTCCCAGCTGGCCTGGACCACCCCAGGACATCACCTGCCTGAGTCACCCACCCACACTCCTGTAAGTGACAGTAAGGTCACTGGTTCTCCAAGCTGGGCTTAGGTGGAATTGTCTCTCTAACCTGTCAGACATCTCTGGGATGACAGTGGCCGTGTGTTGTGTGGCTTCCTGGGGAGACAAGGACAGACTGCTGTTTATCTGAATGCGTGAGCCTAGGAAACGGGGCTGCCTCTGAGGCATGCAAAAGTCTAGATGCTAAATTGCAATGAAAAATTCCAGATTTTTTTTTTCCAGTTAGGTATGTGTGATGATCAACTGAAGAATGAAGCACACAGTTCTGGAAGGTTCTAGAATCTTCCTCGAGAAGCCTGGGAAAAGACCTTCCATGTCTCCTGGGTGTGAATGCTGAGAGCAGAGTGTGGTGGCTGGGTTGGTGCCCTCAGCCACTATGAGCTCTGAGCACACAGCTCAGGAAGGATGGGGGCAGCGCCCTCCCTAGCTCCCTACAGACGGTGTCCACCTCCACAGAAGCAGCCACGGAGCAGGTGTGCTGGTTCCCGGGTCTCTTTCAGTGTTGGTCCTCAGCTCTCCTCCAGTCCACACTCAGCTGCACCCGCCTCTGTGCCCGCCTCCTGCCAAGTGCAGAGGCAAGAGTATTAGTCACCTTTCAGTTGCTGTGACAAAACACCATGACTAAAGCCACTTACAAAAGGAAGAGTTTATTTGGCTTAGGGTTCCAGGGGAGAGGCCATCGCAGCAGGGAGGCACAGCAGCAGAGGCAGCCAGAGCAGAAAGCCAAGGGATCTCATCTTTAAGCAGGCACAGGAAGCAGAAGACCCAAAAATCTGGCAAGGCTAAAGAACTCTCAAAGCCTGCAATAAATGACATGCTTCCTCTAGCAAAGCTGCACCTCCTAAAACCTCCCCAGACAGCACCACCAAACGGGATAAAATGTTCAAATACAAGCTACAGGAAACATTCTTATTCAAACCACCAACATTTCACTCCCTGGACCCCATAGGTTCATGAGCATATAAAAGGCAGAATGCACTTAGTCCACCTTCAAAAAGTCCCCATAGTCTTTTCTAGTCTTAATACTATTCAAATGTCCAGAGTCCAAAATCTCTTCTGAGACTCAAGGTAATCTCTTAACCTATAAGGCCCTGTAAAATCAAGAGACAAATTATATACTTTCAACATACAACTGAACCAAATACACATTTCATTCCAGAAGGCAGGAATGGGGGCACAGTGGACCAAAACAAGACCAAAAACCAGCAGGGCAAACACCAAATCCAGCAACTCCATGTCTGACTTCTGGGACATTACTTCCCAGGGGCTTAGATGGCCTCAGCCCCTCCAGCTTTGCCAGCTGTAACATACAGCTCTTTCTTAGGCTGGTACCACTCCCTGTATGCAGTTCTTGGCACATGTCTCCTAGCTGTGGCATCTTTAGTGTCTTCTCGGGGTCTATACTGCCAACCAGGCTTCATCTTCACAGCCATATGCATTGGCCCGCCAGGGCCTTCTTTATGCAGGAGCGTCCTGCTGCATGCTGCCTGGCTTCTGCAGCTCTCTGAAACCATGGAAGAAGAACCGGTGACCACTTTACTCTTGCATCTTTTGTGTCTTTAATGTCAGCACCATGTGGACACTGCCAAGTTCAGCTGCCAGCTGGGAGGGACCCCGGCCCACTTCATTCACTTTAGCTGAAGCTTTGGTCCATGGCAGTTTTCTAGGAGCAGGAACCTCTTTAGGCTTTTTTCTTTCACAAGCTGGAGGCTTAGCTGGGCGGGGTCTTGCCCTGAAGGTACTCTCCATTGTTTAAGTGAAAATCTCTAGGCTTCTCCTTAATGGCTCTCATCTCCTTGTCACAGAGAGCCTCTCCTTAGCACTAGCCCTTCACTCTAACATTAAATGTATTAATGCTCTTTTTTATTTTTATTTTTGGTCTTGGTGTATATGAATGTATTGCCTGACTGTATATGTGTTAGTGCACCTGGGATCTATAGTGCCCTCAGAGATAAGAAGAAGGTGTCAGATCCCCTGAAATTGAAGTTACGGATGGTTGTTAGTGTTCATGTGGGTGCTGGGAATTGAACCCAGGTCCTCTGCAACAGCAGTTAGTGCTCTTAACTACTGAGTCATCTCACCAGCCCTCCTAATGCTCTTTTTAAATCCAAACTGTACAATTTGCATTTCTTTCTGCCCCACATGCTCTTTTTCACTATAGATCTGCATAATATTCACCACTAATAACCATGCCACTGATTGTATGTTGAACTGAAATTTCTTCCACCAAAGAAATTATTCCATTACTTTTCAACTTAGCCTCAGGCATGCTCTTAGGCTGCATACAGATAGCTCCCAGATGCCTTGCCAAACTGTTCCAGGTGTTACTTAAGTCCTTATTTCCCTCTGGAACTACTGTTCTCTCAGCACTACTTTCTTCCAGGTTCTTACTAGAATGGTCTATTAAGTAAGCTCTGTTTACAGCATTCAACTGCTTTTCTAGTCCAGACTTCCAGTGTCTTCCACATTCCTCCAAAAACCCACATGATCAAATTCTTCACAGCACCTGGCCACTCTCCGATACCAATTTCTGTATTAGTTATTTTTCTATTGCTGTGAGAAGACAGCATGATTAGGCAACCTACAAAAGGAAGAGTTCATTTGGCTTACAATTCCAGAGGGATTAGAGACCAAAATTGTGGGGGTAGCATGCGGCAAAGGTGACTGAAAAGAGAGCTGAGTGCTCACATCTTCAAGCAGGCACAGGAAGCAGAGAGAGGCTGGACATCTGGCAAGGCTTGAGAACTCTCAAAGCCCATCCACTGTGACGTGCTTCCTCCCCCAAGGCCACACCTCTGAAAACCTCCCAAAGTGGTGTCACCAACTGGGACAAGATGTTCAAGTACTTGCAATCTATTGGGGATATTTGCATTCAAACCATGACAGGTGGTGAGGGATAACAGGTCATGAGGTCACTGCAGAGCTGAGTGAGGGAACTAAGACTCTCCAAAGCCCATTTCTCAGGGCCAGGAACAAGATCCAAGCACTCCTTTAAACAACTGACTACTTGCCAGGCACAGAACTGAGAGTGTGAGGCAGAGCTGGGCCCAGGAGGACACAGGAGGGTGGATGCCCTTTCTCCATCAGCCTCACTGTTCAGAGATGAAGTCAAGAGAAGAGCTGAACTTTCTACATGAGTCTAACTGAGACAGACAGGGCTGTGGGGACAAGATAGAGGTGCTGAGATCTGATGTAATAAGATCTTGACCAGTCCACAGAGGCCCTGGAATTCTTATGCTGGGTAACTTTATAAAGGGAAGAAGTCTATTCGGCTCACTATTTAGGAGTCCACTATGGTTAAATCTGACTGTTCCTTAAAGGCCTGTGTTGATGTTTGGTGTTGCTGGGAGGTGGCTGATCCTTTAAGAGGTAGGGCCTCCCGGGGGGAGTTAGGTTATTGGTGTGTGCCCTTGAAAGGGCTACTGAGATATTCAAGGCCACTGTGGGCCCAAAGCAATGAGACCAGTGACCTGTGGGCTGAAGCCACAAGACAGAAATAAATCATTTCCAGCTTACTGTAGTTTCCCATGGTGACAGTTGCTAGCTTTCAGAAGGGCGAGCAATGGAGTGCCAGTTGCTGGAAGTTGGCAGAGCTGGAACTGGAAGCCAGGTCCCTGCCTTTTTCTTCAATTATGTGCACCATTCGTGCAGTACAGTGAGTTTCGTATGGAAACTTCACATGGGTTCACACAGACTTTGCACATATTCCCTCCCGGCCCCCCTCTCTTGCCCCCTCTGTCCCATGACTTGTCTCCCACCATAGTCCCCTCTTCTTTCATGATTTCTTTCCTTCTATCTAGACTCCCTGCATGAAGGAAGATGCACATTATTTGTCTCGGTTTATTTTATTTCACTTAACGTGGTGATCCCCAGGTCCATTCATATTCCTGAAAATGATTCAATTTTGTTCTTCTTTATGGCTGAATAAAATCCATAGTGCACACATACCACATTTTCTTTATCTGTGCCTCTGTGGATGGGCATCAAAGTAGGTTCCTGGCTCCAGCAAATAAAAGCAGCAATAAACACAAACACCCAGGTGTCTCTGTAGAATGCTGACTCAGAATTTCTTCTGAGAGGGGTACAGCTGGGTGACAGGTGATTCTGGTTTTAGTTTTATTCAGATTCTCTATACTTATCTGTCTATAGCTCCCAGTCTGATATCAAGTCTATGGGCAAGTAGCTCCAGACTGGGCAGAAAATGCCATCTGCAGCCTGTAGGAACCAAGCTGAGCAGGTACCTGGTGTGTGTTCTGTGTCTATAGCAATAGGACCAGTTCTGGGGACAGAGGTATGGGTTCAGATCCTAGCTGTCATGTCTCCTGGCTGAGTGACCCTGGTCAGGGTATGCTAAACCCCAAGTGTGTCTGAAGTCATGCACTTGGCTCCCTCTAATCAAGGGAGTCCCCAGCTTCAATGCGAGTGTTAAGATAGTGTGTGAGGCCAGCAGGGGAAGATGTGTCTCTTGGGGGTCATGTGGCATGCTCTGCAATCCCAAGCCTGAGACTCAGTTTCCCCTTCTGACTAGTAGATCCTCACCTGTGATAAGCTGAGGCCCCAGAAAGTCCACACTCAGCTCGGTGATCAGAACAGGAACACTTTAGTATGAACCTGGCATCAGAAGGCCACATAAGCCACGAGTCTCCCGACTGCCTTCTGGGCACACTGAGATGGAGACTATTTTAGGAGTGCACACAGAGCCATGCAAGCTGACAGAGGTTCCAAGGTTGCTGGGGCCCCCTCAGGAGCCCCATGGTCACCACAGAAGGCCAGGCTCACACATTCCACCTGGTGACTTTTCAACTGTTCCAGCTTGAATTGCTCACATATAGCCAGGGCCTCTGTGGCCGTGCTAGGCCTCTGCCCAGTCACTCCGAAAGATGGAGGCAGCGTACTTGCTTAGTTCTTGAAAGTTCCTGCAATGACTTAAGTTCTCCTTGAGCCAGGAATGAACTGAATAGCTCCAGGCTGCACAGCTGAGCCTGCCTTATTCAGGAGAAATCACGAGAGACTCAGACCCTAACAAGCTGCTGTCCTCCTGCCCTCCCACCACAAGCTATTGAATCCCGCCATGGCTTATTCAGTTATGGCAGTGTGAGTCCATAACCCCGAGTAAGCTGTGTGCGCCGGGCTGGGCTATCCACTCCTCCCCAGGGCCTCTCCGAGCAGAGCCGGACTGACTCAACTCACCCCTCTCTGTCCTGGCTGGACAACCCTGAGGGCACAAGAGGGAGCCAAAAGGACTGGCTGATTTTGACCTTTGGACAAGGGATCCCAGGCTGAGACACATTGTGGACATGGGGACCCAGTCCCCAGCCACACCCTGGGCAATGACCCGCTGATCCACATGAGATCTCCAACCAGAACCAGGGATGAGCACCTCAGCTTGCCCCTGTGGAACCCATCAGAGATCACAGACTCTAGAGTCTCAGCAAGTTCTCCAAGCCACTGTTACAGGGCCAGGAGGGGGAGAGCTCAGAAACAGGTTCTACATCACAGACACCCCTAGTTAGCCCACTCCCGGTCATAACCAGGCTACTTTCCCTTTAGATACACCCAGATTACTGCCCCCACCCCCAGACATTCCCGGGGCTGGCCCACCCTCAGACACCACCAGGCCACCTGCCAGAGACAAGCCAAAGCTCAGAGCCTCCAGCTGTACAGCAAGCACCAAATGAATCCAGCAAAAAAAATTCTAGCTACGAAGCCATTGTTGGACTGAAAATGTGACTCGGTCAGTACAGTGTGCTGCTTATTTGGTGACAGCACAAAGCCCTGAGTGTGATCCTCAGCATCATGTCACAACTGAGTGTGATGGCTCAACCTGTGATCTCAAGACTCAGGAGGTGGAGGCAGAGGATCAGAAGTTCAAAATTATCCTGGGCTGTACAGGGGCTTCCAGGTTAGCCTGGGCTAGAGAACTTGTCTCAGTAAAAGAAAGAAAGGAAGGAAGAAAGGAATGAAGGGAAGGAGGGAGGAAGGAAGGGAGGGAGGAAGTCATGGTGGACAGAAGTCACTGGTTGGGGCATCTTGTTCCACAACTCCCAGTGACTGGTATGCGATCTGCTGTGGCTTTGAGACTCCGAGCCATGTGGTAGGATGGAAAGACAAACACGCATGTTCAGGACTTCCTCTCAGATGCACGCTCATGCTCCTGATTGGGGATGCCCTGACTGGGCTCCTGGGTCTCTGTGGCTCAAGTTCCTGGGATGGAAGTTAGGGTGTAATTCTCTCTGGCGGGGAGTATGTCCCAGCTGCAAGGCTGGGCTGACCTTTGCAAGTCTGAAGGTCTTTGATGGGGAACAGGAAGCTGAGATGGGAGATGCAGACTGTCTGTGACCAGCAGAACTGGAACAGATCTTCAGGGAAGAGCCTGTTGCATGATAGGACCTGGTGCTCTTGAGAGGAGAGAGACAGAGACAGAGACAGAGACAGAGACAGAGACAGACAGACAGACAGAAACAGAGAAACAGAGACAGAGACACAGTCACAGAAGGAGACAGAGATACAGAGAGAGACAGAGACATAGTCATACAGAGAGAGATCGAGAGACAGAGGCACACAGAGAGAAAGAAAGACAGAAAGAGAGGGCCCCCTTATGGAGGCTTTTCTGACAGGAGAGGATGGTCCTGGCAAGGACTTGTTGGACTGCCATCACCTAGCCATTGCTCATGACCAAAGCTGGATTCCTTTCCCTAGTCCCAGTTTCCCCATCTGTTAATTGAACAGTAATGAGGTAATAACTCTCATCTTCTGGGATCTCTGCCGCATTGGCCTCCCAGAGCCTTTCTACATGGAAGCTGGGGTTCAGGACTCTGCCTTCTTGAGGAGATCCCAATGACCTTGTGCTAAAGCCAAATCCAAAGCTGTCTCCCATCGGAGACATCTCCCGGGTTTTACTGTGTATCTCGGAGGCTGGGGCACCATCTGTGTGACCCTGCAGCTGAGGGTGTAGAGCTGTAGGGAAGAGACAGGAGCCACCCAGGTGGCCCTTGGAGACTTGCCTTGTCCCACAGCTGCTGGTCATGTGTCTACAGTCGGATGCCATTTTTTTTTGGAAATCATCTGTGAACCCATTGTTTGGGGGGTCCCAGGCTCTGAATTCTGCTTCTTGAAGACCATGAGGTCCAGGAAGCAGCACTCAGAGGGTCTCTTGGCCTGAGAGGTCTTTCTGCACGCAAGAGCACAACACAGAGGTGCCCCCTACTCAGAACCCTTCACAGTTCCTGCCACCTGGTTCTGAGTCCCGGCTGGGGCGGCCCTGAACTTGCACCTTCTGAGAATGTGCATCCCAAGCCGGGGGTCGAGGAGAAGGATGGAGCCAACTCCAGGTGGCTGCTTGTGGCTGTCTGGAGGCTCCTGAACTTGGGTGCTGTGATTGATTCACAATGTCTGCCGTGTGTGCAGCTGGGAGCTTCTGGCCTACATGCCAGTAATCCTCACACCTACTTGAGAAAATGATGCCTAATGGATGTAATAGTTAGACCTTCAGCAGAGCCAGAGGGAGCCCAAATAAGGCCCATTTCTCCTCTTCTGACCATGCATGGGGAGAAGGGTAGATTCCTGTTCCAGGCACGAACAGCTGAGCATTGAGAGTGAGTGTGAGTTCTACACTGGTTCACGGAGCCAGCAGACATATTGAGTTTCTACAAAATTCAGTGTGTCTTGCAAACAGAGTGTAAGCTGGGTAGGGGCCCTGAGCAGCAGATGCCCCATGCAGCAGAGGTGGCCAGAGGAAAGGGTGTGATGGGCACATGCAGAGGGACTAGTCAGTAAGGTTCTGGAGCTGGGAGCTGCCTTCCAAGCAGTGGGTGCAGTGGGAGCTCTGAGTAGCCTGTCTCCTCACGGAGGGCAGTGGAGGGGCTGCAAACTGTTTCCTGAAAGAACATCACACCAACATTTTAAGCCACCTGCTGATAGTCTGCTCCCATGGCCACCTGGCAGGAAACCTCAGGTGTGGACAGAGCTTGGTGGCCACCTGCAGGTGCATATCTGCATGCCTAGCAGTAGCAAGTGTGGGGACCTGGCTTCCCTTCCTGCCCCTTACTCCCAGCATTGCTGACTGCCACCCGCCTCCAGAGCAGACAGGTCAGAGGACACGGGAGCTGGGCCATGTCTGGTCTTCTGGCAGTGTGTATGTTATAAGACTCCACTCTAAATGAGTGTGCTGCGACCAAGGAGCCTGCGGCTCAGGGAGACTAGGACCTCTTCAGGAGGCAATGTAACAGATGCCTGGAGAAAATGGGGCCTCTCTGCACCCTTGTCACCCTCCCAGCATCCTGCTTCACTTCCCCCTACCTGACGTCATGGTGGACAAGTGTTCGGTCACAGTGACAGAGAGTTTGGAGCAGCACCCAATATGGTGGGTGCTCATCAGACAGGCACTGAACAGGTGGTGACCCGCCACACGCCGCTGGGCTCCTCCAAGCCTGTGTTTCTAGTCCACAGAGCATGGACTCAAAGGACCGGTAGTCCACTCCTTTCCTTTGGTCAGTGCAGAGTCGCCATCTGCTAGGCTCCTAGCCTGTGTGACTGCAGGAACACAGCAGAACAGCTTGTCCATCCTCTGCTTCTACCACTAAGGCCAGATGGGCCCCCGGTAAGGACTGAATTCCTAAGTCACCAAGGGGACCCAATTATAGATCATTTGACCTCAAGACAGGTTGGCTTGCTCTTAGTACTCGGCCCTTTCCTGAAGGAATGCCAGCTTTGTTGCCGCTCCTCAACCCACCCCAGGTCTCCAGAAGTTACCAGTGTGGATGTGCCAGGCTGACGGGGTGGACAGCCAAGTATCTCAGTGGTTTCTAGAGAAGGCCGGGGTCACCTGCCTCTTGGAAGGTCAGCAATTTCACAGACGCTTCCAGAATGTACTGGTCATTGTCGGGGCCAGAGTGTGCCCTGGCAATACCTGGGGCAACAGGGTGATTGTGTGGGGCTCCCATGCACTTCAGACCTAAGCCACCATGTCCCTGAAGCAGTTTGAGAGTCCACAGCTTGGCCCCACACTCCTGTGGGCAGCGCTTCCCTCCAGCCCTGTACTGGACGTAACTGTGGGATTTGCTTTAGCAAATGGGCTGTTTAGGAGATGGACCCAGGCCAGAGATGTGCCTGTGTTTGTGTTCCACTAGCTTTGCTTCTGGCCTGAGCCCCATGATGAGACCTAAGGACAGACCTGACCCAGACCAGGAGCCAGCAGCCTCCAGCCTCCAGCCTCCAGCCTGCAGCCTCCAGCACCACTCCACCAGACACAGAAGAAATTAGCACAGATGCTAAGCAAGAAAATTAGCAAGTGCTATTGTAAGTGGTGAAATACAGAGCCTGTTTGTTATACAGCAGTAGCCCTGGAATAGCTAGCTGATACAGTGCATTGCGCACACTGGTTCTTGGGCCGACTATCAGAGATTGGGAAGGAGAAGATGCCATACCCCCGCAACAGGCACAAAGTTACATTGGTACAGAATCAATGCCAGACAGGTCCCAGAAGACTGTATCACCCAGTGGCGTTACCGTGTCTCCGTTTCTGTAACGATAACCTGTCACATTCACATAATCACAAAACTGACTAGCCATGCATTTTTAGAATCTAACCCATTTTCTGGCTGGCTGTAGTAAGATTTTGACTAATCATAGCTGAGTTTACTGTTAATCACTTTACCGTTATCATGCCCTCTCCCACAGCAAAAGACAAGGGCCCCCTCCTGGGTGGGGTCAAGTACCCTCCCAGGACCAGGCAGCCCCATCCACCCACACTCGGGCTGCCTCTCCTTGATGTTTGCCAGGAACCAGAGAGAAGTGTTGAATTTGTTCTTGGCTACTTTTGCTTGCAACTCCCAGCGGCCCTGCTTACAAACTGAATCAGTTATCAGCTAGTTAGACTGCAGTCCCGGGAGGCGCCGCCCGCATACGGATGGGGCGCATGCATTATTCAGCGAGAAGCCGGGAGAAATGAGCAGCTAGTCCAGAGCCAGAACAGCAGAGGCAGTAAGGGAATAATTAGCGGGCTGTCACTTGTCGCTGTCACCACTTCCTCCCTTAACACGAGGGAAAATAAAAAATTAAAAAATAAATCTTTTTTTTAAGGAAGAAGGAGAAAAAAAACATTCTGAGGCAGCTGGTAGGTTAAAACGTGACACGGAAAAGGGCTGAACTGGGCTCTGGTTCCACTCACAAAGCCATGGCCTAGGGACCGCCCCCCCAATATCTCTCCCCTCAGCTTGGTGACTCATTCAGATTTTCCACACGTTTCCACCACACAGGAATAAGAATGCCTTGCCTGACAGAGGGCGGCAGGGGTCCTGGGAGGGGATGAGGGGACAGAGCACTAAGCTGTGGAGGTTGGAGGTGACCTTAGGGAGGAGGGCAGACAGGTGAGAGCCGAGAGCTCCACTGGGGCCCTGAGATCTGATTATTCATGTATTTATCCACAGAAAGGAGTCATTTTGCTGCATGGCTTCCCAAGGAAGCTATTTTTATTTATCTATTAATGTCTTGTGGAGGGATGCACATTCGACTGCCACTTGAGGTGTGACGGTCTGAGGTGTGGTATAAGTTCGGGACCCCACTCTAAAAAAATAGCCAAGATGCACTGGGGAGGGGACCCCTGGGATGGTTTTGTGTTTCATCTGTGCCTCGGGCCCCCATGAGATGTTTAACAGTGGTTCTCTGCCCTGCTCACCTCAGTGGGATGGGGAGCTGCTTCTTGGGAGGGTGAGAAAGCCTTTCCAGCAACCGGGGGTCCTTCATGGAAATGCCTCCATGTCCCTACAACACAATGGAGCTCCCTCAGGGATGGGGGATTTTGTCCAGCAAGTCAACGATAAAGGGGATAAGTTCATGAATCCAGCCTTTGAGAGACTATAACAAGCATACTATTGTCTCTTTACCTAGTGCCCAAGGCAGACATTACTAATCCAATTCAGAGCACTCAACTCCAGTATAGCCACCTAAGTCTCTCAGGTAGCCACTAACAGAGGCCACGAAACCTTCGACTCCTGGACATGGGATGGTTGCAGATTCTTAAAGGAGGGGAGGGAAACCGCCAGTGTTTGTAGAGTCAAACCTTGAAATGCCTGTCGAGTTTGGAATTAGATAAAGACTCTCAACTGGAGTTTCAGCATCCTATGACCTCAGTCTGGGGTCTCTGTAGCAGAGGCCTCAGCTGTGTAGAAAATGGGCGAGGAATAGAGAACAGCATGGAGAACTCAGGAGGTGCTCGGCACGACTCTGCACAGAGTGTGTGCCTACTACCTGCAAGCTCTTCCCTGACTAGGGATGGTCCCCATATTGGGGTTGAGTGCTCAGGAATGGATTACCAATAAGAAGTCAGGCTTACTGTGGTCCTTTATCCTTAACTGACACCCCAGGGAAATCTCTCAAGTCTATGGGGGCATCAATCCCTGTCAAGTGGCTCCCCATTATCGTGTCTTCTGGATGTGCTCAGGAACACAGGACCAGCATAACTGACTAACTCCCCTCACTGCACTAGACGATACAGGCTACGAGATTTAGTCCCCAGTGGCCAGCACAGTAGGTGACATATGAATGAGATCCTACATAAATGTTAGTTGAATGAAAGAAATGACGTGCGGTGTGTCTCTTGGGAAGTCTAAGCCTTCTCTGGGCCTGATGTCAGGTGGTCAGCCCAGGCTGCCTTAAAAAAAAATTTATATTTTTATTTTATATCTATGGGATAAGTACAAATATGCATGCAATGCCCACAGAGTTCAGAAGAGGGAATCAAATCCCCTGGAACTGCAGTTATGGGTGGTTGTTAGCTGCCATGTGGGTGCTGAGAACTGAATCCAGGTCCTCTGCAAGAGCAGCTAGTGCTCTTAACCTCTGAGCCACCTCTTCAGCTCCCACAGAGTGACTTTGATTACATTCGTTTACTTGTGAGTGTGCGTTCATGTGTGCATGTTTAATGTGTAGATGGCATGTGCCATGGAGCACATGTGGAGGCCGGAGGACAATTCGTAGGGTGGGTTCTTCCTTTCCACCATGTGGGTTCCAGGAATCAAACTCAGGGACTACTGAATACACACAGACATACAGACAGACAATGTCTCTCTCTCTCTCTCTCTCTCTTTCTCTCTCTCTCTCTCTCTCTCGCACACACCGCAAGATAGCTCTACTCTCTTTATCATCCCCTTCTAGAAGATTCTGTCTTCCGGTCCCTGACAGCCACTGGGCTCTGAGGAGAGATGTTCCCTCAGCTCCCCAGGCCTCTCTGGGGTTCAGCACAAGGGGGCTCAGGGAAATGAGCCAGAGAGGGAAGAGGCCCAGGGAGCTGGGACAGCATTGGCAGAGAGGGGCAGGAAACAGGTGGCAAAGGCGTGGAGACTTAGTAGGGCGCAGAGACGGCACCAAGGCTGACTAGGCCAGCTCAGTGGGCCCAGGGAAGCTCTAGGTGACTGCAGGCAGACACCATGAGGGACCCAGTTCTCTTAGCCAAGTGCCTCCTGTGAGATGGGCTCCAGCCTTCAAAAACCCAGGTCTAGATGTGAAGGTCTGTCTTGACTGTCAGATGGATGGGATTTAGAATCACCATGGAAACAGACTTCTGGGCTTGTCTGTGAGAATTCAGATTGGGTTGACTGGGGAGGGAAGACCCACCTCAGTGTGAGCGGCACCATCCCACAGTCTAGGGTTCTGGAGTGAATAAAGAGGAGAAAGTGAGCTGAGCACCAGTGTTCATCTCTCTCTGCTTCCTGACTGGATGTGAGGTGAGTGGTTGTCTCATGCTCCTGCCACCCTGCCCTCCCTCATGGTGGCCTGTGCCCTCAGACTGTGAGTCAAAATAAACCCTTCCTTCCGAAGCTGCTTCCTGTCATTATTTTGCCATTAGGTTTGGGGGTGCTGGGTACAGATCCAGGAGCCCATGCAAGCCAGGCAGACATTACACAGCCCCTGCGCAAGTTCCTTGCGTACACCCAAGCATACACCTAGACACCCAAGTCTAGGTCCTGGGGGGCCCCGAGAGCCCACAGTTCATGTTGTCCCACAAAACTGTTGTCCACTGTCAAAATGGCGGATCTTCCAGCCACGATCCCTCAACCCAAATTGCCACATAAAGCCAAATTCTGCTCTTGCTGCTGCAGGGACCAGTAGCTTGTCTTCGGGTGTCTGCTGGTGCAGATGTGAGCACAACTCAGAGAAAGTCAGTGCCAGGTTTGATGTGTCTTTGGGCCAGATACACGGAGGTGCCATGTCTGCCGAGTTCTGCAGGCAGCCCTGGGCATCTCATGGGCATTCACAATGTAGGCACCTAAACACGAGGCACACGATACACAGTGGGGCACACTATTATTTCCAACGTGTTAAACCTGACTGTAAAATGGCTCAAAGCACAGAACTAGAGACAAGGTGGCCGACACTGGAAGCCTCCTGGGGTTGCAGAGAGTGGCTGATGCAGGGAGATTCTTGGACTGTTATTTTTCCAACTGTTTGCTAGCACAAACTTGGATGTTTCAGCCTCCTCTTTAAAATGGGATGATGCCGCCACCCTGGGTCCAGAGGGTGCTGGGTTGATGCTTATGGACCCTTAATGGTGCACTGTGCTGACCGTGCTGGGAGCCCATAAGGCCACTGTTTTACTGCACACCTTCTGTATCCATGAGCTCTGTGCAGCATCTCGTCCAATCCACATTGACCCTTCGGGGAGCTTCACTGTCTCCCCATTTTACAAATGAGGACATATGAGCTCAGACGGTTGAATCACTTGCCACAGGTCACACAGCTGGCAGGCAGCATCGTGAGGCGGGAAGGCCACACCACAGTTTCAGTGCTCGGATGCTTGTTAACCCTGTAAGACAGCCATTTCGTGGCCACCACCAAAGCAAACGATTTCCACAATGGTACATTATTTGTTGACTGGATGTCTGTAGCCTGGTATCCAACTATGAATGATGCAGATGAGGTTGAGAACAAGTGTGCTCTCCCATCATAGAAGTGGGCACGTTGACAACTCCACCATGGAACAAGGGACCTGTGATGGGAAGGCTAGCAGTCCCATCACAGAACTAGGGACCCTGGGTTCCTTAAGTGTGATGTGCATCCCAACGTTCTCAGAATTGTAACTCCACTTGCAGGGGATCTGACGCCCTCTTCTGGCCTCCATGCACATGGCATGCAAGTGGCACACTTACATGCAGGTGAAACACTCCTACACATACAGTAAAAATAAATGAAATATTTTTTAAAGCTCCCAGAGTTCCATCATGACATCACAACCCAGACAGGAAGAAAGAGATGATGATGTCAAGAGGCACATCAGTTCACCACCGGCTTTGAAGAGCTTTCCTATAGGTGTGAACTTAACATTCCACCAGTCACTAGAAGCCCACCCAGTGTTCTGCCTCACAGTAAGGCTGGGAAAATACATGGTTTCTAACTGGAAACACCAAAAACACTCTGTAAATAGGAGGGAGAGGTGGGGGTTGACAGCAACTCCATAGCCCAGGGACCCAAGGTCCTTCCTCCATATCAGAGAGAGGTAATGGGATGGAAGCCCCACCCACCACCCTGCAGTCTCATCTTCACCTCCCTGTGCACATTGTATGCCTGTGTGCATGTGTTTACATATATGTATGTGCTTATGTGCATGCCTGTGGTGTGTGCAAATACATGTGTGCACATGTGAGTATGTGCATGTGTACATACAATGTGAATGTGTGTGCCTGTTTTTGCACTTACCTGTGCATTTCTGTGTGTGTGTGTACACATGTGTGTTTGCGTATGTGTGCAGTGAAATAAGCCACCAAGGTTAAATCAGGCATTGTTCTCGAAACAGGGTCAAGTAGTCAGGGATGACCATGAATTCTCCATGTAGTGAAAGCTTCTGATCCTCCTGTGTCTACCTTCCGAATGCTGGGATCACAGGCCTGCAGCATTGCACCCAGTTCATGCAGTGCTGGGGATCAAATTCAGGAATTCATATACACTAGGCAAGCACTGTACTCACGGACCCACATCCCAGCCCCCAAATCAGTCATTGTTATCCAAAGACTAAACTTGAGAGATGCAGGAAGGGAATACACAGAGGGCCACAGGAGCAGCACAGAGCACAAGCCAGGCTGCGTGAGTCACTCTGGGCAGGATACAGTGTGTGGGCCTCCTTCTGCCCCGGCAGTGTGTCCTTGATGACCGGCTCACTTGGACTCTTGGGAGAATTAAACGCAGGCATTCCCCTCTTAGGCCACTAGGCCAAGGCAGGGTTCTGTCTGTGAGTGAGCTTGGCCTGCCCTGTCTGACACCACGCAGGCCCCGCACTGACCCTTCCTGAAGCTCTGGGACACTCCCCAATGTGTCCCCCCAATCCAAAGTATCTGATGGATGAAACTTGTGGTCACAGAGGCTGTGGGCGGTGTGAGCAGTCCCAAGTAGATGACACAGACGGGAGACGCCTAGAAGGAAGCACTCTTAAACTTCGCGAACTCGGCTGCAAAGCGGCTTCAGTTTTCCCAGGCATGTGACATAATCAGGGGGTTTCCCAGACACTGTCTGCCCTTGAGAGCAAAAACGGTGGGAAGCCCTGATTCAAGTGTGAGGAGTCATTCCCCCACCCGACCCCAAACACTCTTCCAGGATGACTAGCAAGGACCCAGGAGAAGTATGTTCCTGCCCTCTGACCAATGATTGGTTCAGATGTGGACACAGGGACTGAGACATCCAATCAGAATGCACCTCAGGGTCAAGGGAAGCAGAGCCCTGGGCAGCCAGCAAGGAAGTATAGAGTGAGGCTGGCATGCTGCAGAGTTGATAGCAACTGCTCTTAATGAGTGACAGCCTGTATCCAGTCTCACCTGAAAGTCACAACCTCTAGCCTTCGTGGTATGTGAGTCCAGAGCCTTCATTTTTAAAGTTAATTTGAGTCAGCTTTCAAGTTCCTGGCAAAATAAGTTGTCCTAATTGGTACGCTAATTATAAACGAGGGGGACGTCTGTGAGCTCTTTCTTTCAGTGTACATAATGAGACATCCTACACAGTTTTCATCCTGCCTAGGACAAGGTAAGGGATATGTCCAAGTTCATGCAGGAAGTCCCAGTGGATCCTAGCAGAGGAGGGATCAGAAAGTCTGCTGGGTATGAGCTTGTAGGGAGAGAGAGAGAGAGAGAGAGATGGGGGAGGGAGATGTTCCTTTTAGTGCTGGCTGCTTGGCAGCATAAAAACATGCAAATTTATTCAGAGAGGCTGTGCATGGCTCAGGCAGATATGACCAGATCGAGGAGGAAGCCCGCCTCCCTTCCGGGGACTCTGCTCTGATGAGGGCTCCAGGCTATGTTTGCAAGACTCCTGTGGCCCTTCCTTCCCTGTCCTCCAGCACCCACCACAGCTCAGTCTAGATGTTTGTTTTCTCTCTCCAGCAGAGCTTCTGAACTGCTCTAGTTGGGTGGAGCTGTGGCCTTGACTGAGCTCCTTGGAAGGCCTGCCTTAACCCCAAGACAAACGCCACCCTGCAGCCTCATAGCCAAGGTCTTTGTAGCCTCAGACCACAGACCAGCCTCCTCTCTCCACCTCATGGGTCCTGTGCCCCAGCCTCTGCTCCTCATTTCCTGGAGTGTTGGCTCAGACCCGAGGCCTCAGACCATAAGAACTGTTCCCTGGGCTCGGAGTGCTGGTGCTCAGCACCTGAGGATGGTGCTTCCCTGTAAACTCTGCTCTCAAACCAACACAGCTACTCTTCCCCCTCTTGTCCCCAAGATTAAGGGAAGAAGCAAAATAGGGAGGAAGAGGAGGAGGAGGAGGAGGAGGAGGAGGAGGAGGAGGAGGAGGAGGAGGATCGAATGCTGGCCAGCCTGCATGCTGCACTCTTTCTGTCTGCCAGGCCTGTACTCCATCCAGATTGTACCCCTTCGTAGACACAGAGCAAAGCTGCATGAGCTCCACTGCTCACCTGTGGCTCCAGGCTGGAAGGCAGTGCGCTGAGATGGAGTTGGAGCTCTAGGAAGCACAGGGTCTATGTGTATATGACATCACACCAGGATGTGGGCGTTTATTAAGTGCTTTCCACGCACTCAGGAGCTGGAGCCTCGTGAACCTGAGTCCTCACGCTTTGCCTCCCTGACTTAACTTTGAGCTTTGTGAGCAACCTGTTGAGTTTGTGGTCACTGCCAAATTCCAGTTGAATGTATGGGTGAGTGGATGGGTGGATTGGCAGGCAGATAGACAGACAGACAGACAGAAGAATGGACTGGTTGAGGGTGGGTAGATAGGAAATGGGTGAGTACATAGGTAGATGGATGGACAGAGGGCTAGACAGATGGATGGATAAGTGGATAAACAGATGAACATATGCATGCATGAAAGGCTGTGAGGGTGGATAGATGGGTTGGTGAATGGTGGGTGGGTGAGAGGGTAGATGGATGCATGGCTAGACCGGAAGGAGCAAATACGCAGAAAGTGTGGTTCAGAGGATGGAGGGGCTAAAGGGATGACTGCAAAGATGGATCATCGTGTGAACAGTCAGGCAGACAACGTCTCAGTCTGGATTCCAGGACTTCTTGGTGTCTCATTAGCCAGCAGAGCTCTGTGACTGTGAGGGAACACAAACCAGATGCACCCTGGTCTCCTCCAGCCCTTCACCCCACCTGCTGGCTCTGAGGTGTACCCCATGCCCTGTGCCTCCAGAGTCCTGGCTCCATTTGGGGCCAGCACTCTATGTGCACCGGCTGGCACCCTGTATTCCCTGCCTCTGACACAAAGCAGAAAAGCCTGGGAGAAATGGGCTCCCACACCATGTGCAGGAGCCTTACCCGACCACCGTCGTCTGCTTTCTAAATAAACCCCAAGACAGAGCCATGTGGGGTTACAAATCAGCCGGAAATCAAATGCTAACATGTAAATAAATTGCAAATCAGCTGAGAAATTGGTTTCATTTTGAGACGATAAAACACATTTCTTCTGCACTGATTTCGTAAGGCGCCCCTTAAGAATTGTAATATCCCCGCGTGGTAATGATAAACATTAGTGAGTTGCTTTAGAAATGAAAAAATAGACAGCCTCTGGGGTTTTGAAAAACATATGCACTTCAAATTTGAAAATCCAATTTAACTGTCCTTTATAAGGAGAATAAAAAGGTAAGGATAGGATAATTTCGCAGTTACACAGCATTTGACTAAATCTGATTCCAGGATGACAGACACACTTTAAAAGCTACAAGCCGAATGCAAGGAGACAGCGGATCATTCATTTATGATCCTAATCTACCTGCTGTCTAACAAGTTAACGACGGGGCCGATGGCTTCCAGGCTGTGGACGCGTGCGCACCTTGTCAGCTTGCACTCTTAAAAACATTTCTCACAGAATTTCTGGGAAAAATAAAGAAGAAAAAAGACAAAAGAGTTTTACCCAAATGGGCAGGTGCTGAATTTACAAAGCTTTAGGAAGAAGCACATATTTTTTTTTCTTGATTTTTCTCCTAAAAGCAATACTGGAATGCACATGGGTGTGCAAGTGAGAGTGCTACCCACGTTCGTGCTTAAGTGTGGTATCCTACACAGGAGCATGTGGGATGGCTCTGTCTGCAGCTGAAGGGCTTCCAGAGAACTTCAGCTGCAAGACTGGATCTGCCTGCATGGGGTCTCATCTCCCGTTCTGTCAGAGTATCTCCTGCGGCATCTCTGACCCACACTCATCCTGAGACCCCTGGGATCTCTGTGCTGCCAGGACCCTAGGAGTTTGACTTCTCCAAATCTGCTGGTGTTCCCGGGAAACAGACTTGGAAAGTGCTAGGAGAGAAAGATCAGGGGGATTTAGGCAAGTGCTGTTGCTGAGTCTCCATAGAAGGGGCAAATCTTGGCTCCACCAGATACCAAGATTAAGATGAACTCTGCCCATAGGAAAGAGTCTGTGCCATGTGTGGGTCTCTGCCTTCATGTGCTCAGGGAGGCTAGGGGAGGCTGGGGCATGGGGAGGGCAGGAAGGATGAGGAGACGAGGAGGCTGGACCTTTGCCATTCTGAATCTCCGAGACAAAGAATAAATCAGGGAAGTCCCATTGTCCTGACTTAAAAAATAAATAGAGCTCGGGGCTTATACCTGCTCTGTTTGCCCTGTAGCATTTATTCACTCAAGCAAAGCTATATTTATTGAGCACTTAGTGTATGCCAGCTACTGCTCTAGACAGGAGAGAGATGGCTATGGGTCAGAGAAGAGAGCCAAGGTCCTGGCTCTTCGGACGAGATGGAAGATAAGCAAAAGTAACTGGACTGCGGGCACAAATTTACTCTGGGGAGGGAAGAAGGAAATTGGCTCTACAAGGGATGATGACTACGGAGCGTGAGGAGGCAGCCATGCAGGGGACCTTGGAGTCAGGCTTGAGTAGACTAGGAGGGAAGGACATTCCAGAATGAAGAACAGCAAGTGTGTGCACCTGGGCACAGGACTGAGCAAGATTGAGGCAGCACTTTTTATCAGCCCAAGTGCAATGCCTGGTGACCAGGTGAGGTCAAGGCACCATGGGAACCATGACCTGCCGGGCCCTGGCTGTCCCTCTTTCTATGGCGCCCATCCCTGGCATGTTCAAAGGCACACCGCTATAAATGTATGTACAGTCAGTCACAGGGAACACATGGCAGCCCGCCGATGGAACACAGTCTCCCTCATCCAGTTCTTGTAAATATCAGCTAGTGACCCATTGGATCTGTAGGATCCGGCAGTGACTTGAGCTGTGTTCTGTCACTGCTTGTCACCACAGAGTTTAAGCGAGATTTGATCAGACTTGCACAAAGCCAGGCGAGCTTGTGTGGAACTGTCAGATGAAATAATTTATCGGTGATGACTGTGTGAATTCGTAAATATTTATGAATTCACAAGTTATAAGTGTGCAGCTTGCGGGAGGGAGGGTTCTGGGCTCACCAAGTCGCACATTACAATGAATATTTACAGAAACCCCAATCTGCTAATATCAGTTCTTTGCTTCCGGAAAAGCTTTTCTTGGGATTGTAACCCTTTCTGGGATGGAGTGCCTGAGGGAAAAGACATGGAGAGGAAGGAATGCCTCCCCAATAAATAACCAGATCATGGAACACTGCATATGTATCCTGAGTACCGAGCTGGCTCCATCTCTCCAGGGCTGTTGGCTGAGTCCGCTTTGAACCAAGTAGGACTGAAAGAACTCAAGATGGCAGATGGTCAAAAGACCAATTTCTTTCATTCTTCCCAAGTGACCTGCTTGTTGTGAGGCCTTGAGCCAGATTCTCATTCCCTCTGAATCAGGTCTTACCAAGAGCAGCATTGCCCAAATTTGGTCATGGACTAAATTTACCTCCTAAATGTCCTGTCCTGCTCCTCCCAGAAGACACAGAGGTTGGGCCCACTCTGTGTTGAAGACATAGGCATGCTGAAGGCATAAGCCACAGATGAACATGGATGGGAGGGGTTAGATGCCTGTGGGAGACGCTGTGTGTATCAGAGATGCCCAAAGGCCTGGCAGGGAATTAGAGAGGTTGCTATTGGTGGATAAACTCCCTGCCATTCAGGTTAGGTGCCTATGAAATGGGGTAAAGATGCCTCCTCTCTCTTAAGCCTCCCTATCCCCAACTGGCCTGGAACTCTCTATGTAGACGACACTGGCCTTGATTTCACAACCTGCCTCTGCCCCCTGAGTGCTGGGATTAAAGGCGTGTATCATCTCGCCTGGCATTGATGGCCCTTTCTTGAAAGGCTTTGTCCTGTATTTGGAGTAAGTGAATGTCATGTGATACAATTGTTGATCAAATCCAGTGGGAATGCTGAAACCTATGTAGGGCCAGGGACAGCCCTCGGGAGGTGGAGGAAGCATGGGTCAGGTGTCCAGGTTGGAAGGCTAGAAGGTGGAGGTCTCCCCGATTGGAGAGAGTTCAGATGGAAGTGTGGCAGAAAGGAGCCTCACCTCAGTGCACCCAGCGTCCTGTGGACAGGGGCTTCATGATTGCAGTCTCTCAAAAGACTATGTATGCAGCTGCCAGTGAGCCACCACAGCAGGCAGCCAGCCGTCTGTGTCTGTTGCCAGGTTTTCTTGAGACAAGGTCTCTAATGCAAACTAGCCTTGAACTCAGGACATAGCTGAGGATGACCTTGAACTTCTGAACCTCCTGTCTCTACCTCCCAAGAGCTGGGATTGTGGGTATGCATCACCACACACAGTTTACATGGGCTCATGCATGCTAAGCGACCACTCTACCTACCGGCTGAGCCACAACCCTAGCCCTGACACCTGGTTTTCACTCAGCCCCCTCACTCTCCCGTGCTGGAGACAGCATTGACTTGGAGGGAAAGGCTCTGTGGAGCCCTGGGGTGTCACATTCCTCCAAGGGCTTTGGAGAGACCCCTTCCCAGCTGCTCTGTTAATTATCTCAAACATATACTATGCCTAGTATTCAGAATCTAACATGTATTACACAGGTATTTTTACCATCCTTTTACAGATGTGGAAACTGAGGCACACAGACTCTTTGCTGTTAGGATGAAGCAGAACCACTTTGAGACCACTGGGATGCACATTCCATGCAAATTTGGTCCAACATGCCTACTAACAGTGGAAGTGACTGTGTCTAGGGCTAGGCAATTCTTCAAGTACCCAATAAACATCTCTCCCATTTTAACCCCATGGCTAATAAGAGGCAGGTGGTTGGTTCAGTTTGTTGAGGTTCAGAGACTTTAAGCAACTGGTCCAAGGATACACAGTTTAAATACGAGAGAGGCAGGCTTGAACTGAACAGGTTGGCACTGGTCCTCAGGCCTCTAAGTCAGTCTTGTCAGTGGGTGTTGTGGCCTCCCATAGCTGCCCCACCATTCTGCCCACATGCAGCACACACAGCCTGGTCCTCAGTATGCCCTTCACAAATAGTTGTCAAACGAAATTTCTTTTAGAAAGCATCAGTCTTCCCGATCTTTAAAAATCTCAATTTATAAACAGATATGTCAGGGAGCAATTATTCAATGTGACTCAAGATGTCTTCATTTTATAAAAAGGCTCTACATCAGGGTTCCTTTAAATAGAAATCCCCCCAGTGCATTTAAAAATACAAGTCAATTTATAGCTCGGAACCACACGCGCTTGCCGACGTCCTCGCTTGAATAAAGGGAGTGGGCTCGTCGTTCATTCATCTAGCTCTTCCCAAAGCAATGCTGAGCCCTGGTGTGGTGGGCAGTGACGAAGCCGAGGGTTCAGAGTCGTTGGGCCTGGGCTTTGGGAGGGGCCTAGCCTGACATAGAAGGGAAAGAAACAGTGCAGGACTTACCGTTCTTTAGGACGCACTCAGGCATGATGGGTAGAGGATCTTCCCTGAGGAAGGGCAGGTGAGCCCAGGCTTGTGAAACAAGCATGTGCTTAGAAGTCAGCAAACCCCCCAGGTACTAAGCAGCCTTCCCAGGATTAGACTATTCTACGTACGTGTATGGATTTAATATTCATCAAGTCCATGAGCAGTAAATGTTCTCGGGGAAGCATGGCTGCATTCTGTGCTCACGCCCTGTTCTGAACTTTCACACACACTTTCACGCCGCCTCAGGTGACTCTCAAAGCAAGATTTCAGAATGCAGAACTTGCCTTTACCTTAGGAGAACAACGCGCAGGTTCCGTGAAGAATACAGGCCTGCCAGACAGGGCCTGATCGAAAACTCCAAGAGAAACAGTTCACCCAGCCCCTCCCAGCTCTGTCTTTTGGTGAATGTCTATTGTT
Source organism: Eospalax fontanierii (assembly GCA_035773235.1). Lineage (NCBI taxonomy): Eukaryota > Metazoa > Chordata > Mammalia > Rodentia > Spalacidae > Eospalax > Eospalax fontanierii. Next base: position 69,363,302 of record CM069529.1, on the reverse strand, counting down.
CCTTTAAAACACTTTTTGTTTCATTTTGTTTTGGTTTCAGGATCTGTAGGCAGCCCTTGAAGCAATATGACCACGATGGGATGCTGGGAGACGGTCAGCTGTGGGTGCTGTGTTGTCCACAGCCAGTTTTCACAGGGCTGACCACTCTCCACTCACGCATCTGTTTTATTTAACCGATGCCTCCTGTGGTGAGGAGCTATGTTGCTCCTACTGCTTCCTGTCAGCTTCAGCATCCATCCCCAACCACCGAGATCTATCCTGGGTCACAGAGCAGGCTGTGTGTAAGGCCTGAAGGCAGAGTCTCCAGGTCACCTATTTTACAAGAGGAAAAAGCAGGGCTGGGAACACAGTCCAGTCACTAGCATGCTTGTCGGGCAGAAGCCCTGGGTTCAAGTCTCAGCACCACGTAAACTGAGGGTAGTGGCTCAGCACTTGGGAAGTGGAGGAAGGAGGATCAGAAGTTCAAGGCTGGCCTAAACTGTGTTGGGAGTTCAATGCCAGCCTGGGCTACATGAAATTCTTATTTTTAAAAAAGTCAGAATCCTAGGGCTGAAGAGATGGCTCAATGGTTAAGAGCACCAACTGCTCTCACAGAGGACCCAGGATGGATTCCCAGCACCTACATGGCGACTAACAACCATCCTACCTCCGAAACCCTCTTCTGATCTCCACGGGCATTGCACAACACATCTACCTACATGCAAGCAATATATTCATACACTTAAAAAAATAATAAATTTAAATAATATAAAATAAAATAAGCCAGAATCCAGGAACCCTAGCCAGACCTCTGCCTGTCCTGTCAGCCCCAGATCCCTTTCCTCCCACAGGCCCACACCTGGGTCCTTTACCACCACAGAAAGGCCAAGCCACACCCTCCAGAGAGGGAGAGAGGCTGCTGGTGGGATGTCTTGACTGTGGGGCTGAGGCCTACCAGCCAGCAGAGGCTAGTGGGGCAGGTGGCCTCTGAGGCCAAGTGCCATGTGGTGCACACAGGGGAGGATTTCACCAGCTGTCTTGCAGGGGCCAGTACTGCACCCCATGAGAACTGTGTGAGACCCTGAGAAGGCCTAGGGGGTGGCAGAGGAAGAAGGCTACAGAACTGCAGGCCCCCAACAGGACGGCAAGCCTAGTTTGCTGCAGGATAAAGGTCCTTCCACTTGGGGTCTAGGAAACATTCCCTTCAATGGTTGCAAGCCTTGCAGGCTGGTCCAAACTGCCAGCCCCAGTCTGTTATGTCACTATATCTGTGCTGTAAAGGACACCCCCCTCTTGCAATGTTCCCTTAGAGCAGGACTTTCAGAAGTATCAGTCCTTTGCCCACAACCAAAATAAGACTGCTCTGAAGCTCTGATAAGTCCTGTAGCCACAAGCTTTGCAGGTCTATTCCCAGTGCCCAAGGCAGCAGCAAAGAGGGCCCATCCCAGATGGTCCTGCCTTACTCTCCCAGTTCTTCCTCCCTCTGCCACCCACACCTGGTGTTTTCTTCAGTGATCTGGATGGATGGATGATGGACAGCTGAGAGGCATGAGAAGGATGATAGAAATAGAGAATGAGGAGAGGGAAGGAGGATGGAGGAAATAAAAGAAGGAAACGGGAAAGATGGATGGACAGATGTATGTATGCAAAGATGGGGTGGACAGATGGATGGGTAGATGTATGATGGATATGTGGGTATGTGAGTGGGTAGGTCAGTAGATGGGTGGGTAGAGGGATGAATAGGTGTATGTATAGATGGATATATAGATGGGCGGATGATGTATGGAGGGATAGATATGTGGATGGGTGAAAGGATGGGTAACAGGATGGTTGGATGGATGGATGGATGGGTGGGTGGGTGAGTGGATGGATGGACAGATGGATGAATGAATGGATGGATGGATGGATTAATGGATGAATGGGTGGATGGATGGATGGATGGATGAATGGATGGAGGGATGAATGGACGGATGGATGGATGAATGGATGGATGGATGGATGAATGGATGGAAGGATGAATGGGTGGATGGATGGATGGATAGATGGATGAATGGACAGATGGATGAATGGGTGGATGGATGAATGGATGGATGGATGGATGAATAGACAGATGGATAAATGGGTGGATGGATGAATGGATGGGTGGATGGCTGAATCAATGGATGGATGGGTGAATGGATGGATGAATGGATGAATGGATTGTTGAGTAAGTGGGTGGATGGGTAAGGGGTGGATAGAATCATAGTGGACAGAGAAATGAATGAGTAGGAAGAAGGAAAATTACATGGAACAAATACTTCTCATGCTCAGTTGGCCACAGGCCTTTGTTTTCCACAGAGAACACCTATCATCTCGCTCACATAGCCACGCCTGCTGACCGACCAGCAGGAGCAGAGGGGAGCTGCCATGCCCAGGCTGCCATGTTCCCAACTTTACTGATTCTTTTACAGTTGTTCTCAACCTATCTCTTGAACATGGGAACCACCCGATGTATACGTGTCCCCCACTTTGTGTTCAGAGGCAGGAGGAGACATGCCTTGCTGGACCCCAGGGCCTTCTGGAGTGTGATGCACCGCAGGTCCCTTCTACCTGTCCAGGAGCCAGGAGTCCTACAACACTGCAGCTAAGCCACACTGAAACACAGAGCCCAACTAGAAGCCCACAGAGCTGGGAGGTGCTGATCTGCCTGGGAGGCCGTGTCAAGTCCCCCTTGTCTTGAGAGCTATGCGGTTTTCAAGGCCCAGCCCTTGTGAGCTGCAGTGCCTTCCTGCTCATCTGCCTCTGAGTGACAGGTAAGGGAGCCTTGGGCCCCCAGTCTCCAAGAATGGACATCATGACTGTCCTACCTCAACCTACCTTCCCTCCCGTGGAAGGCTGCACGCATCTCACTCTCTTTACAAGCCGTGTTTGCAGTGCATGGATCAAAATCCTATATCTGGGATTTTGTCAGTTCTTGCATTGGAGAACTTCAGAATGCCACAGTGGGAAGGCCGGGCTGTGGAAACGTGGGCTGCCAGGCTGCTCGCTGGCTCATGTACTCACATGGCAAGGACTGAACACTCAGACTATCTTGGGAAGAACATTCACTCATCCCTGTGTTCATTCATTCCTAAACTCATTCATTCATCAACACACCATGGTTATATGCTTCTACTTTATTTTAAGTGTATGAGTATACTGCCTGCATGCATGTAATTGCACCCGTGTCATGCAGTGCTTGAGGAGGTCAGAAGAGGGCATCAGATCTCCTGGAACTGGGGTTACAGATGGTTGTTACCCACCATGTAGGTGCTGGGAATTGAACCCAAGTCCTCAGCAAGAGCAGTCAGTGCTCTTAACCACTGAGTCATCGCTCCAGTCCCTGAGTATGTATTCTTTACTCATTTGATTACTCTCCCCTTAGATAATGAGTCACAGAGCCCAGGGATGGGTGGGGCTGTCTTACAAAAGCACGTGAGTTTCAGGTACATAAGAACTAATGAGCAAGAAGGAAAAAGGAAAAAGAAGGAGAGAAAAAAGGATGCAGAGAATTAGTGAAAGAAAGAGACATCTTCCCACAGAATGATGATGGATGGATGAATGACAGACAGATGGAGGAGGGAGATGGAAGGCAAGAATGAAGGAAATAGAGAATGAGGAGAGGGAAGGGAAGAGGAAATAAAAGAAGGAAGCAGGACGGAATAGACACATGGATGCATGTCGGCCTCAGCTTGTAGACTGTGGGCTCCATCTTAGCATGAGAGAGCTGGTTAGAGAGTTCATGATGAGACTCTCCCACAGCAGCAATTAGAAACCAGAGAAGGCAAAGATGCCCAGCAGGTGAGCTCAGCCACCCAGCAGACTGACTATAGGTCAGCTGACTAGCCACTGCTCAGTACTGGCCTGGGGAAACCGAGACCCCCATCCTGTGAGCCAGGTGCCTGGAACCCCCAGCAGCCAGGGCCACAATGATTCCAGGAGATGAAGGACGGGCAAAGGGGTCCAGAGGGAGCAGACAGGACCCAGGGCTTTCCCATCCATGCCAGCTCTGACGTGGGGACAGTCCCCACAGTGGGTTCATTCATCTGTGAAGGGACAGGGGGGCTGACCCTCCACCATGGGGCAAAAAGGCAGGCAGAGGCCACAGCCAGGCCACTGGGACCACAGACAGCATCCGCTGGGTGGCCGCTGCCTCCTGGTCCTTTGATCCAAACCTGTTCCTGTCTGGGCAACAACTGACCAGCCCACTCCCACCACCTGGGGGACAGTCACCTCCCACAGCACTGCCTGTAAAGTCACAGGGCCTCTCCTCCCTACCCCACAGACAACAAGGGAAGGCTTTTCCCTGAGGTGGGACAGTGTCACAAACTGTCCCTTCCTCTCCTCAGCCTCTTCCCCAGCTAAGATCTTACTTCCATCTTAGACGGAGAGTCATTTCCTTCAAAGATAAGCACCACCTCACAAACTGGAACTATTGAGTATCAAGGCTGCTGGAGAATTTCACCTGAGGATGGGGAAATCTGCCCCTAGCTAATGAACAAGTGGCAGAAGGACCCAGAAGGTTCTAGAAGGGGACACATAAGACCGAGGGGTCAAGTGGAGGCCTGGTGGCCTGCTGCCCCTGCCCAGAATCTGTGGGGCCGTCCTAACCACCTCATCAGACATTCTAGCTGACAAGTGTGGGAAGTGGAAGCAGTGGGCTGATCAAACGGTGCATTTAAGGCTTCCTAAGAAGAGGAGGTGGGCCTGGGGTGGGTGAGGAGAGGAGAGGAGAGAGAGAGCGGAGGGAGGGCAGGAGGTGGAGAGACAGGCCTGGGTGGGGTGCCGAGCTGCAGCCTGCTGGCTGAGGAGAGACGTGGGGGCTGCGGCTGCCCGCCCCTGTCTCCCATGGAAGGCGGGAAGGTTTATCTCACCAGGAACAGCGGCACAGCCACTGATCTAATCAAATTATTCAGCATTAAAAACTGCCAAGACATTCCAGTCCTCCAACTCCCGGAGCCCCAGCTGGGATCAAATGCTAACCAACGGCGATATTTATTCCCACTGTCAGCTGCTGGCTGCTTGCTTTCTGAGAGCTGCCCAGGAGGAATGAGGGTGTGGGAATGCTGGCGGGAGGGCAGGCAGGTTTCAGGAGAGGCATGGGACCCAGGGCAAGTGACTCTAGGATATGTGGCCTCTAACTACCTGTCGAAATGGCCCAATCAGTCTCCATGCCCCCTTCCTCTAGTCCCAGCAGGCCATTGCAGGCAGCTGAGGGTTTGCCCTGACATACTTACCTTGGCTCAGGTTAGGCGTCCCCAGGCAGGTGTCTTGCCCTCTCTGAGCTGCCATTCCGTCTCCAGTACAATGGGGCCACGTTGTGGGTCAAGAGGTTGGTGACAGTGGGAAGGCCTTATAGGGCCTGCTGTAGGGTCAGAGGGCTGCCAGGAGTTATGTGACTTTATCTCAGTGCCTCAGTTTCTGCCTCTGCAAAAGTGGACATGGTGACAGAATCTAACCCCGTGGGATGACAGCCTCGAGGCTGAAGAATTGATCTGCTACGTCCTGTTCTACATTAGAACAGCTCCTTACGGCTTTGAGCAGGGCGTGTTAGACAGAATTACACAGAAAGTTCCGCAGAGGGCACAGAGAAGGTGGGAGCTGGGGACTGGTGACCAGTGGGGTGGAAAACGAGCCCCCGGTCGACGCGACCAGTGAACGAAGACTCTGGATCCCAGAATCCCTGCACACGGGAAGGGGGGGGTGGAGGGCACAAGGCACGTCCCAGAAAGCTCAGGTTCGGAGGTCAGGATGTGGCATCCAGGCAGATGGACAGCCCAGGTCCACCCTGGACTCGGAGCCTTCAGAGCACATGCTGTCCCTCTCCTTGAAGGTCACCATGCCCAGGGGAGATTAATTAATTTTCTTTGTTTTTCAGAGTTGCATTTTTAAAATTACAGCCTCCCTCCTCTCTAATAAATACTCAACAATTAAAGCTTTTTTTTTCCCAAAGTGTGATTTCAACATTTCAGTGTCCCTCCCCTCCCTTCACCTTGACTGCCATAAACAGATTTGAAAAAACTGCTTTCAACGCCCCAGCTGCCATTAGCCACTTAAAATCCCGTAATTATCATCCTATCATAGGCCTGTTAACGAGCAGTAAAAATAAGGCCATTGAATATGGTAATTTATTCGTAAATTAGCCTAATGAGAATGAGTTTCAGACTCTGTTTACTTACTGCGGCCTGTGAGGGGCAGAGGCGGCAGCGACAGGCGAGGTGCCTCTGAGTGACAGGTCCCTTCCTGCAGCCTGCGGGTGACATCGATGGCTATCCCCCGTGCCTGGCCCCAGCTGAAGATCAGTGAAAGCTTGGGGGTCAACCAGGGCAGGTCTGGGCAAGCTCCCTTCTGAGTTGGGGATCTCAGGCCTGGCCCATTGCGGCCCACTGTTCAGTTTTCCCATCTGCAAAATGGGGATTCCTGAACCAGCCCATGGGAATGGAATGCTATATACAAATGGTCACACTGACCAAGAGCGCATGGCTGTGCATACGACCAGGGCACTAGGCTGAAGAAGTTATCCTCAACCAGCTCCAGAGCCGTCTAACGTGCAACTGGTGGAACAGTGCCCTCCCCAGTTACCTGTTCCTGGAACTTCAGAATCTGATCTTATTTAAAATCAGGGGTGAGCCCCAGTCCCACATCTGGAGTCCTTATAAGAAAAGAGGGGGACACAGGTTCAGTACAGGTTCTTGGGGAGAGGGGCATCACCTTCCCATTTGCCATGGGTGTATGTGTTTGTGTGTGTGTGTGTGTGTGTATGTGTGTGTGTGTGTGTGTGTGTTATGACATCTGCACACTGAGCGAAGCCAGCCTATGTGGAGCAGTCATAGACCCTCCCAGGGTCTGACCCATCTGTCCAGGATCCAGTGTGACAGGACAGCCGACGTCTCAAGAATCTTGATGACAAATCACACTGCTCCAGTCAGATGACACTTGAGCCATGGAATCTGGGGCCTGTCCTGCCTGAGTTCCCAGGTTTCGTTTGTGAGTTGATTGCTCCATAGGAAGGAGTCAGCAAGTCCACCAAGATGAATGAATGCAGAACACACACTAAGGTCAGCAGGTTGATTGATGTGTCTGAGCCTTGGTTCCTGATCTGTAAAATGGGTACAGAGATCTGTACCCCGGAACAAAGCAAGGCACCAGTGGGATCTGGCACATCAGAACATGGTGCTGGGCCCTGCGGAGCCAACCGGTCTCCCTTGTCTCTTCCCTCCACACATCTGCCTGTTCTCAGCCATCTAGCTCTAGCCTGGGTCTGCTGAGGCAGCAAGAGCCCTTTATCCCCCTAAGCACTTCAATGTAGCCAGACGTGACACAAGCACTAAGAGTCAGACTTGTGAGGAGGAAAATGTCCCTGTACTCCAGATGGGAAAACTGAGGTTGACAGAGAAGAATGGACTTGTCTAGGGCTGGCCAAGTTTCTCCCCACTTTGCCCCCTTGGATCAGCTCCCAACACAGCACCTGACCCAGTAACACCCTAACTCAGACTGAGACACAGGTCCTTCTCAAAGCTTGAGGCTTCAGTGGCCAAGCTTACAGCGCTCTCTCTCCAACTCATAGAGAGTGGAGGATGCACTGGATTCTAATACTGCCCGCTCCGCCCCTGCCCACTGCTGTGTAACATCAGGTGAGCCCCTTACCTTCTCTGGTCTTCTGTCCCAGTGGTGCATGTGATGAATATAAAGTGCCGATAGAAGAATTGCCATGGGACAAAGATGGGGAGCCCTGGGGCCAGGTGGGGAGCCCCACAGGGGCAGGGAGCTGGTAACAGGGCCAGATGTCAGTTCTTCAATATTTATAGAGCACATGCTGTGTATCAGCATGGGTGAGCAGTGCAGACTCGGCCCCTGCCTTGGGGCTCCTGGTCTGGTGGGGTGGTGCTATGGCAGCTGAGTCAGGGTTAGGCTGCACCTGTCATAGGATGACAGTGACAAACCTGGAAGGTGGTGTCATAAGAGGATGCCTGCATGGCTAGGGGTCAGCAAATGCCTCTGCTGGTGCTGGATCTAAGGCCAAAAGGAAGATCTGTCAGAGGACGGGGTTACAGTGCTCTATGGTGCACAGCAGGTGCAAAGGCCCCAGGGTAGGAGAAGTCGGATCAAACAATACAATGACTGGAGTCCAGATTAGGAGATGGGGCTGCTAGCTCCGCCCCTGCCCGCTGTAACCTCAGGTAACCTTCTCTGGTCTTCTGTCCCAGTGGTAGATATAGTTTCCTGCTCAGCTCACAGGGAAACAGTCCTGCTTGGAATCCCCACTGCATCTCTTTCTTCCATTCTTCCTCTCCTTCCTTAGCCCCTGCGTTATAATGTCCCGACTGGATTCAAGCTCCCTTAGATGCCAGCCTCTTCACAGGCTCCTCGATACCACAACCCTGACACTCCCACTTTCACAAGAAGAAATAAGCGCAGAGAGGCCCAGTGATTTTGCTGAGGTCACACAGCTCCCATTAGGCAGGATGTGGTTCCAACTGGAACCAGCTTCCTGCCCAAATGTCTCTCCCCCATAAGCTACCAGGTAAAGAACTGTGAATTCAAGCTCCACTGCTGGTGGCGGGTCCTTGGCAATCTGTCCACTCTGGGAGTATTCTGGGTTTTGAAAGAAGATAGGACCCCACCCTTGATTCGTTTGCAGGGCTAGAATCCAGAAGAGAGCAGAGGCCTGACTCCCAAGCCCACGGCCGAGCCCACGGCCGAGCCCACGGCCTGCACTCTCATCCATTCAGGCCCCTCAAAGCTCTTCTCCACCAGCCACGTTCTTGAAAAATCATGGCTCCTGCCCAGGGCAGCCTCTCCACCCGGCACAGGCAGGCCGCCTCGAGGGCTGCAGGCACCCAGGTCATTTTTCTCCTACCCTGACAGAGCTACGAGTTTTCAGGGGCGGATGGTGATGAGGTTTCTGACTGACTTTTGACCAAACAGATTTCCAAGAGCATTTGGAGAGGGAAATATCTTTCCAACGCACCAAATAATGAAAAACGAGGAGGCGAGTTTCTGACTGTTGATTTAGCCACGGAGTCCCCCAGCCCTGACTCTGGCTCTCTGGAGGTTTCCATTGAACATTAATCCACACTCTCTCTTTCCACACACAAAGAATCCATTCTGCATAGTGTCAGTTCCAAGACCTGATGAGCAGAGCTTAGCATCCGTTCTTAATAGACAGAAGACAGACAGACAGGACAGGCCCTGAGGGTCCCTGGGGTCAGGAGACAAGCATGAAGCCTCTGGAAACAGCCACAGGACATAGCAGGAGAGTTGTGGACACACAAAGAATTCTGGAAGTTGGGGTGCTCCAGGTAAGTGGAGCCCAAGTGAGCCTCCAGCCCATTAAGCCAGAAAGGGCAAGGTCGGCAAACAGGCAGTGGATACTGGCCAGGGATGGTCTGTTTCTGAACTGCATGCTCTGAGCATGCTGGAAGATTTTCTAAACCTCCATTATGGGGCTGAGGAGACAATTCAGTGGGTAAGAGTGCTTGATGCCCAAAGAACCCAACTTCAAATCCCAGCACCCACTTAAAACCGGACGTGGCTGTACGTGCTTATAACCCAGCATTAGGTGGGCAGAGAAGGTGAATCCTGGGAGCTCACTGGCTTCCCACCTCTGTGACATAGCAAGCTTCAGGTTCAGTGAGAGACCTGTCTCAGGAGGATAAGAGGGAGAGATGGCTTCCTCTGGTCCCTGCATATGTGTGCACTGGTACAGGTACACACACACACACACACACACACACACGCACACCCCACCACCACCACCAACAATGAACTTGATGATGGCCTTGTTGGGTGCGGAGGCTCATAGCTGTGGCTAAGGCAGGAGAATGGCAAGTTTCAGGCCATCCTCGGCTACATGGGAGATCCTGCCTCAGAGTAAAGCCAAACCCAACAGGCTTTAGATACACCCTAAACTGCATCATGGTCCTGGGAATGGGAGTTTTCTGGCTCTCCCAGGAGATTTTTGAGGTGCAGTGAGCTGCTGCTGAGATGAGACAGTGAGGCCTGAGCCACAGGCATCACTGGTTATAAATGGGGATTCCTGGGCTCCAAAGGTCTGGGCTGGATGGCTCATTCTGTATAGTCTCAAGCTCTGCTGAGCAGGTGGACTTGGGAGTTGCTCTCATAGACCTGCCCTAGGCAAAGAGCCTGCAGTCATTCAGTCATCTGTGCTCAGGCACCACAGTGCCTTTGTCCAAGCATGTGTGTGCCCACAATGAATCAAGCACTGTGACAGTCACTGAGTCCCACAGGTAGGTTAGGGGTGAACTTTGCACACAATTTGTACTTTGGAAGTTACCTGGTAATATAGTACATACAGGTGAGGTCATTAAAGGCGAGAAAGGATTTGACCCAGTGTTCCCGTCGTAGCCTCTGTTTTTTCTTTTCCTGTTGGCACACATCATTTGAATAGGTGGTGATACTGTAAAGATATGTGGGTGTGTTTTCTGACCACCAGTCATTCAGCAAACTCCTCACTGAGCAGCCTCAGAGCACCAGGCTCTGTACTAGGCTGGAGATTCAGAGCAATCCAAGCCTCCTGCTTGGCTTTGGGTGAGAGGCCTACAAATACCTGCATGTTAAAGGCTTGGTCTCCAGGATGCCTCCATGGAGGTAATGGGCCCTTTAGGAGTGGGGTCTTGTATGAGGTTCTGAGGGTTGAACATAAGACCTCCTACATGCTAAGCAAGTCTACCACTGAGCGACATCGTCTCCAGCCAGCCCTTTCTTATTCTTTTATAATTTTTATCTTGAGATAGGGTCTCACTATGTAGTCCAGGCTGGCTTTGAGCTTTCACTCCTCCTGCCTTAGCCTCCTAAGTGCTAGAATTACAGGCCTAGACCAGGAGGCTGGAATCTCCAAAACCATACTGGAGACCTTTCCTCTTTAGAAGTTGACTGTTTCAGGTATTGTGATACAGTAGGAGGCTGGCTTATTCATATCCCAAGCTGCTAGCTCTAGAAGTGAAGAAGATGGATAAGGAGAGCTAAGCAGACAGTTGTCAGAAGCTCACCCATGGCAAATGCCAGCATGGAACCTCTCAGCCTGGCCAGACTCCGGTGCTGGCTAATTTCTGTCCCATTATGAGGGGGAGATGAAGCAGTTAAGACCAGGGATTCCATTCTACCAGCCTGGGTTTGACTTAGTTCTTAGCTTGGTTGACTACATGGCCCAAGCAGCCATCTGATCTCTCTGTACCTCAGTCTTCTGATCTGTAAAGCGAGGATAAAGGGACAGCACGACCGCCTTGTCTGCCCATCAGAATTAAAGGAGAATCGGACAAGTGTTTCCAGAACTATCTGGCTGTATGAAGCCTGGATATTACTCTGGAAAAAGTTGCTCAGAAAATTCACTAAAGCCAACTACTTTCCACATGTGCTGGCCCTGCCCCCTCAGTCATCACTCCAGGGCATCATTCTGTAAGAGAGATGGCTGGGGTCCCCAGAGAGGCAGGCTCACCTCCTCCTATGGTAGTGACAAGAAAGCAGGCTTGCTGGGAAGAACAGCTGGATCATTACCAAGCACTGCCTCAGAAGGATCTAGACTTCTGACCTTCCTTGAAAAGGGCTTCTGTCCTCTGCTCCTTGCTCTGAATGTTCTCTCAGTACCTGAAGGTAATAAGATGGTTCAGGGGGTCAGAGTGCTTGCTATCCAAGCATGGGACCCAAGTCCTGTCCCCAGCTCCGTGTAAAAGTCCAGGTGCTCCCTTGCCAGTCCAGCTAAATAAAAGTGAGCTTTTTTTTTTTTACTTCAGTGGGAAAGAGAGAGAGAGAGAGAGAGAGAGAGAGAGATCAGCTTTCCCAGCATCTCAGAAGGGGAAATATGGGACCTCTCACAAATCCACAGGCTATCCCAGTCTGAAAAAAATGGCTGCCTGGTACTGTTGTCTTCACTTCCTGCCTCAACAGGAAGTGGCCACTTCCTATTTCCTAGGCCATACATCCAAGATTCTGTACCTCAAAAATGTTGGCTTCCTGGATTCCTGGGCACATTTCCATCTCACACCCCGTGACCCAAGACCACCTGTAAGCAATGCACAGCTCCAGACTTCTTGCCAGGCCACAGGAGGGAGACCAGCCAGAAACTGCTGAATTCGACTGTCCAGACACCCTGGAACACTCTCTTCCCTGAGTTTCTTACCAAGGATGTCCTCAGGCCCATCTAGTCCCAGTCACGTGAGCAAAGTCTCCATTTCAGAAAGAGTGTGGCTTGGTCTCCAGGTCTCTTGTTTCCGTATCAGACTGGGTGGGGGCAGGGACGGTCAGGGCCTTGGGGAATCCAGAGAAATGTCCTCAAGATGGTACTTGGTGAGGTCTGCATAGGGACAGCAGCTGCCTGGGCAGCCGGGTGCAGGCAAATGGAAGACACCATTGGGGGTGGGGGTGGGGGTGTACAATCACTGGGAACAGCCATTTCGTTCCGCCTAGATGGCTCCATGGGCAAAGGCTCTGAGGAAGACTGGTCCAGCAACTCTTCTGGAAGAGTCATGCATTCTCTGGACTTTGCTGATTCTCTCTTCTTAGCTGCAGGCATCTGAGTCTTAAAGATTATTCTAGAATTCTACAGGGAAGACTGGAGATGCCAAGGAATTCACCTGTGCTATCCCAAAGCAGAGCTGTCTCACCTCAGTTTGACAAACACCCCACTCCCTCCAGCCTCAGGTAAATGACTTCAAAGCTTGTATACTTTCTAGAACTTTTCACAGGGCTCCTCTCCAGCCCCTCGCAAGGATAAAGGGTTTTGTGTGTGCTCTTCTTCCTGGGTCACTTCCTCTATCTCTTCTTGCCCTTGACCCCTTCTCTCAAAGCCCACGCCTGGAGAAACCACTGGAGGCGGTTAGTGACAGAGAGAGCCACGGCAATCTCTGTAGTTGGAAGGAGTCTCAGAGTTAGGCAGATATAACTGGTCATATCTCCGTGTCTGGGAGAGGACACAAGTGATGAGGCTGTGGTCACAATAAGTGCACATGGCCAGCACTCAGACATTTCTGCATGCGGTAAGCACATTCCCTGCTCAACTTGAAGCCAGCTTCAGCTTACCACAAACCCAAGCCCCTTGGAGACTCAGCCCGTGGAGGCACTGTGCCCACCCTCACCCACAAGCTCATGGGCTCACTGGGCAGGAAATCAGAAGAGAGGGCCATGCGTGACTGGATAGACTACGGGAGGAACAGTTTGCACAGGCCGGGCTAGAGCACACCCCATGACTTAGCACAGCTTGCCATCAGTCTCCAGTATTTCCTGCACAGCACAGGCATTTGCAGAGGCCTGATTTCCTGCAACCATCAGACCTGTGATTAGGCTTCAAAGTTCATACTTTGGCTCAGACCAGTCATACTTCAGGGTCTGGGCACAACCAGTCCCAGTTCTGCAAGAAGGTAGTCTAGATTCTCCTGCCCCTGCTGGGACCCCAGCCCACCACTTTTCTGTGAGGTCTCATAGCTCCAAGACACAGATTCTGAGAGAAAACCTCAGCTCCAGAGATTCCACCCTGCTCTAGGTAACCTGCTATCACAGCACAAAGAATAACAAGTCCAGGAGGACCTGCTCCCAGGCACCTGGCCTGCGGTATTTCCAGGACCGAGGCTGAGAACCAGATCGAAGGTCTGCCTAGGGAGATGTGTGTGTGTGCACATATGTGGAGTGGCATGTGGAAGCCAGAGGACCATTCAGATGTCATTTCTCAGGCACTCTCTCTCTCTTTTTATTTTATTTATTTATTTATTTTGAGACAAGGTCTGTGGCCTGGAACTCAGCAAGTAGTCTAGGCTAGATGGCTGGCAAGTCAGGGAGTCTTCAGACTGGGGCCCATTGGGAGCCCCAGCCTCTGTTGTGTCCCCCACTCAACAGGGACTGAGGGCTACAACAGCTGCCACTCAAATGTCCTGTTTGTAGGCAGGTGCGCCAGAGTGTCTGGTGACATAAAAGGAAAAAATGTGCACAGCTAATAGAGAAGAAGAGAGGGAGAGAGAGGAAGAAAGGGAGGGAGAGAGGGAGGGAGGGAGGGAGGGAGGGAGGGAGATGATAAATCTCAGAAGGGCTGTCCCTGGGGAGGTGAACTTGAACTTGAAAACCATCTCCGTTTCTGTCCTGAGGTCTTCCTTTCAGGTAGCACCCCAGCCTCAGCAGTGTCTCTGTGTCCTTATATGTGGTGGAAGTCTGTCTGGTCAGTATCCTTTTTGTTTGTTTGTGTGGTTTTGGAGATGACAGACACTGCCACAGAGGTGCACTTCACCCTTCCGACTCTGCATTCTTAAAGCAGAGAAACCAGTACCAGTCCTAATAACCCCAGCACACAGCTGGCTCCGCCCTGTTGTAGGTGTTAATGACCTAGGCGGTTCATTGGTTGTTGGCTCTAAAGGAGCCTAGGAATGACACCAACTCATGTCCTTTGGAGACAGAGTGACGCCATGTCCCTCGAGGAGATGGCAAAAGGGCCAGGGTATGAACTGAATCCTGGGCGGGGACATGCGACTCATGACCACTCTGCCTCATGAATGGGCCTCAATGAGCCCATTCTCCCTTTCTTGCCTACCTATCCCTTGAGTCCCCACAGACCTGCATGCTCTGCCCCTTGGGTCCTCTGCAATTCAGCCACAACTTCACCTGCTTCACCACACGGTCATTCCCGCGGAAGCCTCAGGCCCAGAGGCCAGGCTGAACCCAGCAGTCGGGCCCAGCCCCCATTATCCCTCTGCATCTGGCAGCGGAACTCCTAAGCACCTTGCGTCAGCTCCGTGCTGGCAGCGATTGAGGTCAGAGAGGCAGACAGCCTACCCATCACGCCCGCACGCCATTCCTCACTGGTGACATGCAATCTCCCGCCGAGGGTCACCTCTGGAGAAGCGATCCCTCCCAGCCCAGCTCAAGTGCCAAATTGCAGCTTTGCCGGGTACCCACGTGCTGCACGTCTGAGAGCCGCCTCCATAATAAATGGTTAACTGCGCCCCCCCCCCCCCCCCCGTCCTGGGCCTGGGCGGAATGTGTTAACCTGCAACTGGGCCATGCATGGAGCTGGGCCATGCACAGGGCCTGGAGGAGGAGCAGAAACTGGCCCTAGGGGACAGGAATGGGCAAGAAGAGGCAGCAGAGGTAGACAGCAGGTAGGGGACAGGGACCTGCTGTAAGGAACTCAAGTGTCACCTCCCTCCGTCACTTATGCTCCAGGGAATCTGTGTCTGAAGACAGACAGGGAGAAAGAAGATCTGGGTTTCTCTAATACCTGTTCACGGGGAAGGTCACACCCAAGAGTTCCCAGTGTCTGCCATGTGAGTGCACTGTGCCTGTATGCATGAGTGTGTGCCTAAGTGTACGAGCTCTCACATGTGTGCATGCTGTGCATGTGTCTGTGTGTGTGAGTGTGTGACTGTATGTGTCTATGTGCCTTTTGAGTTTATGTGTGCACACGTGTGTATGTGTGAATGTGTGTGTACATGTGTATGAATATTGGCATGTGTGTGAATGTGTGTGTAATTTTGTGCATGTGTGCATGTGTGTATATGTGCATATGCAAGCGTGTATGCGAGTCTATATTTTGTATGTGTGTGCACGTGTATGTGCATGTGTGCTTTTGTGTGTGAGTCTGTATATACATATATGTGTGACAGTGTGTGTGCAGGGGAGGTTGGGAGCAAGAGGATGCAGGAAGAAAGGAGAGAGACAGAACGTGAGGGCGGTGAGACGGAATAGGAATAAAGCAGGCAAACAGAGAGGAGGAAGGGAGGCTGGGGGAGGGCTATGACGAGACAGCAGCCCAGAGAGAAAACAGTGGGGGTGACAGAGGAGGGCGGGCAGGAGGCGAGCTGTGTGGGCAGGAGGCCAAGGGGGGCCCTGCACGGTGGTGGTTTCCACTGGGTAGGAAAAGTCCTTTGTTATCCAGAGGACCTGAATACCCTTCTCCACCAGGGGAATGTGCACACCCACCAGCATGACACACACGCATGTGCAAGCACCCCAGACACATATGCACATGTGTGCAAACACGCAAGGCACACAGATACCAATTACACACACATACCTACACATAGCTACTTGAAAGCAGTTATTTGCACACATACGTGTTCACAGTCACATACTCATAAATTTTTGTGCAGTCATACACTCATGCATCCTCCCTTGGGCACATTCACATACATATTTGCATACACACAATCTTCTACACACACTATGCACAGTCACAGTAATAGACTTGCTCATGCATACACACACACACACACGAAAGCGCATACATACCTACACACATACAGCCCAGGGCCAGCCCTCATCAGCCTCGCACACACACACACACATGCACACACACACATGCACGGTCCAGGGTCAGCCCTTACCAGCCTTGTACACACACAGAGAGTCAGCACACACAGTGCAGGCAGGCGGGCTGGATGAGGCTGGGCAGCGCCCAGGTCAAGGGTCCAGGAGAAGCAGTAAGGCCTGTGGGAAGCTGAGTTTAGTGAGGGCTTGTCCACCAAGGTCCCCAGAAAGACCTGCTGGGCTTCCAGAGGGCAACACCCTGGAGGAGGGATTGTAGACGGCAAAGGCCCGATCCTCCCAGCAGCTCCTTCTGATCAGTGGCTCCTGCCACCCGTTTCCAGGCCGATTCCCGGCCCCCGCCTGGACTGAGCTCACTCACGGCTGTTTTGGATTGGCTTTCCTACTGTGAGGAGGGAACATCATCTTAATCTACTCCTCTCCTAGGTCAGCCTCTGAACTGCTGATTAAATGCTCATGAGCACCAACAACCAAAGCCATCAAAAGGGCAATTAATTCCTTTAAAAACTACAAGAGAGTGGGAGAAACGGGAGAGGGAAGGTTGTGCCTATGAAAGAGCAAGAAAGAAAGCATCTTTCTAGGAAGTGTTCTAAGGAGTCAGCAGTGCCTGCCTGAGACCTTCAGGGTGATAGTGACACACAGACAAAGGCCACAGGATAACTGACAGGATTTAAAGGCATGAGCTTCCGGCTGGTGGGCCTGGGTGCCCAGGAATAACAGGCCGCTCATTCGTCAGGACCTGATGGAGTCCTTCCCTGCCCCAGCCCTGGAGTGGATTCTGAAGGCTCATCAGCAGGAAAGACAAGGGCTAAATGGCAGGAGACAGAGATAAAATCATGGGGAACTCCGTGTCACACAGTCCTGCATCACTGTGAATGCCTGAGGACAAACTAAACAGTAAACGAGCAGAGCACCAGGGGGCTTGGACAGCGGCGAGTCCTGTCCTGCTCCGTCTTCACTTTCCCAAACGTGTTCAAGAAGACTTGGCCCCAACCACAGGACAGGGGAAGCTGCAGCAGGTGCTCTGCTGTGGCAGCGATGAAAATGAAGGTCACAGCGGGAGAGCAGTGCCTGCCTGAAGCCCCCACAGTCAGTGGCACCTGCCTAAAAGCCTCACACAGGAGGCTGAGGCTCCTGGTTCACCAGTTGGGGGTCAGCCTGGGCTACCAGCAAGAAGCTGTCAAGAAAACAAAAACAAATAAAAATCCAAAGAGCATGTTGCAGACATTTTCATATATATATGAAAGAGAACTGCCTGATGTGGGTGTTGGGAACTTAAGCCTACAGTGTGCTAGGTATTGTAGGTCATGGAGAAAGAGTCTCAAGGAATCCAGATGTGGGTGTGTATACCTGGTACCGAGGGTCTGGAAGGGGGTCACATCATAGACTAACACAGCTACCCTGGCCACTGAACATGAACTCTGGCTGCTGCTGAGGTAACGACGGAAGCTTCCAGGCTTGGGAGGAAAGCGAGACAGAGCCAGGGCTGAACCAGGATTCTTCTGGGAGGAAGTGATAGGCCGGGGGTGGAGGTCAGATCAGCAAGTAAGAGGGCTGGGAAGGAAGAGGGGGCGGGAACAGTGTGGCTAACTAAAGGAACAGCCTGTGCAAGGACCAGCTCTGACTGACTGACAGTTCTGGTTCTAATTTCAACCTCAGTGCTGTGCAGTGCTCAGCGTGTGACTCCGACCAGCTGATTCAAGGTCTCTGAGCCTCAGGTTCCCATTTGTAAAATGAAACTCAGGGTAACGTCAGTGGGCCACGAAGGGGCCCCAAGTGAGAGAGTTTTCTAGAGTCGGGTTCTAACTCAAGGTTGGTGGCTTATAGATTGGTGGAGGGGTAGGCTTGGGACAATGGTATGCTGCTTGGTTGCCAGTCTGTTTCCTTGACAGCTTCAGTTTCCCCAACATGAAACAAGGCTTCTATTCCACACCTTAAAAGTTTGCTAGGTGCAGAAAGCCCATGACAGAACCTTTGCTGGTTTTGTTTGTGGACGGAGGATATTTGATGGTGTTCGGAATGACCAACTTCTGGGACCCAGCAAAGCAGTCTTAGCCAGAGAGTCAAGGTGAGGCCTGATAGAGAGACCCAGAGCACTGCATCCTGCAGGAGGCCTGGGCCTCTGGAGCTCAGAGTCGTGTCCTGGGCCTCAGAGGCTGATGGGACCATAAGATGCTGTGAAGAAAGAGACTGGAGGTAGAGTTCGCTCCCAGTTCAGCACCTCAGTATACGAGGTCTGGAGTTCACTCCAGGGGCCCACTGTGTTCTTATCCATAAAACTGCAATGTGTTCTGGGTTAAATCTTCTTCCCCAACTGAAGGTGAGTTGGGAATATAGGACTATGATCTTATTTGCAAACAGTCTTTGCAGACCTGATTAGCCAAGGCCAACAAGTCCTACCTCAAATGGGAGACCCTTTAAAAGCATAAATTCAGACACAGGCACACAAAAGTGGGGGATAAGGCAGGCTGGGCTACCAGGCAGGGGTCACCTGGGTCGCCAGAAGCCAGCAGGGTCTGGAAGGCCTTCCCACAGAGTTTCAGAGGAATAAGGCCCATAGACACCTTCATTTAAGGCTAATAGTCCAAAAGTGTGTGGAATGAATAGAATTCCTGTGTTTGAGGCACAGGCACTGTGGCACTTCCTTAAGGAGCTGTGTTGGTTGACTTCAGCTGTCAACTTGATGCACCTGGGGAGAGAGAACCGCATTTAGGAAATTTCCTTTATTGGACTGGCCTGTGGGCATGTCTATAAGACATTTTCTTGATTGTTGAGTGATGTGGGAGGGACCAGACCACTGTGAATGGTGCCACCCATGGATAGGTTGACCTGGGTTATAAAAGAAAGCAGGCTGAGCACAAGCCACAGAGGCAAGCCAGTAAACGGTGTCCCTCCGTGGTCCATGCTTCAGCTCCTGCCTCCAGGGTCCTGCCTTGGCCTCCTTCAGTGATGGGGTATACCCTGTAAGTCAATAACCTGCCCAGGTAGCTTTAGGTCGTGCGGTTTCTCACAGCAACAGAGAAGCAGACTATGAGGGCAGCCTCAAGACAGAAACATGGAATGGCACCCTGGATGAATGTGACTTGGGGACTGTGGAGCTCGGGCTCTCATATAAGCCCCAGCATGCTGGGTGGCTGCGTCAGCTCTGACAACAGGACAGAAGAGACAAGGATGCAGGGTGTGAGTACCCATTTCAGCCTATAGTCTACAGTCTGCCCTTACAGAACACCTTGTCCCTCAGATCTGAACACACTCGAGGGGCCCCTGATGTCCAGTCCTTGTCCTCTTGAGGGGTCTGGAATCCCGGAGTAGCAGGCACCACTCAGAGCCACAAATCCCTTTCAACCTCTGTCCTGGAGTCTCATGGCTCCAGGGTCATGCAGATGTAGCCAGACATGGCCCCTGCCAGGGTTCTTCCCCCATCGCCACCGCCAGACGCCCGGCCCCTGCTCCCCACCTCCCACCATCCTTCCCACTGACATTTGGACCCAATTGTTCATTGCAAAAGCTTCAGCTTCAAGGAAACCGCAAACACACTTCGGCCCACGTTTTACGACTTTATAACTCCCCAAATAAACGTGATTCCTATAACCATAAAACAAAGCCCAAACGAGCTGGCCCTGGACCAGGAGGGGAGGTAGGAGGGGCCAGGCTGCCGGAGGGTCTCTCGGCTGCCAGGCTGGGCTGTGTGGATTTCGGCACCTCAGCCTGGCAGACACTTAATATTCCAATGAGCGCCCGAGCGAGGCATTAGGAGCGAAGGAGTGCATGAATACCCCAGAGCTGAGGGAATATTACTCACCAGGTCACGGTCGGCTGCGTAAAATACAACCCTCGTATATCATTATAACTGCCAGCCAGCGACAGTTATAATTGAGACGGCAATAACTAGGAGAGAGTTCTTTAATTTAACATCCAATTATTACAAGTTATCACTTCTTAATAAATGTAATATAACAGACAATCAATGTTGCATGCGACGGCCCAGACTGCAATGGGACAGGAAATTTATATCCCGGGGAAAAAATATACTCTGTGTAGTGTGCGTGTGTGCGTGCATGCGTGTGTGCGTGTGAGCGCTCAGTTTTCTAGGTCTGCAGAGCTTGTGATAAGTGCGCCAATGCTTGGGCTATAAATAGCTAAGTTCGCCTAGGCAGCTAACATCTCTGCATTTGCATATCTACAATAGCCCCAAGCAGTGGAAGCCGAGAAGAAAGGCGAGAGGTTTCTTCTCCTGGCTGCAGGCTCCTCCTTCACTGAGCAGCAAGGGAGGGGGCATGTGGCCCGGACTGGCTGGCAGCTGGGACGGGTCCTGTGAGCCTTAACCAGGATGATCAATTTAAAAAATTTAAATTTGCTTTCCTGTGGAACGTTGAGGCAAAGGATTGTGTTATGTGGGGACAGCCTGGTGACCTCTTATGGCGGAGGCACCCACAGACCCAGCACCCTGGACATCTAACAGTTCTCTCTCACTATAATCTGTGACAGTGGCTGTGCCTGTGTGTTCAGTGTGTTCATGCTGATTTCTTCATAATCGATTTCCACTGTGCAAACCCTAGACATTTGATGTCTCTGTTCTGTAGTTAGAAGACTCAGTTTGTTTCAGTCTGGGGACTCTATGTAGTGCTGCTGTGACCATTATGCTACATATCTTTGGGGGCAAGTGGTGACTTCTCTTGGGCCATGGCAGGAGTGAAGCCCTGGGGCTGTATAGGAGGCACGAGCCCCACTTTAATGCTGAATAACAGAACTCAAAGGTGGCCGGGCTATTTTATATTCCTATTGGCCATCTCTGAGCATTCCGGTTGCTCCCCTGCTTTGCCAACACTTGATTCTATCAGTTTTATTAGCTTTACCCATGGCCATAGGGGCATGGTAGGAGCTTGTGAGCTCTGATTGGCATTTCCTAGAAGGCTCAGGACAGCGCCCACTTTTTCACGGCTTGGGTCTGTTTGCATAGATTTGTGGTGAAGGGCCTGGTTGAGGTTTCATATATTTTTGAGCCCTCTGTCCTGTCCTTTCTTCCCCATGCATATGCAGCTGTTCTACCCACTTCGACACTCACTTCCTTTTTGTTGGGGAAGGGATGGTTTTAAATTTTAATTCAGTCTAATTTTTCAAGTCTTTGTTTTTCATGGTTACTTCTATTTCTGTGCAATACAAAACCATATATAAAACAGTGACTGAGCCTCAGCTGAGCTTCTGGAAGAAAAGAGAAATGTTTGGGAACCCCTTCTCTCATTTTCAGTTTTGGTTCAACCTGACTCCTGGGTGTAGGCCCTGTGGGTAGAGAGCAGCCTGACTCCCTCGGTCACTGCCCACCCACTCACGCAGCCACTCAGTGCCATGTACACCAGGCTCCGTACTGACCACGAATGACACTGAGTGTATCAGACACCACTTCCAACCTCAAGAAATATAAACCTCCTGGCAGAAAACATAGAAGAAAAATTCTCAGAGGCCCCAAGTTTAATGGCAACTTCTTAAATAAGACGGGAAAAGGCCAAAAGCACATGAACTACACAACCAAAAAAAACAGTACCCTGGTTTGCTGGGAAAGGAGCAATTTCAAAACAAACATGGGAGAAGAGCTGGCGGGCAGACTGACACTCCTGGATGCCAGGCCTAGGTACCTGGTTCAGGCCACTTCCACACATAGCCCTTTGAGGTAGGAAACTGGGGGCTAAAGACAAAAGTCAAGATAAGCACATGAAAAGACCCAGTTGGCAGAGGAGGCAGCTAAGGAATGGAGTGTGCTCAGGGCAAGAACCCACAGCACATTCAAAACAGGCAGGTGCTACGCAGATGTCCATGGAGAAGTCCACGGAGTCCTGCTCCTCCCCAGCCCAGGGCTCCTGCCCTTCACCCAGCTCTCCACCGCACTCCCATCATCTGCATGCTTTTCCTTCCTTAACGAGCGGTCTGTTTCCACTGCTAACCACGTGTCCTGGTGCAGTCCTTCCGCCTGGCACATGGTACGCTCCGAACCCAGACCTCAGCTGGGCACAAAGCACATCTTTCCTTTTCCTTTGCTTTCTGTCTCCGCCTAAAGCCCAAGCAGGCTTTCCCAAAGCCCTGGGCTTTCTCGCTGTGGCCAGAGTGCCTAACTTAAAAGACGAGACTTCTTCCCATCTCCTTCCTCCAACAGCTGCCCTGTTGTTTTCCTTTCAAACTTCAATAAAATTATCCTCAGGCTTCTTTCTGAGTCCATTTTAAAGCTCTTTTATTAATGAAATAAGAACTCCAAAAAGGAGCTTCTGTTTCTCTGAGATGTCATTGACA
Source organism: Eospalax fontanierii (assembly GCA_035773235.1). Lineage (NCBI taxonomy): Eukaryota > Metazoa > Chordata > Mammalia > Rodentia > Spalacidae > Eospalax > Eospalax fontanierii. Next base: position 69,340,757 of record CM069529.1, on the reverse strand, counting down.
CAGCCACCCAGGTGGTTTCTTGAGTGTGTGCTATAAACCACCTGGATGGTACCTGAGGGGGCCCTGAGCCTCTGGGCAAGCAGAACCTTCACTGGGCATCATGAGACTGGGACTGAAAACCTGGAAGGCTTCCTTGAGGTGATGTTCGACCTTGACCTCAGAAAATGAACAGCAGAGAGAAGCTAACGGTCTAGAGGCAGCGGGTTCTAGAGCTGAGGGACCTTTCCGGGTCTGCAGGTCTGTCGCATCAATGTGATGAACTTTAGGACAAAAGGCTCGTTGCTGTGGTTACAGTGCCCCTCAGAGTCAGCCAGCCAAGGGTATTTTGAGTTTGCAAAACAGAAGAGCAGAGTGGGGAAGGCACGTGCTGGGGTCCACAGCTGGCTCAAAACTATTGTGACTCGGGCTCAGGTGGATTTTCTGGAGGCAGAGACAGCAGGCAGCGGTACAGAGGCACGCCGGGAAAGTAACAACAGGGGCCTTGGACTCCGCATGTAAGGCAAAGACAACAGGAGAAAGTGGGCCACTGTGCAGGCAGTGTACTGCCCAGGAGCCCCTGACCAAGCCCACCACTGGCAGCTGAAGCCCAGCTCTCATTCAGTCGTCGGGCACAGTAGCGACTCCCAAAGGAGCTGGAGATTGTCACAAGGCGACAGCCTTTGAACGGACTAGGGTTTAGGCACTACATGAGGGGAACTTGTAGGGCCGCCACATGAGTCTCCCCTAATCCCTGTGACTAACCTGTGGCAGGGATCAGGACTGACGTTTTACAGAGGGAGAACGGGGTCTGCGAGTGGCTAGCAGGCAGGGACCTGTGTTGGGTTTGTTGGGGCTACGTTCAGCTGAGCTTCCTGACATCTGGCCCCTGCCTCTGGCTCCTGTGCGCCACAATGTCTAGGGGTGCATGTGGGTACAAGACTGGACGGCAGGCAGCTGGGAGAGACATGGACGTGGCATCTCCGCACCCTGTCCTTTCAATCCAGCTGGCACCCTCAGTAGGTGAGGACCCCACCCTCACTAGACAGAAGGTCCCACGTGGCTCCCAATCCCCAGCATCCGGGGTGTCAGTTCCCACAGCTTGGCTGCCCCTCCTCCTGGGGGAGGAAGACATGAGGGGCTGGGCGCAGCAGCCGGACTGGCAGACTGAGGGGCTTTCTGCCAAGAGAGGTGCGATCCTCCTGCTCAGCGTCCTGGAGTGAGAACTCCAAACGCCAATTTCCAACATTTGGCCGTGTTTTTTTCTCTATCCCGAAACAAGTGGGACTTGGGCCGTGGGTTCTGGGGCCCAGCGGGGTGCAGCCCACTTTCACGTGGAGTGAGAATGTGACATGTGCAGGGGTTGGGAAGGAAGAGAGATGGACAGCAGTGGCCAGGAGCTTGGACATGTGGACAGATGGACAGGTGGAGGGACAGACAGACAGACATATGGATGGGGGATGATGGATGGACGGATGGATGGATGGACAGACATGTGGATGGATGCATGGATGGATGGGTGGGTGGATAAACATGTGAATGGCTGAATGGGTGGTTGTTTGGACACACAGATGAAGGGACAGATGGACAGACATGTGAATGATTGGGTGGACTGATGAGTAGATGGACACCCAGAGAGCCAGTAGCCTAGGCAGCAGAGACCAGGTATGGCTGTTGTCTCTTTCTCCTCCAGCCGCCATGTCCCACACTGCATTAACACTCGTCCTTACCTCTTGGGTGGTGAAGACCCTGCCCTTGTTAGTCCTTTCAAGGTCCTGAACCTCAAGTTCTGCATGGTGGGGCTAAACATAGATGGGGAGGGAGTAACCCCACACCAGAGTCAAGGGGGGGATGGAAAAGAGGAAAGAGAGTGGTTGATAAGAGAGAGAAAGGAAGGAGGGAAAGCTGAGGCAGGAGCATTGATCTCTGTAAACACGGTTGACCCACACAGCCAGGAACAAGCCTACCACAGCCAGGCTTAGCAGTCAGCTGTACCTCACAGAGGAAGGCAGGCATAGGGGGACCTGCCACTACCTGTACAGGCCACAGCACAGCGGGGCCATGAACAGCAGAGGGCCGGATGCTTTCTTCCAGCATGGTGTGTACTGGGAGGGGGTGGGAGGGAGGAGCAAAGGTCCTGAGGTAGGTAGAAGACTGTGACACAAATAAGGAACAAGGAGAAGGCCACTATAGGTTTCTGGACCATTTCATCCCAGAAGGAATCTTTTCAATGACTATTCCATTAGGAGCAGTACAGAGAAGAGACAAGCATTTTTAATCCAGGTCCGCTTCCTTCATGAACTATCGAAAGCTCCCATCATCCCCTTTGGCAACACCTGGTGTTTGGTTGCTGTATGAATAGAGGGTGAGTCTTGACAACCCAGGTACAGACTAGAAAATTGAAGCTTAGAGACAGCAGTAACTTCCTTAAAGTCACAGAGTAAATTACAGCTATTGCAGTAAGTGGCAGGGTCTGGGTTAGAAACGGGTCTCTCTTATAACAGTGGGGTCCCAGGACCTAAGTAGGTCCCTGTCTCTCCTAGTTAGCTTCAGCTATCAACTTGAGGCAGCCCAGAGTTGTCTGAGGGAGTCTCAACTGGGGACTTTGATCAGATTGGCCTGTGGGGCATTGTCCTGGTTGCTAACTGACGTAGGAGGGCCCAGCCCACTGTGGGTGGCAGCATCCCAGGCAGGGATTCCTTGGCTCTATAAGAAAGCTAGCTTGGCACAAGCCTGCCAGCTGGCCAGCAAGTGAGCCAGTAAGTAGTGTTTCTCCGCAGTCTCTGTTCCAGGGCCCTGCCTTGACTTCCTGCCTGACTTCTTTCAGTGATGGCCTGTGACCCTGTGGCCTGGAGATAAGCCTTTTCCTCTTCAAGATGCTTTTGGTCAGAGCATTTTGAGACATAAAGGAAACAAGACCTCTATCCTTTTACACTTGATCCCAGAGGACAGAGACACTAAAGGGGTCTAGAGGGGCCGGTGTGAGGGAGGTTTGTAGCAATGAGTCTACCCAAAATAAGTCATATATTTATGATTTAATTTTATGTATGTGTTTGGTTTATGTGTGAGTTTGTGCATGTGAGTGCAGGTTCCTGCAGAGGTCAGAGACAGTGTTGAAGTCCTTGGAGCTGGAGTTAGAGCTGCCTGGAGTAGGTGCTGGGAACTGAACTTGGGTCCTCTGGAAGAGAAGGGCAGCCAGTGCTCTTAACCACTGAGCCATCTCTCTAGCCCTCCCCTTTACATTTTTAGACACGTTCTGTCACTGAACCTGAGGCTGGCTCATTTGGCTATACCGTCTGGTCTGTAATCTCCCCCTTGCTTTCCCCGCATGCTGGGCTTATGAATGTAAGCCATCAAGTCTGGTGTTTATGTGGGTGCTGGGGATCAAACTCAGCCTGGCCTTCATCTTTTATTTTGTTTCCAACACTTAAAAATTCATAGACTGAGCTGGGCCGTACTGCAGGTTCTGGAAGCTTTGCCTTCTGCTCTTATCTGGGAAGGACTGGCAGTGAAATACTGGGGTTTCCTCTGCTAGCCTTAAAAATGTCAGATAGCTCAACTTAGTCAATGAAAATAAAGAGAGATCTTGAGAAGTTGAGAGTGGGAGAGAGATAGAGAGAGACACTGAGAGAGAGAGAGAGAGAGAGAGAGAGAGAGAGAGAGAGTCAGACAGAAACAGACAGAGTCAATCAAGCAGGGCCCTTCTCCCTCTGCAGCTTGTCGCTGACCTCTTGGTCACATGAGGGGGAGCAATCCGGACACCTCTTCCAGTGCCCACAGCCTGCTATTTACTCAGCCTTACCACTCCCACTGTGTTTAATATTTATCTGTCTCGGGACAGTGTTAAATGTCAGCCTCTCCTTCAGTGTCCGGCCCCCGCAGCCAGAGTTTCCCACACAGCCCTAAAGTCCCTAAGGCCAAGATCCTTCATGGTCTGCGCTGGGCTCAGCCTGGCCCCTCAATGGGTCTGCTGCCAACGAGGGATTCAACACCAGGGGGCCTCCAGCTGAGCACTGTGTGGGTGCTAGTTGCTGGGGACAGGCGGGGTAGGGGGCCTGCCCTGTAGAGTGAACGTGTGTGTGGCAATGACAGAAGAAATGAACAGACATGGACTCCCAGGAAGGGCTGGTGACCTGGGTTTGAATGCACAGCATAGCAGTGAGTCAAGCTCAAAGCCAACACTTGGAGGTGGGGACCCTAGTGAGGTTGTCACTGTCCAAATGCCTGCCCGCCTGGAACTGAAGGCACAGAGATGGAGCACCAGGGCTCCCCTGCGAAATAAATCTTTTCCTGTCCACATTGCTTTTGGTCAGAGCATTTGAGCACAGCACCAGACAGGAAGCAAGATCACTGTCCTTTTCCACTTGACCCCCAGAGGACAGAGACGCTGAGGGGTCTAGAGGGGGCCCGTGTGAAGGAGGTTTGTAGCAATGAGTCTACTCCAAATAAGTTAGCTGAGGGCCTGGGGGTGGAGTGGGGCGAGATCCTCCCACCCTTGGAGGCAACCAAGCAGAAACCACTAATCACTGCATCCACACAACTCCAGCTCTCAGAGGGGTCAAGATCATCCAGGACATCTGTGCTGGGTTGCCTGCTTTTTCATATGATGAGCCCAAATGGTGACTGACTAGCACTGGGTGATACTCTAGGACACAGAGGTACACGCATGTACCAAGAGGGTCCTGTATTCCTGTAGCAAGCAGCAAAGCTTTTGTGGCTAGCCTGGCACATCCCACTGTTAGCAAAGATGCTGCCGAAGCCAGACACACCCCCATACCATCCTTAAATTTGCTCCAAGAAATAGTTAGGGTCCTTGCTTTACAGAGGCACAGAGCATCACAGACTTGTCCCCAGGATGTTACAGAAAAGCCAGGAGACATGGCCTATGTGTTAAAGAGTCTCAAAGGGTATCTATGACCCCAAGGACAACCAGAGTCTCTGGAAGACACCCCTTCCTGCGTGAAACCTGTGTTCCAGATCTGCAGGCCCGGGGTCTCCAAGCCCTATCCTCCATAGGCAGCTGGAGACCTTTGCAAGAAGCTGAGCCCCTGCCTTCCTGGTTTAATGCATTCTCGACTAAATTAAAGTCATACTTCATTTTAAATTAAGGGGATTTTTAAAAAATAAAATATCTACAACATTTAAATATCATTAGTAATTACATTTTATTTTATTTCGAGCTGGTTGGAAACATTTTATTTCTAATTAGGTACATTTGTTTTTAATATCCAGTTTACCGAATAGAATGACCTCCGATAGACGGAATGGGGGGGGGGGGTGGGAGGGAACCTCACCACTCGTCTCGCCTGTCTGCAAGAATCAAAATCTCTGGGGCCACTGCTGCAAGACTGTTCTCCCCTGAAGGACCATGCACTGCTGCAGGAGACGTTCCAGGGTTTTAGTCTCTCCTGGGTCTAGTGCACAGGGGGACAGGCCATGTGCTCACACTGGCTAGGTGTTTGCCTCGAGCCAGGCTTCGCACTCAGATCTGCCTGTTCCCATGGGACACTGTCCGGGCTGCTTTCCCTTCCTAGTTGTCCAGTCCATAATCCAACATACTTGGGAAATGTCACCCATTTTCTTCTTTCTTTGTCTCCTGGTGCAACGGGGCTTCACGAAGGTGCTCAGTCAGGTCCCTGGGGTTATATCAGTGGGTCGGTGCCCACTGTGGCATCTGGAAGGGAGATAGCCCCAAGAGATGTGCAGTCACACACATCTTAACCTGCCGGTGCCTGTGTGTCAGGAGTCCAGCCACAGCCTTGGCGGGCTCTGATGCCGCCTCAGGGTGCCACGTCCTCAGGGTGCCACCTCTTCAGGGTGCCATCTGATGCATCCGGGGCTGTGGCCTCAGCTTGAGGACTCACAGGGAAGGGCTTGGTTCCACATGCTCTGGCTGGCAGAGTCCTGTTCCTGGATGCTGCAGAATGTGTGTTCTGGGCTGGCCCCTGGCTAGGGGTTGTTAACAGTCATGTGTATCTCTCCATAGAACCATCGCAACGTGAGCATCGTGTCTGTCAAAGTCAGCAAGGGAGAGCATGCCTCAGCAAGGTGGACCTTCTGGTCTGCAGGCAGTCACAAAAACGCACCCACCCCCACACCATATTCTATCACAGGACCTATTCACAATCACAGGAAAAAAGGCACACCCAGAGGAGGCAGGTGTGACTGTGGTGTGAAGACCAGAAGTGGGAATCATGGCACCATGCAGTGCGCTAAGTCTGGCCACCATATTGAGAAAAGAGTTTGTGTTCTAGTAAGGAGAGGCAGACAGCACATGTATCTAAAAGAAAACCATCACTGATGGTGAAAAATATCAGGAGGGAGAGCAGTAGAGTGGTGAGAGGCCAGAGCAGGGCCAATGGGAGACCTGAAGGACTGGTGCTGCTGCTCTGTCACCGACCAGGAGGTGGGAGAAGAGCAAGAAGTGTGCAGCCAGGTGACCCTTGCAGCTCGTGTGTATCAGGCCGGCGCCGGGGACAGAGGCTGTAATGCAGGTCTAGGGGCAAGTCCATTCCCAGCCTTGCCGGGCAGCATTCAGTGGCCATTGCTTGTAGACACGTGACTTCAAGCCCTGTCATCATTTGGCAATCTCCTTGTTTCACCCGTATTCTGGAACACCAGTGGAACTCCAGTCACGTGGGACTGAAGACCAGCCATGTTCTCTCCCTACACCAGCACAATCCCAGCTTTCAAATACAGTCATAAAGTCACAGCCATGTGTTGGAGTCTCATTGTGACTTTGGGGAAGACATGATTCAATGCATGTAGACAGTCACTGGAGGACGTTTTCCTCTGGAGTCCTTTGACAGATGGTGTGGTTTGGACATGAAGTGGCCCCAAAGGACTCCTGCTGCTGAAGGCTTGGTCCCAGGCTGAGCATTCTGGAGAGAGATGGGATCACGAGGGCTCTGACTTCATCAGTGGGGGCCGTAGCTGAGTGGTCTCTTAGAAGGAGGCAGGTGACTGGAGGTGTACCTGGGAAAGCTGGGCCTTGTCCTGGCCCCTTCCTGCCTCTTTGTCTGCTACCTGATGATCATGAGGTGAGAAGCTCCGCTTCACATCATCTCTCACCGTCATGTTCTGCCCCACCACAACCTAAGAGCGACAGAGCTGGCCGTGACTGTGGACTGTGACCTTGGAGACTATGAGCCAAACTAGGAGAGAGAAACCCCTGAGCTGTTTCCCCCAGGCACCTTCCCATAACAAAGAGCTGATGAAAGCAGAATATTGATACCAAGAAATGTCATCTTTGTGGTGACTAAACCTGACCTTGTAGTTTAAAGGTCTTTGGAGCCATGTTGCAGGCCTTCCTGAAAAACTGGAGAAGGGACAAGTACAACTTCCGATGCACATGATCCAGCTCTGCCAGTCTTGGGCATAGACCCAAAAGATGCTGTCTCCAGCTACGGAGACACCTGCACATCCATGTTCATTGCTGCTCTGTTCACAACAGCCTAGAAATGGAAACAGCCCAGATGTCCACCAACCGATAGATGAATGATGGTAGTGATGGTACATTTACACAACAGAATGCAATCCTGCTGTAAAGAAAAGTGAAATCCACAGGTAAATGGTTGGAGCTGGAAATCATCATCCTGAGTGAGGTAAGGTAGGCCCAGAAAAACAAACATCACATGTTCTCGCCCATATGTAAATGCTAGCTCTGAATCTTTAAGGCATTGTGTTTTAACAAGAACATCCATAGAGGTCAAGACTGCATGAAAGGGGAGGTAGTAGACAGTGGTCTAAATGGGGAGAGGGGAAGGGTTGAAGGGGTGGGGGTGGGAGGGCAAGGCAGGGAGGGTGATATGGAGGGATAACAAACGCCTTTTGAAAAAGTCATATGAAAGCTTACTACTCTAGAAACTTTCTATAATATGCTCCTACGCATACATAAAAAGACTTCCGCTATAATGGGGGAGCAATGCCTCTACCAGACACCACGGGGTGGGAATGGAAAAGCCCAGAGACAGGAATGCGATTCCTCTCTTGAAGCTGTTGACCAGGGGGTGCCACAGACCCTCAAATTGCCATTCCTCTTGATATTGCTCCAGAATCAATGGTAAGACCCTATTTCTGAAGGCACTAAATATGTGATCTGTAGCACAAACAAGGAAAAATCCAGCCAGCTGGGACTGACCTTGAAGCTTCATCTCTACTGCCTAGCTTTCCTAATGCTGGAAAGTGCTATGCATGCTGCTGGGAAAGGAAAGTATTCACCAGCTGTGAACTCTGCAAGCTACGGTAGCCACTGGCCTGGCAGGATGTGCCCACTGCTGCAATAGTGGCCCAAACGTTACATGAGTAACCAGCCACTTTATGATTTATTTAAGGGCTGCTTCACAAGATGGTTCCTATACCTGGTACTGTTACCAGGGCCAAGAACCTGTGGACAGGTCACAGGCCACAGGGAAGAACCTACTGCCATTATTCTGCTAAATGGACATAATATTAAACCAACTCTCATTGGAGAAACTTCGTTTTACAGCAGATGGTGATCAGCACGGAGAGCACAACTGGTCAATGTGCAGAGAATATGAGACTGTGGAATGCTCAGTTCTAAATGAGACACTCACCGATATCACACCCCTCTCCCAAAGGTTCAGGGAGTGCCATAAAAGAGGAGGTAGAAAGACTGAGTGAATGCAACAAAACGGTGTTTTCCAGACATAATAGAGCAGTTGCACAAATGAAAGCCACAAGGCTTGCTACAGTGTTCTCAAAATCTGTGCAAACACAAGTCAGACAAAAACCCAGCATGGAGTGGGGAGATGGGCAAGAAGCCCCAGCCCCAGCTGAGGATCTATCAGCAATTGATGGCTGCTGGGAGAGGCAGAGTCAGTTTCCTTTAAGAAGTTGACCAAGATCCAGGGAATTAATGAACATACCAGAGTATTTGGGGAACACAAGTTAGGCTCAATAGGCCTTAAAAATCACACACACACACACACACACACACACACATATATATATATATATGTACGTATATGTATATATATGTGGGGGAGCAGAGGGAAGTGGGATGAACCTGAGAGGAGATGAGGAAGGGGATTCAACATGATCAAAATACCGTGTATGGAATTTTCAGAGTATCAATCACTGTGAACAGAGCGCTGTGGGAGACCGGAGTAACTTCAGAAGATCAGAGCATCAACAAGAACATGAACAGGGAAACGTATGCTCGTGAGGGTCAGATGGAAATGAGGACCCTGTTAGGAAACTGGACCCAAGGTTACCCATGCCACACAAACCAGGACCCTGCTTTGTGTGCACTGAGACCTTAAGCGGGTCTGATTTAGTGGCAATAGGTGGGTGATATCTGATGGAGGGACTTACAAGTGGGCACTGTGTCCGGGCTGTGGCACGGGCCAGCTTTTAATCAGATTTACAGTGAGAATTAGGATGAGAAAGCAGAGTAGAAAGATTTGAAAAACTTGAAGTTTGGCCATGAAAAGATGGTGTGTAAAGTGGGGATCAAGGCGGGTCCCGCTGCTGAAGAGACTGTGTCATTAAAAAAGTAGAAGGTGTGGCTCTGGGAGAACAGGAAAGGAGACTTGAGGATGTCTCAGAAATTGAGGAGGCCCTGCCCTCACAAGCTCCCCAGTGGGAAGGTACGGACTTTGAAAGACTTTGCTTTGGGAAAAGAGCCAGGGCCACCTGCTCATGAAGCAGCAGAACTCAGTGTCTGACACCACTTGGCACAGCTTTGGCAGACATGCCCCATACAAGAGTTATGAAGTCATAGATGCTTCAGGGGAAAGCCTGGGGAGTCAAGCAATGTGGGGTGGAGTGGAGTCCCCCTGCACAGTCCCTTGAGAGAGGCTCTGTGATGGTAAGTGAGTGAGTGTGGTGATGAGAAGTCAGAGGAGCCAGGAATATGGATTGCCCATGGAAGGAAGCAGCAGGCAGCTAGAGAGAAAGACCGTGTGCACTGCAAATATCAGGCCACAGGTGCCAGGCTGTGTAAGCCCTCAGAAGGTCGTACTCTGCCAGCCCCACGTGCCCCAGCTCCCCAATTTGTGGCCATGGGATTCAGTTTAGCCCTGTTGATTTCAGTCTTGCTTTGGTCTGATCTCTTCACTCCCTCCTCTCTTTTAGAAGGGAATTTTTTAACCCTACATTATTACATATGGAATATATGTAGTGTGCTTGTTTTGTAGGGGCTCATGGCTGAGTTTTACTAGAGTCTCAGAGGAGACTTTGAATTTGAGCTTTTGAAAAATGATGGATTGTTGTGACTTTGTAGGTTTTCAGAGATGAGCTGAGAGGATTTTTGCATCATGAGATGGACATGAACTTGCGGGGCTGGAGTGGCATGATCATGGCAGCTAATCCACTGATGATTCATAGCTGAACGGGCTGTGGCCTGGTTGGAGGAAGCAGGTCATGTGGGTACATGCCTTTAAAGGATCTCTCTTTCTCCACTCTCTCTATGCATCCCAGCCACCATGAGCCCAGCAAGGATTCCACTCTGCTCCATGGCGTCCTTTTCCCCAGACACACTGCCTCACAGCAGGAACCACACAGTGGAGTCAGCTGATCGTGAACTGAACCCTCTGAAACCAAGAGCCCAAACCAATCCCTCCTAAATTGTTCTCATGTGGATTTTGGTATAGCAAATTCTGACAGATACAGTGATGACTTAGGAAAGACGCTTTGAGGATCAACATCCAAGCACAGTGAGAGGCAGCAGGTACTGGTGGGCTTGTGACCCACAGTGGAGCTTGGGAATGGTAGCAGGATGAGGTAGAAGTGGGTGAATGTGTGGGAAGGCTGGGTGTATCTTAGGGAGGGACAGGAACTGGTGTCATCTGGCTAGAACCCCTGTATCTCCAGACAGTTTGTGGATGAGAAGGAAAAGCTGGAGGAAGTGTGACTGGTGATCAGAATGCAGGTCAGTCCTCCCTCCTCTCCGATGGGGAGAGACGAGGTGGGAACAGGAGGTAGCATGATGAACATCATTTCTGGGGGCATTTAAAGCCACACTCTTTGCCAAGGTAACAGAAAATCATTAAGAGCTGATATCCTCTGAAGCCTGGAGGCCTGAGCAGGCTCAGCCTCACAGGTGGGGCCTGTGCAGTTGCACACACACACACACACCCCCCCCCAGGCAGACCCATATTTGTTTCAAGGATCTGCTGTCATAGAGTTTGAACTCAGTAATTTGAACTTTTGAGTCCCCTGAATCACCCTGCCCGCCAGTGAGTTCAGGCCCTGGGGAGCACAGAGCTCAGCAAATCATAAGCACTGCTGGTCACTGAGACCTGCAGCCAGCTCAGCCCATCCTAAGTGCTCCCAGAGGCGACATCAAGGCCAAGGGCATTGAGAGAGGAGATGGAAGCCAAGCAGGAAGAGCGCCGAGACACGTCCACCCATTTGGCCGAGTGCTAAGCTCTGGACCAGGCTGTGAGCCACATGCCTAACTCAGGTGCATGCTCTGACTCACACTCTGACCATGTGGGAGCCACTTATGGCTGGCCAAGGCTCAAATGCTCATCTGCAATGTGGAATGACCGTGGCTGCAATGCCGTTGCTCATAAGAAGTAGGTACTAGAGATTTCTCCGGGGTCGTCCTCTGAGCCCTGCCTAACTACCTAAAACTGGCCAATCCAGGGCCTTTCCCAAGAGTCACCAGCATGGAAGCTTTCCAAGGAGCCTAGAGGATCAGGCCCGGCATCTCAGTGAGCAGACCTGTCTCACAACACAACAAAAGAAAGGGAAGAGGAGTGAGAGGAGAGAGAAGAGATGGAAGGGAAGGGGAGGCGGAGGTGGGGGGCGGCCAGGCGGGGCAGGCGGCACTATCCCTGTCTCTGCAACTGCAAGCCCAGCTTGGACACACAGAGACCTCTTCAGTCCAGCGCTTGTCTCTTCCCTGTGTGTGCAAGAGGGTGTGTTGGGGGCTTCTCTGCTGCCAATCCATCTCCTTCATGCAGTAACCGACACGGCTGGTCCCTCAAGGTGTGTGTGTGGAGGTCAACACTTGGTTTGCAGACTGCTCCTGGCCCTCGCTCTCATCTCTCTCTGAAGCATCCATCCTCCTTGCCCTGACTCTCGGACATCTCTCATCATGTGGGAAACATGGGCACACTGAGTGCTTGTGAGCCTGGAGTCATTTGTCACTCTGAGTCCCTTTTCTCTACCTCTCCTCTCCTGAAAAACAGGCAATCCTCCCCAGGAATTAACAGAGTCAAATTTTCTAACCCAACTGAGTTAGCTCAGGCTGTACCAGGCCTGCACCAGGTCACAGCAGAAACCATGGCCAAGGTGGCTCTGTGCTCAGGCCCAGTGTGTCAGCTGTCTGTTGACTTCATAGTGCTATATAACAACAGGGCCACATCTCCGGTGATCAGCTGAAGGCTCTGTGGGAACGCTGGGGATCACTCACTTATCCTGGGCTTGGCTGAATGTCAGATGATCTTGCCTGGTCTCTAGTGGGCTGACTGGAGTACGCTGGTTCTCTCCCCATCTCCTGACCCCAAGGACTCCCCTGTTTAACTCCTCATGCCCACAACAGGGGCAGAGAGGGCGGAACCAGCCGCACTGACAGATACAGTGTGTCACAGCATGCAGTGTGGGAGGCCAGCTCAGGAAGTGTCAGGCTGCAGGGGGAAGGGTGAGGATGGGAGGCGAGCAGGTAGGGACAGGAGCGGAGGGCTACGGTGTGGCTTGGATGAAGGGGAAGAAGCCTTGGGCTGCGCAGGTGCAGAGGGCAGCAATGTTCAGAGACTTCTTCCACTCCTCCAACCCTGGGGCCTGCTCCCTCCTCTGACTTCCTTCCCTGCCTTCTTTCCTCCTACCTGGGTCCCTCCTCCTCTCTCTCTCTGGTGTCCTCAGTCTCCTGCTAACCTCACGTCTACCTTTCAAGGCAACTTACTCCCTCCTTGCTGGCCAAGTCCTCCGTCTCAGTCCCATGATCTCCCCTATGCACCAGGCTGGAGCTGCTAGAAGCACCCTGTCCATACCCACTGCTCATTTTCCAGAGACGAACCAGCCGTGTGCAAGACCAGAGGGGCTATAGCTTCCCAGAGCTGATGAGGACAGAGGCAACCTGGGCTGGAGGAGAAGCAGACAGGTGAATCTCACAGCTGCCCCCACATTGATTGACCTGATTTGTGTGGGGACCTAGGTATTGAGCAAGGCAAACAATTCCAGATACCCTAAAGGGATGGCAGGTGTCTGACCTGCTCTGCCTGATGTGATATGAATCTTCATTTTCCCCACCCCAGACCAGAACCAGGTTTTTGGGTTTCGTTTCCTGGTTCCTGAACTTCCACAGCCTTCCCGCCCTTTACCCCAAAACCCCACCTCTAACTTTCCCGCCTTCTGTAACGGTCAGGAGGCCTCCCTATATAAGCCCCTGCACTGGCTCTGATAACCGAACTACCCACCGACGTAGTCTCCCGGGAGGGAACTCCTCCTGCCACACTCTGAGCCACCTGAGGTCCCGTTCCATCGTCCTCCATTCTCTGGCATGGCGGGAGCACAACAGCCGTGCTGGAGATGGAGACGCACCCACAGATTTGGACCTTGGCCTGTCTCTCTCCTTCCTTCCTTCCTTCCTTCCTTCCTTCCTTCCTTCCTTCCTTCCTTCCTTCCTTCCTCCCTCCTTCCTTCCTTCCTTCCTTCCTTCCTCCTTCCTTCCTTCTTCATTCCTTCCTTCCTTCCTCCTTCCTTCCTTCCTTTTCTAGGCGAGTTTGGGGCAGGGTCCCATATAGTCTAGGGTAGCTGAAAACCCACTATGTAGCAAAGGAGGACCTGGGACTTCTGATCCTCCAGCCTTTACCTCCCAAGTACTGGAATTATGTGCCACACACAGCTTATGTGGTACTGGGGATGGGACCCGCCAGGCAGGTGCTCCACCAGCAGAGCTGTGTTGACACTGAAATGTCTGATAAGTACTTGTGCTATATTTATGTATTTAATTTGATGGTTCCGAGCAACTGAACGGAGCACTCTCACCCTGGGCTAACACCACTAAGGTAAGCAGGACTCAGTGACTGGCACAGGCCATTGGATGCTCTCATCCAAGCACAGCCAGATGTTACTGCTATTCCCTCCTCTCCAGGGCATTTTTCTGTCTGTTCACAGAGAAAAAACACAAACATTTTAACCAGGGCCCAGGCTTCCAGTTAGCAGACAGGACCCTTTATTTCTGAAAAGAACTTTTTTCCATTTTAGGTTAGAAGTTTAAGGATTCAAGAAATAAGAATACAAGACAGCAGGTAATATTCTGTCCTAGCTCATGGCCCAAGATTTCCCCCAAACCACGCCCAAACTGATAGTCCAGAAAGCTTGTCCACAAGTGCCCACAAGTGCCTGTGGACTGTCACAAACTGTGCTCACTTGACGTCCAGTTGGGGTGGTCAGCTGACCAGTGACCATATAAAATCAGGCCTGAATTTGTCTTCCCACCCATCCACCCATCCATTCATCCATCCACCCATTCAACCATCCATCCATCCATCCACCCATCTACCCATCCACTCATCCACCCATCCATCCATCCATCCACCCATCCACCCATCCATTCATCCATCCACCCATCCACCCATCCATCCATCCATCAATCTATCAATTCACCCATCTACCTATCCTTCCATCTGTCCATTCATTCATCTATTTATCTTTTCACTCATCCATCCGTTCATCTATCCCTTTGTCCACTTTATCCATCCATTCATCAACCCATCCATCTATGCATACCCATCCATTTATTTACTCATCCATCCATCTATCTACCTACTAATCCATCCACCCATGCATTCAACCATCTACCCATCCATCCATCCATCCATCATCTACCCACCCATCTACCCATCCATTCATCCATCCATCCATCCATCCATCCATCATCCACCCACCCATCTACCCATCCATCCATCCATCCGCTTGTCCTTACGAATGAACTCAGCATATACAGGCAATGTACCAGAAATGAGAAGAGGAGGACAGTAGTCAGCCCCTGGCTGTCCTCAACAAGCCACCACCCTAAGCTCTACAATCATTATGATGGCCACTCTTTACTATTATGTGCTATACTCTGTCCACTTAGTCCCTAATTCTATTTTCATGACAGCCACAACCCTGCCAAGCCCACCTTCCCACATCCCTGACTCAGATGCACACTAGCAAGCTTCAGAATCATTGACATACTCAGAATAAAAGCACTGAGCCTGACTCACCATGAGCAAACACTTCTTAGCCCTCACAGCATCCTTCATGTTGAAGGGCAGCAGGCCTCGCTGCCGTGAGGTCTGTGGCACTGATATTTGTAGATGGCATTTGGTGTGTATCAGAGCTCTTGCTTGGCGCACCCAGGGTCACAGAGATTTTTCTTCCATGCACCCTTCTAAGACTTGCACAGCTTTAGGTTTTATATTTTGATCTTTTATCAATGTTGATTTAATTTTTGTTTCTATACGGCACGCAGACCACTAGTTTGCTATTTGAACATGATCATCTCATTTTCCAGTAACTTTATTGAAAATATTTTCCTTTCATAAATAACTTACTTGTGACTTATGCTGGGAATTGTCAATTGTCGGCATCTCTAGGTCTATCTCTACACGCTGTCCTGTCCACTCATATATTTGTTTATCTTTTTGCAACTCCAGATTGGGTGCATCTTCTCGCAAATTTGTTCTAGTTTCTCAGTGTTTGTGTGTAATCTAGTCTCTTGGCATTTCCCTGTGAATAATGGAATCACTGTATCTAGTTATGCCCCTGTAGACATAAAAAGACTCCATGGGCTATGTGACCTCTAGATCAATGGATGGAAACTCTTCATTCTAACTTTATTCGGCCTCTCCATCCATGAACATAGTACACCTCTCTATTCCTTTCAGAAATCAGCTCTAGATTTCTTTTTTTATTATTTATTTCCAATTTTACGTATAAGTGTGTCTTACCTGCATGTATGCAAGTGTGCCATGTGTGTGCAATGCCCACAGAGGCCAGAAGAGGGCATCAGATTCCCTGGAACTAGAGTTATAGACTGTTGTTAGCTGTCATGTTGGTGCTGGGACTTGAACCCAGATTCTCTGTAAGAGCAATCAGTGCCCTGAACCACTGAGCCATCTCTCCAACACCCAGAACCTCTGCCTTTGTGATCTAGTTCTGCTTTTTTTCTGATTTATCCTACTTCATATTTTCAGAAACTACTGCAGGCAGTTACAGTTTATAACTCTGATTTACAGCTGTTCGTGACTTGGATATGGAAATGTGGTCAGTTCCCTGTACGATTCTGTAGTCTTCAACCTGGCCAATCATGTAGACAGCACTGGCAAAGAAGGTCACATTATTTGCCAAAAACTATGGGTGCCCTTTCTTTCTTCTTCATGGCTTATGGCACTGGCTGGAATGCTGAGGAGGGTTTTCATGTCAAGCATCTCTCCCTTGTTCCTAACATTAAAGGGAAGGTGCTGCATTGCCACACTCAGCTCATGCCGAACCAGGTGTCTGTGGTCCGTTGTGAACATCTATGACTGACGCTGCTCGGCTGGCATTTTTATTAATATTCAGTCTGCGTGTGCCACCTGTGAGCAGAAGTTCCCTTCCAGAGCTGATTCCCTGTCTCTCTGCAACTTCATCTATTTGTTCCATGTGTCTGAAGCTGGTGCTCTGTGGAAGACAGGACCGCTTCTTCTCCCAGATCTCCCCTTCTCAGTTTCAGAATGGTCTTTCCTTTTCTAGGATTTTTTTTTCCTAAATTTTACTTGGTCTGATATCAATATAGCCACATAACATTTCTTTAATTTGCGCTAGGTGATACATTCCCATCCATTTTGGCCTGTTTTGTGTGTCTTGCAGTCAGCATTGAGTTGGGTCTCGCTTTTTATCCAATCCAACATCCCCTGTCTTAACTGGGTGTCCAAATAAGCTGTATTCACTGTGAGTTCTATACTGTTGGCTCCACCCACCTCTTCTCCATTTTCATATTTATTCTGTTTTCTTGGCCACTTGTGTTTCATTCTTTCTCTCTTAGTCCTTTAGAGTTGTTGCTTCCAGAGTTTCTTGTGCCCCCTTTGTTGGTTTTATTAACTACAACTCTATGGTGTTAGTGGCTGTTTGGGCATTTATATCATTTTAACATTCGTTTATTTTGCAGAGGGACAGGAGGACAAGCCATGGTGAGACTGGTCAGAGGAGAATTTCGGGAGTTGGTTCTCTTCCACCAACTCAGTCCTGAGGATCAAACTTAGGTTATCAGACTTGGCTGCCAGCTCCCTTACTCAGCTGAGCCATCTCGCCCACCCCATAGATCTTTATCTTATTTTTGTACATTTTATCTTATTTTATTTTCTGTTCTAAGCCTCATGGTACACTGTTCCTGAACGTGAACCCACACGGAAGCAGAATGTTGTGAGAAAAGCACAGATGCCATGGGGAAGAAATAGGGGCTGACTGCTGACCGTTGGCTGCTGTCCACCGACTGCTCAGAGCCGCCTTCACAGTTACAAAGTGTGTGGTGCCGAAGCTAAAATGTTAAACTGGTACACGGGACTCAAAAGAAATGCTTTATAAATAATGCTGAAGGAAGCCCCAAGACCTGAGGACAACAACGCCCTGGTGACGTCAGACATGTAAAGGAGTAAAGAGCATCAGTCAGAGAGTATCATAGACAGAGTGGCGCAAAGTACCCTTCGCCCCTGCATCTGTTAAAATGACAGTTCATGTAACTGCAGAGGGGAGAGGGAGAGGAGGAGCACTTTGTGTCCCCATGTCACTTTGAGTTCAGAAAACATTTCCAGTGGGTGTATAATTCTAAACAGTTATTTTCATCCTATGCAGTAAATGCATACTCCGCTGTCTAGCTCGCGTTGTTTCTATGAAACATGGTTGTGAGTATCTGCTTTTTACTGTGGTAGTATGCTGCCTTCCTCCACGTGCGTTCCAGGATTTCTCATCTAACACTACTTTGAGTATCCGGGTATTATCAGTCTTGGAGGAAGTTTTGCCTTTTCTCTCTGTTTCTTGAATATGTGTTTTGGTCAAATTTGGAATGTTTTCAATTGCTTCCTCAGTTTCTTTTCATGCTGCTGTGAGCACAGTACTCTGACAGAAATAACTTAGGGGAGACAGGATTTTTTGGCTCAGGGTTGCAGGAACAGATGAAGCAGCTGGTCACACCCAGAGTTGGGAACAGAGACTGAGTGATCCCTGGTGCTCAGCTCCCTCCTCTTCACTCAGCCTGGCCCAGGAACAAGGCCACCACGTTCAGGGGTCTCCTGCTCAGCTAGGATTACAGGTGTGCACACCTTGCTGCTGCTTTTTTGTTTTGTAATTGAGGGCAGTCAGCTGCCATATCATAAACATCGTCTGGCACTGAAGGGCCCAACCTGCTGTCCTCAGTGCCAGCTTCCCTCATGACCTGATGCCGACTCAGTGTCACATAAAAATGGAGAAAAGTAAGAAGCCAGTGAAACAGCATCTGAGCCTTGGATCCGGGCTGTTTCTCCTCCACGTCTCTCTCTGAAGATGAGCCACACCTGTGCTTACTGCTTCCATTTTTCTTACTAGTGCAAAACCCTTGTACCCAAAATTGGTTTCAGGCCTTTAGAATAAGGAAAAATACAAACATCAGAGTTTACTGTGTTTGATAAAACGCTGTCTGACAAGACTCCAAAGCAAGATCAGAAAGGATCAAATTGCTGCCTTTCCAATGATGACCATGTCAGGGACAAGCCTGAGAACATGGACAGAGATAGAGGGAGAAGGAAGAGGATGAGAGGGAGAGCGGGAAGGAGACAGAGAGAGAAAGGGAAGGGGAGGAAGGAGAAACAAAGGAGAGGTAGCAGGATCCACAGCAGCCACAGTAGGAGCAGGTGCGCAAGGAGCAACAGGCAGGAGCCAAGAAGGAGGGAGGGATTCAGCCAGAAAAACGACTCAGAGCGGAAGGAGCGTTGACTTTGTAGCTAATTTCATGTGTTCAAGAACCCATGACTGAGTATGTTGGACAGCAGCAGAGTTCCAGAGATGGAAGTGACAAACTGAAAAAAAACCTGTGCTGAAATGGACAGCTAGATGCTGCAGTGGGACAAAAGAAGGACCTCGAAGATGTGGCAATGGAAATCAACCAAACCACCTAAACATTGCTACCACTGTCACCACCAGCACCATCATGACAACTAGCACACAGCATCACCACCATCATCCACCATCATCACTACCATCCTTATCGTTTTCATCACCATCATCATCATTGTTATCTCCATCACCATCATCACTGTCATCATCATTATCACTACCACTATCAACATCACCATCATCATCACCACGACCATCACCACCATCACCACTGTCACCCAGTACCACCACCATCACCATCATCATCACCATCATCATCACCATCACCATCATCATCACCATCACCATCATCATCACCATCACCACTGTCACCCAGTACTACCACCATCACCACCACCATCACCATCATCATCACCATCACCATCATCATCACCATCACCATCATCATCACCATCACCACTGTCACCCAGTACTACCACCATCACCACCACCATCACCATCACCATCATCATCACCATCACCATCATCATCACCATCACCACTGTCACCCAGTACTACCACCATCACCACCACCATCACCATCACCACCACCATCACCATCACCACCATCACCACCATCACCACTGTCACCCAGTACCACCACCATCACCACCACCATCACCATCACCATCATCATCACCATCACCATCATCATCACCATCACCACTGTCACCCAGTACTACCACCATCACCACCACCATCACCATCACCACCACCATCACCATCACCATCATCACCACCATCACCACCATCACCACTGTCACCCAGTACCACCACCATCACCATCATCATCACCATCACCATCATCACCACCATCACCACTGTCACCCAGTACCACCACCATCACCACCACCATCATCATCACCATCACCATCATCATCACCATCACCCCACCAACAGAGTTAAAGTGTCTACCAGAGCCTGGAGGAGCTGTGGGGTTTAGTAAGCATGCTGACATTAGTAAGCAGCTTAGTATGCATGGAATGGAGGCTGTGAAGAAGGAAGGGAGGGGAAGCATTGAGGGGAGGAATGTATGTCTGTTGTTTTTATTGTCAACAACTCAACACAATGCACAATCACCTGGGAAGAGTCTCAGGAGGAATTGTCTAGATTAGCTTGTCTAGTGGGCGCGTGTGCGAGGGCTCTTCTTGGGCTGAGCAGGAGACCCCTGAACATGGTGGCCTTGTTCCCAGGCCAGGCTAAGTGAAGAGGAGGGAGCTGAGCGCCAGGGATCACTCAGTCTCTGTTCCCAACTCTGGGTGTGACCAGCTGCTTCAGCTGTTCCTGCAACCCTGAGCCAAAAAATCCTTTCTCCCCTAAGTTGTTTCTTTCAGAGTACTGTGTTCACAGCAGCATGAAAAGAAACTGAGGAAGCAATTGAAAACATTCCAAATTTGACCAAAACACATATTCAAGAAACTCAACAAACCCCAAGTAGGAGAAACAAAGAGAAAAGAGAAAACTTCCTCCAAGACTGATAATACCCGGATACTCAAAGCAGTGATAGATGGGAAATCCTGGAACACACGTGGAGGAAGGCAGCATACTACCACAGTAAAAAGCAGATACTCACAACCATGTTTCATAGAAACAACGCGAGCTAGACAGCGGAGTATGCATTTACTGCATAGGATGAAAATAACTGTTTAGAATTATACACCCACTGGAAATGTTTTCTGAACTCAAAGTGACATGGGGACACAAAGTGCTCCTCCTCTCCCCTCTATGAAAGCCCATCTATAGGCTGTTTATGTGTTAATGATATAGCTAACATTCTAGAAACATCCATTGATAGGTGATTTTCATGCAGCCTATATATAAATCACTGCAGCGTGCACTATCATAAAATGAACTGTGCCCTGATCACAATGTCATGCCACTTTAATGGCACAAATGGTCCATGTGCTACTTACAAAAGGCATTTTGGAGCCTACTGTCTACAAATTAAATACTAAACACCCCTGAATGTTCTATGTACTTGTGTACATATGTAGCTACACAACAAATAATTTGAAACCTGTGTTCATAAATGATATGTGCTAATTGTACACCAAGTTCTTCACAAACCCTAGCATAGACATGGTTCGTGTACTAACGATATACCCAACTGTGTAGAAACCTCCTAGCACAAGTGACACCAGGTGCTCTGGGGACATTCCTGTGCAGGTGACTTATGTGCTGATTACATCAAGCCCTGACTTCAAAACGTCTGGAGCAAATCACTTATGTGCTAATCACAGACCCAAACACTCCCTCCTAATCTCTCCTCTGCTTCCTTCAAGAACGCATTGTTGTTGAGGGGCCACAGCTGCCTTCCTTCCAGTTGGTCCGGATGTGGACAGAGATCTAACATTCCCACGACAATGACATGGTTCTGGGGGTCACTCTGTAGACTTCCTTCCTGTCCTGCCCAGCGACCACAGTGGTTGCAATCTTGTTGGATATTGGGAAGCCCTGTTCTAAAAGCCAGTGTGGAAGGGTTTGCCTAGAGAAATATGTCCTATCCGCTTGCTTGGAACCATCAAAAGAAAGTCACAAATGCAAGGCAGGTGCTTATTAGACAATCCGTGGATCGATAGTGTATGCTTAAAGGGAGCACTCCTGTGCGGGACCGCACTGCTTAGGAACTTCCCTACTCCCGGCACAACCACTGCTTCCTCCTCTCTCTAGCTCTAGTGCAGGACTGCACAGCTCGAAGTCCACACTCAGTGGGGAGGAACTTGCAGAGCATTCAAGAGCCCCTGGGTTTGATCCCAGGACCGGAGAGATGAAACAGTCCCTGTTCCTCATCTCCTTGGCTCTGTAGGCCCTAAAGCGGGGAGAGATTGGGGTTCAGAGCACCACAGCTGCGTGTCTTCGACCAGCTCCCAGGCACCCAGAAGTCTCCAGAATCAAAGCACCAACTCTGACCTTGGGCTCTACTCTGCTGGGCTGCCTCTCCCCAGCTCCCTCAGACCTCCAACCTTTGCCTGCTACAGTCCCACACCAGCATCTCCAAGCCCAACTGGGGCCCCTGCATGACTCGCACCTCTTTAAGAGTGAAAACAGATATCCTAGAGATTGCGGCTTAATTGACTGATTAATAACAGAAAACCTAATTGAATGCTCCCAGCTCGTGTGTAGGATGTCAGAGCCTGGGGAGTAAACACACAGCAGGGAGGTCTGAACTGCAGAGCAAGCACAGCACTTTCAATTTAAGAGCCAATCTCATTATACACAAGGCTGTTCCCTTGATCCTGGGAAGCCAGTGCGCCTGGTCCAGGGCAGCAGCCTCTGCTCCGTCCTGCCTGTGAGGATGTGAGTATCAGGGATTCATATTCATTCTCTCTCTCTTCTCTCTCTCTCTCTCTCTCTCTCTCTCTCTCTCTCTCTCTCTCTCTCTCTTTTTCTCTTTCCTATTTAGTATTTGTTCTTGTCTATGAATACCTGAGCAGCTCAATGAATAATCATGAGCTGCCATGTGAGGTCTGTGACGAGCTGCCGTGCCTACAGACGTGATGTGTAATTTGGCACCCACACTGAGGACTGAGGGCAGCGCTCAGGTAGATGCCCGCCAGCCAGGCCTCAGGCTGCAGTCTCTCCCATCAGAGAGGCCTGGTGGGTGGACAGGGGGTGGTTCTGGCCTGGGCTCTGAGGGGTGGGGGTGAGTCTCCAGGGCTGCTGAGGGGTGGGGATGAGGACCAGAGCTGTGGACCTCTGCTTCATCCCCTGGCTCACTGTCAGTCACAGCCCCTGAGGCCTTGCTAGGGCACCGGAGCATCTGTATGCATCTGCTCAGCTGTCATAACTGATGCCATAGTCTGTGTGGCTCTAACAGCAGCCACGCATGTCCAGGATTCTAGAGGACACACATCCAAGGTCAGAGTAAGGCAGGACTATTTCTTTGGTATATCTGTCTATGTCCTCACAGGGTCACCTCACCCCCAACGTCTCTGCCCACATTCCTCTTCTAAGGGCAGCAATTGGATGGGATCTGGGCCACGCCCTTAGCCCAGTCACCATGTTGAAAAGACCCTGGGTCCCAGCCCAGCGGAGTCTAGTGGAGACCATTCCACCCATTATAGTGTGGCTGCCTGGGGGCTCTAGAACCCCTCAAGTGCAACATGACCAGACAGGGCCTAGACCTTGTCCCTTGAACTTGGTCCCTGTCATCTCTGTCTAACAGAACACTACACATATAAGCTGAAAGTTAGGACATATTGTCTGTTTTATTCCCTCCTGCCGTGCCCCAGCCATCTCCAACTGCCTCCAGTGACCCAGGTCCTCAAACATACCAGGCCAAGGTTCCTACCAGGAGCAGCCATGGAGCCATGGCTCTACCCCACGCCTTCCCTAACCAACTCCTCAAAGTCGATGGCCTCAAACCCCAGCCCTGAGCCTGGCTAGTTCTCTGAACCCTCGCCCTGACTGAGCTTATGGTATTTGCATTCGGTTTTCATTTCACCATACAGGGTGCTCTGGAGCAGAAGCCAAAACCAGGTTTCTCAGCCAGCAGTTCCTAGTGCTGGGAGAAAGATTTATTTCTGTTTATAGCAGCCTGAGCTACTGAGTGAGACAGGTGTGCATGCCTTCACAGACACAGACACACACACACACACACACACACACACACACACACACACTGCTGATGACGTCAGAGCCTACTCCACCCAGTCCTCTCCTCTGGCCCCCTTTGAAGCTGGTGCCTGTGGCCCGATGGGGACAACCACACAATGAGCACAGCCAAGAAGGGGCACTTGAGTGTGGCTCATACTTCAGATATGGAGACTGCTGGAGACCCACTCAGAACTGGGGGCGAACTTCTATGACTCCTCCCACTGGCAGCTGTTGAGCAGGCTTCATGGTGCCTTCTGAGACAGACAGCAGTGCCACATGTCCTGTGACCTCGTCCTTCCAGCCTTCCCTGCCCTCTGCCTCATTTGAAAATGTGACCAAAACCTCATCTTGAGGATGTTTTTCCATGGCATCCCAGAGAAAAGCGGAAGCAGCGTGGGCTGCAAAGTGGGCTGGAACGTTTGCCTGTCTGTAGGTTCTGTGTTCACGTCCACTGGCGCCACACCCGGGGCCCTGCTCTGTCTACATACCCCTCTGCGCCCATCCCTTGGGCCCCTCACACCCAGAGGTCAGGGTGACCTCTATGTTGTAAGTGGCTGTCCTTCAAAGGCTCCTGTGCCCAAGGCTTGGTGCCAGGACAGTTCTCTGAAGGCAGGATCTTGGGAAAGTAGGAGTGGGCCATCCTTCTGTCAGTAGGGTATGCCTCAAAGGGGGATCAGTGTACCTCAGCCTCCCTGTCTCTCTGCTTCCTGTCATGATGTGAGCACTTGGCCCTGTCACACCCTGTGTGGCACCAGATGGAGGCACCAGAGACCCAAAGCAATGGGGCCTCCCAATCTTGTACTAGACCATCTAGAACTATGAGCTTGACAAATCTTTTCTCTTTATAAGCTAATTGCCTCGAGTATTTTCTTACAGTAACTCAAAGCTGAAGGCAACAATGGCCACTTGTGTTCTGGGTGAGGAACTCTAGATATTCTCTAATGCTTTGTTACTTCCACAGTGCTGTGTGCTCCCACTGAGGTGAACTCCTCAAAAACATCACTTTAGCATAGATGGCTCAGTGGGTTGGTGGGCCTGCTGTTGCTGCTGAATGAGCTTAAAGACCTGAGTTCAAATCCCCATCACCTATATAAAAAAGTCAAGTGTGACCACAGGTGCCGGATATTTCAGTGCTGGGGTTGGGGGAGAGGCACAAGAGGGATCATTGGGGATTGCTAGCCACCAACCTAGCTCTGGTCTGTCAGAGACCCTGTCTCTAGGATATAGAGAGAACAGGAAACCTCACGCCCACCTCTGGCCTGCATGCATACACATACCACATTCTCACACACAAAAAACTATTTCAAAGACTTCATTTTAAACCAAAAAGTAAATTCCTGAGCCTCCACAGCCTGAGGAGTGACCTGTCCTACAACACCGGCAGCTCTGCTCAGACTACCCCGACCCGAGCTTCGATATTATTTATATTATTTCCTTCAATTCTTCGCTAGTTGGTTTCTTCTTATAACTTCTGGGGCTAGGTATTTCCAGGGTCTTGAGGCTGAGCTATCAGAAATATGAGGAAACAGCTGATTCCTACCTAGTCCTGACAGCCTTTTGCAAACACAAACATTTAAAGGTATTATCATCACACAACTGGCACTCCATTTCCACAGATTTCATATCCTCAGGATCATCCAGCTGTGGACTGAAAATATTTTCAAAATAATTTTTATAAGAGATGTTTATTTGTGTGTGGGTTACACACATGCCACAGTGTGCAAGCATGTGGAAGTCAGAGGACAACTTGTGAGATTCAATTTTCTCCTTCTACCATGTGGGTCTCCCAAGAATAGAACTTGGGTCATCAGGCTTGGCTGCAAGCACCCTTACCCACTGAACCATCTTGCCTGCCCCTCTCTAAAAATTATTCCGAACTGGTCATTATTCCCCAGAAAATGTAGCACGGCAACAGTCTCCACAGCTGAGACATTGAATCAGGGTCAAAACTTGTCTGGAAATGATTGATCTGCACAGCAGGATGTGCACAGGTTCTCAGCAAATGCCGTAAGACACCATCATATATGACAGGTGGAGCATTGTGGATTCTGGTACCCAGGAGGTCTGGAGCCCATGAGTACTGAGGGCTGACTGTGTATAACAGAAAATATATAAAACATATTGCAAAAAATGTTAAGACAGTGCACATGTCCCACATGTGTGCTATGTTCTTTAAGATGACAAGTACTCATTCATGAGAAATAGCTTAATTCTGAAAAAAGAAAATAAAATTTTAATTTAAAAATTCTTCTTTCTAATGTTGGGTATGGTGGTGCACACCTTGGGAGGCAGAGGCAGGCAGATCTCTGTGAGATCTAAGTAGTTTGGTCTACAGAGTTCCAGGCCTGTTGGGGCTACAGGGAGACACTATCTCAATGACAAAAAGAGATCCTTTTATCATCTCTGTGCAATGATAAGAGCCTGTAGCCAGGCAGACCACGGGCCCAAGCCTGGCTTTTTTTGGTGCTCCACTGGCACGTGGATACCTCATACAGGAGCCCTGGCAACGGCAGGAGAAAAGAGCAGCCTTGTGTGTAAACCTAGCTGGGAGCAGGTGCTTTACTGTTAATAGCGGCTGTGCACAACTGTACAGGAGGGTCCAGGGCTTTTAACAGTCCATTTGTACCTTCAGACTTTACTAAGGTAGGAGAGGGGTGTTCAAGGGGGATTTTAATCTCACACGGTTTATTTTTTATTCTAAGATGTTCTGAAGAGAGCCAGATGAGGAGATGGCTCAATCAAGTGAAGAGTTTTCTCTGCAAGTCAGAGAACCAGAGTCCAGCTCCCCAGAGCCCACAGAAAAGCTGGGCATGGCGGCACACACTTGTAACCCCTCTACTGGCGAGCTGCAGACAGGAGGGTCCCTGGGGCTCCCTGGCCACCCATCCTGTCATAATCGGTGGTGATCTAATGAGAAACCCTGTCTCAAAGAAGGTGGGTGCCATTCTAAAAGATGGATGACTCTGGAGACTGTCTTTTGTCCTCCACATGTGTGGGTCACCGTCCTCCCCCACCCCTAACCCGACCCCCACTTACACATACATTAGAGTATTAAAAACATCACTAGAAGGGACAGAAACCAGGGTGGTGGTGAGGTCGACCGTGCACAGTGTCTGCTGGTTCCCAGGCCCCTGAAGGGTTATAACCCATCTCTCTCTTGTCCACAGTGGGAATCCCAGAGCTCCTCTCCCTGGTGACTGGCAGAGCTCTGAGAGGCCTTGCCTCACCCCTGGCCTCTCCCTGCAGAGGGTCCCTGGGCCCGTCTGTCAGCTCACATCACTTTTGCCTGGCACCAGCCTTTCTCCCGGTGCCAGGGCCAACCTCATCGTGTCCTTGTCACCAATCCAGGGAGGCAAGCAGCAGGCTCAGCCTCTGAGATAGTCCCACAGTTGCCTCCTATCTGAGTTTGCCCACTCAGGTGCTTGCTCCTAAACTCTGCCCCAGTTTTTTCTGCACTTTGAAAAACAGAGGAGGTTTGGGACGTGGTTGTAGATGTGTGGCACTCTGCCAGCCTGGAGAGCCCACAAATACTCAGGGAACTGCAGGACTTTCATAAAAAGGCAATTTCTGCTGCTCGCGGGGGGGATAAAAGCTGTGCTATTTTCCCATTCTTTTTCTTCAAACTTGATGAAAACATGAGCCCAGCCAAGGGCAGGAAGCAGAAAAGATGGGCTCACAGCGGGAGCCATGGCTGCACAGTGGGGCTTTGGAGAGTGTGTTGAGAGGGGGGTGGTCTGTGCCACTGAGGACCATCCTTTCGTCCTTCCCCTCAGGGGACCTGATGTGGGGTCACCCCTCCTGCTCTGATGGTCTCAGAGGACCCCGGCTCTGGGGTCACTACAAGACAGCAGATACTTGCCGCCCGCCCCCCAGTCATCCTTAGCTTCTCCCAAGTTGGAGGGTTCCGGCTGCACAAGATTATTTTATAAAGGAGACCCATAGCTCCAACTAGTGTGACAGGCACAGAACTAGTGTCTCCCAGCCATGTGACCTTGAACAGCTTAAGGTCATGGGTGCTTTATCATTTACGGTGGGAAAATTCTTGGCATTTTAGACAAGGCTGTTCACATGTCCCTCTGCAGTGGGCATTGCAAGGAATGTAGCTGGACTGGAGTCCGGGTGTCCTCAGCTGTGACTGTACCTCTGGACTAGAGTCTGAGTGTCCTCAGCTATGACTGTACCTCTGGACTGGAGTCCGGGTGTCCTCAGCTATGGCTATACCTCTGTATCAAAGCTGCAAAGCCTGGACAGCAACTCAGCATTGTTCCTGGTGATGCCCACAATCCTGGAAGACACCTACTGTCCATGCCTGATGTCCCAATGCTCACCTGCAGCACACAATGGTTACAGGGCAGGGCTCAGAGTCAGGCAGACCCTGGGTTCAAGTTCTGGCGCAGCACATCTTGGACAAGTTTCTACCACTGCCCGCAGTGTGCTGACCTCAGCCCTCGGTGGACACAGGAACTTGGCCTCTCTTCCAGTTGCAGTTACATTGAAATCCTGTGTTAAGCTCTCTGTACACATTGAGTAATTGTCAAAATTCACCCACAGCCAATTGAGCTGTGAGGACCCGAAGCCTCCATGTCTAAGGGTTCAGCCAACATGTTAGAACGACCACATCACACAGGGAGTTGTTCATCTCTTCCCCGGTATACGGCTGGAGAAGGGAGCTGTTTTCTAGACACTTCAGGTGACTCTGCCAAACTTCACGTCAGGTTGGATGCTGATTCTACCTCCTCCTGGGGGGCAAAGGCCATCATGGACCCCAAAGGGAGCCCCTGGCCAGCAGCCTCAGGCACCAACCGGGAGCTTCTGGACTACTTGGAAGCACTGAGCAAAGGGAAACAGACAAGTGAACCCCATCATTTGTTTAAGAATCAGAGGGTGGGGAGGGGTTACCTAGGAAAGATAACCAGAGACAACATCGAGTCGTAGGTCCTAACGAACACTCCCATAATGAAATCAGCCCATTTAGGCCACACTTGGCCCTCATCTTCCCAGTCCTAGATTTAAAAACCGAACATCTGTGATGATTTAATTTACATCTTAATAACAAACAGGCCTCGAGAAACCAGCGGATAAATGCCTTTTATTGCCGGCGTATCTTTTGCACCGCAGCTTGAATGAAAACTCTGGTAATTAATTGTTTTAAGCGATTCTATTAAAAAGTGTCTGTGAGAACCACGCAGCGCATGTTTATGTGGCCGATTGTGGTGGGAATGCAGACAAACCTGGGCGCCCGACCCAGGCCTTGAAGGTCCATTTCTTGCCTTCATTGACTTTAGCATGTGCAGACCTTTTAATTTATTTATTTTCCGGGAAGATATGTAAAGCTGGCTCTTTTCTCTGCCTTTTTTCTCTCAGATCTTAATTGTCAGCCTTAGGATGTATAATGTGTATTCCTCATCCTCTTGTCGGATAGTCACCCGGATGCTCCATGTAGTAGCCACCTGAGTCCTTATCTGGGAAGCCAGACAGTGCTGTTACCTCTCCATCCTTGGTCCCCCCCACTGGGAGCTCCTGGAATACCCACCTTTAGACAAACCACTACACTTTATCTATTTATCTAGTTAGTTAGTTATTTTGAGGGTGCTTGTGCATGTGAGGCCAGAAGTCAACAGTGGGTATTCCCTTCTATCACTCTCCACCTAATTTTTTGAGACAGGTCTCTCACTGAACACTGAGTTCACTATCTCCATCAGTACTGGAGTTACAGCCACATGCCCCCATTCCCTGGCTTTTATAGGGTAGAAAGAATCAAACTCAGGTCCTCAGCTTGCACGGCAAGCACCCTACCAACTGAGCCATCCCCGGGCCCCAGTGTTTCGTTCTTCCGTGACTGAACAAATAAGGACAGGATAGTGCGGTGAAACCTTTCCTGAAGCATCTTAGAGGTGAGCTCAAGGCTGGCCTCTGGGGCAGCCATGGTCTCTGCCATCCGCAGAGAGAATCCAAGATGGGTGATGGGCCACAAGTGGGCAGTGCATGGCCACCGACCTGCGCCAGCCATACGAAGGCCTCCTTCCGAGGCTGATCCGGTCTGAGCTGGCAGGCATCCTCCTCTCTTCCCCCTGGTACCCCTTCCTTCCCTTTCCTCCTTTCAGCCCCTCCAGTACCCAGCACTTTACACGTTTTTCCCTCCATGAGTGGCATGGAAGGCCCCCCATTGCTCCCCAGACTGTGTCCAGACACCCCACCCCCATCCCGTCCCTTCATGGCTCTCTGCAGCTTCCAAGATGGGCTGGACTCCTCTGGCCACTGCAGTGGCACCATATTTCAAAAGTAATTAAATGAGAACCTGGGCAAGTGGGCGGGTATGCATAGACTTAAAAAGCTCTCTCACTCAAGACAGAGAGAGAGAGAGAGAGAGAGAGAGAGAGAGAGAGAGAGAGAGAGAGATCCCATATAACCCTCCTAAAGGAGAGTTCATTGTCGAATGCCCTTGAGCATGGAGACCTTCCACAGTGGTTCAGTTGCTGTCTTTGCTGTTGGAGGAGGGAATGTGGGCAGGTGAGGCTCTGCTGAGTCGCTGTGGACTGAGCAGCAGGGCTGAGAGGGGGACTGCGGATCACCCCTAAGTCAGGTTTTGGGGGTAAGAAGCAAAAGGTACAAAGCATCCTCCAAAAGGGCTGCTGTGTAAACTTTCCCTGGGGAGACATGGACAGATTTCTCCTCACCCTAGACAGGGAACCCAGAGCAGAACAAGGTGACAGTTCCACCAAAGTCCAACTTGGGAACCATTAAGATTACTGAGGTTGCTTTCAGGAGTATGTGTGAGGGCTCCTTATAGGAACATGGTACCAAAAGGCCCACCTCAGCCTGGGTGATGGCTCGAGAAAGCTGCATCCCAGAGGAGCTCATTTCAGGACTGACAGGCAGCCCTTCTGGTCAGAGTGCCTTTGGCAACCTGCCTTGCTTATATAACCTGGGCCAGAAGAAGCCTTGCAAATCTTGTAAATTTTAGGGATGTCCTGAGATTTATGAACAATGCACTTCTTGATTCTTAACTGAGTCTCCTTATAGGATGGAATATTTTGATTTGGAAAAAATTGTCATATAACAGGAATTTTTCGTCTCTACAGAGTTTATGTAAGGCCATGGGTTGGTTCTGCTTGCAGCAAGGAGCTGGGTGCTCATTGCAAAGAGGACTTTAGAACAACTGGCTGGAAAGGGAAGATGCTATGAGGAGAAGGAAGAGCCTGTGCAAAGGCCCTGTGGCAGGGGTGGGCCTGTCTTAGAGAGGCTGGAGAGCTGAGGCTAGAGGAAGGTTGGAGGGAAGGAGCAAGGAAGAGGGAAGGGTAGAGAAGGCAGGCATGGACAGACTGCGATACCTAAAGGGTTCAGGCTGATGTCCCATGGGGCTGGTTGGGTGTCTGGCCCACTCACATCTCACCCGCCCCAGCCACCACTGTGAAGTGGAGAGGGCCAGGGGTTCCCCTGCTTCCACCTGCTCCCTGCTCCGCAGTACAGCCCACATCTGACTGGGTGGGTATCCTGTCCTGCTACAGAAGGGCAGTGACCACTTGGAGAGGTGTAGAGAGGAGGCCCTGGGTCTAGTGGCTCTGGGCGCGGGGTCACCTCAGGGCTGAGGTGCTGGGCAAGGGAGAGAGAAGCTGTGGAGTGTCTCCTCACACCTACCTCTCCCGGGGACACTCAGGAGCATTTTAGGAAAAATTAAAGTGCTGCCGAGCTGTGCTCAGTGGGAAGTAAACCTGGGAGATTCATTATCCGAGAGGTGGCGCGGGCTAAAAATACACACGGGGCTCCGAGCCTGCCGTTAAGTGAAGGCACGGTGGGGCTGAGATCTGAGGGCTTGGGGGGAAAGCTGAGAAGGCCGCATAGAATGGGGCAGAGGGTGGCTGAGCTGCTTCCCCTCACACGGAACGTTCCAGAAGCCACACAAGTGAGGGGCAGAGCTCCAGATGCAATGTCTGCATGCTTGGGGCAAGGCCTCCCACTCCTCTGGCCACAGGCCCTTCTGTGAAGTGGGCAAATGGAAAGCCAACCCCATAGGACTGACAGGACAGTTATGTGAGACCCTGTGTAAACAACCTGTGCTGCGTAGCCTGGATCCAGTGTCCATCTTCCACACGGCAGCCCCAAGGACAGAGCCCATCCGTCCATTCCCTGCCCAGCACACAGGAGACACACAGCTTAGCCAAGGGTCTGTCTGCCTCTTTGGGCATGTCCTAGCAAAGATCCACCTGGGGCTGGAGAGCCAAGCTGGACAGGGCAGCTCTCAGAACTCCACCTAGAGCAAGCGCAAAGTCTCAAGACCTCAAGGTCACTGGCTGGGTGTGACTCGGTGGTAGAGCACTGGCCCAGCTCTTTCTGGAAGGCAGGAAGGCAGGGAGGCAGGGAGGCAGGGAGGCAGGGAGGCAGGGAGGCAGGGAGGCAGGGAGGGAGGGAGGAAGGAACGAAAGAAGGAGACTGGAAAGATGGCTCAGCAGTTAAGAGCAATGGCTGCTCCCTCAGGGGACTAGGGTTCAGTTTCCAGTACTCATCTAATGGCTAAATGTCTGTAACTCCAGTTCCAGGGGATCTGATGCCCACTTCTGGCCTCCTTGGGCATTGCACACACAGGTGCACTTACATACATGCAAGCAAAACACGAGAGAGAGAGAGAGAGAGAGATACTAAGAGGACCAAGTTGGAGAAGGACTGTCCACTTCTGAGTAGACTTGTCATATGCAGACTGGCTGTGGCCTGAGGGGCTTTGAATCGGGACGTACCTTTCCATCTCAGCACTGCATGAGTATTTTCTTTCTTTGCAGTAAGAGAGAGGGCAGATGAGACAGGAACAAGCACAGGGCTCCATGTCCCTTTCTGAGGCTGGCTGAGTGAGTGCTCCCTTGGTGACAGCCCTGGTCCCCAAGGGGCACTGTGTGTGTGACACACAGGTTTCTGCTGACTTTCTAGAAACCATGTCTGTGACCTAAGCAGAGAGTGTAAAGTCCTTTCAGTGAGTGCTTTGGCCTAACTGGACATACTGGAAACACTGTTGTCCCCAGCCAGACCCAGGATGAAAGCTTCCCATCTGCACAGCTTCTCTCATCCTGGTGTAACGCCCATGCAGCCTCGTGTGGTTGTGTGCAGAGCACACACATGGGGATGTCCCCATGCTCTGCCTGAAGATCAGGTCCTCCGAGCTGAGGCCCTGCAAGCTCCCCACACAGGACTAGAGCATCCACTCTTTTAGAATTCATTTAAATCTAAAATTCAGAGCAGGCAGAATGACTCAGCTGGTAAAGGCACCTGTCACCAAGGCTGAGCTGGACCCCTGGAACTCACATGGTGTGGGAAGAGAAGTGACCCCGGCTGGATCCCCCCACCAAAATAAGTAAAAGTAAATAAATAAAAAGTAAATGTAATAAAAAATCAAATCAAATCAGTTCTTCTAGCCCACTGGCCACTGGAGCACACACCAGGCCCCACCTGGGGAGGGCAGCCTCAGCAGTGGAGACCCAACTTTCCCACTCCCAGGGCTACTTTCCTCGTCTAAGGGCGTCTCTGTCTGCAGCCCACAGTGTGGGGAGGGGCACAGCCTAGACACCAGCTGAGGGCCGGGAAGGAGAGGAGGAGGAGGGGCAGGTGAGTCCTACACCCTGGGAAAGACCTTTTTAGAACCCCATGCTGAGGTCCTGTGTACACACGCACACACACGGTCACACACCAGCACTCACACACACTTATAAACATGCTAGCTCACTGTCCCAAGCACCCTCACAGCTCCTGGGCTGGTTGTCCATCTGAAGATATCAAGGTGCTTTTGTGGCCCCTGAGTGACAAAACAGGGGTCTGCAAGCAAAGAGCGGGGTGAGGAGGGTTGGGGGAGAAGGAAGGAGAATGAGGATGAGCAGACAGAAGGAGAGGAGGCCCCATCGGACAGACGGGCCAGAAGAAGGCCAAGAGTCAAGGTGAGCTCTTGGGGTTTGCCAGGGACAGGGTGTCATGACCCCCAGAGGGCTGCTCGGGGGCCGACTTTCCCTCTATTCAATTCTAAAATGTTTGATCCAAGAGGCTCTGGTGATGGCGTTGTGGTCTCAGACTCTGCCAACCTGAGCCATCCATCCATCCAGAGCGGAGGTCTCAGTCATGTACCCTGCTCCCGGATGGTCCCCAGTCCCTCGGCACCCCACTCCCCTGACTCAGACTGTGACCCACTGTCCGTCTCTGACAGTTACAGCCGCTGCTCAAGTCCCGGCCTGGAATGTCCCCAGGTCCAGACGTACAGTGATTACTCTCCCCTAAGCTTTACAGTGTTAACTGAAAATGGATGGATCTCCAAGCCAGTCACCCTCCCTGATTCCCGGGAAAGTCTGACAGTTGGCCAAGCCTGTAATTCTTCTCTCCCAAGCCGAGAACTGCTGGAGAGAAATAGAGAAAGTGTGGTGTGCCTGCGTCACGTGAAGATGCCGGGGAGATGGAGAAAGGCTGTGTGCCTGAAACAGGAGAAGAACATGGAGAGAAAAGGGAGCACCCAAAGAGCATATGTTTACATGTGTGTCTGACGGTGTGCGTGTATGCAAGTGTGTGATGTGTGTATGTGTATACATGTGTATGTGTGTGTTTATGTGTATATGTGTGTGTATATGTGATGTGTGATATGCATGTGTATGAGTGTGTATGTGTATCTCTATACACACGTGTACATGTGTGCAGTGTTATGTTTGTGTGTGCTTGCATGTGCGTATGTTATGTTTATTTGCATGTATATGTGTGTATTTGCATGCATGTATATGTGTGTAATATGAGTGTGTTTGCATGTGTATATGTGTGTGGGGAGGTGTATGTTATGTTTCCGCATGTGTAGATGTGATATGTAGTGTCTATCTGTCCATCTGTCCATCTGCACGTCTGTGTGGGTTCTGCAGTCAGTTAATATATTCTACATAGCTTTGCTCCCACAAGCCAGTGCAATTAAAATCACAAGCAATTGACTGTAAATCAAAGTTCCTTTAAATCTTTCCAGGAAGTTGCGCATAGGACGGTCCACACTCCATGTGTGTCAATAAAGGATCTGTGGTCGCCTTTGGCAGGAGAGGCAGAAATAGGCAATTTAGGATCTTAAAAGATAAAAGATAATAAAAGTAATTAAGATAATTAACCACCCTGAAGAGAGAAGAATTTACTGCTGTGCATTTTGTGTCTGGTTTCACGGGCGACACCACAGCTGTCACTGCAGAATGCACGGTGGCAGTGAGCGTCCGAGGGGCTCTTACTGTCAAAAAGTGTATCATAAAAAATTTAAGACCAAAAGAAGGTGGTGAGGAGGGTGGGAGGTGCAATTCCCATTTTCTGAAAATCTGGCTAGTTGAGTGGGGACCAGGCAGAGACCCTGAGGAGGAGGCTGGTGCCTCTGTGGGCTTGGGAAGCTTCTCATCTCTCAAAGATGACCTTAGCAGCCATGGAAGGTGCTGGTCTGCTGTCTCACTGTGTCGTCCCCTCACAGTCCCCAGTGTCACCTGCTCAGGTCGCTCCTTTATCAGCTCCTCCCTAGACTCCTGGCTGGTTTTCTCTGTACTCTTTCTGGAAGCCTGGGGTGATTGCTCTGGAACCCTGCCCAACTCACCCGCTGCATGTCCGGCCGTGTTTGCAGGATCCTCAAATGGAAATCCTAATTCCTAGTCTGACATGCAATCACCCACAACCCTGAAACAGAGTCCTGACTCATCTCTGGGTGCCTGGCCCTTCCGTTGACTCTGAGCACCCTGAAGTCTTCCTAAGGGGGGGTCATGGGGTGACTCTTCCTGGATGTGAACAAACGTCTACTCACCCTATTGTTCTAGTTAGCTGTCTGTTGCTGTGTTAAAACACTGACTGAAAGCATCTTGGGGAGAAAGGGTTTCTTTCAGTTTACAGGACAGTCTGTCACTCAGGGGAGCCAGGGCAGAAGTTCAAGCCAGGACCGTGGAGGAGCGCGGCTTACTGGCATGCCCCCCTGGCTTGCTCAGTTACGGTTCTTACACGCCCAGGCCCACCCATCTGGGGATGGGGCCACCCACAGTAGGATGGGCTCACCTACATCCATCCGTAGTGAAGACACTGCCTCACAGACCTGCCCACAGGCCAGTTGCAGGAGGGAAGTCCTTCTTCTCAGGTGACTAGCTTCTGTCAAATTGGCAAAAACTAACCAGCACACCTCAGACTAGGAAGAGAAGACAGACCAACTAACAATTCCATGAGTTCATTGCAGTCACTAACAAGCACATGAGTGACTCAAAGGCAGCCGCACCACCAAAAAGCCAGCCCGGCATGGACCCGACTCTTGAAGGCTGCACCCAGAGCTCCCTGCCCAGTCTGAGCTCCCTGCCCAGTCTGCAGGTGGCTTGGCAGCCTGTCTGGGTCTCTAGCAGGTGTTTCTGCCTCTATCCTTGGGGAATCTTGTCAGTTTCAGGAGCTTCCTGAGACTTCTGAGTTGTTCATTTCCTGAATCTTAGTCATCCTCATGACATTTCTCCGGGGTAGAAAAAGCTGCAATTCAGAAGTCTCACTACACAGCGGAGATGATGCTTCTCACCCCTGATTCTTCCACTGTAGCTTTGAAAGCACAACTCTCGAATTTATTCAAAAACCCAATTCTGGTACAGTTCTTCTGTCTGATCACTGATTCAGGTTTGTAAAATACAGCAATGAAACAAAGCCCCACGGAGCTCAAGTCCCAGCAGTTGGAGATGACAGGTAATTAATTAGCAAGGAACAGGTGATGGACTACCAACATAAAAGGAAAAGGTCAAGGGGCAACTGAGACCTCCTCCCCCCCTAGCACGCTGTGTTCTGACAGTGCAAAGGGCCTGGGGCAGGACAGCTGAGAGGATGGGGAGAACAGTTCAGTGCTCAGTGGCTGCACAGAGCAGGGGTGTGAGTGGCAGGTCAGGTCATACAGCATGTTGCACAACACTCAGACTCCATCCTCCAGGCAAGGCAGGAACGCTGCAGGTCTGAAAGTTGTTGCTTCCCAGGTGGTCCCCCTGGGCTGCTGTGTGGGAACCGAAGAGAAAAGAGGGGAGATACCTGGGAAGGGTTGTCCAGGCCACAGGGAACGGTGACCCTCATGGAGCATCAGTGCCCTGAGTGTCAGTTTGCTGAAGCTTCCAGTCTGGCGGAGCTCAGGAGCATTCAGACATGCGTACACAGGTGTAAATGTTCAGCATAAGTGAGGAAAATGTAAATGTGGAAGGGAAGGTGCTCCCAGAGATGGCCGCGAGAGCACTCGAGACACGGCCAGGTCGCCACTCACCTGCTTAGAATGCTTACTTTTTTATTATGTTCATGTATGTATTGTATGTGTGACCAGCATGCCTGTGGAGGTCAGAGGACAGTTTGCAGGGGTCAGTTCTCTCCTACCACCATGTGGGTCCTGGGGATGGAGCTCAGGTCAGCAGGTCAGGTTTGATTGCAAGCCCTTGACTCACTGAACCATCTCAACACCCCCAAGCACAAGATTTAAAAAGTGTCTCCTCTACTGACCCTTTGTACCCAGCCTTCATGCACGTCAGGCATCTGCATTGGTCACCACTGAACAAATGAAGAGAAATGAATGAACGAACGAATGAGATAGGAGTGACCTAGTAATTCATAGACACTGACGGACACAGACATCCTCGTTCTATGGTCCAGTCCATACACTGGGCAAGACAGGCTTGGAAGGAATTCTGACCTTCTGGACCCAGGGCTTGGGGGCAATCAATCCTCTGTCAGGACACAGGTCTTGCCATCAACCCTGTGATCTCACAGGGAGGCTTGCTAAATATGATACTCTGGGCCCTGCCCAGATGTGCTAGATTCTTCCCCAGATTCAGCCCCTGTGATGGCAATCAGGGGACTGCATGCACTTTCCAGATGAAAGACTCACCCTTCCAGTGGGTTTATGGCCACAGCCCCATCAGAAACTGAGGAGCAGGGGTCACCAATGCCCTGCAGGCACAGGCAGGCATGGGACCGTGCTGGGGAGGTAAGCCAGAGCTGCCCAGCGCACCTGGGTTCTCCAAGCGATTCCCTCTGAAACCCACCAGCCACCTCCTGGCTGTGTCCCCAGGGAGACGCCTACCCAGGGAGCCAGTCCAGCACCATGTAAATCTGGCCCCAAATGAGACGGGCGCCTCCAATCTCCCCATAATTAGACTTGAAGTGGCCCCATAACTCAGCCGCTAATTACCTCGCAGGCTCTGTCAGCCCGGCCCTCTGAGGCAAGCAGCCCATTTCCCTGGCAGACTGGCCGTAAAAATCCACAAAAGCATGGATGTACTGTGTTTATTTATTGGGGTTTGGAGAAATATACCTGGTACCCAGAGGCCTTGGGAGGTGGAGACGTAACTTTGAAATGCAGATTGTTAAAATGAGGGTGATATAAGAAAGAGTCCACAGGTTCTCAGACTCACCGACAGCAGAAAAGAACGGGAGGTGACAGCCACGAGAAGCTGTTCCCACGCACGGCAGGCTTGGTAGGAACCTGATCTCCAGTCCCACTTCCCCATCACTGGGTCTTTGGACATGCTGTTCTTTGCCTGGCACTCTGTTCCCTACATACCTCAGCAGTGGGGCTCATCTCATCAGCTGTCCTTCTTTAAGGGGGTCCCCAGTCCCGAGCTGACACTGGCCCTGCCCAGACTTGCTAGATTCTTCCCCAGATTCAGCCCCTGTGATGACAACTTGCGAGCTTGAACATCCTCCACATCTCAGATGAAGGCACTGCAGATCAAGGTCGCTCAAGGTCATCCGGGATGGGCTGCTGCATGCAGTGTGGGACACCACAAGCCAAGGCTCTGCTCTTCTTTGCTGCTATTTGCACTTTGAGAACTTAGGAGAGAGTGTGCCAGAATAATTGGAAGGGGCTGCAGCCTCTGGGCAGCTGGCTCTACTCCTGGAGGACCAATGACTCTGAAGACTGGCAACAGCAGAAGCCACATAACTAATGTATTGGGGGTAGGGGGCTGGAAGGAGGCAGGGGGAAGAATGGGAGGAGGGACCACAGCAAGGGCTAGGGAGTGGGCCTGAAAGTGGGGAGGACAGGAGGGAGGGCAGGAGGAGGAGGACAGGAGGGAGGAGGAGGAGGAGCCAAGAGTGGTCTTCCTCTGACTGCCTGTGATCTGGGGATGTGCAGGTTATTTTTCTCTCCTGGGTCTGAGGTTGGCTGGTGGCCTTTGAAAGGCTGTGCCAGGAGCCTGGACCAGGCAAGGTGCCCGTCTCTGCTTCCATGTTGGTGTCAGTTTGAGGCCTGCGGTCCAGTCCCCATCCAGTGGCACAGAGCCACCGTGGGCTTCTGGTTTGATTTCAGTTCATTGGTTCAGGGTTCTGAGACAGGATTCCTTATGTAACCCACGCCCTCCCGGAGTCTGGATCCTCCTGTCTCAGCCTGCTGGGTCCATGGATGGCGGGCTTGGAATTCTGAACATGAGTCTCCTGGGATGGTAGGCAGACTCTCATCACTGTCAGTCTGCCTCCTGTGGCTACGGAAATAAAGCAGGACTTCTCAGAAGTGGGGTGCAGCTCCATACAGGGTTTACCTAGCAGACATGACTTCCTTCTCCAGCAATGTAAAATGCTTCTGTCTCCAGCAATGGAAGCACACACATGTACATGCGTGTTTCTATACATGTATGCATGTATATGTGCAGGTGCAGGACACACACATATGTTTTCATATGCATACGTATACATGTACACCACATAGATGTATGCACATATACATACCTATGAGTGGCTACAGATGCATACACATACATATAAACATGTGTTATGA
This sequence comes from Eospalax fontanierii, assembly GCA_035773235.1. Classification (NCBI taxonomy): domain Eukaryota; kingdom Metazoa; phylum Chordata; class Mammalia; order Rodentia; family Spalacidae; genus Eospalax; species Eospalax fontanierii. Next base: position 69,301,378 of record CM069529.1, on the reverse strand, counting down.
TATGTATTATGATGATTAATCTTGAGTGCCAACTTGACAAGAACTGGAATCACCTAGGAGACAAACTTCTGAGGAGTTTCTGCATTGAGTTAACGGAGAAGGGAAGACCATTCTGAATGTGGGCGACATCATCCTGTTGACTGGGGTCCCGGACAAAGTAAAAACGAAGACAGTTGAGCACCAGCGTTCATCTCTCTCTGCTTCCTGACTGGAGGTGCGGTGTGAGCAGCTGCCTCACACTCCTGCCGCCATGCCTTCTCCATGATGGACTGCACCCGCAGACTGTGGGTCAGAATAAACTCTGTCTTCCTTCAGTTGCTCCTGTCAGGTATTTTGTCACAGCAACGAGAGAGGGAACCAATACACATATACATACAGGCATATTCACATGTGTATACACACAGGCCTGCACACAGTAGTGTGACATTGCAAGGACAGTCACAGTGAGCATCTCTGAACTCTCCATGTTTTAACCACTCAGTGCCCACAGCACCTGGGAGGCTGCTGCTCTCGCTCTCCTCATTTCTCAGGGGAGAAAACTGAGGCAGGAAGGTGACTCACTTGCAGACTCTTGCAGGTGGCCTAGCAGAGTCAGAATGGACCTGAGATCAGCGCTCTGGTGCAGGCTCGTGCCCCTGTTGCCCCACGCTGGACAGAGAGCTGGAAGTGAAGCTCTGAATCCAATGGGACCTCCGGCTCCCCTGCTGGCCATTCGGGAGGTGACATCCCTGTCTACCCAGGTCTTGCCAGAAAGGGCCTAGACAGAGTCCCCACAGGTTGCAGACCCAGAAGCAGCCATCAGCACGTTTGTTTAGTGTCTTCTCCAGGCAAAACTCAGGTTTCATGTTTGATATTCAAATTCTATCAAAACACATCACAGTGGCATGGAAGACCAGAAGAGGGGTGGCTCTGCAGCTACGACAGGAGAAGGGACTGGGGCAGGCAGTACAGAGCAGGACTTTACCACTGTGCGGTCTTCCCAGAAGCTGTAACACTAGCAGACATGCAGACACATATACCACACACACAGACACACACATACACACACACACACACACACACCACACAGACATACACACACACCACAGGCACAAGCACACCACAGACATACAGACACACACACGGACACACACACATAGATATACACACAGACACACAGACACTATACATAGATACACACAGACACCGCTCTAGATACACACACACAGACACATGCACACAGGAGATCGTCTTTTTTCCTGTGGCTGGAGCCCTGGTCCGCCGTGCGAAGCAAGCACTCCTCCACTGACCTGCACTCCAACACTCCATCTCTCTGTTTTTTAGTGTGTATTAATTGTACAAAGTAACAAGTTTGGTTTGATGTTCTCATCCATGTCCGTAATGTATTTTGAATGCTCAGTTTTTGAGACAGGGTCCTTTCAAGTAGCACTGTCTGGACCCCAAGTTCACAGTCCAGCTTCATCTTCCTGAGTGATGGGATCACCCACACACACCCAGGCCCAGCATGATGGCATTATAAACATGAATTAGAGCATGGCAGAGGCAACGTTCTGCACCTGAAATGCCTTTTTCTTTAATTAAAAGAATACTTGGTACAGGTTCTCTTTTTTTCCATTTTAACAAATAAGAAGACCTGTCTTTTTATCATTTCTAAAAAGGAATGGGGCTCTTCCAAGTGTGCCTGCGGCAACATTTGGCTGACCTCTACCAATGGACATGCCGCTTGCTTCCAGCAGCAGGCTGTTGCAACCAAGATGACAGTAAATGTTCCCAAGCCTGAATCCTGTCATCATAATATGTGTGGGATTCAGAGATGACCTGTATGTGGTAACACATGCGACCTCCCTTCAATACCCGCCTCGGGACAGTGTGCATTTGTCACAAGTCTGCTCATGGCAGAGCTGCATGTCCTGGTCAGTTAGGGGCGATGTGCCCAGGGATGACCTCGATTTCCTACCTGATGTTGCAGGTGGGCGCTGTAGGACCATGACCTCTGTTTCTCCTCTTTCCGTCACAGACCAGCCATGCTGTGCTTTGTTGAGTGCCCCACTCTGTGTATTTCATATACACGGCCTCACACCATATATGACGTTGTGTGTCTGGTTTCATTCACTTGCCATGATGTGTTCATGGTACACCCACACTGTAGCATGAGTCATTATTTTTTAATCTTTATGGTTGAATAATATTCCCTTTATAGACATACCACAATATATTTTTTCATTCATCTGTTGATGGACACTTGGTTTTCACTTTTTGCTGTAAACATTTGTGAACAGGATGTTTGGGAGTCACTCTTAGAATTATTTTTGTGTGTATTAAGAAGTAGAATTGCATCCTAGCAGACTAAAGTTATACAGGAGCCCAGTTTCCAGTAGAGAGGAGGACACTCCCGGCGGGTGCTGCATTAGTTCGAAGTTCATAGTCTGATCCCCGTCTGGAACCAACCAGCAGTGGCTCTCAGAAGCCCAGGCTATCTCCAGGGCAGACATTACCAATCCATCCTGCAGCCCTCCTCACCCAGCTGACCTAAGACCTTGTAGTCAGGCAGTCCCCTAGGTGAGCTATGCTTGGATGGGGCCAGACGAAGGCTCCAGTTTGGTCACTTTAAGGTGTTGCTGTGGTATAAATATCACTCCTGGTGCCCCCACCTGCCACCATTATCATCTGGGGTCTGTAAGATAAGCTGGGACCAGACATGGAGACTTGTCTTGGGCTAAAGGGCCATGAGTGTGGGCAGGGTCTATAAAGGAGAAAAGTATTGATCATGTTACCCTAAAGTACACAGAAAATCCTTTCACACAGCGCTCTGCCACTGAGCCGAGAGAGTTGAGCCGGACTCCAGCGGTGAGTGCGAGGGACCCAAGTCTGTCTCTTGAAACAATGACCGGAGCCAGCCCTGTCTCCAAGGACCCAATAAATCACCCTGGAGACAGCCTGGGAATAGTTTTTGTTTTCTTTAAATCTCCCTGGTGATTTTCTCAGAGGCTGAGAATCGGGATAAACAGATTCTGCATAGAGGGCTCTGGGATTAAAGACTGCTGCACATCTCATTCCAGACTCTCAGTGGGGCCTTCCCAGTCCTGCCCCAGGGCCTTTGCATGACCAGTCTCTTTAGCCAACTTGTATAGTTTCCTTTGGGCCTTGAACAGCACCTCCTTCAGACTATCTGATTAGCCTTCCTCCCTCTTCACCCTCCTCCTGACCCATTCCCTTTAGATCTCTCATAGAAGCTCCCAAGTTTTGTATTCATTGTGTTTTCTTACTGATAAGTATCCCTCCACTACACTGTGAACTCCTGACCTGGCGTAAGTTCACTACAGATCAACCCTTACCATTACCGAGTTGTGGTTGTTGTTTATCCTGTATGGAGAGCACACCATGGGTGTTTACCAGGGTGGAGAACCACCGAGGGGAGGAGGCAGCCCTAACCAGCTGTTCCAGAGCAAGGACGCAGGTGCTCAGGGGAGCCTGCAGGGCAGTCTGTTGTGGTAAAGCTTGGCTCAGAGAGGGAAATACATCACCCTGACATCATCTAGCATTGGAGAAAAAGATCTAGCCCTAGACCCCTGGGTGGGTCTTTTCCCTTGGAAGCCCTTGTATAATAATTTGCCTAGGAGCCTCAGAAAAGTCTAGCACAGAACAAGAGAACCTTTGCCTCCAGCCCCAGCCCCAGGCTGTCCACCATGACCGGCCTGCATGGCCACTTGGTGTCACTGTGGGGTTGGCACTGACCGCCACCCAGGGACCCTGGTTCCGTCCAGCCTGGCCAGGAGACCTCAGAGGAGGATCTGTGTCGACCTTATGGCAGATGAGGAAACTGAGGCACAGAGACGTCAAGCACATCCTGCCAGGGTTGGAGCACAAAGCTGAAGGCGGTTGATGAAATCACCTGGTGACCTAGTGACCTGGGAACTCTTTCCCAAATGGGCATCACAGCAAGTCCTAGACCTGGACCCAGCGAGACCTTGTCCCTGCACTGGAAACTGAGGCAGAGAAGCAGACATTGGTGAGGTCACACAGCCAGGAAGTGGCCGCCACAGGACATGTCCCTGGTCCTCACTGAATCCAGGCAACTCCCTGTCACCTTCCAGGGGCTTCTCAGACCCCAAGCCTCCCTCGCTAGCAGGCCCTCCGGACTTGGGTGTTAGCGGGCATCTGAATGTAGGGTATGGGAATGCCTGTGACCCCCAAATGGTCGGACACTTCCTGATGAGAACATGAGTGAAGGGAGCAGCTGGGGGTCCCTAAGAGTCTCCAGAAAGAAGGTGTAGAATGGAGAGAGGACAGAGGACAGACGGACAGAAAGACGGGGAAGAAAGAAGCGTGCGGGAAGAAAAAGAGGAAGAGAGAGAGAGAGAGAAACGGGGAGAAAGGCAGAGACAGCAGACAGGGAGAGAAAGGTAGACAGAGACCGCGATAGAGATCAGCAAGACAGAGACGACACAGGAATGACTGGGAAGCCCAGAGCCAGACAGCGATGAGGATCTCGGGAGCACAGAGGAGCAGAGGGGCGAGAAGTGAGGCTGTCAGGGGGACGGGGACAAGGTGCAGGTTCCCAAGGCTAAGAGTGCCCGACTCAGAGAAGCCCGTGCAGAAGAGAGACCAGAGGGAAGCAGGGAGCGGAAGGGCCGGGCGCACCCACCGCAGGCAGGAGGACCGAAGCCCAGTGCAGGAGACTGAGGCCCAGCGCTGCGCGGTGGAGGCCAGGGTCAGGCAGAGCAGCGGCTAGCTGGGGTCCTGCCACCCCGGGAACCTCGCCGGGCTCCTGGATGTCAGCCCACTTGGGTCCTCCTACCCTGCCCCCACCCGAGGCCTCTCCTCCCTCCTGGCAGGACTGGCTGAGGTCCAGAGCAGGCAGGGCTGAGAGGCTGGCCTCCCTAAGGATGGGAAGGTGTCCTTCCACCCACTCAGCAGGCCCAAAGGCATTCGCATAAAACAACATTCCTGCGAGGCATGCTAATGCCCCTGCTATTTTTGCCTCTCCTGGATGCTGGTTTGCATACATTTGCATACCCTGGGAGAATTAAGCTGGGATCATGTAAATGAGCCCACTGGCTGGGGTGAGGGGATTCTGCCTCCTAAGGGCTGAGTTGCCATGGTCTTCTCTGGTCCCTAGGTCAGATTGGCCAGGGTCAGCTGTCTGCCTGTCTCTGATCCTGGGGCCGCTGTTCATGTCAGGCTGGAGGCCGCAAAAGATAGTTCTCAAAACTGCAGATTCCTACTTCCTGTGGCTTCTGGGTGTTACAGTACCCAGAAGCCACAGGAAGTAGCCACAGGACTGACAGTTGCCCAGCTTTGCCTCTCCAGCTACCAGAAACTTCCTCTCAGGCTTCCGTCCACCACAGGCCCTTTGCGCACACTGCCCCATGGCCTATAACACTTGTCTCTCTTCACAGGTTACATCTAATTCAGACTCCAGAGGGAGCACCAATTTCTTCAGAAAGTGCAAGTTTTCTGACCTCAGCTCCCTGGGATAGTGGTGATTGTTGTGACCCTCCTCCCCGTCAACCCCCCATCTTGAGGTACTGGCTTCATTAGGGGCCACTTTAGCAATGCCACCAGGTACAGTTTCCCAGTTAATATCCATTGAAGAGATGGATGGATGAATGGATGGATGGATAGGTGGGTGAATGAATGGTTGGATGAATGGATGTGTAGATGGGTGGGTGAATGAATGCATGGTTGAGGGTGGATGGATGGGTACATGTATGTACGGGGCAGATTGAGAAGTTCAGGGCCTGTGTGGCATGCTTGACTCAGCCTCAGACCCTGCTGGTACATGGGCTTTTGTAACCTCGATGAACCGAGTGTGCTCAGGGTAGCAGGCACTGAACAGAGATTCTGCATTTGTTATCCCTTCCACGCCCTCCTGCCGTCTCCACGTGGAAGATACAGTGTTTCTGATGTCACAGAGAGGAAGCAGGCTCAGGGAAGGAAAAGAATGTGGCAGAGTTGGAGCTCTGCTCAGACCTTCATCTCCCCAGCAACCCCAGCCCTCAGCCCAGCACATTTCTACAACCCCCCTGAGTGACAGTCACTATCTGAGTTACCAGGGTAACTTCCCTGAGGGCACGTGACGCCCGTGTGTTCATAGAGCAGGTGAATGGCCACCGTAGCCATGCAGAGGTAGGCACACTGTTCCACACAAGGGAGGACACTGAGATGGAACAGGGGCTGGCTCCTAGTGTCTTCCATTTCAATGAGGGAAGAGAGAAGGAACCACTCTCCCAAGATCACTCAGGAAGACATTGCCCGATGGACCAGGCAGAGAGACCACAGAGCTGAGAGCAGTGAGCTAGGACCAGTCGGGCCTGGGCTCCCAAGCACTCTGCAGGCCCAGTTTGGCCTCCATCTATTATTATCTTTTCCTTGTGCAAACTCCCTTGGAGGATGTGTGTTGTGCGCTGCACCCACAGTGCCAGGCACAAGCGAGTCCTTCATCACTGATTTTTATCACAGCCATGATTGTAACTGGTATTACTGCCCCCTTTGCTTGGGTCTCTGAGCTCTCAGTCCTGTGTTCCGAGCTGTCCATGTGCCTCCCGAGTCGTTGGACACTCTTATGAGCTCCTGTGTGTCCCTGCCCCATGGCCTGCAGAGGGTGAAGCTGAGAGCGTAAGTCAGACAGCACTCACACTGCACAGAAAGTGCCTTCCTTCTAGAAAGTTCTACCCTTGACATCAGAGGTCTTTCTTACTCAACAAGCCAATAGGAGTTTCCACATGACAAGGTCACCTGCTTTGTATAGTTCAGCCTGGCTGGGATTGTCAGAGGGGCGGCTGTGTCCTCAGCATGGGCATTCAAGGCTTGGGGAACAGGAAGGCGGGAGGAAGAGCCTGGGAGGACCTGAACGCCTCCAGTCAAGGTTCTAGTGACATATTGCCCACTGGCTCTGTCTGTACCGTGGGCATCTGTCACTGACTAGCTGCTGACAGCGGTGGCCTGGTCCCTGAGGTTTGTGGGTACCATCCTGCTCCATCCCCCAATGGAGTGGGCAGAGCCTCCCAGCTCCTCCTATGGTCAGGCCTGGCCCTGCCCTATGGAATGAACCATGCTAAAAGACCAGCTACCGGAAGAGAAGGTCTCAGGGTTGCGGCCCTGACATACTAACCCAAAGGAATCGAAAGGTCCTCAACCCGCAGAAGGGTCCTCCTCACCCCCAGTTCGGGGGAACACATGGGGACTAGACACACCGCATCCTCTCCTGCCTGGTACTCACCAGTTCAGCACCTCACTCAGCCCAGAAGACGCCACTGTCCTTTTCTGAGCTCCATATTCTCAGCTGCCCTGACCAAACTCACCATTTCCAAGGGCATTGGCCCAAAGGCTCGAAAGCTTCATCTGAAACAGAATATCAGGGAAGGGTCCACACTGGCCTTTCATGGAACCTCCCCCACCCAAAAAAAAACCTTTGCCAGTCTAAGGAGCCACATTGGTCCAGCACCACCCACACACCCAGGACTGCTTGAACACTCAAAAGAGACAACTCAGACCTCTTCTGGGAATACAAAGAAGCCAAGGTAAAGAGAGGGTTAGCAACCTGCCCAGTATCACACAGGAAGAAAGTGGCCCAGCCAGAATTCAAAGCCAGGCTGTTTGGCATCCAATTCCAAAGTCTTTTCACCCAAAGACACCAAAACAGTAGAATGTCAGATGGATAACAAACCCTCAGCAGGACGGCTCCAGTGAAGAGAACATTCTGATGACATCCACCCTGTCTGATTCCCCAGGTGAGCCACCAAAGCCCATGTTAGGCAGCCGGCAGACCACGGCTGCTCTCAAAGCTTGCTGGTTTCAGATGTCTGGTGAACCTGCCTAATGCTCACATGAGCTGCGATAAACAGAGAGGGAGCAGGGCCCAGCACCCTCCCTGTCAAGAGCCATCAGAGGTGACATCACTCTCAGTGAAACAGCCTGACTCAGGAGTGAGTCCAGCCATAGCTACAAGGAAGGGGCCACTGAGGTCCACCTTCAGCACACAACCTGGGCAGGGCAGAGTGACCCCTGGCCTCCCTCTATCCCCAAAGCCCCTGGAAACATCCCCAGCGGGGACATGTGTGGGGTGGAAGGACAGCTGCTCCCTCAAGGTGGGAGGAAGGCAGATTCAGGCCTTAGACTGTGGTGTGGATTTGGTGGCCCAGGGGAGTGATGCAAGGTTTCACCTTCATCAGAGACACTCTTTCTGAGGACTACACACAGAATGGACATAATGGATTTGGATTCGCAGCCCCAGTTTACACACTGCTACTGATGAGGAATCTGATGATCAGAGAGGCAAAGCCGTAGCCAGGGTCCCAAGGCTTTCCCACTTCCTCTCTCATCTAACTTTCCCAGGGTCCCAGACACATCTAAGAGATAGCAAGGCCTCAGGGACCTAGAGAGGCCATCGAAGTTGGCTTGCCCATTGCACATAGTGTGGAAACTGAGGCAGGGGTAGAGGGACAGAGTGCATCTGCTCTGCTAAGTCTACAAAATGAACACACCCTGGTGTCTGCCTGTTTGAGCCCCACTGAAGACACAACTGGAACTGCCCAGCACTGGATTGACATGTGTCCCTGGGCTGTACTCTGGGTTTCTGGGTGCCCTGGGAGGCACAGGAAGCCAAGGTCCCCTTAGGACCCTGCAGCTCCACAGCCACTTGGGTTTGTAAATGCTTATTTAGGAAAATAGGCTTACCCTTAGGAGAGTCACAGGCTGAGTATAAGTCCTACTGAAAAGGAGCCACTTCATACTAAGGTCTTTCCCTTTCCAAAGATTGTCTGTTTATGCCAGCATCGCAGTAGGGGCAGAGTTGGGATGTTTCCAGAAGGGATCCTAAAAATCCACATTGTCAACTGACACGCACTGAAGAGTCCTTCTGACCTTGTAGAAAAGAACTGTGAATACATTTTGGAGAGTAGGTGTGGCTGCAAAGGGAGGGAGGGGGATTTAATGAACCCAGGGGTGAGCTTGATGTGGTAACATCCACCCGAGATCCCATTACTCAAGAGTCAGAGGCAGGAGGATTAGTAAGTTCAGGGCTAGCCTGGGATACACACACAGACCCCATTTCAAAAACAACAGAATGAACAAGAACCAGAGAAAAGAAAAGATAAAACAGATCAGATGCTAGTTGGTTGTTGAGCAAGCTGGCTCTGGAACTCACCCAGGTAGCAACTAAGTTGGACCTTGTATGGGAGACTGACTGCCTTCTCAGGAAGTAAGTTCCCCATTATTATGAGGGTGCAAGCAGAAACCAGGAGGCTATCACCCCAGGTGGCCTCGGAATGCTTCTCACTGAAGAGTGCAGTCCGCCTGAACTCTCTCTTCTCTGGAGAAAGGGTGAAAAGAAAGCAGGCATGTCATATCCATCTGACATTAGGAAAATTCTTATAAATAAAAGAACTCCTATAAAAGCTGCATGAGGGCTGCACAGCAATCTTACCTCGACAGTAATAGAACCAGGACGTCGCGGCCACATGGCGCCATCGAGAGGAAGCACTTCTTCCTAGAAGTAGAAAAAGCAAAGTTTATTAAGGTATGTAAGCAAGAAGTGTGGAGTTATTCACTCCAGGAGGGACCAGAGCGGAGGTCAAGCCACGCCCATCTCCATGGACGGGGCGACAGCCAGGCACCCCTGCCGTCTCCATACCTGCTGCTCCTTAATCCCATTTCTAAAGGTTTGGCTGCGATGGTGGGTGTGAGTCTGGGAAGCGTGGAAGGCGAGGTTGGCCACAGACTGAGGACCATAGCTGGGTCCATGCTGGAGCCTGGGTCCCGATCACTCTGTGTGGGTGCCGCATTCCACTTCCGCATCAGATCATTGTGTCACCATGGAGATGGGTACCTAGGATCCTTCCCTCCTTGGGTGGCACTAGAGGGGTGCAAGCGGCCTTGCCATGTTGGTGGCATTGTAGGTTCACACCTAACCACCACTATTCCCAATAGGCAACAAATTGCCACCACGTGTGTGCTCACGGAGCTGTGCTCAGCAGGGCAGGAGTAGTGAGGACTATTTGTGCAGGGATGATTTCAGAGGACAGACCTGGGAGATACCCAGAAATTGTTATAGAAGGTAGGGCTTTGGGGTTCCAAGCATGCTCCCCCCCCCAGGAATGTAACCCGAAGAAAGAGGAGCAGCCTGGCACTACCAGGCCAGCAAGCAGGGGCAGCAAAAGGAACTCAAAAGAAAAGACTGAACGCAACCGGCCTTCACCTAGGACGGTGCTCCAGCCTCACCTAACATGTACGTGTATGTGTGCATGCACACGGTCCTGGAACCACACAAGCGCATGTCTAACAAGCCACAGAACTTGATTACATCCACACACAGGTGAATGACCGACACACGCACACTCACGACTGTCCGTTCCTGACATGCCTACATACAAGCCCCACCTGCTGCATGCTCACTCCCTTGGATCCACACCAGGTTCCACGTGTACATGATCGATGTACTGGGATGTAGAGGCCCTCACCATGCACATTCCCACATGTACACGGGCTACACACACTCACGGGGCACGTGCTCCTGGGTAGCAGATGCCCTCCCTTGGCCTTCTCCTCCAACTGTTTGTGCAGCTGGTCTCCTACTGTGTGGGAGGGGGACCACCGGTCTCATCAAGAATTTCCTGCCCCCCAAGGTGAAGGCCCCTCTGAAAGCCCTCCACATAGTCAGGAGGTGGGAGTGAGGCAGAGCTGCTGTGTTAAGGTGGGGTCCCAGAGACCAGCTCCACCCTGGGGACCAAATGTCCCTGTCATGTAGGGGGCATCTTGCTTGAGTCTCTGCTTCGCCTACTGGTACCCACACACTGGCAGGCACCGAATGAGCCCCAGAACTTCTATCCTTCCTTCCTGGACCAGACAGGTGATAGAGTGGCCAGATGAGAACATGACCCTCCTTCCAATGTTAACTTTTGGATCTGGACAGGTTGATGCTGGGGCACCCAAGATACTTATCATCCTTCTCCAGCCAGCCCCCCCAGTGCAGCTGAATCCCTCTGCCTCTCTCTCCTCGGCATGGACTGGACAGCTCTGGCCCATGATCCTTCCAAATGAGCTTGCTGTCTCCCCCAGGCAGCCCTCCAGACTGGCCACTGCCAAGCAGCCTGGCCTGTCTTTTTGTAACCCATGAGGTGCAGGACCGGCCATCCCTTCCCCTTGGCAACCCTCCAACTGGTCCAGCCTGGCCTCAGTGGACTGGGAGTTCAGGCCCTGATGGAGAGGCAGGAGCAACTGCAAGTGCCTTGTCCTCTGGCCTCTTGGAGTGAATTAGGTTCCTGGTCTTAATTTAAGAGTTAAATCACACCATACATATCTTACCAGAGTTAGGTAAATCCCCCCTTCCCTCCTGTCATTCCCCAGCAAGCTGCCAACTTGGAGATGGTAATTATGCACATGGGTAATGAAATTAGCATTTCTATCAGCTCAGTCCCTGCTCATTATTCTAGAAGAGACTCTCCCACCTCTCCGCCCTCCAAGGAGCCTGCAGGTGGAGCCCCCCTGCAGGCTGGCCAAGGCCACCACCAGACTGTGCTAGAAGGGGCCCATCAGATCTCTGTCAGGGGAGGACAGGGCCAGAGGGTTGAACTCGCATGCGGGGGTGCTAAATGGCGGCCTGTATGGATGGGCCAGTGGATGGGGAGTCCTGGCTTCCCTCGTAGCTGTGGGCCCCTGGTCAGCCCTCACCTCTAGTACTTCCCCACCTGTTGAGAGTGACAGGTGAGGACACAGGGCAGGTGCCTGAAGCCATTCAGACAAGGCTGGACCCTGGCTCCTTTGCTCATCTGCCATCTGATTTCCTCTCCCCAACCTCAATTTCCCCTTTAATGAATGAGAAGAATCAGGTGCAAGAGCCTGGCTGCCCACGGAAAGGGACCAGAGACATCCTGTGAGAAGTCTGCTCAGGCTAGCCCACCTGTCTTAACCAGTACCCATCTGTACAGCCTCGGATTCAAGTGACACCAAGTTCCGATGTGCCCAGTCACCCTGCTCAAGTGACCACCAAGCAGGTCCAGGCCCTGGCCTTTGTCACGTTTGCTGTTCACCCCTCTTACTCAATCTGACGTTTTTCCAGGTTCATGGTGACCATGTGCTGGGGGACCGTGGCCAGTACCACCCTCATCTGACCCCAGGGCTACTCAGCTGCCCCAAGCCCACCAGAGTGTGTGTCCTCTGAGAAGCTTCTTTACTAGCCCCACTGTTCTTCTGAGGGGGTCACAGCCCCAGGGTTGCTGAACTTCAGAGCTTCCTCCATAGGCCCTCCTCTGTGACCCTAGTCAGGTCCTACTGTGGTCCATTCATAGATGAATCTCAGAAGAGATCCTGGGGTTACAGGGGACCCATAAAGCTGAGCTCCCCCACCCAAGGCAGGCTGCATAAGAGTCATTTTTTAGAACTCCAAGGTCTCATCCTGGCCTGTGTATGATGTCGAGTAGGATGAGTAGACACACGAAGGTCATAGAAAGTAAGAGTAACTTAACTCAGAACCTGCGGCATGGTACCAGGCACCCAGTAGGACTTCAAAGCTTGCTGAACATGTGAATGAATTAACTAATATGAATGAATGAATGAAATAACGACCCAAAGTCAGGCTCTGACTTAAGCGAACGCAGAGCGCAGCCAGCACGCAGCTCCAATCCCACCGTGCTGCTTGCTGAACTGGGCACTACTGGGAGCTCTGTCTCAACACAGTAAATCAAAAAAGTGGCCGGTGTATACCTGCAGGAGCAGGCCCTGGCATCAGATCCCAGGATTGCAAAACCGAAAATTTAAAACAAACAGAAAGCACAATAGAATCATGTCCACCCAGAGCCAAGGTCAGCTGGAGCTGACTCATGTCCGACTGAACCTGCTCGGACTCCCAGCTGGCCACAGTCCTCACCCTTCTGAACCGCCTCACTCCTTGAGGTGGCCCACCTGCCCTGGAAGCCATGGTCCCTCGCTGCAGACCTTCCCTCCTGTGAGATCTACCCAGAAAGTTCCAAGTTACAACTCTCCAAAGTGAGCCAATCCAACCCAAAGAATGCTCCCCGCTGTGCGAGGCGGGGCCGTCGGGCCAGCGTGGATCCATGCCCTCCTCCTCCAAGATCGCCATTCTCCAGATGCTGACCGCAACCCTTCCCCCAACCCCTGCTCCCCATGACCACTGGAGGAACTTTCCAGAACCCCTAGCCAGCCCTTGTCCCTCCCCAGGGATGGGGTCAAGAGGAGAACGGTCTCTTCTGACCAGGCACCTCAGCCCGGGGACTCTAACTGGGGACACAGCAATCAGGGGGTGGCACAACATGCCTGGATTTGGCTTTCGGCCCCAGGTCCAGTCCTGAGACACACCATCCCTCTTGGAAAGTTCTCCCCACATTCCTAAGTCTGGGCCTTGCCAAAGAAAACTGTGGCCAGGCTTGTCTTGGCACAGACTCAAGCCAGAGGCTCCGCAGGAAAACCGAAAACATTTACACAGCTGGGCCTGGGACCCGCTTCCCTCCTGAGCCTGTCAGGGCTCCAGCGGCCCCCAGACTCAGGGGGCACTTCTGAAGGGGCCTGTGTTCCCCAGCTTGGCCAGGCACGGCTGGCCAGACAAAAAACACCAGGAGAGGCTGGAGGGCCCCATCCACATGGGAGTCACCACCACCAGTCTGCGCCACATGTATAGGCCAGTCTTTCGTGGAAGGCCCTGGGTGGCGGGTAACAGAGCCAGGCTGCTCCCGAGACCAAGCTCCTCACCAGTTCCTTGAAACTTCATCCCTGTCTGGTGCTGGCTGCCTTAGTGAGGTTCTCTCCCTCTACACATCCTCTCCCCGCTGACCCGATGAGACCCAGCCGGCCCACTGCTCTGAACACTAGGCTATGGTCAAAAGACCCCCAAGTGACCCCTGCAGAGCCAGTAGCCCCTGCACAGGGAAAATACAGTGTGGCCTGGCCACCAGCTAAGTCTCATGGACACCCTCTGTTTCTTCCACCCTGAGGCCTAGGGTCACCACAGCACCATTCCTGACCTGCAACCATGTCTCCCACCCATCCTGAGTCAAAGCCGACATCTTTCCCTTCAGCCTCTGAAGTGCAGGGGTGTGTACTGAAAACTTAGCTTTGGAGAAGGACTGTGGCACGGTGCCTCACCCCATGATAGGATTAGGCTACTGCAGGTATCCAGACTGGCACTTCCAAAGGGAGCTCTGTGTAAGTTCTGGAACACCTTAAACTATTAAAAAATATAAAGTGGGGAGGAAAGAGGCTGGAGAGATGGCTCAGCAGTTAAGAGCTCTGACTGCTCTTGCAGAGGACCAAGGTCAGTTCCCAACTCCTGCATGACAGCTAACAACCATCTAGTAACTACAGTTCCAGGGGATCTGATGCCCTCTTCTGACCTCCATGGGCTTTGCAGGACATAGGTGCATTTGCATACATGCAGGCAATAAACCCAAACACATAAAATAAAAATAGTAAACTATTTTTTAAAAATATATTATGCCAAGTGTGGTGTCAAACACCTGGAGAATCTGAGGCTGGAGGACTGTGAGTTCAAGGCTGGCCTAGGACATGTAATACTTACATACTTACATACATACATAGTGTGGCAATCACATAATCCGGTGTATCGGTGTATCCAGTGTGTTACTTCCCATCTTGACAAAAATCTTTGGGACTGTACAATACTATTAATATTTTTGAGACTTTTCCAGACCAGTCTTCCTATCTCAGCCTCTGGAATAGTTGGGACTTAGAGGCACATGCCACCGTGTCACAATGCCCAGCTCATGCCTGCTACATTTTCACACAATTGTCAATGTGTTCTCACCAGCACTGAGGGATGTGGGCATGTGGGGATGCCCTGAGCTGCAGAATGGAGAGGCGCTGGGTTATCCTGATGCTATACATTGGGCTACACTGTTGGTATGTTCTTGCCTCCATTGCTGGTATGCACTGAATTACTGTTTCTGTGAGCTGGGCTATACTGTTCAACAAGATGTTGAACTACAGTATTTCTATGTTTAGGGCTACAGTGTCCTATGGGCTGGGCTCCACTGTTGCTATGGACTAGAATACACTGTTGCTATGGACTAGAATACACTGTTGCTATGGGCTAAGCTCCACTGTTGTTATGAGATGGCCTACAATGGTGCTATGAGCTGGGACACAGTGTTGCTATGGGCTAGATTCCACTGCTACTATGAGCTGGCCTCCACTGTTGCCATGAACTGGCTTCACTGTTACTATGGGCTGAGCTTCATTGTTGCTATGGACTGGAATACACTGTTGCTATGGGCTAAGCTCCACTGTTGTTATGGGATGGCCTACAGTGTTGCTATGGGCTGGATTCCACTGTTACTATGAGTTGGGCTCTACTGTTGCAATGAGCTGAGCTATACTGTTGCTGTGGGCTGGGATACACTGTTGCCGTGGGCTGGGATACAATGTTGCCATGGGCTGGGATACAATGTTGCCGTGGGCTGGGATACAATGTTGCCGTGGGCTGGGATACAATGTTGCCGTGGGCTGGGATACATTGTTACTGTGGGCTGGGGTAACTGTTGCCGTGGGCTCGCCCACTGTGCTGTGGTTACTCACTGGGACTCTGGTTTCACAGACTGTACATGCGCTGCCCTTTGACTGCAGTGCCAGCCAGCATTCAGCTTATAACTGTGTATCCAACCCAGTGTAGAAAACTCAGTGTGCGTGACCTAATGATTGACAAACTCATATGTGCCACGCCCCCTAGTGAATGCTGATCACGGAACAGTGTTAACTGTGCCATTAATGGGCTGTCTGGCTTCCCTTTTTTGACATTTGTGTGTGCATGCGTATTTATGTATCTGCACACACATCCATGCCTGTGTGCACATGTAGGACACCAGAGGTTGGCAGCTGGTGTCTCCCTCACCCACTTAGTTTTTGAGGCAGGGTCTCTCACTAAAACTGGAGTTGCCTATTCAGTTAAACAAGCTATCCTGAAAGCCCCAGGGATCCCCTATCTCTGTCTCCCCAACACTAAGATAACAGGCATGTATCATCACTCCTACTTTTTGCATGTGTGCTTGGAATGCAGCTCAGATCCTCATGCATGTGTGACATGTACTTCCCTTCCAAGCTTCCTCCAATCCCTCCCTTTTGACATCACATCTCAAAAGCCATCAATGTCCTAAGGAACCTTGTACATTTTCAGTGCTGTATAATTTTCCATTGTGTGACACATCAGAGTGTCATCATCTATTTTAGAGCTAACAATTTTTTTTTGTCATTTCCAATTTGGAGCTGATTTAGGACTATAATTGGGATAGTCTGATGCCCTAACATATTGTGCATACAAAGTGTTACAGTCACAAGCAGGTTCTGTGGTCAAACACAAGTTTATGGAAGGCTATCCTACATAAAACTAAAATGGTTTCTTTTCTTCCAGGAGTCCTCAGAGCCTTGAGTATTTTGATGTGCCTGCTACTCTGCAAGCTCCTCCTCTGTTCCACATACAGTCTCATGGAGGGAGTGGGGAGGGTGATGCCCAGCTTTAAATCTGGTCCTGGTTTCCAGTCCTTTCTCACATTCTGGGCAGGCTTGGGCATACTTGCCATCTCTGGGCTTTTATCTGCTCATCCCCAAACCTCCCTGAAGTACCTGCCCCTCTGACCCCTCACTTCCATCGTCAAGGATTTTAATTGGCCGGAGAGATTTCATTCAAAGATTTGGGGCACTCCTGAGGTGTCACGTAGGGGAACCACATGAGGACGAGGGTAGAAGATAGAGCCTAGAGCAAGAAGACTGCATATTATCCAGGGAACACAGAAATGGCGGCAGGTGAACAGGACACGGCCAAAGGGTTTCCTAGTGTCTTGGCCAAGGACATACCACGATTCTATTCTTGGTCCATCCAAATGGCTCTGGAGCCAGGTGGGGACTTCCAGAACAAGATGGCTAGTGCAGAGGAGAAGGGAGGAGGCACCGGCACCGGGACCCGCACAGGCACTGAGCACTCTAATACTTTTAAAAATGTCTGTGTTTGCCTGACACTTTGCAGTCCAGATTTAAATCAGGAATCTGGCCTGTCCTGCCTCTCTGACCAATGGGAAGTCAGTACTCCACCAAACAAGTTGCCCATTGGCTGTAGAGATAAGCAGCTATAGCCTCACAGGCATGTCTGGGGTTAACACGGTAGGATGTGTAATTATGCATAATTAATTCTCCTGGATGAATATGCAGATTGACAATCAGGATTGACTGTGTGGCTAATCAGCTCCCTGCAATCACATTTCCACTCTGTGCTGTGCACCGGTGGCCCGGCCATCTCAGGAGACACAGCCTCTCCCGTCGCTGGTGTCCTGCTCCGGAAGAGCTGGTGTCGAGAGGCGTCTCGGGTGGAGGCTTGCTACGTTGCAGATGTGGGGTGAATGGAAGGGAAAGGGCACTTGGCTTGGGCCGCATTCCTATGGGTGGGAGAATCCTGTTCCAGCCCAGCCTGTGGGCTCCAGAAGCCTTCATTCTTCCTGGGAGTGCCGGGCTGGTGGCTCGTCAGGGGAGAGGGATTCATTCATCCACTAAGCCAGTGGGACCAGATCTTAGGTCTAGTGTCATCCCAGAGACTGGGACTCCATGTAACTTGGGGTAGTAAGTATCACAGTGTTAGGAGGAGTTTTCTCTGAGGTGACAAGTGGGTGAAGTCTCTGTCCTCAAGACTGAACCAAGCCATCCTGACAGGGGCAGTTTTCTGGCTTTGGCCCAGTTGCCTTTTTGTCTAGGCTTGGCTTACCCCGCAGCCCTTGCGAGATGTCAGCTTGCTGCCCCTGGACTCCCCGCTTCTAGAGCCTCAAATCCAAGAAACTTCGATTGTTGATAAGTTACCCGACCCATGGTGATGTGCTACAGTAGCAGAAACAGGACTCTCCCATGTCTCCCAAGCCAGTTCATGGAGGTACAGCTGACAGTCTAAGGACCGGCCAAGGTCAGGATGAGAATGGAAAGCTTGAAGGAGCCACAGCAGCTGCTCTGGGGGCCCAGTGGTCCTCACAAAAGGCTGCCCTGGATTTGCATTTTTCCTGACAGCTTCACCTGGAGTTCCCATCTGGGCACAGCCTCTCCCTTACCCTTCCTTCACTCAGAGGTACCGGGTAGTGTCTTCCATTAGCTCTTTCCATCCTCTTGGAGCAGAGATCACAGGACCCAATTGGATTCAATACATAGAGGTCTGCTGAGGCATCAGAGAGGTCCCACTCTTCAGTAGGGATCACCAGAGGCTCATCTATTGTCTTGAGTGGTTCTATGAACTCCCTGAGATCACATCATGGAAAGAACCTGTGTCTGGATCAACATGTGCCTGAAGCCTGTTCAAATCTGGACTTTTTACCCAGATCCGAACAGGTTACTTTTCATGCTCTAGCTTTGTTTGTTTGTCTGTCTATTTAAACCACAGTGTTTTCTGCTTTCTATTTTATAACTAGAGATTCCTAACAGACATGAGAAATTTTGCTTCTAGTTTTTCCTGGTGCAATGAAAGTGTAGAACAGGAAAAAGCTCAGAGCTCTCTCTGTTGTGGACAAAGTGGGGGGCGTGGGGACTCTCCAGGCTCAAACCCATCTCCTGTTCCAGCTCTTTGCTAGACCACTTGATCTCCCTCCCCTGCACACAGCACTTAGGGCCCCAGAGCCCTTGCCTATATAGCAAATGGCCAGAGTCTCTGTCAAGTGTACTAATCTGTCAAACAATGACATGACATTTGGCTTTTGAAGAGTCAGGTCTCCCTCACATGGTATATTCACCTGAGGTAACTGGTAGGAAGGGCTCTGCCCCAGGCCACACCCACTGCCCACCACCAAACCTTAGAGACCACATTAGCCTTATTACATGTTATTAATCTTTATTTATTATTAGTGTGTATTCCAGGTCCATATGTGGAGGTCAGAGGACAACTCTGTGGAGTTCTTTCCTTACGCTGTTGTATGAATTCCAGGGATTGAACTAGGGTCCTCAAGCTTGTATGGTGAGCATCTATTCCCACTGAGGCTTTCCCATCTTTCTATTTGTAATAAACAAAAACCATTCTCAGCGTCCGCACACAGCCCATCCCTGGGAAGCTTGCCTGCCCCGTGGAGTTCAGCTAAGCCAAGTGTGCTGTTTCACTCGTGTTTTTGTAGCAATGCTGAGTTCACGGTCCAGCAGCACCATCCCTCATGGGCTTTCTGTCTTGGTATCAGTCATCCATGGTCAACTGTCATCAGAAAATATTAAGTGGAAAAATTGTAGAAATAGATAAGTCATGAATTTTAAACAGTTTTTATTGCAGTCAATTACTCTTTCTGCTTTTTAAATAGTTGTTGATTTTGCTGTGCCTCGTTTATGAATTAACCTTTGCAACAGAGGTGTATGTATAGGAAGAAATGATTGACATGGGGTTTGGCCCTCTGTGGTACTAGGTTCCCCTGGGATTTAGAGCAGGCTCCTGTGGGGTCCATGTTAGCTATAATCATTGAGTTGAACAAAAGACCTTGTGTCCTTCCTTCTGGTTTAGATGGACAAATGTCTCTAAAGGCCAGTGTATCGAAGTGTGACCCCAGCCCACAGCACTGTTGGGAGGTGCGCCACCTTCAGGAGGCACCCTAGGGAGGAAGCTGGGTCTTTGGGGACGGGCCCTTGAAGGAAATGCCTCAGATATTGTTATTTGTTACTTCTATGTCACTGCAGTCACAAAACCTGACAGACACAGCTTCAAGGAGGAAAGGTTTTGGCTCACATTTCAGAGGGATTCAGTTCATCTTGGTAGGAAGGTTTGGCAGTGCGTTTCAGTTCACAGCCATGGGAGCAAGTGGCAGAGGCTGTTCACATCATGATACACTAGGAACCAGAGCGGGGCAGGAGCCAGAGGCCAGTACAATCCTCAAAGGCACCTACTGATGACCTCTGCCACACATCCTGAAAGTTCCAAGGCCTCCCAAAATAGCACCACGTACGGGGGAACAGGCCTTCAAAACATGAACCTGTGGGAGACATTTCAGATTCAGTCTATCATGTCCTCTGCCACCGCCCCACCATTTTCCTCTGGGATCTAGGTCAAAGCTCCCAAATCCTACTGTTCATGTGTCTACAGAGCTGGCTCCAAGCACACAATACTAAACTCCGCCGTCATCTGGTGCAGTAGCCAGGCCCCACTCAGTACCTGAGCACTGAGCCCAGGAAACCGTTCCACAGGCAGGATAGCCTGGAAACTCCCTCCTCTCTGAGGAAAATCTCTGAAATGACTTTGCAGTTTTACAGCCTGGCCTGTCAATTATTGAAATACCCTCAGGGCAGCAGCCCTGTGGTCAGGAGTGCAACTTGCTTGTGTTTTCCACCACGGAACTGACCTCTGCGGTTTCCCGCCTGGTCTTTCCTGACCGCACTGAGGACGCTTCGCAGCTTCCAGCTCTACTATTGCATCCCAATTCTCACTGTAAACCTGGCTAAAAGGAGCATCAAAATCCACGCCACAGCCTGAATAGTGTCCTGTCTTGAAATTTCCTCTACCAAATCACTTAACCCATTGCTTTCTAATTCAGTTTCACTCAGATTTTCAGGATATTGGTAACGCGTAGACAAATTCTTTGCCAGCAGGCAGCATGATTGGCCTCTAGGCAGGTTCCCACCCAGTCTGGGCTCCTTCTGAAACCTCCTGAAGATGCTCTTTGCTGCTCTCATTATCTCATTCTGTCTTCCAAACTCCCACCAGGAGAGCCTGATGAACTCTGCTTACAGTCTTCCAGGCTTTCAGTGAGGGACGAAACCTCTAACACCATGATCCCGAATGAGCCTTTCTTCTCTATAAGCTGATTGCATCATGTATCTAGTACCATAGCTGAAGGAAGAGTAACAGATCCTCTCCTCCAGGTAGCTCAGAGCTCCCAGGTTTATTCATGTGGGATGTGGGGCCTGCTGTGGCCCAGCATCCACCATCCCCAGATACCAGACACCATCTCTGTTTGTCATGGGCCACAGCAAATGGTAAACTCAGAAACAGATGGAGGCACTGAGACTCCGGCATCCAGCAGCGGGAATGTCAGAAAGGTCTGCTGTCATCTCCAGCCCTGCATGTCTACCTCTTGAAGATTCCGGTGGGAACCAGATTGCAGCCTGGAGGACCCACTGTACAGCTGCAGGTGCCTTCTGAGAGGCAAGTCCAGTCATGTTGCTGCCACCCCCAATCTAACACCTAGACCCCTGACAGCCCCTCAGTCTTCCTAGACCCAGGGAAGCAGCGACTGCACCCTGGTGACTACTCCTCCCTTCGTCCCTGGTCACTCTATGCTCCTGCAACTAAGCATGCCACTACCTTTCTGTGGGGGCGTGCAGACGATGCTGTCCTCTGACACTCCTGACCAGGGCAGCTCCTCCTGTCCTGACCTCCAGGAAGCTCCCATTGTCCAGGCAGGGGTCTCTTTTGCCAAAAAGCATGCCCTGTTTCCCCAGCTTTTGGCTCCCTCTGAACACAGATCATAGTTATAACTGCATCATCATCACATTACAATGTTGTCTTCCCACAGCACTGAGCACAGAACCCAACACGGACTCTCCTTCCCCACTTGTTGGTAGGAGGGATGGAGAGGGGTAGTCATTCTTACTGCCAGTCACCTGTCTCATCCCATTGCTATTGGCCCTAAGACATACCAGCCCCATTCACACTCTCAACTGTTCCTGGGAGAGTTGGGCCTGAGCTCCTGACAGTCCTATTGAGTGCAACACAGGGCCAGACTCACCTCTGTACCCAACAGTTCCAGACTCACTGTGGGGCAGCAGAGGCCCTGGGCAGCCATGGAGCATGCCCACTGGGAACAGAGCTAAAGAGGAACACAGACGTCTATGGGGTGACCCCTCAGAGACCCCAGAAGTTAGGTGTGGCTTGAGAGAGTCTTGTTCGGGCAATGCATAGGCCAGCACTCCACCCCACCAGGGACTGTGAAGTCCTTAAACAGAAAGGGTCTCCTGTGGCAGTTGGGAACTTAGGTATGGCTTGGACTGCTGTTGGATAGACATCAGTTGTCTTCCAAGTCCCTCCCAACCTCTCCAGGAACTGGGCACTGTAGCCCAACACACGTTACAGGGAAACTGAGTCCCAAAGAGCAGGCAACCTGCCCAAGGCTTCTGACATGAAATGGGATGGAATGGAGGATAGCACACGTATGACAGGCATACACCCTCCCACGTATGCACATCCATCAGTCACACAGAAGCCCACTTGCATGCAACACTCACGGTGACGCTCACTCCTCCACACACTCAAACGTTCAGACTCACTCAAGACTGTGGCTTCCAGAAACATCTTCTGCCTTGAAGGGCCCAGCCTCACAGTGACCGTGTGTGAGGGACAGCAGCCTGGGAAGCAGCCCAGGGGAACAGTAGGGATAGGCGGACTGCAGGGAATGTGTCGTGTCCGACACAGGCTCTAGGTAGTAGGCGCAGGCACTATGAGCCCTGGTGTCCCCTGAGTCCCCTGGAGGAGGAGGTAGGACAGACCATGGCTACACCATGTCCCACAGAGGCCACTTGGCAGTTGGTCCTAGCTTCTGTCTGGTTTCACCAACCTCCTGAGCTTTGTTCCTGCCTTACACCTAGCCATAGAACCTTCTTGATAAAGTAGGATCAATATCGCTTGTGCACAGGGGCCCAGATCAAGGGCCATGGCTGGCCTGTGGCCCTCCATCAGTACTAGTGGCTGGCATTGTGCCCATCCTTCTAAACTGTTGGATTATTTGAGCCACTATGGCTGTGGCCATTTGGGCGTTCTAGAGCAAAGTAGATGAAGCCTTGTCTTCCGTAGGAAGAGGAAGGGATAAAGCCAGAGAAAGCAGGAGAGATCAGGGCCATTTACAGTGGGGCCACCGTGCACTGTGACGCTCCAGTGTCCTTGGGGGACAGGTCAGAACACCAGGGAGAGGTCCCATCAACTTGTCCCCGAGATCCAAGGTCAACTGTCAGGAGAGCAATGGCCATCCCATGCCAGACCTGGAGACTCGCCGCCTCCCGACAGGTTTCCAGCATGGAAATGAACAGGGCCTGGCGGGGTCTGCAGCGCGGGCGATTTCCTTGAGCTGTCCTTCAGTGCAGCTGAGGAGGGAAAGGACAGCAGGCGTGATTAAAGCGGCGTGTGGCTCGCCATAAATAATAAATCAATAACCGTCGGTGATTCACCCGTCGCTCTTCAACTGGGTTTAAAACAAAAAATTAAATATAGAACAAAAAAGAGCAGTGGGAGGCAGATTTCCTCCTGTTTCCTGCCTTAAACAATCCTCCAAGCGGCTGGGCCGTGGCTGACGTGGGGCGGGGGGGCTGGATGGCTCTGTGGGGGGTCGTCACAGGTGGCATCGTCACAGGGAGAGAAGCCATTGCCTGCCTCCCTCTACCCAGGCCCTTCCTGTTCCTCTCCATCAGCCCATGGCTTGTGGTCTTGTTGACCCTCCAAATCTTTATAAAATAGGGGACATAGCGGGCAGTGCCCTCATCCTTCAAGGGCTCAGGTAAGTCAGGAGAGTCCAGAACCTTGGCGCTGGCTCGGGTCAAGGGCACCCTCTGATGAATGCTTCTGTTCAAAACAGACTTTATGGTGGGAGTCTGCTCAGAAAATAGTGCCAGTTTGTCTCCCACAGTCCCAAAGCAGGGGACCCAGCCCACCCCGAAGCTCTTTCTGTCCCTGCTCTGTTCACTACCTACTGTGCATGTGCCACATGTGGCCTCTGCTGGCCTCTGGGCCCCTGGGGTTTTCTGTCCCCTGAAATGACAGGTGAAGGGGGAGCTCATAACAGTATTCAGCCGTCCCCCCAGCCACGGCAGGGCACTACAGGCCAGGGCCTTACTCCTTGGTTTCCCCTCCGTGGCTTTCTCTCCATGCCCCCTCCTCCGTGGCTTCACCTCTGCAGCCACTTCCACCTTTGCCTCCACTCTGTGGCCTCTTCCCTTCTGTGGTCTCCTCTCTCTGCCTCCCTTTCTGTGTCTTTAGAATCCATCCGCAGTCCACCGTCTCAATTCTAGTGGCTCTGCTTGTGGTTACTCCATGTGAGGCTTTTCATGACCCGTCCTTGGTTCCCACTCCACCTCACGTCCTGTGTCCAGACCCAGAGGTACTCCGTGGACCCATCCACAACTGGCTTTAGCCAATAGAATGTAGCAGGCACAACATAACACAGCTTGAGTGACAGACTCTGCAGTGGCTTCTGCATTCTCTCAAGTGACAAGGATACGGTCAGTCTCAGACTAGCCTACCAGGGACCAGCCCTGCAGAACCCAGAGGAGTGATCCCAGACACAGCCTGGGAAGTGGGTGTGAATCAACTGGCATCCAGATAAATCCAGCCCAACAGAGACCAGCCCAGCCGAGCCAGGGCTACAGGTCCCATGGATGAGAGGCAAGGGAGACAAATGGCCACTGAAACCCACCCAGCCTGATGCAGCATGGCTGTGACCATCAATAGCACACTCACTCCCACACGCCTGAGCGCATATCAAGCTAGACTCACCCACGGCCCTGCTCTGCCCGTTTATGCCCACGTCATTGAATGTGCTACAGAGTCCTCCCCTAAGCATCTCTGACCTGGACTCGCCCCACATGACAATCATTGCTCCCATCATTGAACTGTTGCCCCTCTAGCCTATAACCTACTTAATCTTCCTGATTGCAGGTTTACCCTGCCCATCCCTTACTGAACCAGCCCCAAGAACGAATCCCCTAAACGTGATCTAGCCAGAGACACACTCTAGTCCAACTCACCTCCCCAGACTCTCTAGTGTCCTTCAGCTGTGTCCAGGGAGCTAGTCTGCAAACACAATCCTGTTTCTTGACGCTGAGCTTCTGCATATGCTGTTCCCACTTCCAAGGTGCCTTTCCAGCCCCTTTCATCTTGATCCTTGCAAAGTTCACCTTCCTCAGGCTTCCTTCAAGCCCAGAGAGATCCTCCTGTCTACAGGACACCAATTAGCTTTTCCATGGAATTCAGAGAAAGCAAGTTTGAGACTCTGAACCAGACACTCCACCAGGCAAGTGGACTGGCTTTCAATGCCAGCTGACCCTCCCCAGAGACAGAGCTGGCTGAGTGTACCACACAGGGAGGTGCCAAGGCTTGGGAGCCAGCAATTTGCCCAAAGTCACCAGGCACACCTGGATGTGCACCCTGAAGAGGGGCAGCCAAAGCCCCCCAATGCACCTTTCCTTCCTTCCTCTGTCTGTGTGACCTCTGCCACCCACTGGCCTCTTGAGCCATTTCGGAGCAGCCTGTGTTGCCCTGGGGGCCTGAAGCCTCCTGAGAACCTAGGTGATGGATGCTGGACAGACCACTACAGAGTGAGGAAGGAACAGAGCGTGCCAGGGAGCAGGTTGAGTGTCAGCACAAGTCAGGGCTAGGCAGGAGCAGGAAACTGGGAGAGGTGGCGAGCAGAAACTGGGAGAGGCCTACTTGGAGCTTGCTGCCTCTTGGTAGATATCAAAGGCCAGGATTCCTGACCTGAGTGGAGAGGCCAAGTCACACCTGAGTTCATACTAGGTCTCTTCCTCCACCCCTAGATGGGCTGGTTTCTCCACTCTAACCCTGGGCAATGGCAGCACTGGCAGCATTAGACCCATTTCACAGATGGAGAGAGTGAGATCCTGTCAGTTTTCTCCAGGACAACTGTTGGAGTGGGCTGGGAGGAAGCCCAGCCTGACTGTCCTGCAGGTGGCCACAACAGGATGGACATCTGTATTCTTGGGTCCTAAGCTGGAGAAAGAGGAGAGAAATGTGGCAGAAAGACAGCCTAGATCTGCTGCATGCTAGGTGCTGGGGATGAGGTGAGGCAGGCAGGGGCCCAGTTCAAGAGAATAAGTCAAGACAGAGTGTCGGGTGGCAGCAGGGCTGAGGATGAGGATGGTGACCCGAAGACATCCTCTGACTCCTGTCCTTACGATGGCTGTGAGGTAGTCCAGCAATGCCTCCTAGTCCAGGAAAAGCCTCGGAGCTGGGATGGGTTTGGACTCTTTCTCCAGGCCCACTTGCCCTCTGGGTCTCCAGGACACCCCCAGGCAGGATTCTGAGGTCTACAGGGCCTGGCCCGTCTTTGCTTGTCCTTGTGGAGAGTGGCACAGGCCTGGCCAGGTTGCAGAAGGTCATGGCATGGAGCAAGAAGCTGGGATCCTGGGACAGCAGGGCTGGCGGCAGGAGGGAGGGCACCTGGCGGGGGTCTGTGACACACAGACGGATGCTCACGCCATCACGCCAAGCCAGGGAGCAGTCAGAGCCAGGCAGCTGAACCTCAGGACAAGGCACTGCAAGGCTGAGAGATTCTCCTGCAGCCTGCAAGTCGGCCTGGAGTCAGGCTCAAGTGGGCTCCTGTCCACCGGCTCGGCCCCGACCTTCACTGGACACGCTTCGTGGCCATGTGGTGGGAGGGGTGCAAGCTGGGAGCATGCTCACCGCACACTGCACAGATAGGGAAACTGAGGCTTGGGCTGCATGAGAGCTGGCTCAGGACTGGTCTGCACGGGGATCCAGCCTCCTCCGCAAGCTGGAGAGGATTCTCAGACCTTCTCACTTTCTCCCTCTCTCTCTGTCTTATCCCTCTTTTGTTTATCTCTCTTTTTCTTTCTCTCCCTGTCTCTCTCTATCCATCTTGCCTTCCCTCCTCTTGGGTGAGACCTCCGTTCCCCTCCTTTCCGCCTTTCTCTCTGTCCTTCATCTCCGGAGTCTGCTGTACCTCCACATCCCTGCGTCCCTTCCAACCTGGCTTCACTCTGCCCTTCTCTGGGGTACACTCTCCTTCCCCATGCTCTCAGCACAGACTCCCCCTCCCTGGATCCATCCCCAGTTCCAGCAAACAGACCAACCCCAAGGGCCCTGGACCTGCCAGGAGCCTCTCCCAGGCCCCAGACCCAGGACCCAGGACCCAGGACCCAGGACCCAGACACCAGACCCAGGCCCCAGGACCCAGGACCCAGAACCAGACCCCAGACCCCAGGAGCCAGGACTCAGGACCCAGACCCAGATCCCAGGCCCCAGAACCAGGCCTCAGGCCCCAGACCCCAGGACCCAGACCCAGGACCCAGGCCCCAGACCCCAGACTCAGACCCAGGACCCAGGACCCAGGACCCAGAATTAGGCCTCAGGCCCAGTCCTGCAGGGAAAAGACCAAGTAAGCTAGCAGCCACCTCACAGGAGCCCACTGGGCCCTGGATTGCTTCACAGACTCCTGCTGCCTTGTTCTCATTCTTCCCACCATGCAGGGCTGTGGCTGACAGCTGGACACACTTTTCCTGACCCAAGAAAGGAAAGGGAGCCTGGTGCATCCACATGCATGAGCTCCAGCCCACAGCCCATAATGGCTTTCACATGGGTCTCCCAGTGAAACCTCTCCAGCCTTGGGCACCAATTTTCATGTCAAAAGATTTGGGATTCTAAAAGAAGAAAAAAAAATATTAGAATCACAAAGAAGGGGGCTTTGGAGTTTGCACAAAAGGGCTAGTTCTTGTGGAGTCAGATTCCCAAACCGAATCATCACGACAACAGGGACAGGAAAGGAACGCCAGAGAGGGGCCAGAGCCTCTATCCCCAACTCATGGCAAGGTCAGGAGCTGGCCTGTGCCTCCTCCCACCCTCCTGCCCCTGCCCCCTGGGCAGCCTGAAAAGGTATACCATCACTCTCAGGTTCCTGGGGCCATGAGGAAACGGCTTGGATGCTCAGCATGAGCTTCATGCTGGATCAGCTCTCAGTACATGAGATCAGGCTAAGGATTCTGAGCAGCAGAACGCAGAGCCTGGGTTCAAGGTTCTACCTCTTGGGTCACCTGGGCATGGCCCATCATCTACAGCACTGTGGCTGGACCCTGCACCCAGAATACACACCTCTCTTTTGGGGGATTGACCCCTTGGAAATTCCTCAGGACCTGGCAGGAGCTTCCACTTGTAGAACCCACAGTCTCCCCTTTACCACCCCAGTTTCTTCTGTGGACACCCGTTCTCTATTTTTCCGAGGCCTTCCAGAGCACAGCTCCGTGACGCTGCTGGACCAACCCTTTCCCAGTACCGACAGTGTCTAGTGCAGTCGTAGCAGCTCTAATCACAGGAGATTCAGTACTAGAGAGCGCCAACAGTGTACCGGGCCGCAGCAGGGAATTCATGGACAGATGGCAGGGAGGGCAGATGAATGAGGGGGAGGATGGATAGAAGGAAGGTGAACGGATAGAAGGATGGATAGATGGACGGATGAGTGTATGTATGTATATAGGTATGGGTGGATAGATGGAGGGAGGATGAATGGATGAGTGGATGGAAGGGTGGATGGATGATGATTGGAAGGATGGAAGGACACAGGATGAGGTGGATGAGTGGACGAGTGAGTAGATACACGGATGAATGGACAGTTGAAAGTTTGAATGAAAGGAAGAAGGGAAGGAAGGGAGGGAGAGAAGACAATTTCATATTTCTAGTGTATGCTGAGTCTTCCAAATGGGTATTTGTGGTTTTCACATGAACACAAGGAGACAGACACTGTTATTGAACCCATTATACATAGGAAGCCATAAGGTCCGAGAAGGTGGGTGATTTGCCCAAGGCCACACATCCTGTGCGGTGAAATAAGGTTCCTTCATGGAGACTGTGTTTCCCAGAGTTCACGCACTCCCACTCAACTGGACCTGGATTTGGGCCTCTGCAAATAGCTTCTCATAGCTACTGAGCAGCCTCCTCCTGCCACACAGGCTGGGACACCTGAGAGGAAGCCCTGGGATAGCTCATTCCCACAGACAGCACAGACCACCAGCCTGAGGAGACGTTCAACCCTGGGGGCCCCTTTACAGCTATGGGGTCTGGTATCCAAGCTGACCCAAATATCCTTTCCCTGTCCTCGTACATGCTGCTTACCAAGGGCCCCTGCACATGCTATATGACCCCAGGTTGGCTTGGCAGGCCCTCTGATCTTGGTTTGCCCACATGGGCAATGGGGCAATAAAACCCGCCTCAAACATAGACTGTCCAGTTCTGTAAACAACCCACACAAGTCAGGGCAAGGTTCATCCAGGACTCAACCCCAGGGAGCAGCCGGGGCACAGCTGGAAGGCCATGCATCTCCTGAGTCCAGCTGGCTCCTGGCCTGTGTCCAGCCTGGCCGCAGGCACCTCTCCTCTGGGCCTAATATTCTTGGCGACGAGGCTGGAATAAGCTGCCTCTCAAGAGGGGAGCTTTATTTCTACGCCAGTACCAGCCGCACTCCCGCCATCACAAATTTCATCGGCTCTTTGATTTAGGGCCTTGCCACGAGCTGCCAGTTGCCCCGCCTCCCGCCCGCCCCTCGGCTGGCCAGCCTTGTCCTGGCTCACAGCGGCAGAAATGAACATTATTTAATTTCCCGCCAGTGGCAGTAAGAGCTGCACTCCCCTCCCACTAGACATGTATTTAATCCCTTTTGGAAGCTGTGTCTAGGCTCACGGGTCTCAAGGCCAGCTCCTGAACACTGCTAGTCCCTCTAGCCTGGAGAGGTGAGACCCAAGGCCTAGGACCTGCTGAGGGTTCTTGGGAGACCCAAAACTGGGTGTGAGGGAAATCTGCCTTTTGCACCCGAGCCCCTGAAAGACCAGCAGGTCCTGCGTAGAGACCCCAGCTGCCCTGAGTGGGGAGTAATTTGGGGGTGCTGGGGAGAGCCGGGGACTCCTGAGGCTCTTCTAAGAATGCCCATTCCCTCGGAGAAGAAGGCGGAGTCTAAAGGCCTGCTTCCCTAGGGAGGGGCCCGCTTCCCAGCCCCTGTCCCAGCGGGCTCCTGCCTTCAGGCTGCAGGGAGCAGGAGTGACAGGCAGGTCAGCACAGGGTACCCTGAGGCGGAGGACCTCACTGTCACCTTCACATCTGTCCTCGGGTCTCTGCTTGAGGACTGCTCACTTCAGGAACCTCCATCTCGCCCTAGGAAGGCACCCTGGCCTATCACCCCGTCTCTCACCTTGCATCCTGTTGTGGGCCAGGGCGATCCATCTGCATGGGGGTTGATGCCCCTCCGGAAGCGGGGCTGTGTCTAAGTCGCCAGATACTATATTCCTGGCACACAGTAGGCACTGAGGGGCTCTTATTGGCATGTGTAGGGGGATGTGTTGGAGTATTTCAGGCATGCCTGGCACATGACTTTCTGCACATTACTCCAAGCAAACTTATCTTCCAGGAGATGCCTCGGTAGATCCGTTGATCAGATGGGGAGATGAAGGGAAAGAGAGACTGCTGCATGGCACTCGGCAGCCGCCTCCCTTCGCGCTCCCTGAAGCACTAGAGAGCAGGTGCAGACATTCTCCGGATCTCATTTCTCAACTGTGAGTGACGTCCTGTGCTGTGGCCCAGGAGCAGGACAAGGGGTCCCCACCCTCAAAGAGCCTGTCACATCTTATATGTGGAGGGTAATCATAGAGAAAAGAATCAGGAAAAGCGTGTGCAATCAGGACATGCTCCCTGGAAGAGGTGACTTAAAAAAAAACTCATATAAACAATGAGAAAGATCGGGGGAAATCAGAAATTTAAATTATGGAACAGCATTAGCCTGGGGGATGCGAAGCTTAGAGAATGTTTTTTGTTTGTTTGTTTTGTTTTGTTTTGTTTGTACAAAATAAAAATGACTTGTATATTACCTAACGTATAGAACAATTTGTTTGAGATAGGGTTTCCCTGTAGCCCCAGCTGGACTACAGTTTGAGTTATATAGACCAGACTGGCCTTGATCTCACAGAGATCCTCCTGCCTCTGCCTCCTGAATGCTGGAACCAAAGGCATGTGTTGTTGTTTCGTTTTGTTTTCATGATCAATGTTTCATGTGCAATAATTTTCCTATGTAGAGATTCTAGCTCTCCCCAAATAGAAGCTTAAATACAGAAAGGGTAAAAGTGAAAAAGGAAGAGAGACGCGTATGTTAGGTATCCAGGTGGACAGGCTGAGGAAGGTTCTCAGGGGCCATCCTATGCACAGGGCATCATGGAGCCATGCTGAGCTGTATCTGGGGACCCAGTGGCAGCAGCGGCTGGGGTATTAGCTGCCATCAAGTTCTGATAGGTGTGATGTTCCAGAGGGCTGCGTGCTCACGCATCAGCTAATATCGTGTGCAGTCACAAAGAAGGTGCGTATGGTGTTTGCACAGGATAAATATGAGTCATGCACCAGTCCTGGCAGCAGTCCCTCCTTCCAACTTGGGGAAAATAGGAGGCAAGAAGCCAATAGGGGAGCAGGGGGTGGGGAGAGCCTCCCTGCTCCATGATGGCAGAAAATGGAATTAATGCAAGGCACTGGTATGGTATAGTCTATGACCTTTGGAGGCAGAAGGACGCAGGCCTGAATCCCAACAGTCACTGATTTACTGTGTGTCTTTGGGTAAATGGCTTGGCCTTTCTGAGCCCCAGACTGCATCAGGGCTCAGGATAAGATGGAAGGTTGGAACTTGCATGAAAGTGCTTAGCAAAAGCTACTTTGAAATGGCTGGGATGTGGTGGCCCCTAGGGTAGAGATCACTTGGGTTTTCTTTGTGGGGTGAGCCCCTGGGTGAATTAGGGATTCACCAGAGGCAGGAGCAGCTCCTCCAAGCCTCGAGCTCCCATGTGGGAGAAGGCACAGCATGAAAAGGCCCAACACAGGCATCTGGATGGGAAGGGTGGGTTCCCCCATGACCGGGCCAAACGGGCTGCCTCCAAATACTCCTGTCCCTTTCAGCAGAGGACACTGGCTCTGGGCTGCAGTCCGGGGGGACACAGAAGTCCTGATGCCACAGCAGGAGGCACAGGAAGCCTAGGCCTCCCGGTCTCCATAAAGCCCTGTGGAGCCCAGCTGTCCGCCTTGAGCCCGATGGGTGGTCCGCTCCCCTCCACCAGCCACAAGTCAGAAGACTGCCTTGCTGGGGTTCCCCTGTGCAGGTGGGACATGGAGGTATGCACCCGTCATCCCAGCACTTGGGAGGCTGAGGTGGGAGGATTGCAAGTTCAAGTCCAGTTGACCTCGGAATAAGAGCCTGTTCTCAAAAGAGCAGGAACAACAACAGAGATGGAAGGAGGAAGAGGAGGAGGGACAGGAAAGGGAGGAGGAGGAAGAGGAGGAGGAGGCGGCGACATGGTCTGAGCTAGGCAATGTCCATGTTTGCTGGTAGCTCTGCTCCCTTGAGCTCAGCAGCCCCACCCCAGGTGACCTGAGGCTGAGGACTCCTGTTTCTTGCCTTCTCACCCCCATATTTTGTTTTGTTTTGTTTTTTTCCTTTTTCCTTTAAGGGCCTGGGATTCAGGAAAAGCAAACCAACGTGCATAATTTGGTAATTATTTCTCATGTTCGTCCCGGCGGCCCTGCCTGCATACAGATATTGGAATTTGCATAAAACAATCTTGCTCAGGGTCCCCAGCTTCCTGGGGAGAAGACACCCAGGTGGGGGTAGGGGAAGGCTTGAGATGGGTCCACCTGTCCTCACTCTGTCCTTGGCGTTGAGGGAAGAAGCAAAGGCGGCAGGTGGTGGGGAGGATGCGGGGGCCCTGGGCATCCACGGGCAGGGGCAGTCTATGAACACCAGGACAGGCAGGCCCAGTGACAGGAAAGACACTCACGGAGGCCTGGAGCCCTGTGATTAGTATTCAGCCATCGTCTGCCTCAGAAAGGATTAATGGATTCGGATGCCTAATATCCTGGAGAACAATTAATTTGCCCACAGTTTTGTCATGGTTGAAAGTCAAATGCTGGAACAGATCGCACCGCGAGCCGCAGCCCAGAAACCCCAGGCGGGACCGGAATCTCAATGTTCCCGGCTGGCCCCTCCCCCATTCCCAGCACACCCACCTCCTAACTGCTCAAAGCCACTGTCTCCAGGCAGGGTGCTTGTGTCTTCCTGACCGAAGTCCACCCAGAGCCTTCAAAGGCCAAATCCCTTATCTCCCACCTTCAGATCAGCGTGCTAGGCCTGCCTGGGTCTGACCTCCCCAGTGTGACCTTGCCCACAGGGCCCCTGATGCCTAGATGTTGTCACCAGCACACTTTCTCTGCTAAGACACCAAACCACAGGCATGGTAGGACACAGTGGCCATGTGCTTATTTCTCCGGCCCTCTGAACTGCTCATTGATGTTTACTATCTGATTGGCCACTGATGTTGGCTTGGCGAGGTGACCACAGCCTAGTAATGGGTCACAGGACTTGTGGGGAACTGGGTCAGTTTGATTCTGGCTGCACAGAGGACACAGGGTTGGGTTTCACCGGGAGACATTGTAGAGGTAGCTTCCCGGCCACCGCTACTCCCAGCACAGGAGACTGAGTCCTAGAGAGACCAAATTCAAGTTGATGCGGTATGCTGCGGTATAACACCCAAGTCTGGGAAGTAGTTGAGATTTCCAGTCCCCCACTGTCCCTTCAACCCAGTTACCTCAGAGTGAGGCCAGGTTGTGGTCCCCAGAGTGTCACCTCAGAGTGAAGTTGGGGACCACAAGCTGGCCTCTCTTGCAGCTTATTAGACATGAAATGTTTTAGGTCAGCACCTGAGCACAGTCTCCATTTCTAAGGTGAGTAAACAGAGGGTTAGGGACAATAAGGAGCAGGTCCAAGGTCTGGCTTCAGCCTCGTGATGTCCAGGATAAATCACAATGCAGGTGAGTATCCCTCAAGGGCATCTCTATCTCAGAGGAGGTGTCCATGGGCTGGAAACTCATCTTCCCAGTGGTCAGTTCCTCTGCCCAACAGCCCACCCAGGCTTCCTGTCAAGAGTGGAGATGCAGAGTGGCCCCTCTGCCCTAGGTGGCTGGCACTGAGATGGAAGAGAACAAGCAGCCATGGCTGTTTCCCTGGCTCCTCTCTGCGGAGGACGAATCACATCACCTGCTGGATGTGGCACATAGGGAATGTCTGCTGCCACCTCATCCTGGGGCATTTGTGTCAGGCCTCCTGGTCGCCTCTGAGGTAGGTGTGCTCTTCTTTTTCTGATTAACACCATGACCAACTTAGAGAGGGAAGGGTCTATTTCAGCTTACAGGCTGTAGTCTATCACTGAGGCAAGCCAGGGCAGGAACCAAAGCACAGAACACAGAGCACAGTTCACTGACTTTGTTCCCAGGCTTGTATTCAGCTCCTTTTCTTATACAGCCCACCTGCCTAGGAATGGCACTGCCCACAGTGGACTGGGTGCTCCTACATTAAGAAAATGCCTCATAGACATGGCCAAGGCCAATGTGATGGAGAAGACTCCTCGGCTGAGGTTCCCTCTTTCTCCATGTATTAAGCTGACAACTGAGGTAAGTCATCACAACTATTGAACAGATGGGGAGACCTACGGCACGGGGAGGGACACAGAGAGTGGGGTGACTTCCCAGGCTGGGAAGGGAGGGCTTCCCAGCCTGGGATCTTAGCTCCTCAGGGCTGGGCAAACAGTGGCAACTGTTCCAGTAGTCTGACCACTCCTAAGGAGGCTGAGACCCAGTGAGGGCAGGCAGCCTGCCCTGGACACAGAGTCATTAGCTGGAGGCTCCTGCTTGGCTAAAGAAAACCAGCCCCGTGGTGACTCCAACAGAGCAACAGATCCAGAAACCTCCCACCTCTTACGTCTAACGTTGGGCTGAACCCATTACTTCCTGGCCCTATGCGGTCAGCCAAGGAGTTCTTGGGTGTCCAGCGCCACAGTGCCATGGACACTCAACGTCAGCCAGTTGGTTTTAGAGCAACCCATGAGCCACAGGGAAGGAGGGCCCTTTCTGAAAATACCATGCACTGGCTGACCAGCCTCATTCACTGGTGCCTGGGGAGCCAGGAAGGGAGTGTTGACCTCCCGGCCTCCTTTCTCCCCTGTTTATAGTCTGGCCGTGGGGTGAAAGCAAGACCCTGACCACAGATTCCTGCCGCGGCATGAGCACCTGGCCTCTGCTGCTACCTTGACCAGATGCCATGATTCTACACTCCCCAAGCCCCGGGCTTAGCAGAGTTCAAGTTTGAAACAAAGCTCTCAAGGCTCAAACCGCTACCAGAGGCAGCACCAAGAGTGAAACAAACCACAAAAGTCAGTCTCTGGGGCTTCAAATTCAGTCCCACCTCCCACGATCTTAAAGATTTACTTACTTTTATGTGTGTGTACTTGTGTGTGCGTGTCTATGTGTGTGTGTGCATGTGTATATTTGTCTCTGTGTGTGCCACATGAGTGTGGGTTCCCAAGGATTCCAGAAGAGGGTGTTGGATGCCCTAGATGGAGTTCCTGTTATGTGGACACTTGTCAGTCATGTTCCTTTTTATTCTTGAAAACGCCTTGTTTTGCATCGTAAACTACACTGTCCCCCTATTGTAAAACCATGTCCAGCTTAGTGGCAATAATTCTGTAACCAATTAGTAATGTCTGTAAAGAGTGCAAATAAACAGTAGGTGCATCATTGCCACACAGTTGCCCTCCATGTTCCCAGAGTCAGAGCCTACTGTAGACATTCACACAGCCATGTGCCTTGCAGCTGAACAGCTTTTGGGTGGAAGGGATTGATGTGGGTTTCCTGGGACCCCTTTTGTTCTCACAAGAGGATTCTTATAAAAGAACAAGTTTAGCCTTCCCCAGCTGCGCTGGTTTCCTGTCTCCCAGGTGATCTCTCCCACTTCTGTGCTCTCCTACCACTGTGTGGTCTGCTGTGAGGTCTTTTCCAGAACCTGACAGTGCTGGTGTTATGTGGTTTGGACTTTCTGGCTGCACAGTTTCAGGTATTTCATTATAGTAGTAGAACACAGCCTAATAGAATAATTCTACTGAAAGTCTCTGAGTATGATCTGTAAGACCCACATCAAACTCCTGACTCCAGACCCCTAGAGAACAAATATGTGTTGTTTGAAGGCATCACCTTTGTGGATACTTATCATAGCAACCATAGGAAACTCACACCAAAGACACAATCTGTTAGTTCTCAGTACTCTCCTGGTGAGGATCCTGAGGCTCAGGGAGAAGCTTCTGGAATTTTCCTAGCTCGATGAGTTGGGGCTTTGATCTGGACACCTGGCTTCAGAAACTCCCTTAAACACTGTTAGCTGCATAGACACAGCCACCACCACCCGGTCTCCTCCATCCACTCTTGCTACCTTCCTGCAGTCTTTCCTCCTGTCGCACTGGCATTCACATGGGGCCCTAAGTGGAGCAGGATGGAGAAGACACAGAAGACTGGGTACATAGGGCCTTCGAAGGCATGGATGGATGACTGGATGGGTGGAGAGATGAATGGATGGGCAGATGGATGAGTGGATGGGTAGGTGAGAGGGTAGATGGATAGAATGGTAGGTGGGTGGATGGGTTAGTGGGTAGATGGATGGATGGGTGGTTGGGTAGGTGGGTGGATGGGTGGATGGGTGGATGGGTGAATGGGTGGAAGGGTGGATGGGTGGATGGGTGGATCGATAGATGGATGGATGGGTGAGTGGATGGGTGGATGGGTTGGTGGGTGGATGGGTAAATGGATGGGTGGATGGGTGGAAGGGTGGATGAGTGGATGGGTGGATGGGTGGAAGGATGGATGGGTGGATGGGTGGATGGGTGGATGGGTAGATGGATGGGTGGATGGGTGGAAGGGTGGATGGGTGGAAGGATCGATGGGTGGATGAGTGGATGGGTGGGTGGATGGGTGGATGAGTTGATGGGTAGGTGGGAGAGTAGACGGATGGGTAAATGGATGAGTGAGTGGGTGAAGGAGGAAAGGTGGGTGGATGGATGGATAAGTGGGTGAATATGTGGATGGGCTGGTGAGTGGGTGGTGGTGGGAGGATGGTAGAACAATGGTAGACAACAGGTGAATGAAAAAATAAGTAGACAAAGTGAATGACCAGGCAAAGGAGAAATGAAACAAACCAGACAAGGCATGAATGAAAAGCCCAGGGTTGGCCAAGGCTCACACGTTGTCTCTCCAAACCTGCAGAATTCTCTGCAGAGTTTCCCAGGGTGGATGCAGAGTAAGGGTGTTCTGTTCCTCACTCCTTACTCTGCTCCCAACAAGCCAGGGAGCTCCTGTCGTGCTTCACGCATCTAAGGCTATAGGGCCCCGGTTAGGCTGGGAGAGACACCCCTGCCCAGGATGTTGCAAAGCACTTAGGAGGCAAAATGGTTCTGCACAGCCTGGAGTGGGAAACCTGGTGTTACATACAAGAAGCCTGGCCTGGGGTCTAGGATGGTAAACTTTAGCCAAGAGGCTTTTCCATATTCTGAGTAATGTGGCCTAAAGGGATTCTTCACCTGGCCACCGACTCTCATGCAGCCCACCACTGTCTGTCTATCTGTATACCCTTCCATCCACCTGTTCTCCTCCCTCCATCTTTCATCTATCTGTGTGTGTGTGTGTGTGTGTGTGTGTGTGTGTGTGTGTGTCCATCTGGTAATCTACCCATCCATGTGCCCATTCAGAGATCAATATACTCATCAGTCCACACATTTGTCATCTCTCTGTCCATCCACCCAGCTCTCCATGCACACGAACACACCTACATCCCTCCATCCACCTGTCTACTCACCCATCCATTTCCCCTGCCCATGTGCCCATTTCTTTGGTGCTCATTTACTGACTGCTGTGCCAGGTGCTGTGCTGGGCACAGGCGCCATAGGAACTCCACTCAGGAGTCCAAGTGCCAAGTTCATGGTGGCTCACAGCCAAGTGCCAACCACACAAAATGGGAAAAGGTGACCCAGGGAGAAGAAGGAAGAACCCCTTAGGCTGCCCCAGCCCCTCTGCCCAGCAGAGCCAGCAGGAGGGCAGGCGCACAGCAGGAAGAACCTGGCCGTTTGCCTTCATCACTTAGCACCTTCTTGCTCTCTCCAGCCAGTTCACAAGGAGGTGTGAATGTGTGAGCCGGCCTAACCCCTGTGGTGTTTCTGCTGAGCTGCCCAGGCCTCTTTGGCAGAGCTGTCTTGGATTTCAGACTCAGAAATCTCATTAAAGAAGAACTTGAGACAGGACCTCAGCAGGGGTCAGGGTGGAAGGGGCTGCACATTCCCTCCCTGACAGAATTTGATGGGCAGTGGGGCCCCATCCACCAGTCCCTGTGTACAGCACTCACCAGTGGCAGTGTGGCTGGGCGGGCACTGGAGCTCTGTCTACAGAGGTGCCTGCCCTGAGGCCAGAGCCAGGCAGTGATCAACAGCCAACGGCGCTCACTACCTTGTTTCCTCCTTCAGATACCTTTGACCTCAACTGGGCAGGCTTCTGACATGGAACAGAGCGGGCTAAAGGTGCACCGTGCCCCTCCCACTCTGAGTCCAGCAGGAGCCGACCCTACCCTGGAGTGCGCTTCCCTCTCGGCCCTGCCCTCGGCCCACCTCACTCTCTCTGTCACCCAGTTTCATCTCTCACACTGCTTCCTCCAGGAAACCCTCGGGGCCACCCACTGACCCTGACTAGGTTCTCTAAGGCCCTGTGGAGCTGTCCAGGGTGCTGCCCACTGTGCCCCTTTGACCTGCAGATTCTGAGTAGCAGTGGCCAGTGCCTGTGAGTTTAAGGGTCCCCTACCATCGTGCCTTGGGGTTTCAAACCAGAGGTTTCCCATTTATGGGGCCTCGGGTAGTCTCCAGCCGTGTCCACAGAGGAGGCTGGATCAACAGCACCCTTTCCTAGAACTTTCCTCCGTCTGTCTTAGCCTCTCCCAGTTTCCACTAGGGGTCTGGCCTCTTGAATTGACACCCTTGTGGATTTCCGACTACCCCTTCCTGCACCCCACACCCCAAACCCAAGTCTGTGTCTCAGGTTCTGCTTTGGGAGGACCTCACCTAAGGCATTTGCAAACCTGCTTTTTCTGGCCTTTCTATGACGCAGAGCCTGGACACATGGAAGTCTTTCCAGCAGCCTCTCATGACTTGACCCCAGTCCATTAGGCACCTGGACATAGCTGCACCCCGGACACACACAGATGTGGCCTGTGCTGGAAGGTGGGGATAAACCCCTCATTTACACCTAGTTCACACTCTGTGATTCCCCTCCCCCCACCCCCAACTGGCAATGAATATACTCCAGGTTCTGGCTAGGCACCAAAACAGTCAGGGTGGAAAACTCTAGCTGCCATTTTTTCCATTTTTGTCCTCATGAGCAGGTGCACTGTGTAATGTCCCTGGTGTCCAGGTCTGATTAAACTGTCATATGCGCCACACCATCACAGTAACGCCTCGGTCTCAGTGAGGTCCAAATTATTATAGACCCTATCCACACAGTCGCCGTGGATAAGCATCTGCAAGTGTCCCCATTCCAGGGCTGTTTGGGGAACTGATCATTTAGATAAGATACATCAAAACCAGGGCTGGGCTGGCAGCATGGCAGGTGGGCGGCTGAGTGGAGAAAGCAGCGCCTTCAGATTGCCAGGTGTTGACAACAGAGGACTGTCTCCTACTTAGTGTGGCAGGCCCCGTGACTGTCGATAGATGGAGCAGGAGCTGGGATGCTCAGCTGGGTGCAGGGGCTAGGGAGAGGCCAGGGGAGGGCAGCAAGGCGGGGTACCAAGAATGACTGAGGGGGCTGAAGGGAGGGGGAGTGATCTGGACGAGGAATCAGGAGAGACCAAGGGGGAGCCACGAAAGGAAGCCACAGGCTTAGAAAAAGCGCCCTGTGTCCTGTTCCCTACGTGGACGCCCAGCGTCTGTGGCACTGTAAGAGTCTAAGTGGTGCACTTCAGTCCAGACGCTTCACAGTCTCTTGGACACCAGCCTTAGCTGCAGCTCTGTCGTACCTGGAT
Source organism: Eospalax fontanierii (assembly GCA_035773235.1). NCBI lineage: Eukaryota > Metazoa > Chordata > Mammalia > Rodentia > Spalacidae > Eospalax > Eospalax fontanierii. Next base: position 69,261,782 of record CM069529.1, on the reverse strand, counting down.
CACAGGGTTCCAGCCACATGGTTTTCTAAGCCCAAGCATATGCCCAACTTTCAGGCCCCAGGACTTTTGCACAGGCTCACCTTGGCAGGAAAGTCCTTCCCCTGCTGGCTCTCTGTGAATACCCTCCCCTGACTCTACCTCCACTCCACCTGAGTCTCACATAGCCTCTGTCTTTGCCAACACAGCAGCTGTCACTGTGGGTAATTACATACTTGAGGGTTTATTTGTTTGTTTATTTCCTAGAGGGGACATATGCTGCCTCCTCTTACCGCCCTCCCCTGGAGGAGTTTGTCCCAGCTCTGTGCCTGCGGTCTGATCTGGATACAAGTCACAACTCCTCCCAATACTCTCACACTGGCCCAGGGGTGGAGGCTGGACCCAGGTCAGGCCAGTGACAGCATAGAGTCCTCAGTAAGAAAGATGGGGGAGGGCAGGGGGCGGGGGAAGGACGGGGGTGGGCGGCACCCTAGGGCCTGAGGAACAGCAGTGGCAACCTGCAGTCAGGCAAGAACTGGGTGCTCAGAGCATTCCAGAGGCTTCTCTGACCCTCAATGAGCCACCTTTGCTGAGCACAGCTGGTTCTGGGACCCCTTGGGGACTAGGACATGGTGGGAGGGACTCTGACCCCCAAGACTGTAAGGAGGCCTCTGGCTCTCTTTCAGGCCAGGCCTTGAAGGTCAGCCCCCATGCTCCGTGTGGGGCGCACATCCTGAAGCAGGGCATGCTGGGTGTCCCCTACTATAGCAGCAGAAGCAGCAACACAGGCTGTGGGCTTCAAGTGGTCAGTCTTCAGTCATAGCCCCCGCATCTGGGCCTCCGATGCCAAGTGCAACAGACATGAGTGTCCCACTGGGCCCCTCCCAAATCTCAGGGTTGGGAACAATGCACGGAGGTGGTCTTTACAGCCAGGCCAGACTGACTGGAGGGGGCGATAAGCCAGAGGTGATGAGGAATCGGAAATGTCCTGTCACCCTCACTGAGGCTGTGGGGTGACACCAAGGGAGAACAGAAAGAAGCTGTGCTGAGGCCTCAGTTCTTCATGTGGTTCCACTGGAGCCACCCCAGGGTCCCTCCCAATGACCAGCACAGTCCCCTGTGTGTGAGGCAGGGTCACGGCACTGTGTGGGCTCCTGGGTCATCTGGATAAAAGCACCGTTCCCAGCTGGCCAGGAGTCCCTCCAGGGGGTTCTGTCTGGCCCCTGCTGAGCTATAGGTGGGACAAGAGGAGCTGAGCCCCTGTTCAGTCCCTGCCCTCGGGACTGGACCTGTGTCACCAGGAAGGCTCAGAGATGTGTTGGGGCACAGGTGGCTGATGGTTGGATTCAAATTCAGGGCTACCTGGAAGCCCTACATTCTGAGTCTGGATGAAGACCAAGAGTCCTACAGGGGTGGTCAGGAACCCTCATGGACCCAGCATCAGACAGGGGACATGAGGACAAGAGAGATCAGAGCCCGAATCAACAGGGATCTGGGGGGCTTCGAGCTGGGGCAGACAGTCTCTGGATGCCCTTTGTCCTGGGGGCTTTTCTTGCCTCAAGAACTTCCCTTTGGCCTTTGTAACAGATGGATGGTGACCACACGAAGGCATGGCCATCTGGAGGCGCCAGCCTCCACCCCCGGCTCCACTGCCTCCACCCTGCCCCTCCCACCGTTCTACAGAGGTGCCTCACAGGCGGTGGAGGGTGGCTTCCACACGACAGAGCCGTGAGCAAGGCCGAGGCCTGAGCCAGTCACTCCCTCTGAGCCAGGAGGCTGGAGGTGGGGGGAGACTGATCTTTACCCTTCATGAGGGAACTGGATGCAGGGAAACTGGCAGACAAGATCTCACTAGCCCAGTTGCCCTCAAAGGTCCCAGGAGGCTCTGACACAGTTCAATCCCAGCACAGGACAGGCAGCCCAGCCATCCCAGCCAAGAGCTGGAGAAGCTGACCCACTTCTCCAAGTCCAAGGCCTTTGTTATCAACTACAGAGCACACAGACTCCAGGCAGAGTGCCTGAAGCAGCAGATCTGATTGGCTTACGATGTCTTGTAGTGGGCCTCCATTCCTCCTCTGTGTGGGGTCCCTCCTGGCTACCAAAGATCCAGGGAAGGGTGTACCCTCAGCTAAGATGAGGTTTGATGTTTGGGGACTCAGGTCCTCAGTGGACCTGTGCCCACTACAACTGTTGACCACAGGACCTAGTCACATGGGCACTGCCAGCTCAGTGCTGGGTCCCCCAGAAATGAAAATCGAGGAGGAGAGAGATTCAGGACTCTGGGACCCAGCACGTGGTTCACAGCTGTCATCCCAACACTAAGGAGGCAGAGGGAAAGGACAAGAGCTGGAGGCTAGCCTGGGCTAGAGTAGGAGACAACTGGCCAAGTGCAGCTCAGCGGCGGGCACTGTGCACAAGGCGCCTGGTCCAACCCCCAGCACCTGGAAGGACAGAAAAGGAGCAGGGCCTGTCCAGAGTCATCTGTGGGACTCTGGCCACTAGGAGCTTACCACAGGTCCAGGCCACAGCAAGGGGACACAGGAGCAGGACCATCAGGAACCACATGTCACTCGTGAAGGAATGGGCACCCTGCCCTCCTCGTTGCTCACAGATGGCATGAGACAATCAACAGTGGACAGGGGCCCAAGGAGGAGGGTGTCCAGGGGGAACGGTGCCCCGGCATCCAGGAAAAGGGAGAGCTGGCTGGACCCTCGGCTCCTGGAGCTGTGCAGGAATACTGGCACGGATGGGAACAGGGTTGGGGCAGGACAGCTGGACACAGGAAGCTGCTTCTGTCCCGAGGGGCACATCTGCAGCCAGTGCCCAGCCCCAAGGCCTCCTGCTGGCAGAGAGACTTCAGCTTTTGGCTTCGGGCACTGCACACTCCGGCCAACTGATCCGAGCAGTGCTCACCTCCTTTCTTCCAGCCTCGGCCAGCTGCTGGAGCCAGGACTGCCGCAGTGGAAGCCAGGGCTGCTCAGACCTCCCCCTCCAAGCCCCTCCCTTCCCAGCCTTCCTAGCACACACCGCCTGCTGTGTCACAGCTTAGTGAACAACACCCTGGCCGGAGTGAAGACAGCTGTGTTCTCACTGAGGTGGAACCACTCAGTCCAGTAACATGGTCAGTGACACCTACAAGCTCACTGTGCTCCGGGGGCCTCGTCTACTCCCCACCTGTAAAATGACTTATGTTGTACAACAACTTGGAAGAGCCTCTGTAATCTTATCAGACTCCTACTCAGGCCTCAAGACCCTATCTGAAATGCCCCCTTGTCTTCCGATGGCCCCACTATGAAAACAAAAACCACTGGGTATAGAAATGTCTACTACATGCCAACTGCAGTCCTGTGTTTCACAGGTTATACAGTCTGACTCTTACATCGACTTTTGCAGCAGGCAGGTTATATGCACTCACCAATGAGGAAGCAGAGATTAGATGTTAAAGAACTGTCCCAAGTCTGTCTCCTGAGAGCAGTCTCCTTGCAAGGTCAAAGTCCCCTAGATACCTTCCCCTAGCTGACACCTAGATGGAGTTGTCTCCACAAGAACAAGGCAGTCTCTGAGCTTGTAGGCCCCTCCCCCGGGCAGCCCTCACTCCAGCGCCTCCCATGTGTCACACTGCCCCTTCTGCAGGCTGATCCTGCTTCATGGACAGCAAAGGTCAATGGCAGCGGGAGATTCCATCTGAGTGGGGAGGCTGAGGCAAGGCACATAGGACAGGAGAAGGGAGACTGGGAGATGGGACGCTGCAGGGTCCGGGATGGGAGCACAGTGAAGAAGACGCAGAAAGGGGAGGGTGAACCATCAAGGGAGGGCAGCAGAAGGGAGATGAACACAGGGAGAAAGGACGGGCGTGGGGCACGTGTGGAGATGGTACACTTCCCCCTTCCTCAGGTCTCCCATGGCCAAGCCCAAGCAGAGAGGACAGGGTCGAGTGTGGGTGGAGACAAGAGAGAGGCCACTGTGAGCCCAGGGTGGCTTGGGGATGCAGCCCCCAAGATCAGGCTGCTCTGCAGGCTGGGAGCTTGAGCTGTAGAGGGACTCTGGCTCCTGCCTCCCCCAGCCAAGAAAGTAAAATGTAATCAAATGTCTTCCCCACCTTTTTTTTCTATCAAGCCTATCACCCTTCCCAGGCAATTTTAAAACTTATTTTCTTAAGGGAAGTACATCTTGGGAGACAGAGGCAGAGCTTGATAAGCCTGAGGTCCCTGGTCCCAGGGTTATCAGCCCCCTGAGGCTGTAGGCCTCCGATTGCATTTCCAAAGCAAGTCTGGGATTGGTGCTGCCGCCCTGAGCTTCCTGGGCAGGCAGGTGGTTTCCAGGCCTCCTGGCCGGGACACTGCAGACGGGGAGGCCAGGACGCAGGGAGGCTGGAGAAGCCATCTCCCAGCTACTTCCCAGGCACGGGTCAGGGGCGCAGCCTCGACTCTGCCTCTGTCCTCCCAGCACCCTTCAGCAAGGCTAGGTGGCCTGCAGCACAGAGTGTGAATCCAGCTCTGTGGCCACGTGGTCCCTGCTGTGAGCAGGAATCCTGTCTTAGCAGCATACAAGTCTCTGTGAATAATAGGTGGAGCCGGCTTCCAGCGAAACTCCATGGCAGGCAGACGTGGCCTGTGGGCCATGGTTTGTGGGCTCCTGATGTGAACTTCGGTTCCTTGGGGTGTCAACTAGAACTCGCAGCCCAGGAGTCTGTTAGATACAGAGAAGCAGGCCTGCTAGACCCACCATTCCCGGACAGAGTTCAGGCCACGCAGGGAAGCCGACACCTGAGCTGGCGAATGGTTGGCAGAGGTGGTGCTGTACCCTGGAGGGTGGAGACTGAGGTCTGAGCCAGTGCGGTCTGAGCCAGTGCGGTCAGCCAGCCAGTGCGGTCAGCTAGCCGGTGAGGTCAGCTAGCCAGTGAGGTCTGAGCCAGTGCAGTCAGCTAGCCAGTGCGGTCAGCTAGCCAGTGCGGTCAGCTAGCCAGTGCGGTCAGCCAGCCAGTGAGGTCTGAGCCAGTGCGGTCAGCTAGCCAGTGCGGTCAGCCAGCCAGTGCGGTCTGAGCCAGTGCGGTCAGCTAGCCGGTGAGGTCTGAGCCAGTGCGGTCAGCTAGCCAGTGAGGTCAGCTAGCCAGTGAGGTCAAGGTCACATGGGCTGGAGGCAGCGGCCCGAGGAGGCAGCGGCCCGAGGATCACAGATTGTCTCAGAACGCCATCTAGACACCTCGTTGTGCAGGAAGGGCAGGTCTATGGAGAAGGACCCAGGTCTGGCTAGGGAGACAGCCAGCCTTGGAGGAGACAGCAGGACCCCTTATACCCAGGTCCCCCGTCCCACCTGCTCTCCAACACCCAAGTCCCCGTGACCAACCTGTCCCCAACACTAAGCTCTCTGTGTCTGGCTGACCCCCACATCAAGGTCCCCATGTCCCACCTATCTGCAGTAACCGGCCTGGATGAGGCCCAACCCCCCCTCGCACCGAAAACTCCAGTGACCAGGAAAAATATTTCCCCCAAACCTATTTACTTTTCAAATTTTCGTTGCCATAACAACTCAGCACAACTATTTATGTGAAACCTCCGCCGTCCAAGCCTGCCAAGCAGCGCGCTGGAGAGGCGGCTCAGCCCTTCCATAACAACACGTTTTTTCAATCAGTTTGGGGCTGGGATGTTTTTTTTTCTATAAACACACATAAAATATGTTGTGCAAACCTTTAAGAGAGAACTGTGAAATGCCATGTTCTCTAGGTTCGTTCTCCAAACTGTCAGACAGGTACTTCCTCCTGGACCTGCAGGTGGGCTTCTTGTCTAGCTGCAGCCTCTGGTCCCGCCAGGCTGTGTGTCCTCAAGAAAGTGAGCGCAGGTCTCTGGTCCACAGATGGATGTATTTTGTCTGGGTGGAGTCCTTATCCAAAATTGAGACTGGAGGGGTCCTTCAGGGGGCACTTCAGGGATGTCCATACAGGGCTACCAGGCCCAGAGGCCCTGAGGAGACCGAGGGCTGGGGGACGGGGGTCACAGCTGCTGGATGTTAGGATTTTTGCAGAATTTTCTGTTCCAGGCTCCGTGTCAGCTATGTACAAGCTGTTCCTTCTGCCTGGACTTCTCTCTCTGTCAACCTGTCAGAGGCGGCGGCCAACTGGGCTGGGTGCTCCGCCGCAGCGTCTTGGAATTCCTGACTGCTTTAAGACACAAGGCCCCAGCTGCTCGCTCTGCACCCGGCTCCAGATTTCTGCAGGAATTCCAGCCCCTGTCTCCTCCCTGGGTCTTGTGTATCAAATCATCTCATCTCTGCTCAGCAGGTGAGGAAATGAGTCCCAGAAGGTCAGAGTTCAGCACCATGCCCCCAGGAGTACTGCGAGCTGTGACTCCTCATCCAGTCCTCAAGAGGGGGGAACTACTATGATTTCCATTTCCAGAGGGCACAGAGAGGTTAGGTAACTTGCTTAAAGTCACACAGCATTCAAGTTGAAGAGTCTTGCTTTGTTGGACAGAGGCTCTGAGCTTCTCCCCAACAGAAGCTTCTTCATCAGGTCCAGCATCAGAGTTACCCCTTCACTCTGTCCTCTGCAGCCAGAAACATCACCTCTCCTAACCTGTTCTCTGGTCACATTCTGGCTACAACTCCTCTTATGGGCAGCAGGCTCTCAAGAAGCATCAGTGTGCAGTGCTCACCCTGCACAGTGGTGAGAGGCTCTGGGTTCCATCCATGGGAAGGAAGAAAGGGTGGGGGGAGGGAGGGTGGGAAGAATGAATCTGACTTCCTTAGTACGGCAGTTGAGACCTTCAGTGACAGGATCTCTACCAACCTTTGTGATGTCATCACCCGCCTGGCCATCCAGTGCACCTCAGGTCGTCTGTCGTTAGGGCTCTGCATGCACCTTGCTCTGTGAACTGTTGCTTAGGAGCCGCTGGTTTTCTAGGGCCCAACACCGGCATGGTCTAGTTAGGCCTGCTTACTCAGGCGACCTGCCCGGCTGGCAGGTCGGGTGCAACCATACAAACCTCCAGCCCCCGAGTCAGTCCTCCAAGTGCCAGCTGCAGGCACCTGCAGACACCGGAGTCTGGCTCTGTCACCCCTGCCTGCGCACTCATCCTTCTAAAAGTGGCCTGGCAGTGAAGGAGGACCCACATCCGGCCCCGCGCCCGTGTCTGGACACATCTCACTCTCCAACCGCCTCCCTCCAGCCAAGCCTCAGACCTCCAGCTCCTCGTGCAGCTCACTCATCCCACTCCTCCCTGCCAAGGGGTTGCTCTTCCAGAAGTTTCCTTGACTCTGTTCTCATGAGGAAGGCTGCTCTCCACTGACCTCTATCCCTGTCCTCTCCAACAAGCCAGGCTGTGGCACTGGGACCTGAGGGCTGCTCTGCCCACACTGAAGTCCCTCCCCAACTCAGGTGAGGGTGTGCCTCCTCACACAGACCCCGCCTGGACTTCCGGCATAAAAGTTCTGGATAAACAGGTGCAGGGCGATGGATGGTCAAGTGCAGGGCACATGGGGCAGACCGTGGTGAAGAGGTGAGTAGATGGTGCATTAGGCACAGGTAGGTGAATGGATGCATGAGTGGGTGGGCAATGGTCTAAGCAGATCACAAATGAATGCATGAGTAGATGGACAGATGCATGGATCATAGATAGGTGAGAGGATGCATGGATGGATGTGTGGATGGATGGATGGTGGATGGATGACGGATGGATGTGTGGATGGGTAAGTGGATGGATGTGTGGATGTATGGATGGTGGATGGTTGGATGGATGGATGGATGTGTGGATGGGTGGATGGTGGATGGGTGGATGGATGGGTGGAAGGGTGGATGGATGGATGGATGTGTGGATAGGTGGATGGTGGATGGATGGTGGATGTGTGGGTGGATGGATGTGTGGATAGGTGGATGGATGGTGGATGGATGGATGGATGGTGGATGGTGGATGTGTGGATGGGTGGATGGATTGTGGATGTATGGATGGATGTATGGATGGATGTATGGTGGATGGATGGTGGATGTGTGGGTGGATGGATGGTGGATGGATGGTGGATGTGTGGGTGGATGGATGGTGGATGGATGGTGGGTGGATGGATGGATGTGTGAATGGATAGATGGTTGATGGATGGGTGGATGGGTGCAAGGGTGAGTGGATGGATGGATGTGTGGATGGATGGATGGTGGATGGATGGGTGGAAGGGTGGATGGATGGATGGATGTGTGGATGGGTGGATGGTGGATGGATGGTGGATGTGTGGGTGGATGGATGTGTGGATAGGTGGATGGATGGTGGATGGATGGGTGGAAGGGTGGATGAATGGATGGATGTGTGGATGGATGGATGGTGGATGGATGGGTGGAAGGGTGGATGGATGGATGGATGGATGTGTGGATGGATGGATGGTGGATGGATGGATGGTGGATGGATGGGTGGATGGGTAAGTGGATGGATGGGTGGGTGGGTGGAAGCGTGGGTGGATGGGTGGATGGGAGGGTGGAGAGATAAGTGGAGGGTTAGATGAATGAGGGGATGGAGGAATGGTGGCAGGCTGGGTGAAGGAAGGGAATGAGGGAGGGGCGCATGTTGGGTAGAGGGCTTCAGCATAGGTGGCAGAGATGGAGGGAGATGAGGTAGCGAACGCAGAGATAAGGCCCCAGGAACCACTGGCACTGCTCATACCCTGGACGCTGTCTCCGGGCCTGGCATTGGGCTGTCCAGTGCTCACTGGATCAGTTCAGTTCTGAGCTCAATCTACTCCTGGTGAACCTCACTGGCTTCCTCCCAGTCTCCCACTGACCCCAGGAGGCCCCCACACTTGCACAGCTCTGTGTTTAATGCTTGAATATTGAGTGATAGATTCCAAATTTATGTAATAAGTTAATAATAGACATGGGCTTTAAAAAATGAAATCCCTGGCTTTGGTAATTACAGCTTTCATAATCACCTCATAGCTATGAATAAAAACCAGAATGAATTAGCCAGTGATACCCCAGAAGTGACCCCTTAAGGCTGTACTGGGTCGCCAGGGTGCAGGAGGTCACTGATTTCTGAGCTGGGTGGTGTCTACAGTCAGGATGGTCTCAGAAGTGCAGTGCTGAGGGTCACAGGGTGACAAGGACAGAAACAGGCAGTGGGGGCTCTGCTTTTAGTGAAGAAAAGAGAGGCTCTGGGAGGAACCAGCTGATGAAGGCAGTACCTGTGCAAATGGGCTGGGGTCCCTGCACTGAGTCAGTTGTCCTGGTTCTCCGTCACTCACAGCAGAGGGTGCCAAGGAAGGAGGCAGGGATTCGCCTGGGTTTATTTTCAAGCCTCTTTAACACAGACAATGAGAGGGATGTTTTCTCTTAAAACTTTCTGTTTGGGGACCTCTCATGAGTATTTAGGCAAGAAAACAATCAGACCAGTTGGAGCCCAGAATCTTTCTGGTCTAGGGAGTTGATAACCATGCCCTCCACACATGTGGCCCCTGTCAAGAAGCCACACTGTGGACCCCGAGGTCTTTCTCCAAGAGGGGTCCTGGAGAAACCACTGGAACTCACTCAGACACTGTTGCAGTGGGTTCTGTGCAGAGCTGAGACGAGGTGGCCGGCTGTGTGCAGTGAGGCTGCCACGGCTTCTCCAGCTCTGCAGCAATTCCCATGGTGGACCCCAGAGCCTGGCAGAGCTGCCCTGCCCACACATGTGGAATCCAAAGGACGGGAGGGGAAACTGAGGCCCCAGGGCAATTTTTCCCTATCCCTCCCACCCCACCTCCTAGCAGGTGCATGGATTTCAACCACTAAAAAGCTGACACTCAAGCCTGAAATGGGGAGGCTGAGGCCAGGACCTGCAGCAGCTTGAGGCTGGAAGCTGGAGACTGGAGGCTGAGGGTGAGGCTGGAGGCTACAGGTTGGAGGTTGGAGACTCAGGCTGGAGGCTGAGACCAGGACCTGAAGCAGCTTGAGACTGGAGGCTGAGGTTGAGGCTGAGGCTGGAGGTTGGAGGTTGCAGGTTGGAGACTCAGGCTGGAAGCTGAGGCTAGAGGCTGAAGCTGAGGCTCCAGAACCAGAAGCCAGGGACACTGGTCTGAGGGCAGGAAGCTCGCCAACTCCAGAGTCCTCTGCCCAGATCCAGGTTCTGACTGACCCTGTGGGTCACCTGCCCTATGCCTGGAAAGCGGGGTGGTGATGTGGTCACCCAGCATGGGACATGATGAAGGACTGGTGGGAGGAGCTGCAGGAGGTAAACAGGGCCCAAGGAGGGAAGAGAAGACACTGTGCCTCATCCCCCTCTAGGCTTTGGGTGGAATGGTGGGTGCTGTGGTCCAAGCTGCTGGAATGAAAGCAATGCATTGTTTCCTCTCTGTCTCTCTGTCTCCCTTCCCTCCCTTCATTCCTCCCTCCATCCATCCCTCCCTTCATTCCTCCCTCCATCCATCCCTCCCTCCTTCCCTCCCTCCCTCCCTCCCTGCATGAGCACTGGCTTCATGCCAGCATGCTGGCCCACCCATCTCTCCTTCCTAAGTCAGCCCTTCAGCGAAGCACTCAGAGGACTCCAGTCCACTTCCCAAGGGAGTAGCTCAGGCCAAAGCTTAGGGAGAGCCCCTGCAGGAAGCCAGCTCCTCCCAGAGGCACAGTGTGACACCCCGTAGGCATGAGTCCTGGTGCAAGGAGGATGCGACCGGCTTCCCAGTGCCCAGCATCCTCTCTCTGTCCCTCCACGCCCCGCTTTCCTTCTGTCCCACTACTCTGGCCTGGACTCTGCTTTGCACATTTTAAGTCATAACTTTTTAAAAGATTTTCTTTAAATCAGCTTTATGGAGATGTAATTCACTTACCTTTCGGCCCAGCCCTGCACAAGATACAATTCCACACTTGTCAGGAAACTCAAAACCTCTGGGACCCTCACCAGAGTCACACCACTTGGTGGGTGAAATGAAAGCACTTGCAATGTAAGTGTGAAGACCTGAGTCTGAATCCCCAGAATCCATGTTGAGCACATTAGCATGGGCTAGACTTCCAGCACCCCACAGTGAGATGGAGGGGACACTGGAGCAGTTCTCAGGCCAGCCTGGGGTAGCTGTGAGGACACAGTGGTACACAGTGTTGGACTCTATGTTGAACCAGGTGGAAGGCAAGGACCAAAACCCAGGCTAACCTCTGACCTCCACACAACACCACAGAACATGCACGCACACTCACACACTCACACACTCAAACAAGAATCTCAGCACCGCCCCACCACTCAGAAATCCAGACCCCACTCCAAGCTCGTAGGCCTCAAGTGTACTTTCTACCCAGGGATGTGATTTCTCTGGGTGTTTCTTCAGCATGGACTCTTGAAAGAGCAGACTGAGTCTTTCAAAACTGACTCTTTCATTTGAGTTACACATATTCAAGGCCAATCCACTGTGAATCCTGGATTAGTGGTCCATTCTTTATCCAGATTGAATACTATTCCACCGCATAGGTAGGCCACACCTTGTCTTTTGGATTTCAGCTGGGGACTGCTGGCAACATCTACATGTGTGTTTCTTTTCTCCCCCCAGACATCTAGGAGGGGCCTGACTGAGTCATGGGACCCCCTAGGCCTTATCACCTAAGGAGTTTATTGCCCCGTTCCCATTTTCCAAGGTCTCTTTTGTGGAGTCACATACTTGCTTCGCTCCTCCAAGTAGTCTGTAGGACAGCTGGGAGTCATTGTCACCCGTGCCCAGATGAGGAAACTGAGGCTCAGAGACACAAAGCTGCCCAGCCAGGTGGCCAAGGGTCCCATCAGCTGCCTGACTTCAGGAGGCATCACCAAGAACCAGTCAGCAGTTCCTAGGGTGCAGACCCTTCCCAGGCTGAGAGATCTGGCTGGCTGAGGTGATTCCTGCTCCTAGGGCCAGCACCGTCTGACAGGTGATCCAGGACCAGGAAGCCGGCTGTAACTGGAGAGGCCTTCTACTCTCCAGAGCAGCAGAAAACACAAAGGGGCCTTTGTCCCTCCCTGTTTGGACTGGCAGCCGGCCTGTGGCCCTCCACTGGCTCAGGACACGGGTCTGCAAGCAGCAAAGGCACCTTGGGCTCTAGGGGTCCAGATGGGCTCTAGGCTTCTCAGAGGACCAGGAAATACTGAGGCTTGCCAGGTCCTGAGCACACAGCTAACCATCCTACAGCCTCTAACGGGTGCTTTGTCCTTGACTGCGAAGTCACTAGCACAGGCTGAAAAGAATGAGCCCACCAAGGATGTCTTGTCTCATTCCACAGCTAACCTGTGTCTCCTGTGTACCTTTCAGAAAGTTTGGGGGATGGGGGCTCAACATCAGGTGCCTTCCTCAATTGCTTTCTACCTTGTGTTTTGAGTCAGGGTCTCTCACTGAACCTGGAGCTCACTGGCTGGCTGGCCGGGGTGGCCAGTGATCTCTACAGATCTCCCTGCCTGTCTCAACCTCCCGAGTGCTGGAGTGGCAAGTGCCAGCTGCCAAGCCCAGCTTTTGTGTAACGCTGGGAATCTGAACTCAGGCTCAGGTGGCAGGGTCTTCACCCACTGAGCCACCGCTACGGTCCTTGTTCCTTTTGAGGCAGGATTTCACACTGTAGCATGTTGGGCCCAGAATTTACTACATTCCCAGGCTAGCCCTGAGCTCACAACGTAGGCCCAAACATCCAGCAGTTCTCCTGACTCAGCCTCCCGAGTGCAGGGATCGCAAGTGATTGCTACTCGACCCACCTCTCCACAACTTTTTTGCAATGTTCCTATATGTCACCCTTTCTTAAGGATGACTGGCCGCCTCCTGTGAAGGTCTTTTCCTCCCCTTCGACTCAGGGTTGGGAGGATTGGTCCATGTTCGTCACACGAGAGAATCGCGGTCTTTCTTGGTGGTCCGATAAAGAGGTCCCTGTGTGTCCTTTCTTGGCTGGTGTGTGAGCAGCACAGTGCCCAGGTTACATTGAAATGCCATCTTGCACAGGCTTGTGAGCAGGGCCTGTGCACCTTCTCCATGGTATAGCAGGTCATAGGAGATGCCAACTTGGTTATGCCTGTGAGAGAAAGGAGAAAATGGTCTCCCATTGGGTTGCCTCGTGGGCAAGCACATCTTCCAAACATCGCCCACCTGGGGTGTCTTCTTGCAAGCGAAATGTACAATATGCACAAGATACATATATATATATATATGAACCTGCCATCCAGCATTTTGGAGGCTGAGGCAGGGGGATGATGAGTTCCAGGCCTGCGCTGCATAGCAAAACTATCTCAAATAAAATAAAACAAAAGACAAGAAAACAAAAGAAACATACCCATCAGGAGTTCAGCCTGAAAATCATAAAGTCAACCCCAGTGCCCAGAGCCCACCAGAAGACTCCCAGCCCTGAAGCGGCAGCTGCACTCCCAGCCCTCCTGCCCCGCTGCACGGGGCCCTCTGAAGCCTTCTTGCTTCGCATCTCTAGTCTTCCCTCCCCTTGGCTTGGACCCTTCAGGAAGCATCAAAAAGCTTAAAAACAAGAACACATTATTAATTTTCAAACGAAACACAAGTCAGGGAGGTCACAGTTTCTCCCAGCTGCCTCAGAGCCGGGGTCTCTATCCTGCGTATTCACCTGTTAAAACTTCCCAGGTTTCCAAATGAAAAGTCAGAATTCCTGACATGGGATCACGTGGTGCACAAACACTGTGTTCTTACGACAGGCCTGCCAGACAAGTAAGCATGGCCACAGGCCCAGAAGTGTTTCCTGCAGCCTGACCCCAGTATCACTACACGTTGCAGGACGGAACCCATCAGTGTCCCATTCAGGAGCCCACCCATCCGCTGCCAGGGTCCATAGAGCCCAGGTAGAACACTGGCATCCAGGCTTGGGTCAGACATGGAAGATGGAGGAGAAAAGACTGACTGGAGCTAGTCTGGGCTCACACCTGCAGTTGGGTTGGCTAATGGCTAATGAAAGGGGCTACTCTGATGTCCCAGCAGTCTCCGGTCTGCGGAGGATGTGCTGTTGGAGGTTGGGGAGAAAGGGGAATGATCTGTAGACCACGTGTGGCAGCCCAGGCCAGCACTGAGAACAGTCCACAGATTCAGTCACTATGATGCTTCCAGAACCTTCTGCGGCAGATTCCACTGGCTTCGAGATGGGAAAAACACTGGCTGAATCCAAGTCTGCAGGGGCCAGTTGCATCCCATAGGCACCCTGAGTGAGCCATAGTTCCTCACAGCCTCAGTTCCCCTTCTTGGAGGAGGCCCTCAGTGCTCAGTGGCTCGTGTCCCACTGTCCCAGGATACCCAGGTCTCATAGGAGCAATGCCTACAGGGGCCACCACTATGCTTGCTAGAGACACAATCCCCCAGGAGAGCCACTGTGGCCTGGCCACACCCCCTCAGCTTGGGAGCCGGGCTGCTTCATCTCCCTGGAAGTCGCTCAAATACAATCAATTAGGCTCGCCATTAGCATGTTTTCCATTGTAACCCAGCCGCAAAGAGGACGGTCTAAGACTGTTTATTGCTGCTCTGAGCTAATATTTGTTAAAGTGATTAATATGGTTTTCAAACCTCCCTGACAGGCAGCACAGGCCTGTTTGTGTCACGTGGGCTGGAGGGGGAGGGGCGGCAGTCACTGAAGGAGCCTCCAGCCAGCCTTAGGGACCCTGCCCTACTCAGTTCCTAGGATGTTCCCCCCACGTCCTCCACCCCCACATCCCACTGCAGACTTCCCATCCAATGCACAGGGGTCCTCCAAGGCCCCTCCCAGCCCCGCTCCACCTGCCCTCCTGGCTCTTCCCATTGTCACCAAATTCCTTAAAAGCATCCAATTTCCTGTCTTCTGTATGCCTTCCAGTCCGTTTTTAAAAAATCACTATGAAATACTGAATGCTCATGGAACCTTCTGGAACAGCGCCATCAAAAAACGGTTCTGTGATCACAGAATGTTCTAGCTCTATCTGTCATATCCAGGACTGAGCTTCCAGCAGCATGTGGCAACTGAGCACCGGACGTGGGGCCAGTTCCAGTGGACAAAGGAAAAACTCTAGTATTGGGAGCAATGGAGGAGGGCAGTGTGAAGGGAGAAGTCAAAACGGAGCACCGCAGGCCACACCAACCTGGGCCAGAAGGAAAAGCTTATCATCTAGAAGACAAGAAAGGAAGTGGGTTCTCGAGCCCAGGGTGAGGGGATGGTGATCACGGGGAAGATGGTGATCATGGGGAGGATGGTGATCATAGGGAGGATGGTGATCATGGGGAGGATGGTGATCATGGGGGAAGATGGTGATCATGGGGAGGATGGTGATCATGGGGAGGATGGTGATCATGGGGGAGGATGGTGATCATGGGGAGGATGGTGATCATGGGGGAGGATGGTGATCATGGGGAGGATGGTGATCATGGGGGAGGATGGTGATCATGGGGAGGATGGTGATCATGGGGGAGGATGGTGATAGTACAGGACTCAAGAAACCCACTGTCTGATTCTGAAGTTGTTCTAGCTTAATCAGGCTTAGGCTCTTGGCCTCTGTCTGGGCCTAAAAATTAAGCTTTATCTCAGGTCAGTCTCTTTCGGAAGAAATGGCTTACAGTGTTCAGGACTACCTGAGGATTCCAGTAACCCCTGGGGGCCTGAGAAGTGTCCTGGCCTTGCTTTAAGTGAGCAGCCTCCTCCACTGGCTGTGAGCTCCCCACCCCTCCTCCACTGGCTGTGCGGACCCCACCCCTCCTCCACTGGCTGTGAGGACCCCACCTCCACACGTTTCTGGGGCACAGAGATTTGAGGCTCCTGCATTCCCTGTCCTGTGGTTTTCCCAAACCCTCTGCAATGCTGTCTGTAGAGAACCCCTGATTTGGCCTGAAGTGAGGAGAAAGACAAAGCAGAGGCTACCTCACAGGGGCAAAAGAAAGAGAAGGGCTATAGGAAAGGGAAGGACCAGGACACCCCAAGTCAAGCTTCCTCCAGCCAGCCAGCCCTGCCCTGCCAGCAGGACAGCTTCCTAGGAGTCACCCAGACTCCACCCTCCAGTGATGAGGCCATCCAGGACCCTTCACCTCCCCAGAGCACCTCCTCTGACACAGGAGCCTCTAGAGACTCTTCAAAAACACAGCAGGCTGCCTACGAAGCTGGTGGTTTGTCACACAACTCTTGGAAGACCCAGGTCACCTGGGCTCCGCCCTCCCACACAGACCCCAGTGCCACCACTCTTCCCAGGAGTCCCGTTTTCCCTCATCCTGCTGAAATCCACAGAGTCTGACCACGTCCTCCCATCCTCTGTCACCATGCCCAGGCCACCGCTCCAGTTCCTTTGGGCAACTCACTTCTGCTCTCTGGAATCAGTTCCCTACCCTGACCATTTTCTGTCATGGCTGTCAGAGTCATGTTTTTAAAGGCATAAGCCACTCCTCAGTGTCCATGGCTTCCTGCTGTTTAGAGAATGGAATCCCTCCACAGCAGTCCTCCACCAGCCCTCAGTCTCTGTTCCTCACCGCCCAAGCTTCCCCACACTGTCCCACTGAACCCAGAGGTCAGTCTGATTGTTTCTTTAGGCAAGAGGCTCCAAGGTGGTCCGAGAGGCATGCTGAGCCACCAGCCCCAAGCAGGCCAAAGAAGAAGCTCTGTTGACTCAGGCCTGTCCCCGGTGTGTCCAGCATCTGCTGTCTATCACCAATGCCCCAGTTTGTGCGCACCCTGGCTCCCTCGCATGGGGCAGGCATCCCCGCAGCTCAGTCCACCCGACCATGGCTGAAGAACAGAGAGGGCCCAAGACCTCAAGCCCTGGAGGGCTGGGAGCACAGTTACCTACAGAGTGGGAAGTTCCTGCTATTTGAGGTCACCAGGACAAGTAGCTGAGCTGTGTTTGGACAGGGCTGATGGAACCCCAGAGACAGAGGGTGAGAAGCTGAATCCGCTGTGACCATGTGTTGTGAAGCCGGGCAGTATCTTCCTGGGCCTCAGGCTCCCTCTCTGCTCCACAGTCATGGTGCTCCCAGAGTCAAGGGGAGGATGGTGCTCCTACACGGCTTGGTCTTTTTGAAGAAGAGAGATCTGGTGGGTATTTGTCAAGACAGGGGCCACTGGCAACCAAGACATAGGTGGAGCAGCAGCTACGGCCATGGCGGTAAGTGCAGCAACGGTGACGGCCACACTGACCCCCAACCAGGCCTCTCACAGACAGCTTTGCGTCAGCAGCCCCTCCTTCCTCTGGCCCCCCAGGACACCCCAACCATGCAGATAGGAAACTGAGCTGGCAGAGAACAAATGCCAGGACAGAGGTGAACAGACCACAACGTGGCAGACAGCCAGAGCAGGCCACTGCAGGAAGGCCATGAGACGTACAGCGGGAGAGCGCTGCCCAGGCTGGGGTCCAGGCCCTCGTCACAGCCAGCCACCTTCTGCTGGAGCCCGGGTTCTGTGCCCTCATGAATCCCCAGGTGGGTCTCAGCAACCTCTGGGGTTGCCCCTGCCAGACCCTTTCCTCTGGGTGGGGCCCACACCTATGTTCATACACGGATGCATGGACTGAGACTTGGGGGTATGCATTGTCATAGGCTGGTGGCTTCAGCCTCAGATCCATATCTGCTTGTAGCTCTTAAGACCAAATCAAGGTGTTGACATGATTCTTCCAGAAGCTGGGTTGGGGAGGGGATGAGAGCATCTTGCCTGACCTCTTCCAGATAAGAGTGGCCCAGAGCACTCCATGGTTGACAGCCTCAGCCCCCAGCCTCTGCATTCATCCTCACATGGCCTCCCTCATCGACACCCCCTTGTAAGGATGCTTTTTATTTGGACTTAGGCCCCCCTTGGGTGTCCTGGAACAATGGTCCCTTAATATCTTTAACTCTTCCCAAATTCGTGTAATTCACAGATTCCAGGGGTGCAGGTGTCAACCTCTATTTGGGAGGGACGTCTGTAGCAATCCTATTGGAGACTGACAGGTCATGAGCACCCCTCCTCCAGCAGATGAGCTGCCTCCACCTGGTTCAGGGACATCTCCCATGCCCCCTGCTGCTTCTATTTCTGCCCAGGGCCTGGGCGCATGCTCCATCTTCTCATCACCCCGGTCACATGCAGCTTCCTCAAGGACACCCCCTCTGGGATCCACAGACATGCTTCCTTTCCTTTAAAATCAAGGAAAACACGAATATGGCGCAGCCTGGAGAATAACATATTGCAGGGCCTTTCTTATGTTATAGGGGAGGACTCATAATGTGCAATAAAGAGCAAATGACCATCAGCCTGCAGTCCCAAGGGTAGACACCATGGCCCTAATGTGGGCCACAGGCCAAGCACACAGCAGGTGCTCACAGGATAGCTCACTGAAGGTAGCACCTGAGGGGTCTGGCCTGCCTGAATGCACAGGCTGAAGTTCAAAGCCTGCTCTCACCTCCTCTCATCCCCACTCTGTGAGGACACAGCCATGCTGACCCTCACTTGTCCCTGGGCTCCAGAGACAGGCCAGTGAGTCAGCCTGGTATGAGCGGCCCCATGAGTGGAAGCCTCTGTGGATATGGATCAGGTGCTGACCACATGCTAGTGGCAGGCTCAGCTCATCTCCCATCACTAGCTTCCTAGGACCAACCTCTGTGCTCAGCAGCTGAGCCTCATGGGGAGCAGTGAACATCACACAACTCAGCTCAATGATGTCACTCAGGCACAAGCTGCCTCCTACCTGGCTCCTACCAGATTCAGAGCACTGGACCTACAGACAGGACTGAACCCTCAGGGACACTTGGGCAGGTACTGGGGCCTGGACAGGGTGTATGTGCCCCACAAGCCACAAGCATCTAGACTGCAGGGGTAAAGTGGGTAGGCTCTTCCTGCTGAACAACACAGGATCCTGACACAAAGTTTAATTTAGAGACAGAGTCTCACCATATCACCCAAGCTGGCCTGGAGCTCACACTCCTTCCCCAGCCTCCAGCTGCTGCAATTATAGGAGTGTGCCTGCTATTGTATAGATCCAAACTCTAACCATCTACAAGTCTATTTCAAAGAGGATGATGTTGGTGCCAAGTGAGCAGGCACACTCCTATAATTGCAGCAGCTGGAGACAGGGCAAGGGTGCTCAGGATAAAGTCCTGAAGAAGCGGGCAGAGGAAAGAAGCAGATGAGGTGCTCCTTCGAGTGCTCCTGGGGTTCTGCTTCCCTGGCTAGCCACACAGAGGGGACACAGCCAGAAGAAGGGCGTAGTGGTGTGGGCTTGCACATTCTCAGCATGCTCCTCATTGGCTACATGGCTCCAGCAAACCAGGCACTCCTCTGAGTCTTAGTTTCCTCCTCTATGAAATGGAGTCAGTATGTGTCTGGGCATCATCACTCACATGAAGATGGCCATAAGCTCGGCAGGAGGCCCAAAACTCACCAAGGGCTCAGGAATGCAGGCTGTCATTCTTCTTCATAAGGTCAAAGCTTTTTACCTGTCACTCACACCTGAGGACAAGGCCCAGGCTCTAGGCTATGAGAAAATGGACATATCAGACAAGGCTCAGGAAGATAGCAGAGGAGATTATAAAAAGGGATCTGATGCAATAAGGAGAAAAATAATCTAGGAGTAAGACAGTGGAGACAGGAGGCGTCCCAGGAGGAAGGACCAGGGAAGAGGGGACAGTCTGAGGGCAGCTGGACCTAAGCAAGGGAATAGCCAACAGAGGCCACATGCTGGAAGGCGCTGGCTGTTGACAAGGAACAGGAGCCATGTGGACAGCAGGTGCAGAACAGGACAAGCTGGTGAAGCTTCTGGGGGATTCTGAGTCGAGCACAGAGGCTTGCTGCAAGAGAGTGTAGGTATGGGGTGTGCTCTGGCCTCTGTGGTCTCCAGTAGAATATTTGGGGTGACCAGCATGGAAGCTGAGGAGGGGCAAGAACAGGCTGCGTGAAAATGGATTGATCAGCTGAGAGGTCTGGGCTTGTGGTCAAGATGGAGGTTGGAGGCAGGACGGAGGGTTCGGCAGGTTTGAAGTGGCTCCCTACAGGCCCAGTTGTGAGGGTGCCCCCCTCATTAAGACGTATGTTTCCTTCCAGCCTCTCTTTCTCTCTGCTTTCTGGCACCATGGGATGGATGACTTGTTTTGTTTTTCTTCCTTTTTTACTTTTCTTTCCTCTTTTGAGACAGGGTTTCATGAGACAGGCTGGCCTCGAAGTATGTAACTGAGGATGTCCTTGAACTTCTGATCTTTCTGCCTCTACCTCCTGAATACTGGGATTACAGGCACACACACCACCACACCTCTTTACACAGTACCGGGGAATCAAAGTCAGAGCTTTGTGCATACAACACAAAGGAATGAGCCACATCCTCAACCTGAGATGAACAATTTTGATCTGCCATGATATTTCTGCCTCATCATGGCCCAGAAATACTGGGCCAGACAGCAGGGACAGAAACCTTAGAAACCGTGAGACCCAACAATTCCTTCCTTCTGTAGCTTGTCTGGGTCTCATGTTCACATTAATAAGGAGCTGATACAACACAGCTCCACCTAACTGTTGTGTGTGACAAGCCCTCACGCTTTAGAGGCTGTGAATGGGATGGGTCTGCAGCCCAGGCTTTGTGATTGGTGGTCTGCAGCCCCAGATGGAGCCTCTGTCACTGACACGTGGTGTCCATTCACTGAGGCCCCAGCCACAGGCCACAGGCAGCCAGGGCTAGGTTGGAAAGTCAGGGTGTCTTACCCATATAGAACCTGGAGCTGACTGCCCCAGGCCTGGTGGAGGAAGTCACTATCTGGGCCTCAGGGTAGTGGAGAAGTCAAGCTGCTTCTCCTCCAGCACATCTGATTGGTTCAAGTAAGTCACATGGCTAAGACCAGCACAGAAGTGCAAAAACAGGCTCCCTATGGTTTTGGGGGGAGTTTGGTGCAGGGAAGGAGGGGTGGCTGCCATGTTGGGGTATGGAAGGCAAGTGACTCAGGACAACACCTGGGGGTGATGGAGCCACTCACAAACAAATAGCCCCCAAACTGGGGCCTTTCAGCCACACACAGACAGAGCCAAGCTGCATTTGTTTCCAAAAGGCCGAGGGGCAGGGACCCAGAGAAAAGAACCTTCCTGAAGCTCCAGGGAGGCGCTGGTGGGGTCAGAGGGCAAATTCCAATCACGGAGATGCATTGACAAGCACAGGCCACCCCCTTGGCTCTGCCAGGAGACCTGGGGATCCAGAGGGGGCTTTGGCTGCCGGGAGGGGGCAGCTTCCAAAGCAAGGCTGGCCACAAACACAAGGAAGGGAACTGGCCTCCTGCAGACAGGCTTGCAAAGAATTCCCAGGTCTTCTCCAAGGAGCAGGGAGCTGGAGGCTGGCCGAGGAGGTGGGCAGCTGCTGGGATCCTCTGGAAGCTGGGAAGGGAAGCTATGAACCACAAGGGGAAGGTGGGGGCTTCTTGACCATTTGCCAGGATCCTCTACCAGTCTGAGCTGGATGGCTTTGAGCAGCTGTCTTGGTATCTCTGAGGCTCAGTTCCCACAGCTGTGTCTGGCCCCAAGCTCCTCTTGGGGTTGGGATTCAGTGGAGACCACAGAAGGTTCCAGGTTCCTGGATGAGGCCAGCTTGTAATGTAGGAGCCTGGGCCCAAAAAGGTGGAATGGCTGGAGGGTATCAAGGAAGGATAAGGGTAGGGGAGGGGAGAGAAGAGGTCACAGAATGGTCATGAAGGGAGCCACCTGAAGGACGTGCCACTGGCCTAGAACCAGGCAACACTAAACAGAAGTTCCTTCAAGGCATCCTGCTGAGTCCACTTTCAGAAGTAAGCTGAGGCCTGGGGACTGGGTGTGGGGGGTTGGGAGGCAACTTCTAGCCTGCCACACAAGCCTTCTCAGAGAGGAACACTGGTTAAGTACCCCAGGACCCCCTTTCAAAGTAGCCCTTCCCTGCAGAAAGAGCTAGGGGGCGGGCAGTGTCTAAAATTCAGAAATGAAAGAGCCAGTGTGTATCTGTCTGTCTGTGTATCTATGCTTGTGTGTCTATGTGTGTGCATGTGTATATATCTGTGTGTCTACGTGTATATCTGTGTCTGTGTATCTGTATATCTGTATGTATGTGTCTGTGTGTATATGTATGTGTGTGCATTTGTATGTGTCTGTGTATCTGTGTGTTTCTATGTATGTGTATGTCTGTGTGTCTGTTTGTGTATGTCTGTGTGTCTGTTTGTGTATGTCTGTGTGTCTCTGTATCTGTGTGTCTCTGTATCTGTGTGTATCTGTGACTCTGTGTGTCTATGTCTCTGTGTCTGTGTCTCTGTCTGTGTGTCTGTTTGTGTGTGTCTGTGTGTCTGTTTGTGTATGTGTCTCTGTGTATGTGTCTGTGTGCCTCTGTGTATTTATTTCTGTATGTGTGTTTGTGTATCTGTGTGTGTCTGTTTGTATCTATATCTATGTCTGTGTGTCTCTGTATCTGTGTGTATCTGTGACTCTGTGCGTGCCTATGTCTCTATGTATCTGTGTCTCTGTGTGTCTGCGTGTGTCTGTGTTCCTGTGTGTGTGCAGCTCAGTGGTAAACTGTGTAACACAATCAGTCTTGGCCCTGGGGTCGACCCCCAGCACTGGGGAAAATAATCTGCAACAAGGAACGAATACAAATCTCTCCCTGTGAAGGAGGGAACTCAGGAATTCAAAGCAGCATCTGGGAAAGTGGCAGCAAGTGAAGCCCACTAAGCAATATGAACTTGGGACTCTGTGGTGGGTCACTCTATGGGCACGGTGGAGGAAGCTTTAGGCTTTGAATCCCGAACCCACCCCTGAGGCACGAAGGGAAGGAGGTGAGTTTGAAGGGTACCTCCTGGTGCTGGTTTCTCTGGCTCTGGCTGATTTCATTATCCTAATAATGAATTCTCGTGCTGCACAGAATTCAGATTCTGCATACCAGGAGAGTGTGGGCTCTCATCTGTGGGCCATTCAGACTAGGATTCTCAAGGCTGCTAGCTGGAAGCGCCTTGGTCTCTCCATCCTCAGTTTCCTCACCAGTCAGCCCCACCTACCTACAGACAGAGAGGAGAGCAACATTGAGGTTTCCCCAATTTCCGCATCAGGGACACCTGTGTTCCCTGTGTGATGCCACTTGAGACAGCATGGTGGCCAGTGGTCAGATCTAGTGACAGAGAATTGAGACGGTAACTCTAGCTCTGAAGTCCACAGGATAAAGGGTGGGCTCGCGCGATGTGAAGGTTCTGGGGACCTCTTGAGGTAAGGACAGTGCCTTGTGGTAGTTAATCATGATAGTCTACCTGATTTGAGTAGACTCACAATGAGACAAACCCCTGGGCTGTGTGGCGTTAACCAAGGAGGGAAGACACACCCGAATGTGGGCACCTGAATGAGGGCTGTAGTCCTGGGCTAAATAAAAAGGAGAAAGCGAGCTAAGCATGAGTGTTCATCTCTCTCTGCTTCCTGACCTTGGATACAATGTGGCCAACAGCCTCCCGCCCCTCCCATCACACCCTCCCCTCTGTGACAGACTGTGTCCCCTCCAACTGAACCAAAATAAACCTTCCTTCCTTAGGTTGATCTTCTCTGTCATGTTGTCACAGTAATGAGTAACCACAAAGCTAGGCAACATGGTCCACGCTTGGTTCCTGGCCTGTGTGTGATTAAGGAGGAGACAGAACCTCGTGGGCAGTCAGGGGCATGGCGTGTGCTCTTGGCTGTGGACCTGTCTCTTCCCATCTCTCTTTTGCTCCTGGCCTCAGATCCCACACCATGTGCTTCCTTCGGGTGCAATACCACACATCCACAGCGCCCAGGCCTCTGACCATGGACTGGAACCCCTCAAAGTCTGCCTTTCCTCGGTGTTGATTATTTCAGGGGGTAGTGATGGGAAGTTGGCTAGATGAAAGATGACCCCCCCAAGAACACAGGCCGCATTCACCCTCCTCCTCACACCACAGGACTGACAGGCCCATACTGCTCAGGAACACACCCCCAGCCTCCTTGCAAACCCCTTCAGCTCCTTCGTCTCTTGCCTTTCTGCTGAGGAGAGCCAGCCCACCCCTCAGCTCCTGCTCTCACTCTCATCCCCATCTTTCCTGTGGAGAAGCTGTGCACCCCAAATGTCCAGGCAGGTCCCCAGGATCCTCCATGAGGCTCCCTGGGTGGTCGATAGGAATCCACATTAGGCCCCAAGGAATATTTGTACCTCCAAGTGTACCCCAACTCTTTAAATAGGTGCTGGGACTCAACCCCGACGAAAGCTTACAGAACACCAGATGGAGTAGGAAGATGGCCCCTCAAGAAGTGTTTTCACCTGAACAGGCAAACGAGGGGTGAAGGCCACATAGGCCAGTCCACCCCCAACACTGGCTTGCAAAACTTTCTCCATCTATGAAAGCCCTCAAGGGCAGGGAGTTGGGAGTCTTATCCTCCTGTGGCAATAGAAGGTCCTGGGGTCAGAGAGGACCATGAGAACTGAGGGAAAGGCATCGGGAGGAAATGGTACAAGCGTTGCCTCCAGGAAGGCTGTGGAGAGAAAATCCTAGATCCACTGAGAGTTAGCTGTGTGACCTCTAGCATGTGGCTCAGCCAATCTGTCCCTCAGCTCAATCCCTGGGACTTCGGTAAGGAAAGCACTGATTGAGCAAGGGAAGCACTTGCACAGGCTGACACAGCGCTAACCCTCAGCTGTCGTCACTGCTGTCATTCCTGTCATCCAGCCTGTGGGAGACTTCAGGGGAGTTCCTTTGGCTTCCTGGGCCTCAGTTTCCCCATCAACGGGGCATGCTTAGTTTAATGGCCTCTCCTGTTTCCCCTCCCCTCAACCTAAACCCAGCTGATGAGGAGCTCCGTGGATAATGCAGAAGCCACCGTCAGTGTTCCAGTTGTTTTCCCATCTGTCAGGGGAAGAGGCTGGACAGGAGACACCCAGAAACACAAACTCAGTCTTTTTACTCTGACCTCAAGGTACCCAGAAGTCCTGCGGAGCTCTGGGGAAACTGAGTCACAGTACAGGCTCCAGGTCAGAGCAGAAGGTGAGGGTTTAAGGCCCTGGGTGGGTGAAATGAAGGGGCCCTGTGTGCTGTGCTCTGACCCGGGGTCCCCCGCCAGCACCCCTGTTTGCATTGGCAACAGGACCAGACATGGGAGGACTGGCCCTCAGCAGGGCCTGGAAAAATCAGCTCACCCTGCAGCTGAAGCGAGCCAGCTCACCGGGGTCTTCATTCTACCACCACCCACCCCATTACCTAAGCCCCACACAGGACATGACGGCACGGCCCAGGTGAGGGACAGAGGGTGGCCCAGACAGGGCGGCCATTCACAGAGCCTGCAGAGCCAGCCCTAAGCTATTCACAGTGCCAGACCAGGGGCGTGGACACCTGGAGGCCAAGAGGCCTGGGCAAACAAGGCCAGTGCCACGGGCTGCAAGACACAGAGTGGCATGGGGACTGAGGAATCACAGTGCCCTCAGGCATCCCCAGAGGCCTTTTAAGCACCCACAGGAGCTTAGGGAAAGTGGTCCATGTGGGGCTTGTCACAAGCAAAAAGTTACAGAGCAAAAGGATTGATGGCCAAAGGGCAGGAGGAGTGAAGAGAGAGGACGGTCTGCTCAGGGTGCCATGGCTGCCTCCTGTGCTGAGGCCTCAAGTGTAGGGTCCAGCCCTCCAGGAAACCTGTCCCAGCCCCCATCCCAGCCTCCACCTGGCTTCCTGTCCTCAGCTTGGCTCCCTCCTTCCCTGAGCACTAGGTAGGGACCAGGCCCCCCGTTTACCTGTCTCCAAAATGGATTATGTCCATCAGCGCTGGCTCTGGATGGCTCAGCTCAAGAAGTAACATATTTTCCTAACTTGGCCCCTGAACTGATGTGAGCTTGGGTTCAAGCCTGAGTCATACTGAAAAAAAAAAAAAAACAAAAAAAACCCACCCATCAAATCCCTGTTCCAGCCACTGGGTGACACGGGAGCCTGAAAGTGACAAGATTATGACTGGCTTTATACAGGTTCCAGCCCTGTCTGGTCAGAGCCAAGTTCAGTCTCCCCAGGGCCCAGCTTTGCCCTCCGGGCTAGAAGGGAGCTCACAGTGAGCTCTGGGGACAAAGAAGCCGCCATGGGCGGGCCTCTCCTGTCCTCTCCGCCAGCTCTATTACAGAACTAAGACTTCTGAAAGGAAGTCGAAGTCCCTTTTCTCCCCTTTGTCCGGTCCAGAGTGGGGCTGTCACAGAGCCATCTACCTACCCCCAGCCAAGAGGCTGTCCCTTCAGCTGTCCCTCTGGCTCTGCCCTCTGTGAGGCTGCACAGAATGCTCCAGAAGCCCAGGGTCCTGGGTCCTCATCAGGGAGGGAAAATGCAGAGAGAACAAAGGGCGGGCAAGAGGGAGTGGTGCAGACCCTGACTAAACACAAGTGGGGACCACTATGCCTGGAGACCAGTCCAGCTGGACTCTAGGGGAGATAGAAAGTATCTTTTGCTTAACTGGGCCTTGTGGTTGTGACTCCACTCCAAAACAGTATGTCCTTCTGTGGGAGTTCCACAAAAGAGTCCCCAACCCCCAAGAGTCTCCCCTGGTCCATACTGCTGGGCTTCTGGGCTTTCCTAACCCCTAGTGGGAATCCCAGAAGCATTAGCATATTAAAGGCTTTCAACCTCTTCAGTAAAAAAAGCTTGATTAGCTTTGTGGAGCCCAGGAGGGCATCAGAGTCCACAGGAGCTGTCTCCAGACACAAGCCCTCCTGGAGCTGTGACCTGTGCAAGGTCTCACATTTCAAAGTTCCCGGCCCCTTTAGGTTCTCTAAGCCTAGAGTCAGGCCCCTCGCTGTTTGATCTGCTCACCCAGGAGTAGTCCTGGTTTTGAGGGTGGGGTCCAGTGGTCCAGGTATGTGTGAGCAGTTAAGGCCAGGAGGGTGACTTCAAGGTGTGTGTCCTGTGTCCAGCCTTGTAGACCCCATGCCTGATGCACCCTCTGCATCAGTTCCCCTGCAGCCCCAGTCTTTCTGCCTTGCATCTTTAATGCATTCACAGGCACTAACACATTTGCTAGCACACACACACGCACATACACGCACACACAGACCTTATCAGCCAGGAGCTGATGGGAAACAGGAGGACCCAGGTCTGTCCTGGCTGCCAACACACCAGAACATCTGGTCAGCCTGGCTTGCATCTGGGCATGGCCAGACACTCAGCCAAGTACTGGGAAGAAGATGTAGCTAAGAGATGCCCTAAGACAGGACCTCCTAACTTATGTGGTGTGACTTCTCGCCCCAGATGGGCACACACACACACACACACACACACACACACACACACGTGCACACATGCACACACGCAGGTTGAGGCAGCTCCACCAGAGAGTTTCCTCTCCACTGTTACCACTTAGACAACTTCAGGGATGGGCCTTGTGACTCTTACTGTTGGATTAAGTTTGATGAACACCACAAACAAGAGAATGAAATAGAATAAGGTGGGCCAGGGTGGAGCCCAGGGCCTTTCCCAAGGGAGATAAGAACTTTACCACTGAGCTGTAGCCCCAGCCCTTGGATTTTTGAGACAGGGTCTCTCTATGTAGCCCAAACTAGCCTCAAACTTGAAATTTTCCTGCTTCAGTTTCCTGAATATTGGGATGACAGGTATACACCATCTCTGGTGACTGGAAGCTGCTTGTCATGGGATTGCAAAGTAGGTTCTCTCTAAGGATGTGGTGTTAACCTTGAGAGTTAAAAGGCTGGGGAGAGGGTCATGGGGGGCCAGCAGAGGGAGGAGGGCTTTCCAGGTGGTGGGCACTCATAAGTAAGGGCCCTGGCAGGAGCAGCAATAATAATAGCAGAAAAAGACTTAGATGAGAATGTCAGCAGGACCCAGGTCATGCTTGTTACGCAGCAACAGCTCGCTGATACTTGGAGTATGAGAGTTATCACAATCCATGGGTCTTCTGGGGAGGTGATTGCTCTGCCTAAGGAGGGTTTGGCTGAAACATCTTCATCTCCTCAGAAACATTTTTGTCCCCCAGATTTCACCCTTCTGGGAACCAAGGGCTAGCCTGGGCTTGTCTCTCTCATGATAGCTGACCCTTCACCAGATAAGAGCTGACAAAGTCACATGACCACCTCCCTCTAGGGTTAGGGATTCTGGGAAAACAGAGTAAGAGAGAAGATGAGACAGTGACTTGGATTTACATGGAGATTCCAGGTGCAGAACCCAGGTTGTTTAGGTCTAGATTCATCTGGAAGGTCGCTGAGGTGTGGGTAGAAGGAATGCATAGGGTAGAAGGAAATCTAGAGTGCACAGGTAAGTGACTGAGGCAGGGCGGGGCAGGTGGGTGACCCCATCCTGCCCCGCAGATCCTGGCTCCCCCCCAACTCAGCCCCAGCTTCCTGCAGCTGTTTGCGGCCTCCTCCAAGCTGCAGCTCAGCCATCGTAGCTATGATATACTGGCCCATAGCTCACAGCTGCCCGCTGTTGCCACGGCCTGTTGTGGCCATCCATCAGCGGACGGACGGCCCCTGGTGCCAGGATTCGGCAGCTGCCCTTCCCCGGAACACTTCAATTATAGAGGCCTGAAATCTGTCTCCTCTGACCTGCAGAATAAAGCTGTTTACCAAGGGCAGGTTAGGGGGCCCTGGAGGTAGCTGCCTGGTGGCTGATGTAGAGTGAGGGCAGGTGGAGTGAGCTCCACCCCAGCTCACTTGAGTCTTCAGGAATACTGATCCTGTGCCCAGCTCAGCTTGCTGAATGCAGGGCCTCTGTCCGACTCTCTTGGGGAATCGCCAGGAGGCTGAGGGACACCGTGCTTGTGCAGGCGTGCTGACGTGGCCTTGCGAAGGTGGGACAGGGTTGGGAAGCACTCCAGGACCTGGGAAACCCTGCTCAGTTTTCTTCAGTCATCTGTTCTGCAGTTCTTGGGATGCGGTCTCCAGGCTTTAGTGTCCCTAGGCAGGTGAGTACCTTGTTACAAACACGAGTTCTCAGTCTGCTGTCCACACTCATGGCTGGGGGTAGCCCAGCAATCCCAGTACAATGATCCTAGGGATTCCAGTGTGTGCCCAAGTGTGAGCCACTTCCTCTCACCTCCACTTTTGCTGTTGGGCCTGTGAGGGCCAAGAGAAAGGAGGCAGGTCACGCAGGAAGCAAGTAGTGACTACACTGGTTCTCAGGCTTCCTGGGGCTGGGCTGTCTCCCTGAGCCCCTGTCTCTTCTTCTATTGGATATAGAGAAGAATGGTGGCCGATCTCTGGGGACTGCTGCTGGTACAGACGGCCTTGGAAAGTCTCCCTGCGCTGGGGTGTGGCCACACAGAAAAAATCCCAGGACCCCCTCCTGTGGATGTCCAGCTCCAAGCCAGTGTAGACACCTGTGCACACGACATTGGAAGCGTCTAGGGTGAGGCAGGAAGCAAGAAGTTAGCCTGGGCACTTCTGGGCAGCATTTCAGAGTGTGTGTGTTGGAAGGGGGACATAGACAAAGCCTCAGGTCAGCCTGTTCTACTCCTTGGCTGGGGTTGAAGGGTGGAGTCTGCGGGGAGGAACACCCTCACACCACAGACAGTGGATCAGGTGCTCGGGAGCAGAAGGCTGGACTCGTATCTCTCTTCTTCTTTCAGGGGCTCCCTCAGACATCTGACTCACAGAGAGGAGCAAAATGGCTGTCCTGCTGCCTCCCATCCGCTCATGCCCCTTCTCACTGCGGTGACACCCAGCAAAGGAAGCCGAGAAGAGGCAGGTTCACTGTGGTTCAGTTTCAGGGCGCAGTCCCCTGTGAGGCAGCAGGTCGCATCACGGTCTACCGTCAGGAAGCTGAGAGATGAAGGCTGGTGCTCAGCTCGCTCTCTCCTTTTATGCACCTGAGCCCATGGGATGGTGCTGCCCACATTCAGGGTGGGTCTTTCCACCTCCGTTATCACAGACATGTCTCCACCACTGACCGATGGCCTCATGGGAGAAGCCAGTAGCCACTCCATAGACCCAGTCTCTCCGCCTGCTCATGGCACAGCCCACACACTGCCTCTCTTGGCTGTCCCCACCTCACCTGGAGACACGGGGCTCTGTCAGTTCCTAGGGGGAAGGGGCAGTTGTATTGCTCACTCCCTGCTTCAGTGACATCCTGGGAAACTGAGTCACAGAGCCTGGAAGGTGTCCAGATAGGCCAGACCTGAATTCAGCTATGCACATGGTGCAGCCCTGGGTTCTGAAGCAGAGACACTGTCCCCTGAACTCTGCATCTTCAGCTGCACTGTCAACCGGCTGTTATGATGGTCCCAAGTGGGTGTGGCCAGTGACACATGAGTTCTGGGCCACCCTGGCATTTTCGGCACACTGCCAGTCAGCCCTGCAAGCGGTGGGGTTCCAGCGCTCTGGGCAGGAAGCTGTATGGCAGGACTAGGCAGTGGGCAGGGAGTGTCAGCAGCTCGAATGCTGGGAGACTCTGCAGGAGCCTCTGTGGGGGCGGGGCCGGGCACCGGCAGCGCGGTGTCCAGCCCCTGAGGCAGCGGCTTGAATTCTGGACCCTTTCCGCCTCACCTTCCCCAGGTCAGAGCCAGTTCGGGCTGGACAAACCCTCAGGCAAGAGTCATTTGGTGCCAGCAATGAGGATGGGGCAGGGATGTGATGATAGGGAAACGCGGTGCCTGGCCCACCCTCTTTCCTTCCCGTCATCCAGACCCAGCTGGAGCCAGGTTTTCTGGGAACCCATCTTCAAATGCTGAACTGAACTCACTCTGTCTTTTTCTGTCTACAAGCATCGCGTCTGCTCATGTGCTGGACTGTTCTTCAAAGGCTGCTGCAGAGCACGGAAATCTCTGATCAGACGGAACCAGGATTGCTCTTGATGCTCTTGGGAGCAACAGACACTAGATCTCTTCAGGGTGGGCTGCCAAGCACACAGTAGGCATTTAATACACTTGGTTGACTGGCACTTAAAAGGAAAAGCCAATCAAATGATATGACATACCAGACGTGCCAAAATAAAAGCACTAAAAAAATGAACATTGTTGGGGCTGAGCAGGAACACCTCCATGCTCCCTAAGACACCCACCTCAACCCAGTACCACAAACAACGGCCTGGATTTCCAGGGGAGCCCCCGGGACAGGAGCCATCTAAAATTAGAGCTGAGTTTGCTAGTGCTTAAAATTAGAAGGCAACCCTGCGAGAGGCCGACAGGTGCCGGCAAAAGTTCATGGACCAAAATAGACGGATGGCACACGGGGCTGAAGTCAAATGGGCCCTCAGAGCCTGACGTGTCTCACTGCGGGGCAACAATTTGGTCAAGGGCCCATAAGGGTATTCAGACCTGAACCAGGAAGAAGTGGAACTCCACAAAGGCGAAGTCATCCTGGGGTAGCTGGAATCACACAGCCCTATGTCCACACAACACGGGATGGCAGGACTATCACGAACAGGAAGAAGTAACCAGCACCAAGGGAGTTCTCTCTGTCTGTTTATTGATTGACTTATTGAGCCCAGAGCCCAGAGGTGCACACTCACAGCCACAGAGACCATGCTGACACACAGAGCACACATCTCACAGAAGATGAGGGCTCAACAGGCCCAGAGGCAATATCTTGGGGAGCAGGATTGATTCCAGAGAAAACAAACAAGTCCACACACCCCACCCGCTCAGCAGCCCCAGTTTTCTCTCTCAAGCATTATGGAAATGAGATTGAAGGGAGGTTCGTCATAGCCCAGCTATTTCCTGACGTCTGTCCTCCGGGCCCAGAGGCTGGCCCGTATTCATCTCCTCCCTGGCTGGAAGGGGTGAGTTCGGAGCCAAGAGCCCCAAGATACGGGAGGAGCCATGAGAAGCCCTTCAAACAAACCGGGCCGGGGCCGTCTGCCAAGTTGCTGAGCCCGCAGTCCAGGCCCGCCTGTCCCTGGCTGCACCCCACTGGAAGAGGGGGGAGTCTGACTGGAACTGAAGAAAGCTGCAGGACATCAGAGGGCTGGACTCACGCACCCACAGGACTCCCGTCTCTCTATCACTCCCCCCGCCCCTTTGTGGGCCTCCCCACCTCCCCAGCCCTCAGAACCGGTTTCTAGCCCCGTCTCAGCCCCCCACCCCTTTCTCCCTGTGTCTCAGCCCTGTCCCGTTCTCTCTCCAGTGTGTCTTGAGTTCACATCTTTTTCTCTCTCAAACAAGCACATGAAGCTGGACTGGCTGAAAATTCCAAACTAGGAAAATCCCACTGTGGAGCAAGTTCAAATGGTCTCATATTCTCTCTGTCCACTGACCGAAGTGAACAGCTCAACCTGGTAACCTGGGGGCCACTACAGCCACGTGGATGGGGTTCCTCATGACAGACTCTGGGCTTGGTGTCCCCTGCCGCTTCTCATCTTATCTCACAAGGCTACAAGGTCGTCTGTGTGTCCATATGAGGAAACAGTCTCTGGAGGCTGCTCTTTATCAGGGACCGTTTCTGCCTCCTCAGCATCCACTCACCTCTCCAGCCATGTGGCACATTCCCTTTGGGATGACCTGTCCTGTTCACATCCATAGGGGTGCTGCTGGTCAAGGTCAGTGATTCCCCCACCCTCTTGGCCATGATGATTGGTTCCAGGAAGCATCTACCATCTGATCAGAGCCAGCAGAGTAGATGGACGAATTCATAGGAGCCATCTGTGTTCTCTGGAGTTGAGGAAGGTGAAGGACCACCCCTTGGAGACATGCCATGTGATCACCTCTGTGTCACTGGCTGCTCCTTCAAGTGCCTAAGTGACATCAAAATGGCAGAAGGCAAAATCGAGAGAAACAGACATGGAGGTCTGAGGCGCTCACCTGAGCACCTAGATTAAGCCACAACTGAAGCCTATGTGCACATATCCTTCACACCCAATTTTGTTTCCTGTGTATCTTTGTTTTATTTGATTTGGTTTTTTTGTTTGTTTGTTTTAAGACAGTGTCTCTCTGAGCCCCCACTGACCTGGAACTTGCTATGTAGACCAGAGATCTTAATCAGAACAGAGATCAGCCCACCTTTTTCTCCTGAGTGCTGGGATTAAAGGCATGCATCACCAGGCCTGGCAGCCAAAGTTACGCTTTTTTTTCAAGACTTAAACAGAGAGATCATCCATGTCCTAGTAACACTCCTCGAGCACATAAGGAGTCCATTCTGGGTGATGGGGTTGGAAGGGACTTCATATATATTCTGAGCCAAATCATTTCATTTCACAAGTGAGGAGACCGAAGCCCAGGGTACTAGTGACTTGCATGTTGCTTGGGCCATAAAATCTGAGAGAAGCAACTCAAGGGAGGAAAGTTTCGTCTCAGTGCCTAATTTCAAGGATTTCAGCCTGTAGGGGGCTGTGTCATGGGAGAGCAGCTCTACCTGCTCCCCCAGGGCCAGGAAGCCATGTAGACCCTTCAATGACTGCCCCTCCACACACTGCCCCTACCAGCCAGACCCTACCTCCAAAAGACTCCACAGCCCCCTGAAATAACACCACCAGCTGGAGGCGATGTCCGAGAGGTTCAGGATCAGACTTTGTTAGCCCAGGAGGCTGGTGACAGCCTGAGGTCACCTCAAGCCCACCTTGGTCTGCAGTGCTGGCCCTCAAGAGGCTGACAGCCTGCCAGGTGTCAGCCTTGCCCTAGGAAAGGACGACACAGGCTTGCAGGAGGCCCAGTCCTGTTCCGGGAGCTTCGTGACCCTGCTTTCTCCTCTATAAGATGGGAAGAGAGGCAGCCGACCCCTCCACCCCTGGGCACAGTAGGATGACTAGAGAGGGCCACACATGGCTGTGATAGGCGTCAGGCAGCCTCTTCCCTCACCCCTTCATGTGGCCTGCCTGGAAGGAGCAGGTGAGGTACAGCATTTAACTGATGCCCTGTGGGGTGTGGGGCCTGCTTCCTGACTCTCCCTCAAGGAGGGACACACACTCCCCCTCCCACATGGGTAGAGAGTGACACCCAAGACTCTTGAATAGCCTGGGCCTATGTAAGCTGGCCTCCCCACAGACGGAGACCTCTCCATTTCCAGACAAGAATCCCCACATTTAAAAAGCTCCAGCCCTTTGTCCCAAGCCACCCAGGTGAGGGTGGGATTCCACTCACCTGACTTAGAGAGGTTCTTCCCACACCCACCCAAACAGCACAGATATTGAATGACTTTTGTGGATGGGAAAAACGTTGTCTGACCTGTCTGTGAAGCCCAGACTTGGAAACCAATCTTTCTTAAGCTTGGGCATCACCCGAAGTGTCCTGGGTTGATGTCACAGAAGAAATGAAGGTGCTGGAGCCAGCATGGCCGTGCACCTCTGTCTTCTGCCTTGCTGGTACAGCCTGTGGTTTCAGGCAAGTTCCTCCACCGCTCTGAGCCCTTACCTGTGCTCCATGGAAATGAGACCATCTCAAAGCACAGCCAGGCCATCCCCCGGACATGTAAGCAGCCCAGATGAGCACAAAAGAACCATCCGACCAAACCTAGTACAAACCACCAACTGCAGACCTATGAGCTGAATATGCAATTGTAATTTACACCAGTCATTTATTGACACCTGTTACACAGCTTTGCTCTGGCTGTGCTGACTGATCTGCCTCGCCTGTCTCTGCTGACTCCACCCTCTAGATACCTCCTTGCTTCCCTTACCTGCCTCCTTCCTCCCACTGTCACCCTGTTCGAAACCCTTGTCATGGGCAATCTCGATTGTGACCTTGTCTAGGTGAGATCTAGGGTCCCCCGGAAGAGGAGTGTCAGACTATGCTGTGGGGACGGGTCATCTTGACTGAGTTCATTGAGATGGCAAGACCTTCTCTGGGTGGTGTCATTCCCTGGGCCGATGTCTTTGACTGTAAGAAAAAGAGAAAGTGAGCCACGTCCTGGCACCCATCGCTCCCTTCTTCCTGCCTCTGGAAGTGGTGTG
Source organism: Eospalax fontanierii (assembly GCA_035773235.1). Classification (NCBI taxonomy): domain Eukaryota; kingdom Metazoa; phylum Chordata; class Mammalia; order Rodentia; family Spalacidae; genus Eospalax; species Eospalax fontanierii. Next base: position 69,227,141 of record CM069529.1, on the reverse strand, counting down.
GCAGCTCGTCAAGCTCCTGTCCATCAGGATGAGCTGCACCCCGAACTGGGAGCTGAGATAAATGTTCTCTCCCATACCTTGTTTCTGCCCATGCGTTTTATTAATAGGAAAAGTAACTAAGTCAGGCAATTGGTACTGGGACAGACCAGACCAGACCAGACCACATGGTTTTCAATCCTGTAGAATGGGCTTAAGGAAGAGTTTAGAACTTCCGGTTAGAAAAGCCCTTGAATGAAGCCGGCAGGATAGTTCAGTGGGTAAATAAATATGTCTGCCACGCAGGCCTGGTGACCTGAATTGAATCACCGGAACCCACATGACGTAGAAGGAAGGAACTGGCTCCACAAAGATGCACACAATTTTTTTAACTAAGAAAAATTCCATATTGCTATACACAGAGTTTAACGGGTTATTTTGATGGAAGTCTAACCTACACAAATCCTGAGAAATGTGGACCATGGAGGCCTGGCTCATGAGGTCTGAGTGACGGGGCAGGGTGCTGTATCAGGAATTGGGCTCGGGGGCCATTCCCACAATATTCTAGCTAGGAATGTGGCTGCATTCTGCAGGTGTCCTGTGAACCTGAGTGAAGTTGAATTTAAAGATGATGGACTGATTTGTTTGGCAGAGGAAATTTCAGGTCAGGAGAGCACCATGCTGGTTGCTAAGAAAGCAGCTGTCATTGTTAGAGGGATTCACGCGTTGAAGGGAAACCCGTACTCACTGGGACAACAGGACAGGTGTCCTGACGGCAAAGTCACCTGTCAGAGTCTCAATCTTGTAAAGATTCAAACTCATTTAAGAATAAAATCTAAAGGGATTCCTGCTCCATAAAGGCAGCTGACCGGAAAGTGTTTCCTCAGGGTCAGCACACAGAGGTAATTTAGTTGTGATCCAGAGGGCAGGGCCACATCTGGAGCCAGCAGCAGAGCTTGCAACATTGTCTGTGTGGATTTTACAGGCATGGACAATGCAAGGTTGAGGGGGTCATGGAGACTTGTATCATGTAGTTCCAGAGAGCAAGCAAGGTATGCTGCAGATGGCATATGGCAAGGTCAGAGTATCTGCAAAGGGGTGCCAAGGGGTCACTGTTTGAGACTGCGAAGATGAAGCCTATGTTGTAATGGACAATGGTGACCCCAGGATGTTGGAGATGCTGGTACCATAAGACATGTTTGAAAAGCTGCAGGGATGAGATGCTGGCCTTCCTGAGAGGCTACGTGTGTTGCAGGTGGCAGAGCTGGGGGAATAGTGTTACCCAAGGACTTCAGAGCCCAGAAGTTTCCATTATGAGCCCAAGATGCTAACCGTGGAGCCGCAAGGTTTGGGTGTATGCCCTGATGAGTTTCTGTCTTGCTTTGGTCTGATCTTTCCATGTTGGGCCCATCCTTCTGTCTTGGGATGGGGGTGTTTATTTTGTCCCATTGTATGTTGGAAGTATGCTGTTTGGTTTTGATTTTGTAGGAGCTCAGGGTTAAGAGATTGCCTTGAGTCTCAGAGGAGAACTGGAGGTGGACCTGTAAACTGCTGAAATTGTTAAAGACTGTGGGGACTCTTGAAATTGAGTTGTATTTTGATTATGACATGAACGTGAGACTTTGGAGACAAGAGGTGTAAGGTTAAGTGGTACGTTCGACCAGCATTCAGAAGGCAGAGGCAGGTGGATCTCTTATTTCTGTGAGTTCAAGACCAGATTGGTCTATATAGTGAGTTCTAGTGAGTTCTAGCCCAGTCAGGGCTGTATAGTGAGAGCCTGTCTCAAACAAACAAACAACAAAACCTAACCATCTAAAGTGATGCATCTGGGTGTCAAGCTGGCAAGGAACTGCAATGGTTAATCTCAACTATCAGCTTGATGAGATCAAGAATTAGCTGGAAGATGGGCCTGTGAGGGATGAATTGAGTGGGAAAACCTGCCCTCCATGGATGGCTCCATGTATAAAAAAGTAAGCAGCAAGCTGACCTGACTATGGATGTGACGTGATCAGCTGGCCACTATGCCTTCTGTGAAATTATGAACTATGAGCTGAAATTAATTGTTTCTCTCTTAAATTGCTTTTGTCAAAGTTTTAAAAAAATATTTATTACTTTTATTTTTATTTGATGTGTATGAGTATATTGCCTCGTACATGTAAGTGCACCTGTGTTATGCAGTGTCCATGGAGGTCAGAAGAAGGTGTCAGATCCCTTGGAGTTACAGATGGTTGTTAGCTACCATGTGGATGCCAGGAATTGAACCCAGATCCTCTGCAAGAGCAGTCAGTGCTCTTAATCACTGAGCCATTTCTCCAGTCCCTTGTCAGGGTATATTTTAAATCACAGGAACAGGGAAAGTAAGTGAGTCACTGTCTCTGTGTTGGACTTCCACAAGAGCTTCCTTCTAGGTCACCTGTTGAGTTCCGTTCCCTCCAGACCAGCACACTCACCTCCACACACTCCTACAGGGGCTCCTAGGCTGTGTAGGTAATACATCTGGGTTGCTGGATTGTTGAAGGAAATAATTCAAGTCACTGCCCAGTGCACTGAGGGGACATCAAGGCAGTATGGCAACACCCCACCGCTGCTCCCTGTCCCCAGCACGGCAGCCTGAGAATGTAGTTCCCTGGGCCAGGGAGAAAGTGTCTGCCGTGCAAGCATGAGGACCTGAGTTCGGATCCCAACACTGGCACTAAAATTCCAGCATGGTAGTACACACCCACTTGTCACCCCAGTGCTGGGAAGGCAGAGATGGGCAGAATCCTGGGGCTTTCTGGCCAGTCCATCTAGCCTAATTGGCTAACTCCTGGTTATGTGAAAATTTCTATCTCCTCCCTCCCAAGCTGCCGCTCCGTGTTCCCGTTGACCCCTGTGGATTGTGAAGGCATGGCATGGAGGGCCACTCCGCACCCCAGGAGCCCTGACTGCAGGGGGTGCCCTGTATTGGCTCCACAGCAGCTGCAGACCCAGGGCCTGGGCACGGAAATCTCGACATGCATATAACATGTAACCCAAAGGGCATGACTTCCAGCAAGGACGCACACAGAGCAGACATTCCATACCCCCACTCTACCCCCACCCAGCAATGGGCTGACAATAAGACCTAGGTGGGATCCAGTCCACAAGGCCCTTCCCAGAACGGGGAGTTGCAGCCTGATGCCCTCAGGATGGCAGAGCACCTCAGAAGAGGCCTGGGATGGAGGCAGAAACCCTCCATCAGCCCGCCACCCTCGGCATCGAGGCACCAGACCCTCAGGCTGCTCCTCTGATGGTGTCTTCTGAGAATCAGGGTCTCCTGGGCTCTGACTCCTTGCCCTGGAAGAGAGGGCAGGCAATACCACTGGAGTGTCCGCCACTCACGTCGACTCTGAACAGTCTTCGCTATTTCTGTCAGCTCTGAAAGGTGAAACTCTGAAAGAAACTGAGGGTCAGAGAAGTTAAAGACTATGCCAGAGGCCCTTAGCCTTTAAAGAGGTCAGAGACAGAAGCCTAAGAACCTCACATTGTCCCCATCACCTTCTTCATACACCAGCTGCAGAAAAAAAAAATCATCTTCAGCACCTTGAGCTTCTCCAAAGTAGACCCCACAGTAGAGACGGGTCCCTCTATCAGCACACACCCATCCGCTTTGTGAGTCTACAGGTTTAGCTCTGTGCATGTAGCAGTGTCTTGACGATGACCTGAGCCTGAGGGTGAGAACTCAGATGTCATCAGGGCCTGCCAAGATCAACACCAATGAGCCCTGGACCCCTTGGAAGGGCTCACACTGCTCTTACCTCAGAGTCCCAATTCTGACGGTCTAAGTGGACCCAGGAATTACATTCCAAGTTGTCTGGGCTGCTGCTGCTGGCCAGGACCCCACTGTGAGAGTAGGTGAGTTCACTGGAGCCCAGAGGGCATTTTCAAACAGTTCCAGAAGAGCTCTCTGGCATGGGCTGGCAGAGTGACTCTAAAGTCACACCACTTTGTACCTGTCAGTCATCCTGTTCTGTCCTGCAGCTGGGAAAACTGAGTTCCTGAGAGAATGGGGCAGACCAAAAACGAATTCCCACAGCTGGAACTCTGAGCAGAGCAGGCTACAGCCTCTGCCTGGCAGGGAGGGAAGGCAGTGGACACCCTGTATAGTAGGGCCCTGAGAGCCGCAGGAGAGAAGCCTCAAATGTGGTTTTGGGGATGCAGACCCTGGACACTTGCAGAGTTCTGCACCCCTGAAGCCAGCCCTGCCCAGCTGCACCCCAGCTAAGTTCTCAGGGGACAGTCTGGGGCCATCGAGGGGGTCACATGGGTGACCCTCCACCCTCCTGCCACAGCTGCCTCCCCATGAGCAGCCGGCTGTGCGTCCCTCAGCGCCCCAGGTGAAAGCACAAGCTGGCCACCTGCACTGGATTTCAGCTTGTTTTCTTTAGGTGGAGCAGAGCCACAGGGAAGCTGATCCCTGCAGAAACCTAACCCCCGAAGAATGTGCTCCGACTCTGGTTCCTGGGCCCCGGAAGACTCCCACCCCAGCCTGTGTCCTGTGTTGCAGAAAGTTCTGAGAAAGAAAAAGACTAGCTGAGCAAAGGGGAGATTATTTCAAAAGTCAAGGACCAAGGAGGCCCGAGGGACGTGGAAGGGAGCTATGGTTTCAGAACAAGGTGGGAGTCAGGGGCTGTGTAAACCAAAGCCCCTGCTGCTCCAGACACTGTGCCCCCAGCCCTGCTCATGGCAAGCCCCAAGGGGGAAATCCTGTGGAGAGCTTCTACCACCCTACTGGTCCCCAGGAGATCCCCAGCCTCCACCAGCTCCCACATGGGGACACCTTTGTGACGAGATAGACACAAGGGGAATGTTTGAAGCTGTAATTGAGGTTCTCCCAAGAGAAACCACCACATGGGACGAGATGTGCAGGCAAGTGATGATCAGCATCACCGTGGGAGAGACACCAGCCTAGGGCAGGATCTGAGGGATCTGCTCAGGCCATTACACAATCCACTAATGCACGGCATCGTTACTGACGTTATCTGGAGAAGAAGGTGGGGGAGATGCCAGCGTCTCCTCATTGTCTGAATGCTTCAAACTGAGACACATTTTGGATGTTTATGTAAAAATTTCAAAATGTTGTCCACAAACTGATGGGTAGATAAACAAATTGTGGTATGTCTATACAACAGAATAGCATTCAGCCATGAAAAGGAAGGAGGCACTAGTCTGCACTGTACTGTGCTGAACTTTGGAATAATGATGCTTGCTGGGCACAGAAACACAAGAATCTTGTCTCATTAAAAAAGTATCTTTAACCACAGAGGTAGAGGCTCGTTGCGTCTCTCCAGAAGCCTGCCTAGCAATTCCTGCCAAAGCCAACAGAGACCCAGCCCATCAGGAAACATGTTAGGGTACCAGAGACCCCAGGAGAGCCTGGAGGGGCGACTCCTCACGAGAGCCACAACTAGAAACTCCTCGGTTGCCGTCCATAGGCCCGAGGACAGACACAGACTGTGGAACTCCTTAGGGCAGAAGATTCAGCAAAAAGTTTGATTCAAGCCATATGGTTCACCTCACAGGGACACTGGGAACAAGAGACACCAGACATGCAGACACCTCTTGGCTCAAAAGAGTGGGAACACTAGAGCTGTGGACAGAGGTGATGCTTCAGGTGAGGGGGCGAGGGCAGGGAATGGGAGTGACTCAGGGTAGAGAATCCTGAGGGTTCCTGTGAGCCACGCATTGTATCGGAGCTGTTCTGTGTCCACTACATACCGTCCACTGCTCAGGAGTGTTTGTGCCCATTTCATAAATGAGGAGACTGAGGCTCAGAAAGGTGAAGTCCTGGGCTCAGGTCAGGTGAGGAGCTTGTGAGGGACTGAGTTTGGAAAGAGGTCCTGCTGCGTCCTTAACCACAGCAGGACGCATGTGGACTTGGACTCTGAATGTGCCCATACTGCATCTTGGGAAGAGGTGCACATTTGGGTCACTATGGCTCTTTTATCCACACTGGTTCAAACCCAGGAATGACAGAGGCCACTGTCCATTAGGAGGGGGAGAACAGGTGTACATCCTCACGAGGAAGCAGACTAGTGTCATCTGGCAGACCACAGCACACAGTGGGACATGGGCAGATACTGGAGCCTTCTGGCTAAGATGGGGGTTTCGACATGCCTGCGGCCTGGATGTGAATCCTGAGGTTTGTGTGCCTCAGTCCTCAGTGTGGCACTACTAAGGTGTGGCACCTTTAAGAGGTAGGGCTTGGAGAAGGGTAATTGGGTCCTGAGGCTCTGCCTATGCACATGTATGCACATTGTCTCCAGGCTGTGGAGAGCCTGCCTGGCCCCTCCCTGGTCACTCACATTTCTGCGATGATGCAGCCTTGTCGCACACCTGCCCACTGGGTGATACCATCCACCCCGGGGCTGGCACCTGAGCCTGCATCTGCCCGTGTCATGTGTTTGACCCTCTATAATTGTGACATAAACCAGCCTCTTAATGCAGCCACCCAGGTTCAGGTGTTTGCTTATAGCAATGGAAAGCATCCTAAGACAGAACCCAGAAGCCCGGGCCTGATTTGCCTGACCACCTGGACTGGCCCCAGTGGTTTGTTCCAGAAGTAGCTCCATAGGCGTTAGAGTACGCACCTGCTCTACAGAGCATTTGGGCATCAGGACTAGCACCGGGCAACACGAGTTGGAAACAGGTCCAGATCCACCAGAGCCTGAGGTCAGGCTCCGGGAGGCAGGTCCGCACTTCTCACTTATCCACACACTCTGCAGCGTCAGAAAGAACACCAAGGATGCCTTCATGACCCTCCTGGGCAGGCCAGGAATGGGCTGGACAGGATATGGATGGACCAGTTTCTCACCCTGACTAAGGTCACCACAAAGGCTCAAATTCACCTACTTCAGCACCTCCAGGCTACAGGTGAGGAAACTGAGGCCCAGTGGAGACTTGGACTTACCCAAAGTCAAAGGGAAGATTTAGTTCAGAATACAAATCCAGAGCCAGTTTTTGGCCCCAGGCAGGTCCCGGCTCACATCTCTTTTGGCTGAAATGTTCTTTGTACATCTAGTGGGTCTCTGTTCCACAGACATCCACAGAGCACCAGTTATTCACCAGGCCCCACGGCAGTACCACAGAAGGCAGCAGCGAGCACTCATGGCCTCCCGTGGGGTTGAGAGCCAAGGTGGTCTCTGCAGGAGACCCACTCTGAGCCTCAGGATCCAGTCGCCTCTGCAGTCACTGCTTGGAAGACCTACATCAGTGACTTCTTTCATGCAACTTATAGATAGAAAAGTTGGAGAAAAAGAGAGACTCCGTCATGGTGAAGAGGCCTTGCAGAAAAGCATAGCATGGCTGCAGATGTCAGAACTGAGATCAAACATCTCCGATGGCAAAGAGGAAGCAGGTGGGGCAAGGCTATGAGCTCTCCAGGCCCATCTCCCCAAAGATGCTTCCTCCAGAGAGGTGACACCCTTAACGTTTCCATGGCCTCTCCCAGCAGTGGAGTACGTGGAGTACGTGGGTACTGACCAAGTTTTCAGATGCTTGAACTGATGGGGGACAATCTCATTCACACCACCACAGGATCCTCATGCCTGCCAGGCACAGTCAGGGTCTGGGCAGGGAAAATGGAGGAGGCACAGCCCAAGGTCCTAGGAATGGTGTCTTGCTTTGCTTCAGCCTCAGTTTCCTCATCTGTGAACTGGGGACAATCACAGGACCATTGTCGGGGCTCTTGTGAGTCTCTAGACCGTTTTTAGGAACACTCTGTGCAGCCCAGCTCTGTGGAGGGTGCTGGGATGTTAGAGCCCCTGCTGGGGCCAGGGCAGGCGCAGCAGGATGAGTGAGGGTGGCCGGAGTGGCAGGAGGGACCGTGCAGGGATTGGGATGGCACTGGTGATAGAGCTGGTGACTGCGCAGCCTGAGCCGCCACGACCCCAGCCTTCCTCTAAGCACCCAGCACTCTGGTGGAAGCTGTCAGACTCCAGCACAAGTTCCAAAGTGACGGGTGCTACAGAAAGACACCAAAAAAGACAGCCGAGGGAAGGGGTGCCGGGCTGGTCTCTGTGGGGAGGTGACAGAACCGGAGCCCGCGGCATCCGGTGAGGGGAGGGCACGAGGCAAAGCAGCTAGAGGAAGCCATTGATTTATGGATCCTGTGGCTTCTCGGTTTTCCTCTGCTATTCACACCAAATGCTGGCTGTTAGAAAGAGGAAACTGAGGTCCACGGAGTCCTGGCTCAAATCCCGCAGTGCCTTATGGACTGATAGGGGCCGAGGACCCTGAATCTCAGGGCAGAGCCAAGGAGAAATCCCACCTTGCCCACTGCTGCGGCTGCCTGCTTTCTTGGGTGGACCCTTAGGGGCAGCTGGGAAAGCCCTGGCCCAGGCTCTGCAGGCCCTGCCCCCTAAGTAGGCCCTTGACACACTAAAGGCAATGCCAAAGCAGATGAAATTGATTAGGGCTTAGCTAGGGGGCACCTGACAGTGAGACTAGGGTGGGAGGACTCACTGGGGAGGAAGGAAGCTTGGAAGGAGGGACGTTAGGGAGGAGAGATGCTGGAAGGGGTTGTGCGGAGGGAGGATGCTGGGAGGGGCCCTCTGCTCAGATGCCACTGTTGAAAGTTTGGTTTCCGCGTTGGTTCAGAAGGGAAGCTGGTCAAGAGGCTTGGCAGTCATAGTCTTTGAAAGGCCAGTGTCCCAAGAGGAAGAGAAATGCCAGGTCACTGTCAAGGAGGCAGAGAGATGTGATGGCAATGTGCTGCAGTTCCAGTATGCCACTTTGGCCCCATTAAGAATCCACTCAGCACTGACTGAAGACAACCGCAACATGCAAGTGTGTTGGCACCAATTCTGCGTGACTTTTGACAGAAACAAGGTATTTTGGCTCACGGTTTCAGAGGATGTCAGTCCATCTGCACAGGAAGGCAGTGGAGGTCATAGCAACTGGAGAATGTGGCACAGGCTCTTCACATCATGTGGGACCAGGAGGCAGAGACCTCGGCAGGAACCAGGGGCAGCTCTAACCTTCAGGTTTGGCCCCTGGTGATCTGCCTGCAGCGAGACCCAGGTTTTTAAAGGTTCCAAAGCCTTCCAGGACGGCACCACCAATTGGGGAACAAGAGTTAAGCCACGAGGGACTCTTGAGTTTCAGCCCACAACAGCTGGCCTGTGAGCGTGGCTGAAACAGACTGACAGGTAAGTCTCCATTTCCGCTCACTGTTTCTAAGGACTCTGTTCACTTACGTTTAGGCCTATGGTAGAACCAGGTGGTAAAGCAGAGCTACTCACCCATGCTCAGACCAGAGAAAAGTCTCCTCTCATTAGGCCTTGTCTCTTAAATGTCCCCCGACCTATGTAGCGAAAAGCTGGGAACCAAGCCTAAAACACACAGCCTTTGTGGACAGACCAGACACAGATGGCGGCCACAAGGTGCCTTGTTAAAATATGATTGTGAATTTCAAGCTGGTGACAATGGAGAATTGAAGCAAGCCCGGGCCTGTGACTGTCTGTTCCACTCTGCTCCATAAGCCAATGCTGGCTATGTTGTCTAGGCCATGATGCCATCGTGCGCATTTTATAATGTTGCATCCATCAACCCCAAGAGTCTTCAAATCAGAGAACAAGCAACAATCAAACCCTGTATGTCAGGCCAGGGAGATGGCTCGTGGATAAAAGCACTTGGTATGCAAGCCTGAGGACATGAGTTCGATCCCCACACCCGGTAAAACGCGGTGCACATCTGTAATCCTGGCCCTCCTCCCTCTTCTCCAGTGAGTGCTTCCAAGCCCAATATCACTGACAGGTACTCCCAGGCCAATTCCAGCTGCGTTGGTGATGTCCTAGGAGGTCATCCGTGACAGAAACAGAAGAGCTCTTCCCTCAACAAGGTGTAAGGAGAGAACAGGCTCCTCAGAGCTGTCCCTGACTTCTAGACGAATGCCAAGCCAGTGCACACCCTCCCTCTACCTGCACAGTTTAAACAGACAAACAAACAAAACCCCTGTGTGTCAAGGGTGCTGGCTTCCCTGAATTACCACTTAGATCCCTTCTACCCCAAGGCAGAAAATCAGAAAGAATGACAAAAAAGATGATGATGCTGAGGGTGGCAGCCAGCAAGTCCTTCAGGAGCCCCCACTGCAGACACGGATGAGTCTGGGGGCCCCTGTGACCCCTGGAGCTTGACCCCTCACAACAGTTTCCTGGGCTTCCCACTCAGCTTCCCTCTTGTACCTGCTCTGAGTTCGAGGTCCTCCATCCATCCTCCCCTCAGCAAGCCAGCCTGCACCTGTCCCCTCCTCGCTCAGCCCCACGTGACCCCACTTAGCTAACCCTGTGCCTTATTCATCAAGGAAGTAAAAGCAGGAAGAGATGGAGGCGAGCAGCGGCTCAGAAGGCACCTCGCCAGCTGCGGCAGAGAGGAGTTTGTTTTCTTAAAGTTTTTCTGCCCACCATGCTGCAAGCAAGAACATCCAGAGAGTAAATCAGTCACTTACAGTTGTAGCTCAGCAGCCAGAAGCCAGTGACAATGGAGAAGCCCTTCCGAGTGAGAGTTCAGGCCCCCTAATTAAAGTGATGGGGACTCTGGTGGGACCACACAGCTCAGAACACTAAGCATAGTGGCGTTTTAGGGCTGAGGCTCCCATGAGCTCAACCTATCCCTGAGGCTTCTCACTAGGACAGGGCCTGGCTCCAGGTTCTGCACACCAGCTTCCTAGACCCAGATCAAACTGGGGCTGTTGCCTCCATGTCCAGAAAAACCTGTGTTTCTAAACTGTACAGTGCTCCCAGGGTCCTAGGTTGGATGCCTAAGTATGTGTCAGAAGGGTAGACGACAGATATCGGGGCTTACCAGGGTTCAAACCCTGGCAGCTCCCAGTCTCGTGGCTTTTGGCAAGTTGCTATTTGAATTGTTTTCTCAGATGGAAAACTTGAGACTGTGTTTATCAGCTTTCTGTTACTATTACAAATGCCGGGGTGATCAACTTATGAAGAGGAAAGGTTTGCCTGGCTCTTGGTTTCGGCAGTTTTGGGTCATGACCTTTGGTTTGTGGCTTTGGACTGGACAGGACAACATGGCAGGAATGTGTGATAGAATTAAACTAGTCCTGTCACAGAAGCAGCAGAGAAGAAGGGGTCAGGGCCTCAGTCCCTTTAAGTGCCTTCAGTGTCTTTAGATCTCTCACCAGGCCCTGCCTCTTAAAGGTTCACAAACTCCCAAAAGTGCCTCCAAGAGGACTGGACCTTTAACTCTGGAGGCCACTCTGAACCCAGATGGCCACAGGTGTAGGACAGAAGACCCGCTTCCGAGATTGTAACAGTCCCAAGCAAGCTGACATGAGGCAGGAAGACAGCCAACCAGGGCACTGTCCTAGGAAACATGGTCCCAAAGTTCCAGGTGTCCCAGCCCCATTTCTGTGGGGGATTCCCGGCAAGTCCTGCAGGGACCTCTCTCCTCGTGCCGTGGTCCTTTGAGGACCCCTCTCAGCTGCTCCCTTCATGGCCTGCCAGGTATGTAAAGCTCCATGCTGAGGAAAAAGGTATGGATGGACACCCTCCAGGTCACTCTTGGCTGGTGTGTCTCCCCATGAGAAGGAATCATACATGGGGTAGATTGCAGGCCCTATCCTCACTCAGCGTGCAGCCAGGCTGCCTCAGCCTCCACTTTCCCCTGAGATGCCCACAGAGCAGCACACCCCGGCTCCTCTGAACCCAGCCTCAGACTGACTTCACAGCTTTCATCCACAGCCATGCAAGGTTTGCCTGCCCAGCCCAGGTCTCCCCTAAACACCTCAAAGTCTCCATTCCCATAAGCATTTAAAACTCCCACACCCGCCCCCAGTGCTCAGCTGCTAGCACGTGGCCAGCCAGGGTGCCATCACTACGGGCTGGACCACACCTTAGTTGTTTTAACACTCCTGCTTCCAGGTCTCCAAACACAGGCACGAACACAGGCACACACACACACATACACATGCACACACGCATGCGCACGGATAATGCGCAACACACGCATGCACAAGTACATATGACATGCACACACATACACACATTCATACGCACATGTGCGTGCACACGCACATACACATATACATGCACATAAACACGTGACTCTGGCCATCCACATTCAGGATCTGGAATTTCTTCCTAGTGGGAAAAGGCAGGAAGAGGGGCTGGCCAGCTCAGCCTGTGCTTCATTAAGAAGCAGCCCGGGGTGGCCATTGCTTTCCCCAACCTACTCTACATCCTGAAATTCCATCAACTCCTTTGCCCCTCCACCCGCACAGAGCCCCTTCCTCCCTGTCTCCCGAGGGACCTCCAGGGGTCACGGGACTGCATGAAATATGTTCCTCCTCCACCGGGTCATGGGGCTGTGGGAGGGGCCTGGCAGTCAGCCCAACAGCACCGGGTGGGGCCAGGTCACCCACAGCGGGTGAAGGAAGGGCTAGGGCAGAGTGTCTAGATGGCCTGGGCTGATGGAAGACGTGCCCCCTGCCCCCAAGCCACACACAGTATGTAGCAGACAGCAACACTGAGAAGGAACCAGGAACTAGGTCTGGGATCGTGGCCACTGCTGCCCCTGGTGTTTAATAAACATCGGACAGTCCCTCTCTCATAGGAGCTTGTGGAGGAGGTGGATGATTCTCTCCATTTACTGCCAAGGAAGCCGCTGTGGTCACTGCAGTGAGGACAGCTCGGGGTGGACCTGCGCTCTGAGTTACAGGTCTCCTTCCATAGCTCACCCTTCCTGAACACCATTTCTTCCTGAATACATTTCACTAGCAAGGCTCTCCACAAGCTGGAACCCTTGCTAGGTGATCCAGGGCCCTCAATGGCCCCCACTTCCCTCATCAATAAAATTCCAAAATCCATAGCCAAGGCCCACTCCGGCAGGGCCCTGTTACAAAAGCTACTGCCTGCCAAAATCCCAGCATGCAGGCCGTCCCATCTTTGTAATATTAGAAATATTGAAAATAGCTCACAGACTCGCAGACACCCCCGGCCTATACTGTCTCAGCCTCTGCAGTGGACAGGGAGTCTAAGGCCTGGCTCTGCAGGCCCCACACTGCTGCCTTGTTGACTTTCAGGCCTGGGCCTTCCAGGGTGTCCCCTGCCAGAACCTTCTGGTATGTTCCAGGTTTAACCCTTCTTGCCAGAGTCAGCCAGTCGTGAGGGGGCAGGGATAGGGAGAAGGCCCCCTCAGCCCAAGCCACGGAGCCCCTTCAAGTTGGCGGGACATCAAACCTTCCCAAAATGCTTCCATGTGGTGCCAGGCCCGCGCCCACGTCCTTCACGTCGGATTAGTCCCGGGGCTGTCGGACAGCCGCGTCCTCACAACTCTGCTTTCATGCTTGCCCACAATTTGAATGTCATCACACAAAATCAAGGCTAATTGTGAACAGGCCTGCCCCCTCCCCACTCCCCTCCCCCTCTGCCTTCCCGTCCACATCTGGATCCCACAACGTCTCCCAGGCCGGAGACCTGCTCAGGCTGCGAACTCTTAGACTCTAACTTGATTTCCTTTCCCGTCTCCCAGCCTCCTAAGTACACACCATGGAATGTTCTTTTCTTTCCTCTGCTATTGGCCTTGGAATTGCCGTTGTCAAGACTGCCCTGCCTGTGACCTCTGCTGCTCGGGGCTTGCTCCCAGCCAACACCGAGCTCTGGCAAAAGCCAGGGACCCCCTCTGCCCTCAGGCGGGTACAGTCACCAGGCACAACTCACCCTCAGGACAACTTGTAATGTCTCACAAGGTTTTGCACTCTGACACGGTACCTCAGGCTAGCCATGTCATTCAGGTCCCCACCCCAGCTGATACCTGACCCCAGTAAAGGGAAATGGCCCTGCCTCCTAAGGCTTCTAATGGTAAGACATCTCCAGGAGGAGAAATGGAGCTTCTGTTCAACCCTGGAGAGCCCCAGGGAAGTGACTTAGGTGTCTGTTGGATGCCTGTTCCAGGAGGCAAGATGATGCTGGGGGTACCCCAGGACCCAAGGTTCATGGAAAGGGGGATGGGGTGAGGGTTTTCTGAGCACTGATTGGTGCCAACTGTGTCATCAAAGCACCCCAAAATGGGGGAGGAGGTTCCTTGTGTTGAGGTGACTAGCTTTCTCTACTGCAAAAGTCAGGTATTCTCAGAGCCACAGGGTGATGGGTGGCCACTTGAAAATTCACTGTGTGAGGGGAAACTGAGGCCAAGAAAAAGATGTTCATCCAGGATTGAGCAGAAAGGGGCCCTGACTTTGAGGTGGGAGTCTTGCCAATGTTACATGTTGGAAAACATGGACTGTGCTGGCATTGGGGGCCCCAGAAGAGAGACAGTTGACTTTGGGGAAAGCCAAGAGGGACAGAAGAGTCTGCATCTGGGTCCCCACTCAGCAGCCACAGCTCCACAATGGCAGCCGGCAGCTGGGACCACAGAGCTGAGGTTCAGTAGGAAGTAAGTAGTTGGGAAGGGAGGATCAGAGGATCAGAGCTGGCTACCTACAATGACCCACATCCTTCATGCTGCCCAGGACCTTGCCTTAGAGACAGTGTAGATCCCACCTCCTCTCTGAAGCGCCAGCCCATTCTGGGCCCTTCTGCCTGGGACAAGGGGTTAGACAAAGGATACCTTCCTGATCTGACCTATCCGCTTACTTGCCTTCCCATCTCTCGGGGGCAGAAACTGAGGTTAGGATGCCTCCTACAAACCCAGGAAAAGGTGGAATTCAAACTCACAACCCAGAGTCATGAGAGCAAAATGGCAAAGATCCACAGCTCGTTCAGACACCGAGCCTTAGAAAGCCAGGGGCCGATGAGCAGATTGAAGAGCAAGTAAATTAATGAACTGAACCCCCCACCCACCAGGTTCTGGGGCTTGTGTGACCTTGTGATCTTAGAACTGTAGAGATAGGGAATTGCCCATCTTCCTTCCCAAGGACTGCAGTGGAGGTCAGGGATGGCAGCAGGCTGCATCACGGGGATGTGCCGAGAACAAGGCAGAAGGCTCTCAGATAAATGAAGTCCTGACAATGTGCCACAGGTGTCACCCTCTGTCACAGAGTAGGCAAGACACATGTGGCTGCCATCCTCTATGGAGTGACAGCTGTCTCTTTCCACCAGCCTGACTTTGGCCCTGACCTTCTAAGCACCCCACAGCATCCCCTGCCCCACTCTGTAATGGAGATGGGCTTTCCTGGGTCCTTTGTCTATCCGCCTAGCTCCTGGATTCACCTTCAGCTGCTGTGACCTTCCAGGCAGGGATACTGGGAGAGGAGGTGTTGAGGAACGACATGGAACTGAACTTGACCTGAGGCTCCTATGGGCCAGAATCTTTGTCCCAGGGTTTAAAGAAGAGATGACAGCAAGGAGAGACCCACTTTACAGATGCAGAAACCAGACGGGAGGGGGGGGGCAGATTTACTGTCACCCAGAACCAAAGGTTGTTTTCCTTCTGGACCCTTATGCTATCTGCTGTCAATGGCTGTTTGCTTTAGCCATGTAGATGCAGTTAGATAATCACCATGGCAACCACAGCACTCTGCACCCCTCCCCCCTCATCCCCACTTAGCAGGAATCAGTGCTTTGGAGTTCATGTCTCTAGGGACAGATCCCACACCACTTCCCAGCCACAGTACTGGAGGGCACTGCGAGGACTTCTGGTCTCCAGGACAGCAGTGATGTCATCTCACAGAGCAGGGTCTCAGGGTCACTGGACTTCATAAGGGGGCACAAGGTCTGCTGCAATGTCATCCCCCCACCAAACCTGGTCCACAGTCTTTGCACCCAAACTCCAAGCTTCCCAGTTCTACCAAGGCTGGAGTATCTCTGGCCCAACCACCATGACCCTTGCACTCATGGAAAACTCGAAAATCATCACACTCATCAGCGATTGATCCCCTGCATGGCCCTGTTTATGTTTGCAATAAAAGCTAGCAGGTGCCAGCAATTTAACTAATCAAGCCCCAGCCCAGGCCCAGACGCCTGCTGGCTGTCCATCCTCAATACGGCTTCTCTGAGCCTGCAATTAGCCTGGTGCCTAGCCCTGAACACAGTTCTGATTGCCCCACACGATGAACCAGTGTCCAGCTAGACAGTCCCCTGGACCCTGAGATCTGGAGCCGACAGTGTGGGACAGAAGATGACCGAGGTCCATCGGTAGCATTCACCAAGAGATAGACCTGCCCCTGGCTCTTTCCCTGGACTGGTTTTTGGGGTCCAGCCTGATGAAGGACTGGGGTCAGTGTGAGGGCCCATGAATAGCTTCTAGAATTCTCCTGGTCAGGCTAGGTCCCTCAAAGTCCTTGTCAGTTTGGTCACCATTGAGAGATTGTGCTTGTCAGTCCTTTTTCCTTGGCTCTCCCTAATCCCACAGGCCAGTGTGGGCCTCAGTTGCCATGTCTGTTAAGTGGCAGGATTACGGTGGGGTTCCCCCAGCATGAGAGCTCGTGTTTACTGAATAGGAGGCTGCCCTGTGTATCTCAGGACAGGGCCTAGACTGCCTCCCAACCTCTGCAGGCCATCACTGCCCCTCCACCTTAATCCATCTCAATGGACTTCATACATTGCCCTGGATTTCAGCCCCAGCCACACTAGATGAAACGGGGGCTGGGGGCTTAGAAAAGTGAGTGATGCTCCCCAAGCCCTACCCCATTTGCAAATCTGCTGAGCTGAGCTGGCCTCCCCAGGGGACGCCACCAGGCTTCAAAGATCTTTGAGGCCCAAGTGCCCTTTCTCTGGGCAGAGGCTAAGATGTGTTGTAGCACAGGGTGGCCCGCTATATCCCAGACAGCTCCGGCTCATTCCGACCCCTGAAGTCGGGGCCTCCAGAGACCCGGTCATCTGGGACTCTTCTATTTTTCTAAGCAGGCATTGTTTAACCAATTTGGAGTTGTGAGAATCCAATAAAATGCAGCCGGACAACACTTTTACAGCTAATTGCTTTGACTGGTACATTGTAAATGTGTGAAGTGACTTCACCAAGGGACTGCAGGGACCCGTTAACTTGTCAGCTCTGCTGCATCTCTCACAAGGCCTGCCCCACCCTGGGGTGCTTCCTCTTGCCCACAGAGAGAACTCTACCCTCACAGCCCTTCCTGCTCCCTGTGATGAGGTCCCAGGGGCTTCTCTGCCCAACTCTCCTCCTCTTTCCTCCAACTGCTCTGCCACAGGCCACAGAGTGTTCCTGGGATTCCCACACCTCATCATGGCATTCCCTTAGCATAGAACACTGCTCCCTGCATTTCTGCCTGCTTAATGTCTGTCAGAGCTCAACTCAAACATCCCTTCCCTCCCTCCTGAGAGCTACTGTAGCACAGGCCACCTCCTCCAGCACCTTATCTTATCTGGGTCCAGAAGTTGGCCAGGGGCTTCTAGAGAGCAAGTACTGCTCTACAGGGCCATCCTGCAAATGGATGAGGCCTCTGGGCCAGGTGGGAGCCAGGCACTGGGAGGGGAAGGCAGGGCCCCAGGCTCCACCTACAGGGATGCCCATCACAGGGGCCATTGACCAGGTCACAGTCAGCAGCTCAGAATATGTGGCCAAGGACCTGTCCTGGGCCTGAGGCACATATGGATCCCAACCACAAGCTCCCTGCCCGGCCCTGCCCATTCCTTAAGTGCCAGTGCAGCTCCAGGGTGCTGGCAAGGCAGGCTGCTTCCTCCTAAGGGCTCTGAGCCCTTTTGAAGGACTTTTCACAGACAGTTACTGCTAGCTGCTTGTTTTCAGTAAAAGAAATTCAGGCTTTATTTATTTTCTTTTAATTAAAAAAAAGTCTTTATTTTATGTGTATAAAAGTTTGCCTGCATGTATGTAAGTGTACCTGAGTCATGCAATGCCCGTAGAGGCCAAAAGAGGGCGTCAGATCCTCTAGAACTGAAGTTACAGGTGGTTGTTAGCTGCCATGTAGGTGCTGGGGACCGAACTCAGGTCCTTTGCAAGAACAGCCAGCACTCTTAACGGTTGAGCCATCTTTCCAGCACCAATTTTCTTATCTAGTGGCCTTAAACAGCTTGTAGCCTAAGCATGGGCTCCCAGCCAGCCCCGCCCACTGTCCCTTAGCCTTCCGCACTTTTGGCCTCTGTGTAACGCTCTTTCAGTGATCTGTGAGTGGCATCTCTCCATTTCCATTTCAACTTCATAAAAGCTATAGCTACTTATTTATTTGTAAGTACAATCTTTAACTTTCATAGACACATATTAATGCCCACTACAGTGTTTACTGGCTGTGTGAACCCAGGCAAATTTATTAGCCCCTCTGAGGATCGGTTTCTTGGGCTGTAAGGTGGGTTCAAGAATGCCTGTCTGGGGCTAGAGAGATGACTCAGCAATTAAGAGCACTGGCAAGTTTTGCAGAGGACTCCGTTCAGTTCCCATGGCAACTAACAACTATCCGTAACTGCAGTTCCAGGGGATCAGACGCCCTCTTCTGACCTCCACAGGCATTGCAAGTACATATTCACATACATGCATGCAAAACACACAGGTCAAATAAAATTTAAACCAATAAGAATGCCTGTCTGGTTTGGTTGCTGGGGTTTTAAGTGGGGTGATCATGAGAACCTGTGGCTCAACTAGTATGATAGCTTATATTCACATCTCATATATGAACCCCCCTCCCTTTGTCCCCTTGGGAAAGCCCAGTAGCTGGGTGCCTGGTGCTTAGAAAGCCTAGTGATGTAGGTGACTTTACTGAAAGGTATGAAACCAGAGAACCTGTGCGGCCTGCAGGCCTATGAGAGTCTAGGAAGGGGCTCTGTTGTGAACTGGAATAGTCTACAGCTGTTTGCCCAGGAGAGACCCATGCTACGTGCAACTACCCCCAAACACACACACACACACACACACACACACACACACACACACACACACTCGCATGCACGCACACAGCCCCTCCTCTCCTTCCATCCTGTCCTCTCTCTCGACATCATGTTTTCCCTGAGTTTGTGCCTCATCCCCAGACCTCAAGGCACTAGACCAGTGTCTGTCTTTGACCTGCCTTTCACATGCCCTGTCTCACCTTCCCCAGGAGGTCTCCTAGGACCCCTGCAGCCCCTGCCTCCTTCAAAAGCATCTATGGCCCAGCTAGACCCTGAACCTTGTCAGACCCAGCTTCTCTCTCCCGTATAGTAGAGTTCTTCAGAACCAGGAGCCTCAAGTGTAGAAGCCCTACTATGCCCTCCTACCTCCTGCCCCCAACACACAAGCACACAACAGCTAGTATGCCTGCTGAGGAGGAAGGTGACCTTCAGGGTCCGTGGATAGAACCACTTAGAACTCTGGGCACCTGTCCTTCAGAGAAGCAGTCAGTCTGTCTAAGAAAGGGGGCTGACGGCTGGCATTGGCACTGTATCTGAGCTGAAGTGCGATTGCTGGATTGGTATTTGCATTCCCACCTTGTACAAAGGAAGCTCAAATGGGCACAATCTGGCCAGACTTGCCTCTCACTCCTGGCACATTACTGAGCTGGGTTCTGGACTCCCTGGAACCCACATGGTCTTCCACTTTACAGACTGGCCCTGTGGAAACCAGCACCCTGGCACATGTCAAAGATGCCTAACTAACTTGGACACCAGTCCTTAACTATCATGAATGATACTTATTATACAGTAACACCCAGCTAATGAGGTGTTCTCTGACATTTGCAAACAAGGAAACTGAGGCTCAGCCAGTAGTCAAGCTCTGCTCTGAGCCACCTGCTACACAATGTATGACGTCCCACTCGCCCTGAATGCCTATCTGCTCTCTGTGGGCTGGGAAGGAGGCTCACATTCAAAGGCTTGGAAGAAAGGACACCTGTGAGGTCCACCTGGCCATCCTACACACTCCAGGGACCATGGTAGGGTTTAGAACTTGCAGTCTTCAAGGAGCCAGGAATCCCTAAAGGACCAGGTTCCCATAGGGCTGTGAAGGTCCCCTATTGCTGGGCTTTGGGAGGCTTCTAGCCAGGAGAGGCTTGTGGGGCCTGGGCCTCCCGGTGCAGCCGCCTAACATTTTCTATTTAAATGCAAATTCTGACTTTTCACTTGGCAGCAAGCTAAAGTTTTTTGCGCTAGAATGAGGGTCAGGATTATAATTTATCCACAAGCCTTTTTCTAACAATTATTATTTGTTCAAGGGGGAGGACACAGACTCTAGAGCTAGAGAGAAGGGCTCCACCCCAGCCCTTGAGACCCAGGGGAGCAGCTGGCAGAGGAGAAGGACATTGGGACCAGGTGCAGAGAGGCCCTGCGTCAGCCAGGAACTAAAAACTCATCCCAGAGCCCAGGACCAGCATTCCTCTGCCAGGAGCGGGTGGGGGTTCAGGTATCAGTCACCCACATTTGACAACATGGAAGTGTGGGGAGCTGCTGGGGGCTGGGCGGGACCCAGAGGAGGCCCTTGAGCCAATTCAAGAGTCCGGGAAGGCTTTCTGCAGGAGGAAGCAGCTGTTCCCAGACTTCAAACAGGCCAGATGATCAGCCACTCAGACAGTGGTATCATCAGTGTGCCACAAGTAGGTGAAATCTACCCCTGGGGTAAATGGGAAATTCTGACAGAAGAAGTTTAGCTATCTTCTCACAGGGTGGTCAGTGATGTGTTTTAAACCAGTGGAAAATACTAGTAAAAATCTAGATACCCAATAAGAGGAAATGAATGAGGCTGTTCCTGTACAGTGGAATACTAGGCAGCTACATAAAATAAATGGGCAAAGTACTTTATTGAGAAATATAGGCGGACCTCAAGTTATGGGGAGATGCAGAATATGAAATGAATGTAGTATATGTGCAAAAGGCTACTCTTTTTAAAGTGTTTGCTTATCTTTGTATAAAACCACTCTAAAAAGATTCAGACAGATGAGCCAGGGTTTACCTGTGGCAGGGCCTCAGAGAGACCAGAAGGCAGAGATGGGTGGGAGTTTCCGGCTTTCAAGATCTGTGCATTCATATACCCAGTGAGTGTAGACTGACTCAAAACCAAGTTTAAGAAATAAATATCTCAGGGCGGGTGTGGTGGTGGGTACCTTTAATCACAGCGCTTGGGAGACAGAAGCAGGTGGAGCTCTGTGAGTTTGAAGCCAACCTGATCTACAAAGCAAGTTACAGGCCATCTGGGGCTATAGGGAGACTCTGTCTCAAAAAAGAGGAAGGTGGGAAGACGGGAAGGAAGGAAGGAAGGAAGGAAGGAAGGGAGGGAGGGAGGGAGGGAGGGAGGGAGGGAGGGAGGGAGGGAGGGAGGACACAAAGGCCAGTCTCACCCCTGGTGAAAGGGAGGGGCCCTGCTGGGGCGACATGCAGAGGAGAGGCCAGCAAAGGGCTTGGGCCAGAAGCACCTACTGCAGAGTCCTTGCAGCTCTAACTCTCTGCACTCTCAGCCATGTCAGCCCCCTTCTGCACCTCCACAACCCTCCTCGGTGGTCCTGTGCTCGCTATCTCCCCCTGGAATGCTCCTCCAGCCGTTTTCCTTGCCACTACTGCTTTATCATCTCTTGGGCCTTGGATGAAGCATCGCCTTCTCAGAGGAGCCCTTTGCACCTGTTAGCTACTGCTACATAACAAAACATCCTCATTAAAATAGCAGGGATTGGATTCGCTTGTGAGCCTGCAGATGGGGGTGGCACAGTTCTAGCAATGGGCACACATGACTCTGTCTCCAGGTCAGGTCTGTAGCGGCTCGCTCTGCTGTCTGTCACTGACAGAGTCCAGCAGGTCTCATTATCCAGGTGGGGGCAGGGCTCCACTCAGCAGTGGAGAGTCATGGTATCCAGTGGCCTCCAGTGGCCGGACCCACCTGACCCAATTACAGCACATCCTACTGACCCCAGGGAAGTCACAGGGCCCCTACAGGGAGAAGTGACAGGCTAGGGACAAAGGCTCCAGCTACCCTCCTTCCCCAGGAACACCCCTGAGGAATTCCAGAGCCTCACTCTGGCATGTTTATTCCCTTACTGCCTCACGCTGGTCTGTGCCCTCCCCTACCTTGGGAATGACTGAGTGACAGGGATGGCCTACGCCTGATTCTGGGCACGTTCAGGCACCGCCCCGCCTGGGGTGGACAGGTGTACACAGTAGTTGACTGGTTCTGGAAGGCAGGGGAGGGGCCCTGCCTCTGAGAGTGAACCAGCCCCCATCCTGAGCCCCGATGGAGTTGGGTCATGCTCCTAGCTGTATCTGAATGCGAAGGGCTCCATCCTTCCCCGTGGATCTGTTCAAATGTGTGGGTCTGGGTCTGCAGTTGCAGTGGAAGAAGGAAGAGAGGGCCAGTGAGGTGGAGCCCCAAACTCCATGACCCTGAGACCTCTCTCTACTCCAAGGCCCATGGGAGGCCAAGCTCCCAGGGTTCTTGCTCAGCTCACCACTCACCTTCCCAACAGGTCTGGCTCCTAGCTCCTGGCCCTGGATAAGGTGGCTCAAGATGGGATGGATGCTGCCTTCAGAGGGAGTCACCGCCGTGCCTTACCAGGCCCTACCAACCAGCCCCTGACAGGTGCACAGCTGTCCCCTCCTCAGGTGGTCTCTCAGATGCCCCTCACTCCACGGCATCCATCTCCTCATCTGGATTCATGTTCCTCGCCACCACCAACAGCATGTGGACCCGTCTCCCCACTGAAAACAGCAGCTATGAGGTCACCCTGTTCATAAATGTCAGGTAAATTTGCATGCTGCCCCAAAAAGCCATGAGTGGCTATTCAGTGACTAAATGAAGGATCAGAGTGATTGTCCCAGCCCATCCTGGTTTTAAAGTGGGACGCAGATGCCACAGCCCTGAGGCTTTGGTAGGGGTCAGTGGACATGATCCCAGGCATGATCCTGACACACATTCCAGCAGTGGGTGACTGGTCTGGGTAGCGAGGGAGGGTGGAAGCAGGCACCGTTCTCAGGAGCTTCCGGCCCCAGAGGACAGTATAGCGTAAGAGTGCTGGTGCATGCTGGGAGGTGCCACTGCAGGAGGGCTGGACGGGAGACGGCAGTAAGACAGACCTGAAGGGTGGGTGGCTACCTGGCAGGCAGCAGGAAGGGCACTCCTGTCCAGGGGCACAAAGGCAGGCAGTGTCTTCTCTTCCAGACAGTGGAAAGTGTGAGTGATTCAGACAGACCCCACAGCACGAGGAGAGAATTGAGGCCATCACAGTCGAGGGTCCTATGACAGGCATCAGCAGCCAATTGTGGAAAGACCTGAGTTCAGATCCAAGATGTCCCTCAGCTCTGTAAAGTGGAAGGACCCCAGGGCCAGGCTAGAAGCTGGGGGCGGGGGTTGGGGGGAGTCACTGCTGGTGCCCTGGGGAAAGGAGGAGGAGGAGGAAGAGAAGGAAGAGGAGGAAGAGGGGGAAGAAGAGGAGGGGGAGGAGGAAGAGGAGAAGGGAGAGGAGGAGGAAGAGGAGGAGGAGGAGGAAGAGGAGCAGCCAAAGGAAGAGAAGAAGGGCCCAAACCAGGAGTTGTGGCAGGAACTGGTATCTCAGTGTGCTCCAGAAGCCAAGCTAACCTAACTTGCCTAGCACTGGGAGTTGGGAGTTGGGAAGCCTCTTGGCGGCTGCGTGCCAGAGGCCCAGTTAGGCCAGTGGGGTGGGGTGGCCAGTGCAGAGCCAGTGACCACTCAGAGATCATATTAAGTGGTTGCCAGGCCCCTCTGCCCCTCTGCTTTCCCGGGGAGGGGGGCAGGTTAGAGAGGGATGATTTGGGGTCGATAGTCTCCCAGGAGTCAGTGGACCCAGGCTGGCCTCCTCTGACCCCTGAACCAACTCTGTTCACAGATCTATTTCAGGGTTGAAAGGTTAGTGCTGTCCCAGTACTGGCACAACTTCCTGACATGAAGTAGATGTCTAAGAAACAGGAGAGTGTGAGTCAAGGACATCAGGATGTGGCTGCTCCCTTCCTCCCTGAAAGTAGGCATCCACCAAGCCTCTCTGGTAGACACGTAATTTAAAAGCCAGTGAATCCATGGAGGTGTCCACTGTTGGGCTGGGCTGAGCCAGGACAGGAGACAGCACTGGGAGCTGCAGATAAGGGGCCGCTGCAGACAGCCTGTCGCTCAGCCTATTAGACACCACTGTCTGGGCCCTTCCCTCCCCCCGTTCATTAATACGCAGGGTGAATAGAACACTGAATAAAAATCAGCCTGGCCACACAATTGCGGATTGAAAGGTAACTGTCAACAGGAGGATTTGCTCCACAAAGGGACCGGCTTCACACTCAGCAAGTGATGCCGGCTTGTCATTTCCACGGCTGTGTTTTGCAGAGATTGTGGGGTGGTTATTTTTTCTTTTTCCTTCCTTTTATTCTTCCTTTTATTTGAATAGCGTTTATTGCCATGCTTTTAAAAAGTGAGTGTTCTCACTGCTTTGTGTGCGTGCCTGGATCTGTGTGCATGTGGGTGTGTTTTCTCTGCTGGGTATTATGGATGTGTTCATGTGTGTGTCTATGCTCATTCCTGTGAGTATGCTCGTTCTTAGATGAGTGTGCATATGTGTGCACATGTGTGTGTGTGTTCTCTGAGACTCCTCATTCACAGACACTGTCTGTTGATGGACTCATAAGTCTACCTTTCTCTGAAAATAAAAGAAGACAAAATAAGCCACAGCAAGATGGACAGTGGTGATATGGGACAGGGGAGGGAGAGCACATAGCAGAGACCCAACACAGACCTCTGGGTCAGAGGTACCAGGAGAGCTGGGGATCCTAGGGGCTGAGTTCACTGCAGATGGGGATCAGAGAAAGTGGGAGTGAGGCAGCCCATCTGCTATAGCCAGACTTTCCTTGTGGAAACCTCGGGGAGGGTGGGGAGGAAGGGTAGAGGGTAGGGGTGGCCAGTGCTGACCACTCATGCCTGTGAGAACTCGAAGCTGGTCCTCCACAAAGCCAAGAGCACAGCCTGATGAGACTGTGCTGGGCTGAGCTAGATTAATGCTTCCCACACCTCCAGTCAGTCAGTATCTCTTGAAAGAGCCCGAAACTCCAGAAAGACAAGGGCCTGAGAGTCCTGCTGCTTGATCAATTCTTCATCCAGCCTTAGGTCTCAGTCTCTCTCATCTGTAAAGTGGGCTGATTCGACCTCAGAGGAATACAAGACTTTTCTCTGAACACAGAGCAAGAGCTCACTGCAGAAGGAAATTAAGGCTGAAGTCAAGTGAGCTGGCTCCAGTCGTCAGTGGCCAAAGCAAAAAGGCACAACTCCACCAAACATCAATGTGGACCAGAGACAGTGGGGACGAGGTAAGCGTTGGGGAGACAGCGGGGGGGGGGGCAGGGAGCAGTGAGAAAGAGCACGAGGAGAGATGGCCACCAGTCCGCTGCCGATGGAAATGTAAAACAGGGAATACAGGTTGCCACACAGTCCAGCAGTTACACTCCCAGGTAATTAACCCAAAGAAATAAAGACTTGTGTTCTCATAAAAACCAGTTCAAGACTGTTTGTAGCCATTTTACTCACAGAAGCCCAAACCCAGAGTCCCATACTTGCCTTTTGGCCAGTGAACAGAGACAAACTGATATAGCTATACCATAGAATACTACTCAGCCAGGATTAGGGACAACTACTGATAAACAGTACAACCCAAGAGAATCATGCTGAATTAGAAAAGCTCAAAATTCAAAAATTAAGAGGCAGTACCATCTGCTCATATGCCATTGTTAAAGTAGCAAAATTATAGACACAGAAACAACTTGAGGCTGCCAGAAGCTTGTGAGGACCGGGGTGGCAAGTGGGTGTGGCCATTGATGGAAACATGAGGGACCACGAGGTGATGGACACTGTGCCCTGACAGAGCAGTGGGCGTCCGGGAATTGTCTCTGTGCTTCCCAGGTGTTTGTGGAATCTGGGTAACGAATGTGTGAGACTAATATGTTATTTCTAATAGTGCACGCGGACCCACAAGCATTTCCAAATGAATTTCATTTAGCTTCGGATCATCTGCAGGGCCTGTTTTTCAGACTGTGCAGGCTGGCATGTGTGCCAGTCGCCTGCAGAGATGTTCTGACTGGACAGGGCATCCAGTCCTCTCTCAGCCCTCCATCCCTGCTGTCTTCTAAGCATGCTTGTCATTTGGTGATATGCGGACTGTGGGGTCCCCAGGGGGTCCCCAGATCTGCAGCATGCAGTCCTGCTTGTTACATCAGGCACTTCCATCTTGATTTTCCACAATGTCAGCATTTCCCTGTACCTTGCCTGGTATGACACTGGCCATCTAGGCCTTGTGAGCATCTAAGCTGGAAGGGACTGGACAGAACAGGTCAGGCTGAAGCAAGTCTCCCCAGAGCACTGGGGTTCACCTGTGCCTTCCTACTACGCTGAGGCTTGCCCCTGAAAATGCTCACAGCCAAACCACACCCATCACATCTACTTCCAACCACACTCACATCAAGCCACACTCATATCTAAACCACACCCACCATCCCCAGCCCATACCGCCATGCCCCTGCACAAACCGCACCCACACCAAGCCACACCCCAACATGCCCATCAGCTACCTGCCCACACATGTGAGCCTATAGCATTGGACACTGAGTGAGGCTCCCCCTCACATCCCCTTCTCAGCACAGTAGGGCTCCACTGAGCCTGGCAGAAAGTTCTAGGCATTCCTAGTACTAGAGCCACCAAAGCCTTGCCTTGTTCAGGAAGCTGGTCAGATCCCAGTGGGTCCTCACAAATGGAGGATCACTGTGATCGCTAATTCAATTGAGTCACAGGATGCCCAGGTTGCCCACGAGATACACAGATCAATTATTATCTAAATACTGAGCATATCTAAAAGGAAACTTCTGGAAGAGATGAGTAAGACAGACCTTTCTCCAGTGCAGTGGAGCTCACTGCAGGCTGAGGAGAGCCAAATGTTCCTGCTTCACCCCTCCCCCACAACAGACCGACCAGGACCAGCCCTTCCTGTCCTATGGTATTTCCTGTTGGGAATGTTGATGCATGAATAGATAGATAGACAGACAGATTGATGATGGTAGATAGATAGATAGATAGATAGAGGATGGATGAAACATACATGGATGGATGGATGGACGGACAGATGATGGACAGGCAACTCTTCAATTCCCAGGACCCGCTGATGATGCCAGGCTCTGTGGGTATGTGTAGAACCTCCACACATCCTTACATCCCTCTCTGGAAATGCACCTAACTGAACGTGAGTTCCGTGGAAATGGTCCACATGTGTGCAGTGCAAGTGGAACGGGGATGGATGGTTCTGACCTGTAGTCAGATGCATCTGAAAATGGAGAACCTGTGGCACAGATGGCTGGCTCTGTATGGATCCATACCTCACAGTTCTGAAGAACCCCAACTCAGAACCACCTTCTCTGCCAGGGCAGTGTGCTCCCCACAGCCAAGGCTCAGGGAAGTGCTCCAGGAAAGAACCTGGGGAGATCTGAGAATCCCGCAGGCTTCTCTCAAGCTCACTCACCCCACCCAGGTGCCGAACTGCTCCTTGGTTTCCCTGCCTGAGAGTGACAGGTAGGTCAGGTGACCCTCCAAGCACCTGCTGGAATCGGTGGTTGATGGTGAGACCCGTGTGGCTGGAGCAGCTTCCTCTTCCACCAGAGCCATCTGTGCACAGCCTCCTCACAAGCAGGCACTCCATCTCCAGGGCACCCACAAGTGAAGCTGAGTCACTCTCACCCAAGGCTCGCAGCAGACAGGTGGCCTGCCTGGAACTTGATCTAGTACCCACTTGACCTTGAGTCCCCTAACCACTCTCCTACGTGGCTTTTTGATAATAAAACCCCGGAATCACTATTGATTCCTGGAGGATGTGCTGAGTGAGGACCTACAGGATTCTCTGCGAACATGAAATTTATGTTCCAATTGGGGATGTTGAAAACATGTCAGGTGCTTAGCAGAAGGTCAGATTATTAAAGTGAAAGGAAGCAGAGACGGGATAAGGGGGAAAAGGCCCAGGTCCAGAGAGACAGTGGTGTGGGGCATGGGGGGGAGGGGGAGAGCAGACAGTGGAAGAAGAGGAGAGGGAGGAGGATGGGGAGGAGGGGGAGGAGGAGTAGGAGGGAGAAGGGGGAGGGGGAGAAGGGAGAGGGGAATGGGGAGGAGGAGGAGGAAGGGGAGGGGAGAAGGGAAGGAGGGGAGGGGGAGGGGAGGAGGGGGAGGAGGGGGGGGAGGATAGGGAGGAGGGGAGAAGGGTGGAGAGGAGGGGGAGGAGGAGGAAAATGAGGAGCTAGGGGGAGTGCAGAGGTGAGGTGGGATGGATGGATGAGGTTGGATGATGATGGATCTAAGGACAGAGTCTGTTCTGACCAGGGTGATCCTGGGCACTCCTCTCATAGGAACCCTGCTGTAGCCCCCTCCCCAACTCTGCCTTTCATGGGAGAATACGTCCCTGTAGCAGTTCCTGTCCCTTCTAGATTGTTCCTCAGCTCTGGACACAGAGCACTCAAGATGCATCACCATTGTTTGTTTGATTTTGAGACAGTTTCTCGTGTAGTCTAGGCTGACCTTGAATTCACCACCTTGAACTGGATTCTCTTCCTTCTCATGCCTCCTCCTCCAAGTTTGGGATTACAGGCCTTCACCACCATGCCTGATTCACTCAGTATTTGGGATCAAACACATGGCTTCTAGACAAACACTGTACCAACTGAGCCACATCCCCAGACCCACTGTGTGTTTCTGTAGACACTTGAATGCTTGGTGAGAGAAATGCTGAGTGAATCTTATTCCCAGAGAATTCTGGAGTCACATGGGTTCCTTCCCCGGCTTTGCCACATCCCCCTATGGAATCCTGGCCATGTTGCTCCCCCACCCTGAGCCTCAGTTTCCCCATCTACACACACAAGGAGGATCCCAGTCTTGAGCTGGCCTTGGGCTCTTCCTTGGACATAGGCTGGTTTGAGCCTCTGCTGTGCAATGGGCGCTGCACTTCCAATCACAGGTGCACCCAGTGATTCTTGGAGCTATGTGCGTGACACCCTGAACCTGGGCTCGTGGAAGGACAGGACTCAGGAAGAAGACCATATGGAGGCAAGAGAGGCATTGGGGAGCTGACTGCATACTGGGACTCTAGATGGAGGAAGCGTTGAGTTCTGGATCATTCAATTAAGTCTTTGAGAGAGACTTCATTCTATTAACACTGCAGAATGGAAAGTCGTGATTCATGGGTCTCAGAAACCTGGCACGGTGTCCGACACACATTGATGGGTGGGTAGGGTTATAGGCTCCTGGAAGGAGTTTTTATGTGGGCTTCCAGGAAAATATATGTCCTCATACCTGCCTCCACCCGATGTGATCTTCCAAGTCTTCTGATATTGCACTCTAGTCCCCTTTTGCCTCCTGCCTTTTCCTGGTGAAGTTTAGGTATGCACAAGCAATGCCCAAGAAGAAGGTCACATGGAGACAGGCAGACATGGAGGGAGGTGAACATACCACAGGTGAGGCACTAGATGTTGTAGCCCCAGGAAAAGTCCTGAAGTCATCTCTGACCCCCAACCATCACTTATAGTGATTAAAGGTGATTGTCACTGGATATAACTGTCATGGATGGATGGATGGATGGATGGACTAAAGAATGGAGGATAGATACATGCATGCATGCATACATGTATGGATGGGTGGATAGGTGGGTGTGCATGAATGCAGAGGTGGATGGATGGACAGATAGATGGAGGGTGGTATTCTAGTTTGCTTTCTGTTGATATGATAAAACACTAATCAAAAGCAAGTTGGGGAAGAAAGGGGTTATTTGGCTTACAGCTCATAGTCCATCCTCAAAGGAAGCCAAGGCAGAAACCTTGAAGCAGGAACTTAAGCAGAGACCATGGAAGAATACTGCTTACTGGCTTATTTCCCCTGACTGGCTCAGCTATCTTTCTTATATAGCCCAGACCTACCTGAGCGTTGGCACAGCTCACAGTGGACTGAACCCTGCCAAATCAATTAACAATTAAGAAAATGCCCTGATACCCAGTTTCATGGAGGAAATTCCTCAGTTGAGGTTCCCTCTTCCCAGGTATGGTAAGTTGACACCTGAAGCTAACTGTAACATGAATTGGATAGACACATGGATGCATGGATGCATAAACAGGTGGTTGCATGGGTCATGGATGAATTCATAGATGAATGGGTATAGGAATGGTTGCTTGGTTGGATGAATGAATGAACTGATTTTTGAGTGGACAAATGGATATATAAATGGGTGTTTTCTTGGGTAGATGAATTCATGGTAGATATTTGGATAGATGCCAGAATAAATGGTTGGATAATGAATGGATGGGTGGAAATTTTGGTGGAGAAGTAGATAATGAATGTGATGCTCAATTTACATGGTCGGCTTCCTCGGATTAAGAAATTCACAGAGCATTAGTGAACTGCACCTCTGGGTTTATCTGTGGTTTGAATGAGAATGTGCCCCATAGGTTCCAAGCATTGAACACTTAGCTGTTTGGGGAAGTTAAAAAGTGTGGCCTTACTAGAGGAAGCATGTCACTGGGGATGGGATTTGAGAATACGTTGTCCTGTCCCACATCTAGAATCCTCCTCTCTGTTTCCCATGCCTGCTTGAAGCGTGAGCTCTCAGCTTTCTGGTCTGGCTGCCTCAGCCCTGCTTCCCCACCATGATAAACGGTTATCCTTCTGGAACCATAAGCCCAATAAACTCTTCCTTCTATAAGTTGTCTTTGTCATAGTGTTTTATCACAGAAACAGAAAAGCAACCACTCCGAAAGTTGGTACCAGAGAGTGGGCTGTTGCTGTGAAGAACCTGATCATGTTGCCTTTGGAGAAGTGTGGAAAACTTTGGAAGTTTGGAGTAGAAAAGTGGTCAAATACTATAAGCTAAGCAAAATGGATCATCCTAATAAGAGCCCGACAAAAAGTGGTGCTGAGAGCAAAGTAGCCCCAGCAGGAAGCAAGGATTTAAACAGATATTAGGATATTTTGACAAAACATCTGACTACCATTTGCCCACAGCCTAAGAACCAAATTAAATCTAACTGACCAAGGACATCTTAAGAGAGCCTAATGTTGACTTGTTGGTGTGGTTATTAATGGTGAATATGCCACAGATCTGCCATGTAAAAGAGCAAGTAGGGCAGAAAGAAGTACAAAACATATAATCCAGAGGTTAAAAGGGCTCTAAGGAGCCTAATGTTACAGCCAAGGCAACCAGCGTGTCTTGGAAGAGAGGCTTCCCTTGATAAGGAGATTAGCGCCAATAAGAGAAACCTCCAGATTTCCATTTGAACAGTGGAGAGAGTATCCTCATGGCAAAACCCCACCCAGCTAAGATTCCCAGTTGTGAAATAAAAGGCCTAAGGAGTGTTCTTCTCCTAGAAAACCACAACAGACAAAAGCGACTGCAAATGTGATCCCAGAGACAGTTCGTGCCAGGCTGGCAGTGCAACTTGGTAGTGTCGTTCTTTTGGAGCTGACTTTAGAGACATGAAAGATGCGAGATTGAAGGGGGTCATTAGTTCTTCCTCCACAGTTTCAGAGAGCCACTGAGGCCAGGCCAGGCAGCATCCAACAGGTGAATCCTTGTATAAAGAAGTCCTGACAGGCCAAGAGACCCCGAAGAGCCATTGCATGAAGCTGTGAAGGTGAAGTCTGGTTGGCAATAGAGACCCCAAGGTGTTAGAGATGCCAGAACTGGGAGACATCTGCATACAGGGAAGAGAGAACTGAATGTTGCAGGTGGCAAAGCTGGAGGGGCTGAGCCGTCTAATCTCTTTGCAAGTAAAATCCAGACATTGGCCGTTGATCTATAGGATTTGGTGTTTGCTCTACTGGTTTTTGGTCCTGTTTTGGTTGACTATTTCCTCAATATGCCTCCATTCCTCCCTTTAGAAATGTATATTCTGTGCCATGATATATTGGAAGTATGTAATTTGCCTCTTATTTACAGAGGTATATAGTTAAGAGATTGCCACAAGCCTCAGAAGAGACTTTGCACTCTGGACTTTTGAATAGTGTTGAGACTGTTAACGACTATGGGGGCTTTTGAAGTTGGACCAAATACATTTTGCATTATGATATGGCCATGAGCCTTATCATGGGCCAGAGCCCATTTCCATTTGCTCTCCCTCAGCCTCCCCTGCCATGATAGACTCTAATAGCTCCGGAAATGTTAAGACCAATAAACTTCTCTTTCTGTAAGTGGCTGCCACGGCCATGGTGTTTTATCACAGCAACTGAAAGTAACTAATATAATCTGTATGAGTGATTCTGGAGAAGATTAACCGAAGGGGGAGCCTTCTTGTGTGGGGGTGGTCCATCCCTGGGCAGAGACCCCAGACTGGCTAAAAGGGAAGAAGGAGCAGGGGAGCTGAGCCCCGGCACGCCCTCCGTCTGCTTCTGCACCCTCAGAGATGCGAACGGCAGCTGGCTCACCCTCCTCACCTCGGCAGCTGGCTCACCCTCCTCACCTCGAGAGACTGTGTTCTCACACTGAGAGCCAGAATAAACCCATCCTCCCTGAAATCGTTTCTTATCAGGTATTTGGTCACAGCAGTGAAAAAAAAGTGCCTAACGGAGTAGGTAGTAGAGTGCGTGGATGCAAAACAAGGGGGAGGTGGATGAACTGGTTTTACTGGAGTCAAACCTAGATTCAAACTCCTTTCCTCCACTGTTTATTGTGTGACTTGTCAAAGCCATTTCCTGTCTGACCTCAGTGTCTCCCATGGTTGATACAGGTGCTGATGCCCAGCTGTAAGATGGGGTGAAAATATTGTGAGGTTTGACAAAATTCTGCCTGTGAAAAAACCTGTTAAATTCTACCACCCACTTTCCAGTCTGCTGGCTGCAGTTCTTCTAGCACACAGTGGGTCTGTGATGGTTAGAGCTAACTGTCAACTCCAGAGAGTCTAGAATCACTTGGGAAATGGGCGTCTGGGCCTTCTGTGGGGATTATCTTAAGTCCATCGAGGTGTGGAGAACTGGCTGGGATCCCGGACTGTAGAATCTCGGACAGAGAGCTGCACAGCAGCGTTGATGGGTCTCTGCGTCCTGAGTATGGATGAAATGTGACCAACTGCTTCACGCTCCTGCTGCCTTGACTCTCCCATGATGAATCCGAGAGCCGGAATAAACCTTCTTTCCCTAAAGCTTCTCTTGTCAGGGTGTTTCATCACAGCAGATGGAAGGAGTTAAGACTCTGTCCTAGGAAATATACAGTTTGCCCCCCAGGGGCCTCCAGGGCCTGACTTGGAGTGCACATCTTCCGTCTCCACCTCCAGAAGTTCTATCCCCATGAAGCTGTGAGGAGCATGTGGTGTCCAACCTGCTGAGGGGTAGAGGAGGCAGGAAGGGGTGTTCACCTGTTCATGGAGGGCTGTGGTAGACTCCACCCCAAGCCCTGTTCCCCTCAGGAACCCACAGTACACACTACCTAGCTAACCCACATCCCCATAGGCTCTGGTGGGTTCCGATTCTGAAATCAAAGCACACAGTGTTCTCCTCCAGCTTCAGTCCCCAGACTGGAGATAATGAGATTGTGGAGCAGGGGTGTGGCATGTGCTTCTCAGAGGGCCAGAGGCCAGTTCCCAGCCATTGCACTAACCAGCAGAGGGGATGCCTGGGAGTTCAGAATGTCAAGGCTCAGGAAGGTACAGACTTAAGAGCCAAGTCCAGCCTGCTGTGGCTGGATCCAGTTCCTGACACCCTGGCCTCAGAAGGAAAGCCCCTCCCATTTGCATGGAGCAATGTGCCACCCCAAAAGATACTGGAAGTGAGAGGGAGAGAAGGGAAGTCCTCCTGCGGTCACCCGGACACACCCCACTTAAACCACTGGGTCAGCAGAGAGAATAGCTCTTCAGTGCCAGAGGCACTGCTGGGAACACTTGACACATTCAAACTGCTCCATCCCATGCTCCCCAAGGGTTACCCTACAAACAACCCCAGTTCCTTCTATCTAGCCCTTCTTTGTCCACTTCCTCCAGCCGGGGCCCCAGGACCCAGCTCTCGAGATAACTGGAGTGTGAGCAACAGAGGAAGAATTGGTAGAAAAGGAACCAAAGGTGAAATTTCTTCCTGTCAACTGGTGGTCTATTTCCCGATACCATTTCCTTGTCTATAGATAAGGAGTTATCTTAAATGCCCACCTTTTTCTCAATTTGTACTTAACAGTCAATCTCATTTTCTTTCTATGATACTGTCTCAGCCAGATGAGAAATGCATTCGGTAATCCCCCAGGATCTTCATATATCAATATCAAATGGTCTGAAATTGACCTGTTGTAAAACCCAGTCCTTCATGCCAGCAAGAGGCTAAATCAAAGAGAAGTAAACTTTAGGGCTCCCAGTGTTTGGCAGAAGCTGGGCAATACAGCGTCAAAGCCTATGTTTTCCAGGGCCCCTCTGAACAAACACTCAGGAGCCCTTTGAAGAGGAAAAGGGATTTCAAAACCCTTCTGGACACTCCATGCATCTAGCTGATGGGTGGGGTTTCTCAGAGGGTGGGTCACTGTCAGGAATGCTAGCTGCATCCTGAGGATGTCCTCTCAGGAAACTGAGCTTTGCACCTACAGTCCTGGGAAGCGGGGTGTGGAGCTTGGATGCTCATCTTTCATAGATATCCCTATCCCTGTCGTGGATCCCATCTCATCAGTAAATGTGTGATATGCATTCTTCCAAACTCTGCTGCCAGCTTGGTTGGTAGCAAAGTTAGGACTCAGTTGGTGCTCATCGAGTTCAGGGGTCTGCGCTCTACGGGGAGAACAGTTTTCTCCTGTTCAGAACTAACACATTCTGGTCTCCCAGATTCCTTTCATCCACAGTTATGGTGGAAGAAATGTCTAATGTTGGCTTTATTTCATCTTCAATACAATTTTCCATAATTAGCGATGGAGAAACGAAAGTTTGGGGCAGTGAAGGAGCCTTATATGTGGGGTGTGACTAAAGAACAAGTCTGGATCCTCCAAACCTAAGATCCTGCCCCTCACCACTGCATTCTATCCCAGTGAGCATTTAATTAATATCTGATGAGGGGATGTGCCGGAGAGCTTAATGTCAACTTGACACACCTGGGTTGAAAGAACCTCATTTGGGGAATTACCTCCATTGGACTAGCCTGTGGCCATGTCTGTGGGGTATTTTCTTGATTGCTGAGTGACGTGGGAAGGCCCAGGCCACTGTGGGTGGTGCTACCTCCGGGCAGGTTGTTCTGTATTGTAAGAAAGTAGGCTGAGCCTGGGCCAGGTGAGCAAGGCAGTCAGCAGCGTTCCTCCTCCATGGCCTGTGCTCCAGCTCCCACCTCCAGGTTCCTGCCCCGAGCTCCTACCCTGGGCTCCCTCCTTGATGAACTGTGACCGGGAGATGTAATCCAAATAAACCCTTTCCTCCCCAAGTTGGTATTAGTCAGAGTGTTTTGTGACAGCAGTTGAAGGCAAACTAGGACAGGGGAGGAGAAGAGAGAAAGGGAGAACGAGGATAGAGGAGGAGGGAGAAGGGGAGGAGGAGGAGGGAGGAGGGGGGAGAAAAGAAGGGGCGAGGGACAAGGAGGGAAGGAGGAGGAGGAAGGAGGGAGGAGGGAGGCGCGGCAGGGTCCTGGTGAAGGCCCATGCGCTCTGGGCTCTTTGGGGAGAGAGAGAGGAAATGGAGTCAGGCAAGGGGCTAGAGAAACTTCCTGCAGGAGAACCAGCCAGGCCAGGCTGAGAAGCTGCAGGCAGCGGGCTGGGTTCTTCCAGGCCCCTCAGTGCGGCTCCTTCTTGCCAGTGGACAACATATCTGCACCCATGGGGACCTGTGAGGATGACATGGACCTGTTGTCCTGAAGACCCAGATCAGGAACCTGGCCACCCCAAGGAAAGAAGGAACAGCTGCCTGAACCAACTCTTCTGTCTCCAGAAGGATGAGGCCCAGAAGCACCCTGGAGCAGGTAACCCTGGCTTTCCAGCCTCGTGTGTCAGTGCTGGAAGACAGGGGAGCAACATGAAGCCACGGGGGTCCCCCCACCTGGAAGGATGCTCATGGGGCCAGGAATGGCAAGTGGCACTGCTGGTCCCCAGTGTCCCACACATGGAAGACGAATTGACAGACGGATGTAGTGCATCCCTGACTGCAGACCTCCCTTTCAGGAGAGCATGCCCTGCGGCCCCAGGGCCATGTGTCTTCCCAAGGAAATTGGCTTCCTGTACTCCAGGCCAGGAACTCAGCTGAGGCTGCCTGGCTTCTTCATAGAAACTTCTATCAGTCTATGAGAATCTCAGTGCATGAGGAGTAGTCCAGCAGAAGTCTACAGGAACAGAGCAGAACCTGTCCTGAACTGCTGCTGGGGCCGCAGTGAGTCAGCCATAGGTTCTGAAGGTCAGTATGGGCAGGCTGGGATGCGGAGTCCACGGGGGATGGGGCTACCCCCAGCTTTTATCAGGCAGATGTTTTCAGAGCCAAGGGTAGTCCTTACTGGGCACCTGGTACCAGGGGGAAGGATCTATCAGCCTGTGACCCACCTGACCAAAGACTTCTCCGTGGGGGAAACTGAGGCACGGAAGTTAAGGAGCCTTTTGAGTTTGCTCAAGAAACCAAAGACAGATGTAGGATTCGAACTCGGGCCCTCCACCCTTATCTGGGTGGGTGGATAGGTGGCTGGGTAGATGAATGGGTGGGTGTTAGATGTGTGGATAGATGGATGGGTGGGTGGGTGGATGGATAGGTGGATGGATAGATGGATAGGTGGGTGGGTTGGTGATGAATGGCTAGATGGGTGGATGATGAATGGGTAGGTAGAAGGACAGATGAGTGGATGGATAGATAGGTGAATGGTGGACGGGTGGGTAGATGGATCGGTGGATGAGTGGGTGGGTGGATCGTGTTCAAGTCTCATTCTGTTGCTGTGATAAAATACCACAGACAACTTAGGAGAAGTTAGAGCAGGTACTTGAAGCAGAAACCATGGAGGAACTCCATTTGCTAGCTTCCCCTCTGGCTGCCTCCCACACACATGCTCAGTCACTTTCTTATACAGTCAGGAATCACCTGCCCAAGGAATGGTGCTTCCCACCGTGGGCTGGGCCCTCCTACTTCAATTACTAATCAAGGTCATCCTCCACAGATACACTCCCAGGTCAGTGTGAATTCTGGGGAATTCCTTTATTGAGACTCTGCTGTTTGATGACCCTAAGTTGTGGCAAGTTAAGACTAACTAGGAAGATAGATGGGTGGATAGACGCATGAATGAACTGGAGGGTGGGTGTGTGGATAGACTGAACAGGGAGTCAGGATGACTTCCAGCAGATGCATCCTCACTGGACATGGACATGACGAGGCATCCACTGGGCCGAGGAAGCAGCACCCACAAGCTGGCCTGTCTAGGTCCAGTGCTTCTGAGGCAGGGCTCCCACATCAGTGCCTCTGATGGGGCAGGAAGACTGGCCAGGCCCTGTGAACAGAACCTCTAGGGTTCCCTCTACCCCAACATCCACCTGCATTCTCCTGCCCTTCTAGCAGGCTCTGATCATGCCAGAGTCTGAAACCCTGCCTTTCTCTCTTAGTCAGCAATCAGGAGTCCAGCCAAGCCACTAAGAAGCCATCTGAGCCATCGGCCTCTCCCAGAGCTCATGGTCTCCGAGGTGTGGACCTGTCCCAGCCCAGCCACCCTTCTCCAAGATCTAAATGATCTTTCTCTCCCCAGATCCGAAGGACTTGCACCCACCGTGGCCTCAGGGGCTCTTCCGAGTCACAAGAGAGTTCTGTAAATGCAGTAACAGTGTTGCTCATGGGAGGTGGGAGACCGTTTCTTTAAAGAAAAATGAAAAATCTTATGACTTTGTTCCTACACCCTGCAGCCATTTGTTGCCATGTAACGGAGACATTTGTCCATCATCAAAGACTCTGGTTTTATACCTGTGTATCATCACTTTCCCATATCTTCATATCTTGGCGTTTCCACTGACTTTGCCCCTTGCTGAGTAGCAGAAGCCACCTATTGCCACCTGCAGCACAGCACAGGGGCGGATATCCAGTGCCTCCTCTTCCAGGCAGTCCTCCATGGTCTCGGAGCAGAGAATGTGGCCAGATGGACTGCAGGTGAGAAGCGGAGGCAGAAGGAAGTACCTGGTGTTGGTGGGAAGTCCTGCAGGCTTGGGGCAAGTCTAGGTCTGTCTTCGCAATACAGACGAGTCTCAAGTCTCGGCCTTTTTGTTTCACAGCTATAGATTACTGACATACACAGAAGAGGACTAGAATACACTAAAACACGGCTGATGGCCAGTGTTTACTGCTTCCTGGGTGCCAGACACCATGCTCATGGCTTCTGTTCATCCCTGTCCTCCTCACCCACCTCTGATACATACACCAGCAGGAAGCTTCTTTGACAGATGAACAAATCAAGGCTCAGAGACAGGGAGCTACTTGCCCAAGGTCACACACAGCCTGAGCGGGACTTGAACTCAGCGCCATCTGGCTCTGAATGGCTACACACCTCTGTATTCCAGACATAGATACCAAGTATCTGGCTGTTGCTAGTGACACATAACAGAGTGCGTTCTCCAGTGGGGTTCTAATAGAAGGCAAACAGCAGGCTGAGCCCTGGGGCAAGTCAGACTAGCACCCAGAATCCCGGACTTCTGTGATGGACCAGGGGAACCACGCATTGGAGAGGGAGGCTCAGACCCAGGCCAGCACTTGGAGGAAGCTAGCGAGATACTCTCAGGCTGCTTGCTGGGGCTGCAGGGGTTAAAGAGAAGGAAAGGCTGGCTTGAAGAAATTCTCCTGTTAGAGCCGGGGAAGAAGGCAAAACGCTTGTAAATTCCACCGGGGGAATTGGGCCCCGAATCCGGCTCACCTTTCGCGGACGCCCCCGCCGCCCCCCGCCCCGCCTGAGAGGACAGCTGACCTTTGGAGGGAAATAATGAAAAGAAGAAATTCCTTGGAGAAAATAATGTGTCCGGGCCTCAGTAATGAGATCGGCTCCTTTCATGTTGCCATGGTAACGGCAGTCATTTTATAATACAAACCCATGAATGGTCGGGGCGGGCAGCCTCGCAGCCAAGGGGCTGTGGAGGGGGTTAGCCTCTTGCAGGCTGGGGTCAGGGGCCGCTGGGCCTCATTTCCAGAGGTGCAGCCTGGCTCAGGGTCTTGGAGCTGAGGGCTCCAGCCTAACTGGCAGCTTGCGCACAGGGTGAAGGTGCTGCAGAATGGCGTTGCTGCGCCTGAGCAGTGGTGACCCCCAAAGTGGGATCACTCTGCAGCTGTCCCACAGGGAGATGGGAACGCCACTGTCAGGTGGGGAAACTGAGGCACAGATAGCAAAACAACCTGTTCCAGAGCCTGCCATCAGGACAGCAGCCAGAGTGTGACTAGGGCTGAGGTTTGGGGTTCAGACTGGAGACTTCTCAAGGCAACAGGGAGGCTGGCCAGAGGAGGTGGTAGAGGTTGAAAACCAGCTGCTCTGAGATGGGCAGAGTCTGACATGAACAGCCGGTGTGTATGCAAATGCCCTCTGCCAGGGCACAGCTGAGGCCCAGGGGTCCGTCCCCACCCACAAAAAGAAGTGAAAATAAACTGCTCAGACCTATGAGCTTAGACTGTGTGATGTAACTGATAACTCCCAAGTCACAGCTGAGGTTTTAAAATAGGGCAGGGCTGGGGGGAACAGCTCAGTGGGTACAGCACTTGCCTTCCAAGCATAAGGACCCACATAGAGTTGGCTGTTGCAGAGTGTGTGGCAAAATGCACACACAGGGGCAGAGACAGGCGTTCTCTCTAAGCTCTGGAGCCAGCTTGCCTGGAGTTCAAGAGACCATATCTCAAATCAGGGGAAGGAGCCCGAGGTTGTCCTCTGACCTTACACACGCACCACATCACATGTACGCACATGTGAACACACACATGTATGCACACAGGTAAAATCTTTTTAAAGTGTGTATGCGTGGGTGCATGTGTGTACACATGTATACATATGTGTGAGTGTGTAACAGGAAGAAAGGAGGCGCACGGAAGGGCCTCTGCCAGAATTAAGCCAAGACCCCAGCCCAAGCCTCGGCTTCACAGAGACCACACCCCTATTCCACGCTTGCCTGTGCACTGGGTGTGAGGCTTCTTCTCCCGGACTGAAGGCTGTCTTCCTGGCTGCATGAGTGTGGCCAGAGCTTCGCCGGATGCTGGGCTTCCCTGGATGGGTTTTCCCTGCCACCATGATGATGACAGTGAAGACCACAGGACGCACAGGTGGGGCAAGAAAACTTCTGGAGAAAGACCCAGAAGAGATGAGACAGAAAACCTGATGGAACAAGGGGTGAGGGAAGGATTTAGGAAAGGAGAGAGGGAAGAAAGAGGAAGGGGGAGGAGAGGAGAAGGAGGACAAGATAAGGCAGGAGGCAGTGGGTGAAGGAAGAATGGCAAAGATCAGGAGGCGGGCGTCTCGGGAGCTGCGTGCTTTCACTGTGTGTCCCTGGCCGGGGACTGGGGCAAGCTGTCCCTCTCTGAGCCGTGACTTCCTTGTCCATAAAGGATCTCCCTAAGGTCCTGGGAGCAAAGCGGGAGAGGGAAGGTCAGGGCTGATGGGGCTGTCTCTCAGGCTGTAAAAACCAATCCCCGCTTCCACTCAGCATTGCTGCTCTTGAAAGTTACCAGGCGTGGGACCCAGGCCCATTCCAGCAGACGCCCCCAGACAGAGACGTAGTGACCATGGTCCAGGTCAGCTCTTT
Organism: Eospalax fontanierii; assembly: GCA_035773235.1. Lineage (NCBI taxonomy): Eukaryota > Metazoa > Chordata > Mammalia > Rodentia > Spalacidae > Eospalax > Eospalax fontanierii. Next base: position 69,186,649 of record CM069529.1, on the reverse strand, counting down.
ATAGTTCTTTATCTGGTGGGGCAAGTAGCAGGGATTTCTGCCTGCAGAGAATCAGGGCCAGCAGGCATGCGTGATGTCCAAGGAGAAGCTGAGTATGGCAGCTTGGGGTCCCATCTACAGCTCACCTGCCCAAGTGGCCTTCTTCAGGGGTGTCACTTCCTCCCACCTTCTGGAAAGGGGCTCGATGACCCCACGCTGCTTGGACCAGCCCTGCCAAGCACCACCCCGCCTGGCTCCTCATTGAAGCCTCATGGTATGGGTCACTCCCGTTTTACAAGCCAGGAAATGGAGACTCAGAGAGGGCAAGCATCCAGCCCAAGGTCATCCATCTGTCTCTCTGGATCCCAGACTCCCTGACAGAGTTGCTCCTAGCGGCCTTCTGGAGAGGAGGAGGGCAGTGGGCCCTGCACATGGCAGTGCCAGTCCAGGGGCCCCAGTGCTTGTGCCATGGAGTCCTAGGCTCTCGGAGCCTAAGCAGATGTTGATATGTGGAGGACTGAAGGAAGATGGCCCCTGGGACCCACTGGAGCTCTGAGAAGTCCCACCGTGGTCTGGGGCCCCTGGGAAAGCACCCCAAGTGGAATGTGGCCTCAGCCTAGGGCAGCTGGTGTGGCACAGCTGTCCTCTGGTGGCCCTGTTTGTATGCACTGCACTGAAAGGCATAAGGAGCCGCTTCAGTTAAGCACAGAGCTGACCCAGCAGGATGCAGCAGTCTAGCTTGCCACTACGCTTGCCTTGACCTGGGGACTCCCAGGCCCCTGCTAAGGCAAGGAATGCCCTCTCAGGTCCCTTGATTCTAGAAACAATGGTGTCCATGACTACCTCGTGTATAGCCCAAGCTACACAAATAGGAAAACTGTGGCACCAGGGCACCAGGCCATCTCCAGTCCCAGAGACTTCGGCTTCAACCTGAAGCGCAGAGCTTGTTTTGAGGCTGCTGAGCTGCAGGAATCCTCACGGACAGCACGCACCTCCCCAGGGACCTGGCTCCTCTCTGCATGGGATTAGTCAGTGACACATCGACACCCCAGGGACACCCACAGCCCCCTAGGCCTCTAAGTTCCTGAAAACGGGGAGTGCTAAGTACATCTGGTGGGGTTGGTTGGCCAGAGCTACAGGCAACATCTGGGAAAAGGAGGAAGGGAGGGGCCAAGAAGGAAACTGGGCTCCCAGGGTCTGAGGACAGGGCGCTGGCCCTGCGCCAGGTGGCCAGGTGACAGCTCTGCCGCAGGTCTTAGAATGTGTGTGTGTGCACGTACACATGTGGCATGCACATGTGTACATGCGTGTGTGCATGCATGCCCTAGGTCCTCATGCCTGGTGTGCACATGTGTGCATGATGTGAGTGGTGTGTATATGTATATATGTGCATACGTGCGTGTGTGTATGGGTTGTGTGTTATGCATTGTGTGTATGTGTGTATATGCTTGTGTTTATGTATGTTATGTGTGCATGTGTATTGTGTGTTGTGGGTATGTGTGCCTTGTATGAATGCGTGTGTTATATGTATTGTGTGTGCTGTATGTCTATGTGTGTTATGTGCGTATGTGTGATGTGTTGTGTGTGTTGTATGTGCTATATGTATGAGTGTTGTGTGTACATGTGCTATTTCCTTGTGTTCCTATGTGTAATGTGTTGTTGTAGGTGTGTGTGTACACTTCTGTGTCTACACAGACATCCCTGAGTGCCTGCATGTGTCTAGACACGCAGAGCAGAGTAGAAGAGTAGGAAGGCCGATTCCCAGCTGTGTGACCTGGGCCAGATGCAAACCTTCTGGGTGCTCCTCATTGTGAGGTAACATCAGGCTTTGGAGAGACTCTCCCGTGGATACCACCTAACGTGGGCCCCCTGCAGAAGCTGAACAATTGACTCTTCTTTCTGGGCATCTCCTGTACCCCCAGCATCCAGGAACCGCCTACTCCAGGAAGACTGTGTTTCTGTCATCTCCCAGACAGCGTCAGCTGGTCAGGGCCCTTTCCCTTTGGCTCATAGCCAGGTTTAAGAGTTTTATAAAAATTCCCAAGACCTTTAGCTTCCCTGCCTTGAGAATAGAGGGCTGTCAGGCTGGGAGAAGCGAGAGGCAGCTGAAGGCAGGAAGCAAGTTGGGTCCCAGGCCTGGGAGGTGCGACTGGGGGACATGAGTGCCTGGAGATTTCTCCTGGAGTTAAACCATGCTGCATTTCAGGAAAGCATTGCTCCTCAGAGCTCAAGAACATGAAGTGACTGGGCCAAACTGAAGGCCTGTGTCCTCCGCTCCACCCCGCGGAGCTGTGCCCTCCGCCCAGGTCACATGCTCTCAGCCATCCTCCCTGGAGCACACCCCAGCAGGTTCAAACCTCAGCTCTGCCTGCACAGTCCTTGCACTCAACACAGCATATACTCACACAGATACACATACATATCCACATAATTAAAAATAAAATATATCTTTAAAGAAAGAAATTAGGAGCAGATTATCAAAGCTTGGAGCCTCAGTTTCCCCATCCCCAGTGAAATGGAAACAATAAAGTCCCTCCTCCACCATGGGAAGACAGCTGAGAAGCAGGCTTGAGGTGCCCTGGGCAAGATGCCTGCAGCAGGAAGAGGCCCCAGGAACAACTGCCTTACAGAGCGTGCATTGTCACTTAGTAACCATGACAGTCTGTCACTGTCCCCCATGGCTTGGGGAGTCCTGCTTGTGAAGCCTGGATTCACCTGTGTCTAAGCCCATCACACAGATAAGAGACAGAGCCTCACAAGAAAACACAGGTCAGAGCCCAGGAAATGCCCGCCCAGACAGGTTTCCAGCTCCTCCTTTGTTACCAGGCCTCCAGGTGTGGAGAAGGAAGGGTACCCACCCTAGCTGAGCTGCTGACGTCTGAATGCAGGATCCCTGGACTCCCCTCTACCTGGAATTCACACCTGCGTCATGTGGATGAGAACCTGGCTCAGGAGGAATCATGATCTCACCTCAAGTCCTAGGGCCTGGGCTAGGGGGACCCACGGCCATGACCTAGGGACACAGAAACGGTGGGAAGGAAGAAATCAGACTGCGCTGGCCCATGGATGTAGACTGTGACCACAGAGAAGAAGCAAGAGCTGGGCCCTGCCCACATCCAGATGTGGGGGAGACAGCTTCTTCCAAAATACCTCCTGTGAAGTCAGAGCCCCTCCTGGTGTGAAGAGCCGGCTGCTCACAGCTCTGCCGAGCCTCTGGGCTTGCATCCACTCCAGCCTCCTCTCCTAGTTTTCTCAGGAAGAACCTGGTAAAGATGAGCCTGCGTGTCTGCAGGCCTAACCTCTCAAAACGAGTACCCCAAGATCCGGATATGAGGACAGGGGCCCACCCTTTATCTTGCTGTCCAGTCCCTTTCCCCGACAGGCCCAGCTCCACCTCCATCTCCATGGGCAGATGTTCTAGACACTCAGCTGGGTGTTGGTGACCTGTCCCCTTATTCACTGTTCCCCGTGAGAGATCGGTCCAGGAAGCACGCTCTATAAACAAGAGAGAATGAGGAGCAGGAAGTGTCTAGGCTAGGCCTAACATCGACTTGGGTGAGGGAAATTGAGGCCCTGGAACAGGTGTGTGATCTACCTAAAGTTAGGTGGTAGGATAGTACAATATGCACCCAACCTGCGGAGGCAGAGCTCTTTGTGCTTAGCTCTGGCCTGATGGGGTGTGGGAGGGGACTCTGAGTCCCACAAGGCCTACCATGGACCAGGGCTAGACTCCTACTGACATGGGTACTGAGCCAGGAGATGGCTAGGAGCTGCAGGAATGTGAGCTAACAGGCCCAGGATAGCCAGCCTGGGCCTGAGGACTCTGCATGGGTTTCAGGGGACCTGCTCAGCATCCAAGGCTGCCTCAGACACAGGAGATAAGCAGTGCCATGGGGCAGGATTGGAACTCAGCCCAGTCCTGAGCCTGGATTTGGATGAACTCTACAAAGCTAGCTAGAGCAGAGGAGAGGACCAGGGACACACTGGGCTGAGGGAACTTGAAAACATACTTCCGTTAGTTTTTCTCACAAAGGAGCCGAGAGAAAGAGAGAGAGAGAGAGAGAGAGAGAGAGAGAGAGAGAGAGAGAGAGAGAATCCATCACATTTAAAGGTACAGAAAGAATACAGTCAGCATAGGGAGTGGTCTAGCGTTGCCCTGACAACCCTGAGCAGCAATCTCATAAACAGAAGCCAGCCTGCAGGGAGGTAGGGTAGAGTCCCTCCCACCCCAGGATGGGGCTGTCTGGCAGAACTCAACAGGTTTGAGATGCTAGGAACCAGAGTGCCGCGGGCTGTGATCAAGGACACCTGAGACAGGTGGGCACCGAGCCACTGAGCTGGGGGCGATGTGGAGGGAGGGAGCCTGGCCAGCGCCCAGCCCACAGTCATAAACACCCTGCGCTGGAAGGAACCCTAACAATCTCCTTATCCAGCTGACTCCAGAAGCTTGTCAAGGAGCATCTAGAACCTACTCCCACACCTCCACCAACAGGGAGCCCACTCCTCATTTTAGGTGGAGTAAGACCAATGTTCAGAGCATCATTGTTTCCACGCATGCATACAGTATCTCTGGAGGCCCAGAGGGATAAAAGAACCAATTACCATCTATAAATTCCATGACCTGTTCATGCTTTAGCAAAAAGAAACAATACAAATTCTCTAGGACTCATGTGTTGCTAGTGTCCCGTTCCTTGGTTCCCAGGAACAGCAGATGTCCACTGGGTGGGAGGATGGACCAGGCAACAGTTGCTTGATGGCTCCTTGGGTATCTCAGCCAAGGTTCCAGGTAGCCAGTAGAAGGTTAAGACAAGGCAGAAACTTTAGGGTGCAGTAAACTTCAGGAAGCCAGACACACAGCCCTGCAAAGTATTCAAGGGGTCCTTGAGGTCAAAGGCACCAACAGTATCCCAAGAATACAGCAGCATTCTGGCTTCATACAGCAGACACCCAGGCTTCAGGTGAGGCCTTATACAGGAAGTAGCTGAGGCAGCCTTGGAACTCAGGTCCCTCCTTCTTCAGCCTTCTTTCTCCTATCCTCCAGAGACCAAGGCAAGAAGAAGCTAGAAGATACCTGGGCCTTTGACAAAGAGACCCAAAGTCAGCCATGAAGTCAGGTCAGACAAGCATGAGATGGGCCAAAGTGGCATTCCCTTGGTCAAGTATTTGGAGAAGTGGCATCAGATCACAGCAGGGCCTAAGGCTTGGGCACCTCCTCGTTCCCTTGCTGTGTGACCTCAGGTGAGTGAGCAAATCTCCCTGGGGCCTCTGTCTCCCACAGCAAGAGCCGCTACCCCTGGGGCCAGCACGGACAGACTGAGGTATATGTCAAACACCTGCTCTACCAGGCCAGTGCAGAGATCGGTGGATGTGAACACGACAAACCAGGTGAATCTTGTGTGTTCACGCAGAGGGGAATGTATGTATCCATCAAATAATCAAACATGTATGGGTCACCCTCCAGCCAACCCCACTCTGAGGCCACACCAGGTGCAGCAACTCTGTGGCAGACAGAAACCATCACAGTCAGTGCTGCCTGTACAGGACAATCCCCCTGCCTCTGAAAGTGTGCAATCTGAGTTGGGTCCCAGGAGGCAACCTCCTGGAGGTGACAGGAACAGGATCCTCCCCTGCAGAAACAGATATGTACACTTAAGGCCATGTGCTCTGGAATGTTCCCAGCAGCAGCCTTTGCAGGACCCCAAAGTGAGAAAGACAGAATCCACCCAGGATCTGGATCAGGCGATGGGTAGGGAGCAGGAGGTATCCTCACACAATTGTCATGAAATACTATGCAGCTCTGGATAGGAAGCATCTCAGAAGTCTCAGACAGGAGGCTGACCCAGAAATTGTGGGAGGGGTTGTAGAGGGAAGGTTTAGAGTAGGAAGCAATGTCACATGATCCTGCTGCTGGCCGGGAACAGCCACCACAGGCTCTGCAGGTTTGCGCCTGTCAGACTATGATGATGCGGCAGTCGAGGCAGGTATGGGAGATCCCACACTGGGCTGCTAACTGGAAGGACAGGGCTCAGGTGGAGGGTGACATTGCTGGGGTTGGAATGCTTGCTTCTGCTCAAACTCAGGCTGACATGCCTGAGTATTGCGAGCTGGGGCCTTCAGCGAGTGATGAGGTCATGGGGAGGGGGCTGGGGAATAAGAAAGGCCTTCCCCTAACTTCTACCCCACCTCAATGCCCACCCTCTGTCCACACCTGCACCTAGGGGCTTACTTGTCCTCACCTCTTTGTGAATTGGCTTGGAGCCAATACCCAGCTTTTAGATTTCTGGCTTCCAGAGCCTACTCTGCAGTGCCAAACGAACTACAACAGGAGGAAGGAGGTCAGGAGAAATGAAGCCACAGAGACCTAGCTGTGGTCACAGAGGTGGAGCGTGGTGACTCTTCATGTATGCAAAGCTGCAGACATGGGCCGGAGTCAAGACTGGACAAGAATAAGTGCAAGTGGTCCGTCCCCTCCTGTCCGTGGCCTCGCCTGCTTCCCGCCTGCATGCTGTCCTTCCTGCCGCTCACGAGGCGTCTGTCTCCTAACCAGACCTGGAGCCCACCTTCCCCGGGTCTTTGCACATGCTTTCTCTGCCTCCTTGTAGCTGTAGCCTCCCTGGCTGTCCTCTGAGGATGCCTGACTGATGCTTCTGCAGGCTCAGGACCAGCCACAAGCTGACACTAGGAGCATCTGCTGCTCGCCAAGCACAAAGCGGGCGTCAAGAGCAAACTCACTGCCCTGCATGGGTCTTCTACAGTCAACTATAAGCTGTCTCTGCCAAGCCCAACCATTCCCTCCCCTAAGCCTGCTTCCCTTCCAGAATCTCCACAGAATTTGGTTCATTCCAGGCAACAGAGGAAGAAACTGAGGCTCTGAGTGGCAGGACGCAGAGCTGAAGATGCAGAGCTGCTGATGTGGGCTTTGAGTCCTAGGCGGACCATGCTTGGCCTCCTCCTCACTGCCCCTGGGGAGGAGACACTGTGTGAACTTGGCTCAGGCTGTGTAGCTCAGAGTCTTCTTCTTCCCTCAAATCCCTGGTGAAGGTGGATTGGGAACTGAAGCCGCCGCAGGGCTCCAGGCAGTCAGGTGTCCCAGCTGGGACGAGCCCTTGGCCCAGCTCCCAGCCTTCAGCCGTCACCACCACTCACCTCACATTTACTCACCTCATTAAACGCCATCTTCCCCATTCTCTCCCAGCCACCTGGCCTCCACGCTGAGCAGGAGCAAACAGCACAGTCCTTGGACTAGGGCATAAATCACCAGAGTTGGTAGAAGAGCCATGTGCTCATCTCACCTCTGGAGGCAGCAGCTGGGCCTGCCAGGTTTCACCAGATATTCTTGGACTAGACTGGACTGGGCTGGGCTGGGCTGCACATTTCCAGGGTTTGGGGCACAGAGCTTGGCTCAACAAGGGTTAGAGTTCAGAACCTTAACAAGTTGTGTACCATAAATCTATTGGCATGTCCGAATAGCTGGGTCTAGATCAGAGAGGTGACAGACCTGGGTGCTGGTGCTCCATAGCCATGCAGGTGCCACTTCAACTCCAAAAGCTATTATCATTTGATGGGCGTGGCTCTGTGATAGAATACTTACCCAGCAGGCACAAAGTCCCAGGATCCATTCCCAGGACTGAATTTTAAAAGAGTTATTGTCATCATCACCATCAGCATCACCATCACCACCACCACCCTCATCACCATCATCTCTATCACCATCATCTCTATCACCACCATCATTGTCATCGTCACTATCATTATCACCACTATCACCACCATCACCACTGTCATCATCACCACCATCATCCTCATCATCGTCACCACTGTCATCATCATCACCATCACTACCATCATCACCATCGCCATCATAACCATCGCCATCCACCACCACCATCATCATAAACATCACCACTGCCATCATCATCATCATGACCATCATCATTTCCATCATCATCATCATCCAACCCCTCGCAGGGTGCCTTCCTTCAAACTTAACTTCCCTTTTGACTGTTCTCCCAGGTGCTTTCCAAATCTGTAAGATGCTCAAGGATTGCTGTTACATAAACCTTCAGAAGGAACCTGTGTTCTGTTCCCAGCAATTACCAGCTGCTCTTGGATGGTAAGGGGATTCTAACAAAGAAACAGCAAGGTCCACCATGGCATGATCTCAAGCATTACTGGCATTGTTTCCTCAGAAGAGATGCTGGGCAAGAAGCACAGATGGGGAACACCACCCCATCTAGCCCTCTGTAGACCACAGCCATTTCCCATAAGTCTTCTGGCCCCCTCATTCCAGAGTGCTGTTGCTACCACAGGGCCTTTGCACATCTCCATTCCCCTGGCAGTCCTGGGGGCACAGACAGCTTGTACTGCTGGGCATGGGTGAGGTTTCAAGGGAAAGCAGGGCCACACCAGAGCCAGCTCTCTGACAGCTCTGGGCAAGCACTGTGGCCCTGAACTTTCCATCAGCCACCTGTCTGCAGAAAAGGCCTCAATGTGAGCAAACAGCCTCCACAACAGTATCTTTTGTTTTAGGGGAGTGATGTACACAGCTTACTCTGGTGGCAGGACCAGCCTAATCTTTTCACCTGCTCTGTTTTATCATCTGTCTTCAGTATACCGTTGCTTGGGCTTGAAAGCCTTCCATGAGCCCTCTAGCACAGTGCATGGCTTTCTGTGCATTTTTTCCCTAGGGACCCCAGCTGCCTTTCAGCGACCCAGGCAACCTTTCATCTTCTTTGTGCTTCTTTCATCCCCTTCTGTGGGCTTTAGCACCTTATATATGGTGCATGAATCTTCCAGACCTGCCATGCCCTCACCTGCCTTGAAAAGCTTATGTTGCACCACAGGACTTAGCAAAGCCACTGATGCCCCATTTCAGTCCCCAGGTCTCTGCTGAACCAGTCTTTTTGTCAACCCACATGTGAACACAGTCTTATCCAGATCAGTGAACTGAGCAACAAGTACCACCTCTCATGGCCAGTGCCTCCAGTCAGGCCTGTCCCTCCTTTATCATTCTCCAGTCTCCAATACTTACATGGACCTCAGCCAGTGATAACCAAGTGCCCATAATGACTTCCATGAGCCAGTCCATCAGCAGCCTTTGTCTGAAGGAGAGATGGACATCACAGTGCTGTTTGTCCACTTCCACAGCATGCAGACTGGTTCCATCCACCCCTGTGTACCACAGCCAAAAGATTTCCCAGCTCAAGCAGCTCAGAGGCACTGTTCCAGCTTTATTTCTATTGCTGTGATAGAACACTGACCAAAAGCAACTTGGAGAGGAACAATATTTGGCTTTGAGTTCACAGTCCATCATCAAGGGAAGCCAAGGCAGGAACTCAAAGCAGGAACCTGGAGGCAGGAGCTGAAGCACAGGCCATGGAGGAATGCTGCTTACTGGTCTGCCCCTCTGACCTGTGCTTGGCCTGCTTTCTTATACAACCCAGGACCACCTTCCCAGAGGTAGCACCACCCCCAGTGATCTGGGCCCTCTCATATCCACAATCAAGACAATGCCTCACAGACATACCCACAGACCAGTCTGACGGAGGAAATTCCCAAGTTGAGAGTCCGTCTTCCCAGGTGTGTCAAGTCGATGATCAAAGCCAACCATTACAGGCAGAGTGTCTCTCACTGCCATGGTTTCTGGCTCCAGGCCACTGGTTAGCTTCCATCTGCATGCTGAGTCATGGTTTTTCCCTTCTTCTGTTAAAAGTTGGACTTGAGGGCCACCTTCTGTCACTTGTACCCCGCTCTTTCCCTCTTTGCTACCTGATTGTTCCCATGGGTTCCAAGTTCTTTGGATCCCAGGACGGGCTTTAGCAGAGATCTAAGTTGCTTATTCTTTTCCTGGCTTCCCGTCAGCTGTGAGAAGCAGCAAGCCAACCCCCATCTCATCTTCTCCTTTTCTTCCATTCTTCCTGCCAAATGAGAGGCTAATGCAGTGGACAGCGTCCACATGTCTTATCTCATTGTAATTCCTCCCCTAACTTGGGAACGTTCTTTCTGTAGACAGCTGAGCCTCTGCTGAGTGTCTTATACCCATAACAGAGGACATGAAACAGCCACTTGCAGCTCACCATTCTGTCCTGTACACATGGCTTACAGACTGCAGTACTTTCTCTGTCAGCCATTTTCAGGGTGTCTCTGCTGGCCAAGCAGATCCCATGCACCAGTGAGACACAGCAACCCCCACCATGGGGAGGAAGATGGCCACCCAGGAATTACCCACAAGGACACTCCTCTCTCAGACAGCTTGGCTGTGGCTGCCTGCCTCATCACTCGTTGCAAGGAGCATAAAATCCCCAACGGAGTAAGAGGTCACACCTTCCCACAATGCACAGGGACAGGTGGTCTCATCAGGATTAGCCCTGAGAACACTCAACCCTTGCAGAGATCACCACAGTTGCATACCTAGCACCCATTGCAGAACCCCTCACCCCAACTCATCTTTGGTTCTGTCAAGTTCCCATTTGGGTGTCAATGGTGTTTTGTGACTTTTCTTAGATTTACATGAACAAATGTCCCTTCTCCCAGCAGGGCACCTGGAGCAGTGCAAAGAATTGATTCCACCCATGTCTAGCTTGGTGAACTGCTACATCTACTAGGATTACGTATAGGACCAGGGGCAAGGAGTCACCCACAGCAGTACGGATAACTAAACAGCGGCTGCATCATCTAGAAACCCACTCCAGACCCTGGCCTGAGTGGTGAGCTCAGAAAGATCCAGGCTGGAGCAGCAGCTCAGTTTTCAGGCATCATGGCCTGCCAGAGTCTCCTCTCATAGAGAGTCTTTCTGTTTCTGTCGCCTTAGGATTGGGCCTTGTTGTGGTTGAATAAGGACGACCCCTCAGGCTCCACGTATTTGGATATTTTATCCCGTTGGTGGTGCTGCTGTGGAAGGTTTTAGGAGTTGTGACCATGCTGGGGGAAGCTCATCACTGGGGACAGGCTTTGAGAGTTCTTAGGCTTTGCTGAATTCTCAGGTGTTGTCTGCTTCCTGTGCCTGCTTGAAGATGTGATCACTTGTCTTTCTGCTCCAGCCATCTCTGTCTCACGCCTCCCCTGCCATTATGGACTGTAACCCTCTGGAATCATAAATTCAAATAAACTCTATAAATTGTCCTTGTCATGGTATTTTATCACAGTAACAGGAAAGTAACTAATATAGAAGTTGGTATCAGAGAATGGGCTATTGCTGCAAAGAACCTGATCACGTGCCTGATCATGTAAAAGACTTTGGACTAGAAGTACTGTAAGCAGAGCTTAATGGGCCAATCTAGTAGAAGCCTGGAAGAAAGTAGTACTGAGAGCAAAGTAGTTCCAGGAGGAAATAAGGACTAAGCAACAACTGAGATATTTTGGCTAAGCATTTGGCTGCTGGCTGCCCACAGCCTAAGAGCTTGTCTGAGGCTAAGTTGAAAAGTAATAGACTAATTTCTCTGGCAGAGGAAATTGCAAGACAACCTAACAAAGAATCAGTAGCATGGTTATTAATGTTGAATATTATGTAGATCTACAATGAAAAAGAGCAAATGTGTCAGAAAGAAATGCAGAATGTACAGTCTGGATTAAAAAACAGTACCTGCAAGATTAACGTTGGAGCCAAGGCATGTGTTAAGGAGAGGCTCTCTGGGATACAGAGATAGAGCCATTAAGGAGAGGCCTAGAGATCTGCACTTAAACAACGGAGAGAGTGCCTTCAGGGCAAGACCACACCCAGCTAAGGCTCCAGCTTGTGAAAGGAAAATGGCAGAGGGTTTTTCTGCTTCTAGAAAACCACAGCATAGAAAATCTGCTAACATGGATGAAGCAGGTCAGGGTCCATCCTAGGCTGGCAGCCAGACTTGGCTGTGGTGCTGGATTTAGAGGCCTGAAAGATACAAGAGTGACAGGAGGAGCTGGGGAGATGTCTCAGTGGTTAACAGCACTGACTGCTCTTGCAGAGAACCCAGGTTGGAGTCCCAGTACCCACATGGTGACTGACAGCTGTCCGTAACTCCAATTACAGGGAGATCCAACACCTTCTTCTGGCTCCATGGGCTTGCATGGCGTGGACGCATTTTCACACATGCAGGCAATACACTCATACACATAAAATAAAAAAGAATAAATTTTTAAAAATAATTTTAAAAGGAGTGACGGGATCATCAGTTCTTCCTTTGCAGTTTGAGGGAGCCACCAAGGTCAAACAGCCTTCATCGGGGATGTCTCTGCATAAAGAAGGCCCTGAGAGGCCACTGTGTGAAGCTGTGAAGGTAAAGCCTGGCTGGCAGTGGAGATCCCAAGATGTTCAAGATGCCAGAACCATGAGGCATCTGCCAAGGAGAGCTGCATGCAGGGACTGGTACCGACCCAAGAGAGAGATGTATGCTGTAAGCAGAAAAGCTGGAGGGGATGAGCCATCTTAGTCCTTCGGAAGTAGAGTCCCAAAAGTCAGACATGAAGCTACAGGATTTGGTGATTGCCCTATGGGGTTTTGATCTTGTTTTGGTCCAGTATGTCCCCATTCCTCCCTTTGGGGATGAGAATGTTTATTTGGTTTCATTGTATGTCAGAAGTATATAATTTGTCTTTTGAATTTGTAGGTATTTACAATTAAGAGATTGTCTTGAGTCTCAGAAGATACTTTAGATTTTGGAATTTGAATAGCATTGAGACTGGTTAAAACCTGGGGATTTTTGAAGGTGAACTAAATGCATTTTGCATTTTATATGGTCATGAGCCAATGAGGGCCAGGGGAATATGATGATTTGACTGAGCATGCCCCCCATAGGCTCTAAGGACTTGGACATTTTGACCCTGGTTGGTGGTGCAGCCATGCTGGGAGAAGCGCATCACTGGGGGAAGGCTTTTGAAGAGTTCTTAAGCCTTGGCAGATTTCCAGTTCTCTGCCTCCTGTACTTGTTTGCAGATGTGAGTTCTTGGCATTCCACTCTGGCTACCTCTGCCACCATGCCTCCACCATCATGAATTTTAATCCCTCTAGAATCATAAGCCAAATAAACTCTTCCGTCTATAAATTGTCTTGGTCATGGTGTCTCATCACAGCAACAGAAAAGTAACTAATACACTTGTAAATCTTGGAGCTTTCAGGAGCTTCTTGATCCTTTAAGTTTCATCTACTTCCTAAGTCTTATAAGCTTCCCTCCACTCACCAGGGAGGACTACTGTGGTTTGGAGTGAACTGCTACACAATGCCCCAACCCACACCAGTCTCACCAGAACATCAGCCTTATCTCGAATGTCCCTCCTCTGCCCCCTCTACCTCCTCCCCCAGGGACCTCCTTCTGATGGAGCATTGTCCCTCAGAGGACCTCTTTCCCTGGGGTTATGCTCCCTCAGAGGACCTCCTCCCCCAGAGAGTACCTCCCCTAGGGGACCCTGTTCTACTCTTCTGAGTGAGCTGGTTTCTTCAGTTTCTCACTCTAAGGCTGTTCTGTACATTTAGTGACCCAGTAGCACTGGCTGGTGACTTACTACTATCTGTCACTAGGCTGGAAGTTCAGAGGGTCCCAGGTACACTGAGTTCATAACTAAAGGAAGGTCACCCGCCCCCTGGGGTCTCTGTGGATCTCTAGCAACTGTGAGCTTCCAGTACCTGGAGCAGATGTGAAGGTCTGAAGGTGGGTGGCAGGGAGGCGCGTGGCAGGGAGGCACGTGGCGGGGGAAGCGGGTGGCAGGGAAGAGGACAGGGAAGAGGGTAGAAGGGAGAACGGGGAGGGAGGAGGAGGAAGGAAAAGAAAAGCAACAGTGGATTTCCACATCTTGACAGGGGAACTGAGTCCCAGAGGTGAAACTTCCCAAGACCACTCAGAAGCCAGCTGCCAAATCACCATCACAGGCTGTCGATTCTCCAAGTTTTGTGAATCCCAGGAGGTGACACAAGCCCTGTGCTCCTCCTGGCTGGGTGTCTGGAGGACACTAGCACTCAGGGTGCTGTGCCAGCATAGCCCAATAGCACCCTAGTCCCAGGCAGAAATCAATCAAGAAAAAAGACCCCTGTCAGAGACAACTGAATTCCAGTCCATTTAACTACCAGGATGGCCCCTGCAGTCCTGGACCCTGGAGCTTGTGACTGTCGTCTCAGTACCCCCGACACTGACCCATGTGACTCCTGAGTCATGTGCATCTGTTCCAGTGGCCCAAGGCACCAATCTGCAGGATTCATTTGCTCATCTCTTATTAAAGATGTGACTGACTGAGTAGTTACCCGGGATTAACTGAGAGAGATAAGCAAATGTGGAGACAGAGTGCCACAGTCTTGGGGATGAAGGGTAATCACGGAAGACCTTCATGAGGCAGGGATGACAAGACTGGGTTTTGGAGGATGATGAGGAGTTTTCTGGAGGGCTGGAAGAAGGGAGAAGAGCCTACTTACAACCCGGATGGTGAAGAACTGCTGGGCTCAGGGATCCACAAGCAGCTCCTGGTGGTGGAACATGGGGCTCTGGAGAAATGACCAGATACTGGACCAGGAAAGGCCTGAACAAGGGCACATCATGGTTCTTAGTGCTCGGATCTGCTTCCTGAGTCCTGCTTCGTTCCACGCTCCTTGTGTCATCTTCCCTGACCATAGGGCCCTTCTGAGATGAGTCTTCCTGTGACACCTTTCAGACAGATGGGAAAAATCAAGACCCAGAGAATTCAATTATCTGCTCCAAACTGCATAATTAGAGGCAAAGCAGGGGATCGAAACCAGGTCCATATGTCTCCTCACTCAGTTCAACTGTGGAGGGGCCCAGTCTATCTGAGGCAGCATGCGTGCATGAGTGTGTATATGCATGAGTGTGTGTGTACACCAGGGTGTGTGCATGCCTATGTGTGTCTTGTGGTGGGGGTGTGCTTGCAAGTGTCGGTGCAGACAAGCTGTGCCTTCCCATACCCAAGGCCTGGCCTTTCCTGGGCAGGTCAACCCTGACCTTCTGCACTCCCCAGCTTAGGCCTTGGGCAAGTGACTCCACCTGCCTTGGCAAACCTCTGGTCCACTCAGGGTAATTAAAGTATTAAGGTCTCCGTGTGCATCAAGCACCTGGCCCTGTGCCGGGACACGGTGGGTATGCAGTGCACACTCACGGCACATGGTAGATGTACAGTAAACATGCACAGCTGCTGTCCTCAGGAGTTATCCATTTTCTCCAGTCCTCACAGCTACTCCTTCCTACCCACGGGCAGGAAGAGCCCGGAAGGTTGATATAGGAAGTGACAGAGCGACACCCTAAAGCATGGCGAGGAGTTGCCTCAGGGAACAGAGAACAGCTGCGCAGAACTTGTAAGAATCCTGGTCCTGTCTTTCAATTCCAAGTCCCCAGCGTGGTGGGAAAGGCTCGCTTTCCTCTGGGAACCAGAGCAGCAGCCCCATAAATCAAGTCCAATTAAATGTGGCTAGCAGTGGAGAAGTCCCTCCCGTCCTCTTGGTTTCTACCGAGCTTCTTCCCAGCCCTCCTCACGGTGGGGCTTGGATTCCAGAGCTGGGAATGCTGGGGCCGGGCCAGCTCTGGAATGCAGGCCATGGGGGCTGGGCACCCCCAGTGCGGTGTCCATCTGCACCTCCCCCTCCGACAGACTGAGATGTCTTCAGCGTAGCCACCCAGAGAAAAGAGTCCACCTCACAATCTGTCCAGTTTGGAATAAGCAGCCCTCCCAGAGGCCTGCTCCTCCGCTCAGGAACCCATGCCCATTATAGTCCAACTCCTGTGCTGATGTTGGGAGCCCTGCCCTGTGGGCATTCTTGTTTGCCTCCGCCATCTCCAGTCTCCATCCTCACCACTCACAGACCCTGTTCTCAAAAGCCTTCTATCTTTTCACAGGACTGGGCCATCTGCACATGCTGTTCCCTCTGTCTGGAATTTCATCTACTACATCTTTGCCTCTGAAAAATTCTTATGCAGCTTTCAAGATCCCTCAGAATGACCCTCAGTGAAACTGACCTGGAATCAGTCCTTTGCTGTGTCAGCATAAATGCACATATGCACACATATACATATGTGTATGTGCATGCACACATGCATGCAAATGCATGCACACACATACCTGGGTCGTCAGCTAACCACCATAGTTAAAGGGGTCTCTGGGAGCTACCCAGCTCAAGCTTGCTTTTCTGGAAACCTGGACTCGAACAAAATTTTAAAGAACTCTGACGTATAGAATGGGCAAGCACAGATCAGCTCCAGGTGGAGTGAGGTGAGGAACTGCAGGAGTTGGGAACCAGAGTCTGTACGCTGCTAACACAAGATGCCTGAGGCTGGGTATGAAGTTGTTCACAATGAGGGTGCACTGACTATGAGTGGAAATCTACTGGAGCTCTGAGTTCTCCAAGGCTGAGTCCAGGCACAGCAATGCTGAGTGCTGACATGCGGCCCATGCAGTTCCTTCTTCCTTCTCTCAAAAAGCCACCGGGGCCATATGATGTCATGTAATCCCAAAGTCCTCCCACAGGCTCTTCCACGGCACACAGTTCAACACACGAACGTTTTCTTATTT
This sequence comes from Eospalax fontanierii, assembly GCA_035773235.1. Classification (NCBI taxonomy): domain Eukaryota; kingdom Metazoa; phylum Chordata; class Mammalia; order Rodentia; family Spalacidae; genus Eospalax; species Eospalax fontanierii. Next base: position 69,170,191 of record CM069529.1, on the reverse strand, counting down.
CATGTGTGTACATGTTCATGTGCGCGCAAAGATGCCAGAAACTGATGTGGGTGCATCTCCAAGCACTCTAAACCTTTTTTTTAAAAAAAAATTACATTTATTTGTGTATGTGAATGAGGGGTGGGTGTGTGTACCTGTGCATAGAGGTTAGAGAACTTCTGGGTGTCAGTTTTCTCTTTCTATCAGGTGGGGTCCTGGGGGTCAAACTTAGATTGTCAGACTTAACGGCAAGCACCTCGACTTGCTGAAGCATCTTGCCCACCCGAACTTTTATTTTTGACACAAGGTCTCCCTGTAGCCCCAGCTAACCTGGAACTCCCTATGTAGATCAGGGGGGCCTCATAAAGATCTGCCTGCCTCTGCCTCCCAAGTGCTGAGTTTAAAGGCATGGGCCAGGGAACCCAGTCCCACCTTATTTTTTGAAACAGAGTCTCTCACTGAACCTGGAGCACATGCATGCTAGACTGGCCAGTGAGCCTCAGGGTGTTCGAGTCTCTGCCTTTCTGAGAGCACAGGTGTGCTCTGCTACACCTGGTTTTTTTACTTGGGTCCTCATGTTTGTACTGTAGGCACTTAATCCTCCAAAACACCTCCCCAGCCCAACATAATATTCAGTTCATAGCTGATTATGTGGCCACAATCTCAGAAACTTAACTAGAATCTGCTGGAGAAGTAAGTGGAGTTGAAGGAGCTTGGTTTACAGTTCCTAAACCTGCAAAGTCCTGGGTTCAGGCAGAACTGGACGTGGCCACGGGGCCTCTGGGATCAAGATGCAGCCAACCTTGCTTTCCTCCACTGACCCCCTCTCCCCTAGCAGGACCCAGACAGCCCCAAGCCTCAGTCTCCACTAGGAGCTGAGACACTTTATCCTAGAATGTTCTGGGCAAGATGCCGGAAGATTGCTCATTAGCTCTGATTGGCCGGACCTGGGTCATGTGACTGCAACTCAGGGCCATATGCCGATCTCATTGCCCAATCCTGGGTTATGTGCTCTGCTCTGGAGGTGGGGGTGGGGGAAAGACCATGTCCGAAGGGGGAGCACTCAAGGTCAAATCAGAGCATTGGTCCCCAAAAAGTGATTTAGGTGTGTTCCTCAAACCAACCCTTTCTCTGATTCCTTCTCTCTCCATTCCCTGTGACCTTTTCTGAAACAGTAGGGCTGTGCAGGACGTGCTCAGAAAACCACTCATCTGCACCCACTCTGTAGATAGGTAAAGGCCCACAGAAGGCCGTGTCTCCTCCCAAAGTCACACGCTCACTGAACCATCCAGCCCCGGAACACGCCTCTGCTTCCTGGACAGGCCCCTCCTTCCTGCCCATGGCACTGTTACCAGGTTTGGCTGCGAAGACCCATCAGCTGTCGACTTGCTTGTCTAACCAAATTAATGTTTTATGTCTCTCCCCCAGTTTGCAAACTTTTTAAAAAATTAATCCCATCATTTCAACAAGTGTAACAACTAAATTATCATCTTTACATGATTAAGGAGCCAGCCGAGTCTTCCCCTGGCAAACACCGCGTGCACATAATTTTACTAAATGTAATAAACCAACCATAGAACTATTAATTTCGCCATGGTACTCATAACAATTAGAAACGCGTGAACCTGAAAAGATAAAAACTGAATGGAATACTGAAATCACAGGAAATCCCATCTCCTCGCTGCCGGCTGAAGGCCGGGTGGTGAATTGCAGATGAAGGTCAAGAGACAGAAACTGAGGGCACTTGCCTCTTAATGTGTCCGAAATGAGACAGACCAGAGTGGAAGCCCTCGGGAGCTCAGTGAAACTTTCTTTCAAATCTAGATATTTCAGGAAAACACCCTCCTCTTCAGAGCTGCAGTCATCCTGTGTGTCTGGTCCTAAAACAGCAACAGCAAAGCTTATCACCAGCCTTCTTCCTACATCCATAGCAGACATCATTAACTGATCACAGCACTCCCTACCAAGTTCAGATCTCCACAGCCCTCCAGGCAAGCATTACCAATCAATCACAAATTGATTTATTTACCATTCCAGATGTAATCCAATCTTGCCAGTTTTCAGGGAAAGAAAGTAGACTACAGAGAGAGAAATGACTTGTTCAAAATCAAACAAAGCCTCAAGGCCTAGTCAGAGGGAGGTGTTAGGGTGCTGTGGCTTTATTATAAACAGGCAAGGCAGCTGAGCCCTGATCAACAGATGGTACCTCTCCCAGCGTCCTGGAAAAGACCCCAAAGGGTCAAGCAGCACATGTATCAAACTTACCCTGGATCTTTTCCAACCTTCAGTATCCATGGGACCACACATTGGTGAAACATTTCCAGACAATAACTTTGCAGTTTCTATCAAAAGCTTTAAACGTCAAATGACTCTTGCTTACAGTTTCCAGAATGTTCAGGGTATTGTTTTACACAGAATAAAGCTGAAAATAGCCTAATCAAAACTGTTTTGAAAACATTTTTTAAAATGAGATATTTGTTAACACACACAAAATGTCTCTTTTGGTGAGAAACGCAGCTTTGAACCCGTACACACAGGCTCTTGACATTTCTGTGAAGAACGGATTCCAACAGAGAAATGCGTAACCAGAATCGCTGCCCCATTCCCGGGCTGTGAACTGAATTTGAGACTAGGTCACAAGACAGCCCTGCCTAGACCTTTAAAATATGAAAGTTTATTAACCAAAACACTAACAGTGGCTTTGAGCATCTTCCTACAATGGATGACACTTGCTTTTACATAGCATACAAGTAATAACCTTTTGGAAGCTTCTTCTAGTTCCAGCGTCATGAACTGCCTACCCTGGCTCACTCGGTGTGCATCCAGCTGCCCTGATGAGGCCTGCATGTGAGTTCATGTGTGTTTATCTCATGATATTAAGTCATCGTTAAGAAGGGCCTGAGTGGGGTGCTTCTGTAGGGTTCGGGCTATCCTTATGACTGCTAGTCCACTGAGAAGGGTCCCCATTGGGCAAGTTCCCACCCAGCCTCCATGGCTGGCTTGGTGTGAGGGAGGGGAGAGCACTAGAAAAGCCTCCCTGGGAGTCCCGTGAGGGCCAGGCCTGTCAGGGAGCCTGGTGAAACTCTTAGGAGTACACACCTAGCCTCATAAGCACACTTAGACTACTTGGCTGGAATGGAGGCAGCCTATGGGTCTGGAACATACAGCTGAGATGGAGGCAGCCCTTGGGTCTGACACACTTGACCCTAGAGGCAGACATTGGCCACCCCTCAGGCCCTCTGGGACACTGAGTTTAACTCAGAAGTTGTGAAGCCTGTAGCCCACAGCTGAACCTCAGCTTTCTCTGGAAAATGAGATTCCACAGGTCCCTAAGGAAGCCTGTCAGCTGCTCAGGCTCCCTTCCCTGGCCTCCAGTCCCTCTCTAGGCCAGGAATACCCCAGTCAGCAGAGGTAGGCCACAGTCCACCTTGTCCCCAGTCTCCCCACCTGTAAATGGAGGATCGGCTGTGATGTGTCTCCCGGTTGTTCCAGTCCCATGTCTGACTTTCAGGCACTGCACCTGTCCTGGCTTCAGACTGGACGAGGTGCCTGTCATGTCCTCTGACCCTGCCCAGGACCATTTGGTTTCCAAGCCTCAACACCTTACAAAAGATATGCACCCAGGTAAGGGTCTCTTCCTTGTCCTTCAGACAGTTCTCAAATCACCTTAGCCTGAGAACCCACCCAAAGTTCCGAATGGCTCAACTCCAGCAGTAAGCCCTACCCTGCCCCTGCCCGGACCAGCTCTGCATGGCTGGAACTGGGACAGCCTAGGGCTGGATGGCTGTCAGGGCAACATCCCAGCCATTTGGCGAACACATGCCCAGTGTCCAGTGCTCAGATCTTTAGTGGACACATATGTGGGGCTGCACTGGACAGGAAAGTGGTCACTGTAGTGAGGTTCTCCCAGCAGGAAGGGCAGCAGGGTGGGTGGAGAATCTAGAAAGGGTTCAAGAATAAGGAAATCGGGGCTGGAAAGATGGCTCAGTGGTTAAGAGTGCTGACTGCTTTTCAGAGGACCTGGGTTCGATTCCCAGCATCCACATCATGGCTAATAACTGTCTGTAACTTCAGTGTCAGGGAATCCAATCCCTTCTGCTGACCTCCACGGGCACTGCACGACTCTGGTGCACTTGTACACATATGGCACAACTCTCAGACACATAAAAGTTTAAAGGTAACAATTGATAAATAAAAATTTTAATAATCAGGAAATTAAAGGTAAAGTTTGGGTCCTGAGGGTGCGATGAGAATGATTTGGCCATGGATCCAGGTGGGTAGGGATTGAGGCTGAAAGATGAATGGGCCAATAGTGGGTGGGGCTGCATGATGGACAAGTCTGGTGGGCAGGACTGATGATGGCAGACCTGGCGGCAGGCATGGTATAGGAGGGCAGGGCCTGATGGCCAGCAGGGCCTGGATCCGATGGCTGCCCTGGTCTTCAGCTGCCCTAGGCACTGTATGCAAGATGGGCTGTGTGACTGAGTGCAGTCCTGAAGAGCATTATAGACACAAAGGAGAGAAGACAGCAGCCTAGGGGGCTGGTGAGCCGGGTAGGAAGAGGCAGATAGGGTCAAAGTTTGGTTGGAGAGTCTGGAAGCTTTACAGATGGCTATGGACAGGGGTCAGGGAGAGAAGCCAGGGCCCCAGGAAGGCCGAGGTGGTCACCCAGGCAAGCCAGGTGGGTGATGGAGTCCAGGTTGAGACTTGTCCTATCCTCATCTCTATACATAGACCTTCTGAACAAATCAGAGACCCTGAAACCGTGGGCAGGGTGACTGGATGTGAAGGCCCACAGTGTGGATGGGAGCAGAGGTCTCAGCTGCCCGCTGAGCATGGTGACCCCCATAGCCCAACATTGGCCAGCCATGCAGGAAGAGCTGCTGACTGAGGCCCAGAAGACCTGGAGGACTGGGTGGCCTTTGCTAATGGAGTCATCCCCCAAGGTCCCTCTGGCTCTTTGACCCCTGCTGCTTGAGGTAGGGATCATGTGACAGATGGACGGAGTAACAGGCCAACTTTCTCAAATGGAAAATAGACAATGCTGGTAAACAGAGCAGCTGAGCCCCGAACTGTATGCCGGAGCCCTGCAAGCCAGGGGTAGGGGCTTCTCAGGCCCTGCTCAGCCCCAGTGCACCCCAATGTGGGGGTCTCTCCTTGTAGAACAGATGTGAACAACTGGGTGACACATGGTGTGGCGGAGTCCCCCACCTCCGGTGGTTTGTTCTCCGGAGTGAGCCCTCATCTCTCTCTGGACCCAATAAGTCTTTCAGTTTGACTTGAAACTCCACATTTTTCCTCTTTAGAAAAATGTCACCGACATTCCTCTCTCTCATTACTCTGGCTTGTGGCTGCTCTGGCTCTGGGGAAATCGCTGCTCAGGAGGCAGCCTGCCCTGACTGCCACCACAGCCGGACAGGCTCCTGCTGGCCGTGCCTGTTGGGCAGACTCCTGCTGTGCAAAGCCTTTGCTGGCCTTGACCTTGAGTTCCTCCTTCTGCTGCACCACCCCAGCCACAGGCCACAAACTGAAATGTCCAGGGCAGGTGTCCCCAGGTCCCCAGACCCTTGTCTGTGCCGCTTTGCCAGGCCCTGATCAGGTCACCCAGCTGTCCCCTCCCCAGTTTCCTTTACTTTAGTGTCTTGGATTCTGTCTCACCCTCTTTTTCTGTTCATCTGGACGTTTGGATCCTCAACAAACATTTATTGACCACCTAATGTTTACTGGGCACTATTCTAAAATCTGGGGGTATGGTGTGAATTAGACTAGGTCTCTGGGTCTCTGAAACAGACAGTACACCAACAAGCAGACTTCTTCAGTACAGCCCAAGCCCCAGAGATGGCTGCAGTGACATCTTCTATCCAGGATGAAGAAAAGGCAGAGAGACCTTGTCCTCACCCCTGAGAACTGCACAGGTCTTTATGACAACCCTTCCAATCAGGAGTAGCAAAGGGCTGACCCCACACCCAAGGCTAGGACGTCACGATGCTCTGTGCTTCCCTCTGTGTCTGGGAAGACTTACACTCACAGCTCAGCCTCATGCCGTGAGAACGATGCAATTACGGGAAGCTCAGCCACGGGGAAGGGAGCACCACTCTAGCCAGCGCCCATTTGCCCATGGCAGGGAGCAAGCCCCAGCCACCTGTCCAGCCAACCAACCGGGCAGCCGTGGGTCGACCAGGGGGGTGTGCCTCCGAGTCCCACGCAAACGGTCCTGGATGCTGCTGATCTGGGAGAGTCTGTGAATAGGTAACTGGGATGCAAAGTAAGGAGGGGTCAGAAAGAGGGAGGGGGTGGGGCGTCTTGCCCCACGCTACTGCTGGAGATGCTGCTGAGCCCACAGCCATGCTGGGAATGTATCAGTTAACGGAGGGGCCTGGAAGAGTGTCCCCCGCATCCTTCTCCTAGCCCTGACTGTGTCTGTCTGCCCCTGGAACAGGGTACTGTCTCCTTGCTGGGCAGCTGAGCTTTGGGAACAGGTGCTGTTATCCTGACCTACAGGCCATCCAGGGCTATGAGGAACGATAGGACATCTGTCTCTGACCACCGTTCATGTCTCCTCCACTGCAGTGGTTCTTAGAGAAAAAGGCTGGTCAGGTGACTGGGATGTCATGGATGTGTCAGGAGAGGCAACATGTGTCATCATATAAGATCAGGGCAAACAGGACAGTGCACAGAAGGTGGCTTCTGAGTCTGCCACTGAAACTGCAGGCAAAATGGTGCTCACATACCCAAAGGCTGTTTTGAGGGTTCACATTCCCCAGAAGGTCCTAACTTCCTCCCTCTGTACCCCCAAATCTCACCCATCCCCAAAGGCAGAGCTCAGGTTAGGGAGTTATAAAGACCTGAGTTTCAGTCCTGTTTGTCTCTCACTTGCTGTGTGACCTTGGGCAATTCACTGCCCATCTCTGAGCACAAAGTCACACTGGTAACTTCCAGCAGCTTTTCAAACATCACTGGTTTGTGTGTCAACATGATTTCTGCTCCTTCCTTTGCTACATGTGCCTCCTTCTTTTAAGAACAAGAATATTTGCTGGAAAGAGAACGGACAAGCAGATGTATGGAGATTCTGGCACAGCCTTCGATGGGAAGCAGCTTTGCCTGCCGGGACGAGTAGGAAGGAACAGGAAAGATGAAGCTCAGAGGCTGGGCAGATGGCTCTGCGGGTAACATACCTGCCCTCAAGCCTGAGGACCTGAGTCTGGATCCCCAGCACCCATGGAAAACCGAGAAGGCGCATGTCTGTGACACAGTGCCTTCAGGGCAGGCAGGAGGGCCTGGAGCTCACTGGACAGTCCAGAAAACCAGTGAGCTCCAGGCTCAGTGAGAGACTCTGACTCAGAAAACAAAATGAAGGGTGACGAAGGGAGACACGTCGACCTCTGGTTGTCCACACATGCAAATACCCACAGAGACACTCATGTCACAGTCATACATGCCACAGACACACACATACCCACATCCACAATATGCATATAAGCACAGACACACATATATACACAGAGACACATATGCACACACATGCCCAGACACACATATACACACATACACACACAGACACGTACCCATGAATCCACACACATGCAGACATATGCACACATACACGTGCATGCACACAGACATGCATGTACACATAAACACACAGACACACATGCACACACACATACACAGATACACACAAGCACACACGATGGAGGAAGGAAACGTGACAGTTTACAATGAATTTTGTTAGCGCTCCGCATCCAGACGTCTCTAAGGGGTCGGCGTGCCCCAGACAGCCATGGAAGACACCTTGGCAGGAGAGCCCCTGAGACTCTCCCTTGCTCTGAAGCAGGCCTGACCCTCCACCTGCCATGTCTGGTTCACAGATGTGCAGACTGACCCTGAGTCCTACCCAAGGGTGGTGGCAAGCCCTGTGAGAGGCCAGAAGCACCACCTCTTCTGGCCCAGAGAAAAAAAGAGGTCCCCAAGGTGTTTCAGGGCACCTTGAAGAGATCTGGGCAGGAGACTACAGCTGCAGAGGGTGCCAGCGTGGATCTCCTGGAGCTGGCTTCTCTCGAACAATTGGGGGCTCACCTGTGGACACTGGGCGCCCAGTAGACGCCAGACCCCAGGCAACCCCAAGACACAGGACAGTGGGGACTGGGCAGGGCCAAGCCTTTGCCCTGCTAGGCTGTCCCGGCTTTTCTAGGGAGCCAGTCCTCCCACACTTTGCATCTTGGAGGCTCTGGCCCCTGTGTCTCTCAGGGGTCTGGCCTATGGGAGCTTCAGCTGCCTCCTGGTGCCTCAGTTTCCCTCTGTACCGAGTTGACTTAACCACCTGGCTCAGGAAGCTCAGAGTCTGAGGCCCACAAAGCTTTTAGGGTCTTAGAAATTATTGAATTTCCTTTAGAATCCAAAAGGAATAAAATAACTTCGTAAAAACTCATTTGTGTGTCGGGGGGTGGTCAGAGGCCAGCTTTCGGGGACTGATTCTCTCCTTCCACCGTGTGGGCCCTGGAGATCACACTCAGACCATCAGCTCGGTGGCAACATCTCTCACCACTCGCCATCACTTTCAAAGAGACTGCAAATACGTAGAATCCCCCCTTCGATCTTCACACCCGTGCAGTCATGGGATATAATTTTTAGGGTGTTTTTAGTGCAGAACGGATTCTAGGGGACTCGTCACAGGATTTGTGGAAAGGACCTGCCTGGGGGCACTGGGAAAGTTCTGGTACGCCGAGCCAACACCCCCTCTTCTGGTTGGCGCTGAACTTCCAGGGTGGGTGCTGCTGAACTTAGTGTACCCTCTCCCCTGAGACCTCTGGAGCTGCCCTCCAGCTGCCTGTTTCCCTGACAGTGTATTGACTGGGCCTCTGGGTCTCTCTGAGCCCTGCCAGCCTGGCACCCCCAGCAGAGCAGCTCCAGGGGGTCCCTCAGCTCACCCTGAGAACTCCTCCCAGGCAGGTCGGATTCACAGGTTCAGACAACCACCCGTTGCCTCCCCTCCCTCCTCCCTCCCTCTCTCTTTCTCTCTCCCGTGTTTATTTTTTTAATTCCAGGATGTTTGGTTTGGCCAAGCTCCAGCTCATGGTCTTTTACTTGGCCTTCTCAGATTCCTCCCGCCCCAGTCCCAGTTTTTCCTGTGGGGAGGCTAAGACAGCCAGCAGGGGGGCGGTGGACACAACCAGAGAGGGCAGAAGTTGGGGGTCGCTGATGGAGTCCTGTGCAGATGCAGCCTCGCACTCTCTGAGCACACACTCTGTGCCTGATGCTGTTCCAGGCTCAGAGACTGTAGACAACAGAGGAGCCATGCCTGGAAGCTTCCTGGGCTCCTGGCAGAGGGTCAGGCAGATGGAGAACAGAAGACGCATGGAGAAGGTTCTGGGGAGACCGAGGAGGGGCTGAACCCTAAGAAAGTAAGTTCTTCTGAGTCAGCAAAGGTCTCTACAGGTCCAGGGTGCAGTGCTTGCTTCAGAACATGTTGGGCTCTGGGGGTCATCTCAGCACCACAAATAAATGTTCCCCTAGAGCCAGATTTGTCAACACCCATTTGAAGATGAGGCAGGAGGATTACTATGAGTTGGAGGCTACGCTGGGCTACAGAAAAAAAAGTCTCAGAAAAAAAAGTGGATGGGTGTTCCCCTGAGGCAAGTGTAATCAAATGTGGAAGACAAGGGTTCTCTGAGGGCCACCTCCACTCTACAGGTGGGGAAACTGAGGCCCAGAGAAGCTAAGCTGCAGTGGCTATAGTACCTTGAACCCACCCATGTTCCAGATCTAGGCTGCACCCCCTCCACCTACATCACCTTCCTCCCCCTTCCCTGGCTTCTGGGGTGGGGGGGTGACTGGTCACCTGAGCCCTGTCACCTATTTAAAAGTAGCTGTCAGCACCTCAGACTGTGCCTTCAAAGCCAGGATGGGCCTGAAGTCATAAAAACGACTCCCCCAAGGAGCCCAGAAGTGGCTCAGAATCCAGGGTAAGGCCTGGAATCTATGAGAAAGTGAAACCGGGAATCTACAGGAAAATGAAGTTTGGTCACCTGACACTTTGCTCAAGGTTGCCCCACCAGGGAGGGCAGAGGGGCTGCAGAGGGGTCCAGCCCCAGACAGCGTTGCTGGGGACTCCGCTCTGCAGCCCCTCTCGGGGCCCCAACCCTGCCAGCTCTTCCCCGGGGACAATGCGGCCTTTCAGGGCCAGACAAAGGCGAGTTTAAAAGGCGAGAATTGTGTTTCCATGGTGGAGGGGCGGGTGGGCCGCCGGCTGGGGAGGGGCCAGCAGCACAAACCGCGGTGTATTTATGCCCGTCTGACACAACACAATTTGATTTTCCACATAAATGATCAAATAATATTTCGGTTACAGTTAATTACACAGCCCAAAAGCCCATCAAAGGCCCCTCCGCGTCCACCCAGCCCTTGTTCCGTGGCTCCGCGTGCGCCCAGATTTCACGGCCGGCTTCTCAGAGTCTGTGCCCGGCAGCCCCCATTCATAGGAGCCAAGGGGGCCCCTCCAGAGGCTTCCAAGAGAGTCCCTGTCTTCTCACATGATGCCTGGTCTCCTCACCAAAATAGCAGTCCAAATGTCTCAGCAGACAGCAAGTCTCCCCTGCCTCCCCACCCCACAATGCCAGCACAGGGACTGAGAGATGTCTGCGGAGGGTTAGGGTTGATGCAGGACTGGGGACTCAGCTGACCTGGAGTGAGCCCCAACCCCCTTTGCACCACGGTACAGAAACTCCTTGAAGTCAGCTGGCGTTTAGAAGATTCTCCAGGCAGCCTGGGAAGTATCGGCCACTGGCTGCTAGACTATAGCAAAAGATCCCTAGGATATGCTGGGGAAAGTAGGTTGCCTCCAAACAGGGAATTAGACCTACTTCCCAAATGCAGTTCCTTCATGAACCACCCTGCACTGGGAGGCTAGGCTGAGGGTCACCAGCGGGTGGGTCCCCCAGAACAGGCCAGCTCCCCGCTCAGTCAAGGCTCCTCCTTCTGCGGGCTCAGAGGCCTGCGGGGCCATAGGAGGTGCCAGCTTCTAGAGGCCTTGAACTGCATGCCCTGCAGGCCTGCAAACCACAGAGGGGCTGGCAGGCAGGGCCAGGGAAGGGGCACAGCGAGGGCACGCAGCTATTTTGGGCCCTGTTCCCCCCACAGGGCATCATGATTCTGCAGCAACAGCCAGCCTGTACGGCCGCAAAGGAGTTTCCTGTGCAGTACAGTCTCCGGGCCCAAACTGTGCCCACGGCAGCCTTCCATGCAACCTGCCCTCTCCTGTGGCCTAGGATATAGTAGGTGGCCGTAGCCCCAGCCTTGTTGCCCTCTTTCCAGCCTTAAAAACCGAGACAACAAGAGGCTCACCTAGCAGGGCTGTGGGCGGCCTCTGGCTGGATGTTCCTCAGGACATTTCTCACTTCTCTTTTATACTAGCTGTGGGCCATAAGCGCCCATCTCAGCTCATAGGCACTGTGACTGTGGAGGCCCCACGCTCTCCTCTCCCACAGCACTGTCGATGTGCTCCCTTCCTGCAGGAGCTGTGCTTCGTTCCCTCCTACAGGACCTTGCATTGCTTCATAAATGTTTATTAAATGAGTGGGTGGGTGGCTAGATGGATGGATAAGTGGGTAAGTGGGTGGATGGATGGATGGATGGGTGGGTGGATGGATGGATGGGTGAGTGGATGGGTGGATGGATGGATGGGTGGATGGATGGATGGGTGGATGGGTGAGTGGATGGGTAGATGGGTGAGTGGATGGGTGGGTGGATGGATGGATGGGTGGATGTGTGAGTGGATGGGTAGATGGGTGAGTGGATGGTGGATGGATGGATGGGTGAACGATTGGGTGGATCGATGGATGGATGGATGGATGGATGGGTGGATGGATGGGTGGATGGATGGGTGGATGGATGGGTGGATGGGTGGATAGAAGATAGAGGGATAGGTAGATGGAGATAGGTGGGTGATGGATGAATAGATGGATGGATTAATGGTTGGATAAATGGATGGATATGTGGCTAGATGATGGAAAGACAGATGGACAGATGGATGTGTAGGTGGATGAGTGGGTGGCTAGATGGATTCATGGATGATGAATTTAATAGATGATGTTCTAATTTGCTTTTTGTTGCTGTGATAGAACTCCCAAACCAACTGTGGGAGCAAAGGGTTTATCTGACTTACACTTTTCAGTTTGCCATCAAGGGGTGCCAGAGCAGGAATCCAAGGCAGGAACCTGGAAGCAAGAACTTGAAGCAGAGACCGTGGAGGAGCACTGCTTACTGGCATGCTCACTTTGACTTGCTTAACTACTTTTCTTAAACAACCCAGGCCCACCTGCCCAGGCATGGCTTGCCTACAGTGACTAGGCCCCCTATGTCAATTAACAATCCATAAAATGCCCCACAGACATGCCCATGGCCCAGTCAAACAGAGGAGATTCCTCTACTGAGGTTCCCTTTTCCTGGGTATGTCAAGTTAACAACCAAGAGAGAGAGATGGATGAATGGATAAACGGATGGACACATAGTTGGATAGGTAAATGGACAGATGATAGATAGATGCATCAGTGGAAGGATGGATGAGTGGATGGGTGGGTGGATGGATGGATAGAGAGATGGGTGGGTGGATAGGTGGTTAAGTGGATGGACGGTAATTTAATGGATGAATAGATGGATGCATGCATGCATAGATGGAGGTGTAGATGGATAAATGAATAGATGAGTGGATGGGTGGGTAGAGGATAGGTGAGCAAAAAGATGAACAGATGCCTGGACCGGTGGATTGGTGGAGGATGGGGGGATGCTTGTATGGATGGATAGGTGCTGGGTGATGGGTTAATAGAAGGCGGGTATATGGGTGGATGGATGGATGGTGAGTGGATAACTGAACATATATGAATAGATTAAAAACATGCCTGGAAAAAGAGATTGCCATGTGAATGAACAGACGGATGAAAGAACAAGGAGTAGATGAATGGACATATTCTTTATACGTATGAGTGTTATACCTGCATGTATGTAAGTGCACCCATGTCATATAATTCCCACAGAGGCCAGAAGAGGGCATTGGATCCCCTGGAGCTGGAGTTACGGACAGTTATGAGTCCACATGTGGGTGCTGGGAACTGAAGCCAGGTCCTCTGCAAGTGCAGCCAGCGTTCTTAACCGCGCAGCCGTCTCTCCAACCCTTGGACAGATTTTTTTCAAAAGCGAAAAACAGCGTTTTCTGTAGGACTCGGGAGACCTTGCTTCAACTTCGTCGGCTATGCAGACTTGGCCAGCGTATCTCCCTGCACCGAATGAACATGATAGCTGGATCCCACCGGCTGCCTACGCTACCAAGACATCCTAAACTGTGACGTATTCTGTCCTTGGGTGGGGTCAGCCAATGTCCTGAAGAAGCCGGCAGAGCCAGTCCTGGGGTGGTCCCCTGGGTCCCCTGGCAAGTTGTGGAGATGATGAAAACAGTCACCTGCTGGGCTTAATCCTGCCCACAGCCCCGTGCACAGCAGCTTGTCCCTCTAGTTCACCTGCCTCTGAGCAGAACTGGTGACAACTGCTTCAGAGATTTATGGCCGCCCTCTCCTGACCTTGTCTGCTCTGCCCAGCCTGCGCCAACTCTGAGGTCCCCAGGCATCGCCACCGAGACCCAGGCATACTTCCTAGCTCAAATCAGAGGCAAGACTAAAGACCACATGGGAGCAACCTGAAGCAATTGCACAAGAAATTGACTGATGCTTGTGGTGGATTGCAGAATTGCTGGCTACCTTAGAGTATCTTTGGGGAACCCAGCAGATGACCCTGAAGCAGCCCCAAGTATTTCTTCCAGCCCCTAAGTTCAACTGTGCCCTCCTGCCACAGGGTCTTTGCACGCCCTGGTCCCTGGTAGCTACAGGTATTGCCATGCTGCTGTTTACATGGTTGACCAGATGTAGGTGTGGGTCTAATAGAGCATATGTTCCTGATGTACATATACCCTGAACATGTGGGAACATGAAGACCATAGACATGGTCCCTTTTTATCAGAAAGCCAGGCGTTATCTTGAGTATATGGGTGTGGGGACCGGGGAAAGGGACACAGAATACTTCCTGGGACCTGGGGATAAAGTGAGGAGACAAGAGCCAGACAGCAGGAGGAGGAGACGGAGAGAGAGGATGGCCAGAGGACCAAGCAGACTGCGGACAGAGGTGGGGCAGCCAAGGCAGCCCACCCCCACACACACACATTCCGGCCTGTGGACTGCAGGAGGTGCTTTCTTGGTCAGGGCCCGTCAGACTGATTTACGGGCCTTGTTGCCTGCCTTGCGCCAGCCATCAGCTGCTGCCACCAGATCTATTATTGATGAACTTTCCAGGACCTGCTAATTAACTGTGCATCCACAGCAGGCAGCCGGGGCAAGTGGCAGATGAGACAGAGGCGGGAGACCCAGCCAGCATCATGGCCAGCACACCCTGGGTGGGTCCATCTTAGCACGTAGAAGAATCCTGCTCCAATACGGCCCCCTTGGGTGGCAGTGAATGCAGCTCTAACAACACCCCCAGCTCCTTCTGTCTGACCTTGGATGGGGCAGATGATAATCACCCTGGCAAGCGGGGAGGAAGCAGAGGGCCTGAATCTCCCAAGACTGGACCCACCATGGAGCAAGAGTTTGGATCCAATGCTGTGCTTAGGCTACTTGGGACTTGATTGCCAGAAGCCTTGGTTTCCTCATCAGGAAAACGGGAATAGTCAGAATAATCAGCTTGAGGGGGTCTGAGCACCCAAAGGTTCTGACCTTTGAGTCAGGACTCACTGGTGCCGGCGATGAAGGCACTGAACAGCGGCCTCTGGTCTCTCCCAGGCAGCAGAGAAAACTCGCTGCTTTCTTCCCTGGAGTCCTGTGAGGAGAATCTAGTCCAGCGGGGCACCTAGTCTAGCTGGGGCTACATAGCCAGCCTACACACCGCACAGAACCGAGCAAGGGTTCTGGAGACAAAGGGATACCGGCTAGCCAAGATGGAAGAACTGACTTCAGACTGGAACAGAGGCTAGAGGCATCCCTGTAGGATTGCCGAGGGAGGTTGCCAGGCAACAGAAACAGGAGGAGCAAAGGCCCTGTGGTAGGAAGGAGGAGGGCAAGCTTTGAAGAGCATACACATCTGACCAAAGTGGAACCAGGGAGGGAAGTGGGGGCAGGAGAGAGGTCCAGGGCTGCCAGGGATGTGAATGCAGGACTAGGGATTGGACATGTGTCCAGAGCTGCCCATCAGCAGCTCCGGGCCTGACAGTATTTCAGGAGCTACTTGACACCTTCCACTCCTGAGCTTCACTGCACAACTGGCTTCTATGAATGTGCCCCCCATTCCCAACACACACACACACACACACACACACACACACACACACACACACACTCCTGCCATCTTCCAAACTCCTGGTGACAGACAAGCCAGGATCATTTGCCCAAGGTCATCTCAGGAACATGTACCCCACGGCCAGTCCCAGGCAAAGCCTCGCCCCATCTCATCTCTGGCCACCCCAAGGCGTAAGAGTGATCTCAATCCTTAGATGAGGCACGGGGCTCAAGGGATGCCCAAGAGGCGGTCTGGACTCAGAATCTGTTTGACATGTGTTTCTAAAGTTGATCGCTTGTCCTAGGCAGCGCGCCTTTCCTCCCTTTTGCTGGAGTCACAGCCTTTATCTTATTTTGGGGGGATTATCCCTTTGGGTCCCCTCCCTATAGCCCTGGGGCCGGGAGGTGGGGAGCTGGGCGATTCCTGCAGCCACAGCAGGGCCCTAACCAGCTGCATCTCCTCCATTCTTGGAGATGGAGAGAGACAGGGGAAGGGGGGACATGACAGGACACCAGAGGACCAGCGGAACAGAGCTGAGGGGCGGAGGAGTGGGCTCAGGGGCCGGAAGCCAGTAGCCAAGGGGAGGGCCTGACTGGATGTGGGTCTGGGGAGACCCCAGCTTTAGGTCACTCCTCTGGGGGGCACCCAGGCAAATGGGCTTCAGATGGTGGGTCAGTGAGAGCGTTCCTGCCAAATGCCTCCTCTGGAGGGTGACGTTTAGGCCGTCTGACCCCAAATCAAACAACTGAAGTTCTGAGTTTAACCTTTTTCCTGGCCTGGCTCCCTGACTCAGGTCCCCTGGCTCACTCCAGATGCAGTCTCCTGCACCGAAGGACAACGTACACTCAGCCTTGGGAACACAGACAGGAGAAAATCTACCACATGATCCCAGAACCCAATTTCTGCTTTGCATACATGGGTCAGCCATGATTCCTCAGTCTGTCTCCTCCCCGTCACTTCATGCCAGATTGCCCAGGCCCTGTTCCTTTGGACTTTCCCTTCTGAGCAGCGCCTTGGAAAGCTTACTACATCCGTCCACCTGCTTGGCCTTTGCTGCTCTGTCTTTTCTTCTATGGCCCTCAGTCAAGGAAGAGACCCCCTTCCAGCAACGGGAGAATGAACAAACCAGTTGCCGGGACCACCAGGTCCCCCACCATGGTGTGGGCGGGAAGTTTAGAATTCACATCCCTGGTGTTGACAGAGCTGAAAGATGAACCCATGCCAGCTCTGCTGCTGGAGCCTGGGATACAGCAGGCACTTTGAGGCAGGTCTGAGGCCAGTGACAGAATCCACATCTGAGATGCTATGTGATGCATGGACAAACTGTCTTCAGTCTCTGGGCCTCCAACTCTGCACCAACATAGCCCCCCTCCCCTCGAAGAGAAGGCTAAACACACAGGGTCCCACTCACTACGCAGCCTGGAGCTCCACAGACCCTTTCGAATCTGCTTCTATTGCCGGCTTCCCAGATGCTGGACCTCCCGCCCCGATGACCCATTCCCCACCCCGTCGGTGAAGCAGGGAGTCTCGGAGCTCTGTGAGCACTTGTGGCCCTTGGTCACAGTGAGCACACTGTAAGCGCTTGGACTTGCTTGCCTCCTTCCACGTTGTTGCACAAAGTATGGGTGTGGCCTCCTGCTCAATCCCTGTTCCCTCCCAGCCCTGCTGTGGAGGCTCCTTTTGGCCTCTCCTGCTGCGGAGGTTGGGAGATTGAGGGTCCTACTCACAGACACAGACAGAACATTTAACATTTAAACTTCTCGACTGTCCCAGGAGGCCATTACAGCTTACCATTCCCAAGCAGGAAGGGATTGTTCCCTGAACTCCCAACTACCAGACAGGCCTTCAGTCGCTGGCTCAGCAGCCCCTTTCCCAGAGGCCAAGCGAACAGCACCAACGGAGGATGGATTACCCCCAGGAGCCCCAAGGAGCCAAAGCTGTAAAAGTGGGAGACGGGGAACCGTTAGATTCCTCTTTATCTTTGCTCCTTTCAAGGCTTGGAAAGTTCTGGTATGGAAGTGGCTGCTCAGAATCAAGGATAGCACTGACACTGTTCACACACAGCAGAAGGCTGAGCGCTAGAGAAGCTGTGTCGGGGACAGGGCCGACCCTTGGCTTCCTGGGGCTGGCAGTCAGGGGCACGTTATACTGTCTTCCCAAATCTGTGTCACACACACCCCCACATGCCTACACATGCATGCATGCTGCGAGCCTGAGAACTGGGCAGCCATGGCAGAAAGGAGCTTCACAGAGTGGATTGCAGGCAGCCAAGCAGTAAAGACCTTTGATTTCTTTCTTTCTTTAAATATATCTTATTTATTGTTTTTATTTTACGTGTATGAATATTATGTCTGCATTTATGTAAGTGCGTCCATGTTGTGCAATGCCCACAGAGGTCAGAAGAGGGCGTCAGATCCCCTGGAACTGGAGTTACAGATGGTTGTGTGGATACTGGGAACTGAACCACGGTCCTCTGCAAGAGCAGACAGTGTTCCTAACCACTGAGCCATCTCTCCAGCCCCAAGACCTTTGATTTTTTAATTTAGCCCTACTTTTCACTCATAACCAATACAATTGAAATGGTGACTGGGCATTACCCATGACAATGAAAAGCTGGCCCCTTTAAAGATAAGAAGCAGAACCCCAGTGCAAATGAAGGCCACATAAGGGTGATGGGAGGAGGTATAATGATTCGAAAAGCATGCCCCACCTCCATGGATTGGTGTTCTATAGGCCTCACCTGCCCCAGGAGGGTGCCACACACATGCCCTTTCTTCAGCCATCTGCTTACATTCAGTAGGCCCCTGCTGTGCACTCAGTGCTGGGCTGGCAGCCTGTGATGCTGCAACCAAGCAGAAAGAGTTTGTGAGCAAGCAAAAGGATAGATTCATGAGATGACCATGACTGAGACATCCCAAGGCCCCGGGGTGTACTGGAGAGAATCACAGAGTGGAAGTGAGCTAAGGGAGGAGGGTAGAGAGTGTGGACAGTAAAGGCCTCTCAAGGTGAGTTCAAGGTAGACCCAAGGAAAGAGAGACAGGTGCAAAGGTCCTGGGGCAAAGCAAGGTCACCCCTTGGAAGAATGAAGGGAAACTGGTTTTGGGATGTGGGAAGTGAGGCAGGGTTGAGCCTTGTTCCTGTGGTGGGATGGGATCAGCTAGTATCTCGGTCAGAGGCTGGCTTCCCCTAAGTTTTAAGACCTCTTCAGCCACAGCTCAGAAGGGTCTCTGTGGGAGGAGAGAAGCTGGGCGTGGGTTGGAATAACAGTGAACTCACCTGAGGAGCTGAGTAGTGATCAGCTTGAGAAGCTAAGCTGTGCTGGAGGGAGGCATCCTGAGGTTGGTAACATTTATGAAGCACCTACTGTGTGCACAGGCTGGACACTGGGGAAGTCAGGATGAGGGACAGGGCAGACCCTCAGCTCTCTAGGGCTGGCTGTCAGGGGCACTGTATACTGTCTGTCCAAATCTGTGCCACGCACACATGCACCACATATGCACACCCCAGGTGCTTATGCTTTCATATTCACCAACTGCATTTATAGAAGTAGCCTTGGAGAGTCCACTGTCAGGCCTTGAGGTCCCTGGCCTTCCCCTGTGATTCATTAGGAAGCCCCACCCGCCCCAACCCCCAATCCCTGCCAGCGAGCGCTAAGGACACGTTCTTTTATTGTAGCAACTGACATTTGAATTCATTTTCCTACCTATTATGCAAGGAGAGCGCAGAGACTGAGTGGTTATTACCCAGCTGCCGTTATGTAACGTGACAGAGATGTACCGAGCTGCGGCGGCAGAGCCTCAGGCTGCACCAGGGCCCAGTCCAGCTGGCCACTGAGTCACCAAGTACGTTTGGGCCAGTAGTCACCCTGTCACTCAGTGCCTTGGCAATGTCATCTGCTGATGGGGTGAGAGGCACAGACTGGAGGATCTTCTAGGGACAACTGTGGCCTCCTGCAGGCTGGAGTGGATCGAGGAGCCTGGCCCCCAGGGCTACTTGTTCCGGAACTCCAGGGTGTTTCTGGAGGGTTGAAAGCAATGTGGATGAGGCCTATCACCCACTCCTTCATTCAGGGAGTCCAGGGGAGGGGGAGGGCACATCTGCATCCTGTTCCAGGGACAGGGCAGAGGGTAACAAAGATGGAGATCCACCTGAGGAGACTGACGGTATTTCAGCGACAGGTGTTTGTGAGCCAGTGAGCTGTTGGATGGATGAATGAATGAGTCAACACTAGAAACGGAGGGTAGGAAAGTGTTAACTAACTGAGACCAGATGCCAAGCCCAGGAGAGGCGAGGTGCCCCAGAGAGGGAGCCACGGAGGCTGGGCTGAGCCTTGGGAGACAGAAAGAGGAGCCACAGGGCATCTGGGAGACTCAGTGATGGGGTGCTTGCTTAGTGTGCCTGGGACCTGGGATGGAGGGAGGGGAAAAAAGAGGGGGAGGGGAGGGAAGGAAGGATGGAGCGGGGAGGGGAGAGAAGAAGAGGTAGAGGAGGAAGCGGTGGGAGGAGGGAGGGGGTGGGGGAGGAACAGGGGACAACTCGGTGGGGTCTGTGGTTGGAGAGGTCAGTAGAAAAGAGCCTTGCATTCAGCAGGCCCTCATCAGCTCTGGTGAGCACTAGTGTGAAGACTAGATCTGTGGATTCCACCCTCCAGCAGAGGCCTTGACCCTCACAGCCACAGCCTGCGAGAGGTGAGCCAGAACAGATGGCACCTTCGACCGCACTCCTGTGTTCCTGCCCAGTGACACGTCCAGGTGCCTACGATGTGCACCAGACCCATGCACGTACCCCTGTGTCCTCCCTGTGGCCGAGAAAGAAGGATCTGAACCCAAACCTCTGGCTTCAGAATCCAGAATCACTGCACATCCCTCTGCTGGTGAGTCCAGGAGACTTTGTTAAGGGACAGTCGTGTGTACACGCAAGGTCTACCCACCTCTGTGGGGTGGCCCACTTCCCTGTCACTGGTCACTGTGCTCAGGGGGCCTTGCCGAGTGGCTCCTGGGGTCTCCGATCTGCACTGTCAGTACCAGATGAGCCCACAGGATGACCAAGGCCAGTGGTCTTGTCAGCCTTGGTAGAAGACGGATGGATGGCTGCTGCCCAGTCAGGAGCCCCTGACTGAAAGGCTCTCTAGTTCAGGTCTGGGCACTCTCCCCGACCCAGCCTCAGGAAAGAAAGGGTCCAGCATGCTCAGTGGACATCCAGCCCCACCCCACTTGAAGCTGTCTAACCATCGCCCAAACCTTTCAAACTGTATCAACAGGTAGCAAGACAGGGAAGCTAGCCACCATGGCCCGGCACAGGAGGACACAGTCCCCTCCACAGCATGTCCTGAAAAGATATCTGGTAGCCCAGTGTGGATACAGAGGTAAGACTTCTGAGGAAGTCTGAGGTTAGCCTGGGCTACCAACCTATCATCAGTCAATAAAAACGAAAGGGTCCAGGTGTCAGTAGGCTATAGGGAGATGATCATACCTGTTCAAAAACAAACAAGCTCCACAAAATACTAGGGGAGAGAGGGCTGTCCCAACCATTCTTTTCAGTAAGGGACTAAAACAGTTTTATGAATTCCAGAATCTTCTGGAGGCTTCTCCAGAGAGATAAGCAGGTGCCCTGGCCACAGCTGCTAGGCTCACTGGGCACAACTGTGACTGTCATTGAGAGCCACTGGCCATCCCTGGGCTGCACACCCACGGAGACCCTAAACCAGGACATCACTCCAACCCCTACCATTGAGTTGTCAGTGGCCCATCAGGACAGGTTGAAGCCCTGTGACCTCACGTCTGTCACTGATAACCCACAGGCTGGAGGAGGGTCAGCCCAGAGACTTGTCACACAGTTAGGGTGAGTACCAGGCAAAGCTTTCCGATGCCCTGTCTTCAGTGTGTCTTCCAAATGGCGCCTGGGCGGGCCTCTGTACAGTGCAGCCAGCATGAGTCTGAAAGCTTTATGGAGCATCTTCAAGTCCAAAGTTGAAAGAAACAGACAGAAAAGGAGAAGGACAGCCCCGGAGGGATTCTGCCCACATCTTAGTGGACTTTACCCATGCAGGAAGGAAATGCCCCTACACGGGGTAGGACTGGGCACTTCCTGTTCCTCCCACCCATGCCTCAACACGCAACGACTCTCCATCTTCCCATTTCGTGGCTGAAATTCCTTCAGCTATCCTTGGAACTTTGTTTGCTTGCTTGTGCACAAAGGACCCTTTTTCAGGTTTAAGAACACTCCTAGGGCTGGACAGCTAGGCTGCTTCCAGATTCTCACAGAGTAAATACCATGTACCGTCTCTAGGACCTACAGGCTCCTCTTTGTGGGGGTGGGCAGGGGGTAATCGTCACAGTGAAAGCTGAACCTATTCCTGCTTGGTCACGGATTAAAATTCCATGTCTGACTTCTTGGTCCAGAGCTTTAGGAGAGCCATCAGAGCGTGATCTGCAGCTGCATTGCAGGGGTTGTGTGGCCCCTGGGATTCAGAGCCAGATGTTCTCAGCCTGGCTACTGAGTACTGGGGGCTGGATGTTCACAGCAGAGCGCTGGTCATCAAAAGGGTCACTCGAGGGCAGCTTGTTCACTGTCCCCCACACAATGTCACAAAAAGAAATAACTGTGTTGTTTTATTATTTTAAATTCAATCTGTTTATTGAATAAATGTTAGGAAAAGCCAATAACTGGAAAGCCATAAAGAAAATCACCTAGGGGCTGGAGAGATGGCTCAGTGGTTAAGAGCACTGGCTATTCTTGCCGAGGACTCAGGTTCGATTCCCAGCACCCATATGGCAGCTAACAACTGTCCATAACTCCAGTTCCAGGGGAATCCAATGTTCTCTTCTGGCATCCATGGACATTGCACACACAGCACACTTACATGATAGCAGACAAAACACTTATACACATAAAAAATAATAATAAATAAACTATAAAATAAAGTAAATCACTTAGAATCAACAAGTCTGGAGACCACCTACCAACCTTTAACTTTCATTCTGCGTACATTATGTATGTTTAGACAACATGGAATAATGCGGGTCACTTCACAATCACAAAGGATGTTGCCATATCATTAAATGTATGTATTCATCCACTTATTTATCAACAGCTTTTTATCGAGCACCCGTGTATTCCAGAAAGTGTCCTAGATCCTAGGGAGACTGCAGTGAGGAGACACATAGGTGGCAACGCCCTCCCTGGGTGACAGGGCCCTTACCCCTGCTCAGATACTGAATTTGTGTTACAGCTCGTAACAGGCCGTCTGATATTCCACAGTGGAGACGGACATTAGAAGCTGGACCGATCTCCTTGATCAGGCAGCAGGGGTGCATCTGAGCATTTTCTGGAATGAATGTGCTGGACTCACCCCAATCTTCACCCAACGCTGTGGGGTGGAGTGCAGCAAACAGAGCCTCTGAAGCCTCTCATCAGAATATGAGCCTCACCCCTGGGACCACCCCACTGGCACTGTACACACACACACACACACACACACACACACACACACACACTCACACACAGAGCCAGAACCACGCCTCTCAGTGATATGCCAGAGGGACTGGGTTTTTTTGCTTTGGACACACTTGCACACCTCAGGCCTACTTAAAGTACCCTTCAGACCTCGCTGACTGTTAGCAAAAGGGAGAGGTTAGCAGACAGGATCAGGTAGGCTTCAGCAGGAAGCCATGTACGGATCCAGGGCTTCCGACTGCATGCAGTACAGCCTTGGAAGCTCATCCCCCTAGACTCTGGGTGCCAATCTGTACAGTGGGAGTACTCTGGAGCAACAAGATCTATGCCCTTGGACATTGCCTGAGCCTCCCACATAAAGGCTCTGATTGCAGCCCAGAAGGAGACTAAGAGGTAGGTGCACTCAGAAGCCCACTGGGGGAGACTGAGGCTAGGAAACAACTCCTTTTCCTAAGGCCACCCATTTGGGAAGTGGTGTGCTATGGGTTCTTTCCAGACTCTGGTGACAAGTTCTCTGGGGTTCTGAGGAGCTGGATCCAAGAAAATCAGGGAGGCAGGGGTTTGGCTACCTTGGGATACAGAAAGATGCACCAATGGAGACCGAAGAGGGAGGTGGAGCTTCTGAACCCAGTAAGGATTAATGAGTGATAGCCACCTCTCTTCTCTGACAATGCCAGGGGAAGACAGGATCACCCATCTCACGAATGAGACAGTGGAGCCCCACTGCCACTATGTGAGCCTCGTGGCTGCTTTAACAAGCCGCTTGCAGTTTAGGGGCTTAAATCATCACAAATAGGAGCTGGGCAGAGGACTCCATGGGTTAAGTGGTTGGTGCACAAGCGTAAGGCCCTGGGTTCCATCCCCAGAACCCACATAAAAACCAGGTCCTGAAGCTCACACCAGTAACCACAGCACTTTGGGAGTGTAGAGACAGGGGAATGCCGGGGACTTGTTGGCCAGTCAATCTAGTCAAATCCATGAGCTCCAGGTTCAGTGAGAGATCATGGCTCAGAAACTAGGATGAACATCAACAAAGGAAGACACCTGAAGTCAACCTCTGGCCTCCACACATAAGTAGACACACACGATCACACACCACATGCAATATAAATGTGTGACCAGATGACTGTGGACTTATGGAGTGAGTCTAGTGGTGAACTCCGGTGTGAGCATAATCCTCCCCAGTGCTCCAGGAGACAGTTGACCTTTGTTACTGTTTTTTTTCTGCTGTGGTTTGGAGGTAGGTGGGGTGGGGTATCCCCTGAGTGCTCACGTTGTGGGAGCTGAGGTCCCCAGTGTGGTGATGAGAAGCAGAGAGGCCCGTGCTGGTCACTGGGGGAAGGAGCGAAGACAGTTCTCACAGCCACACCCCAGTCTCTCCAGCCCCCTCACCCCAGACCTCTCAGCCCAGGCTTACTTTATTTCACTAGTAGTTAAGCATGACCTTGAACTTCTGATCCTCTCTGTATCTCCTGAAGGCTGGAGTTATAGGTATACACCCTCATACCCAGGTCATACAGTGCTGGGATGGAACCCAGGGCTTCATGCATACGGGGCAAGGACTCTAAAGCTGAGCCACACTTCCAGCCCCATGTGATGTCATTTTCTGGAATTCAGCTGATTCCAGCACCACACCTCCAGAAGGATGCTCTACCAAAACCTCTTTTCTTTATTCAGCTTCACACCTTCAGGGGTTGCATTACAGTGCAGTGTCAGATAACGCCACCCTGTTCTCCAAGGCCCTTGAACATATCCCCAGGTAAAATACAAAGCAGATCATTCTGAGCATAAGTTTATCCCCAGGATTTAACGGGGTATACTCGCTTTTTTAGTCATTGTTTTTCCCAAATCCTAAGGTACTGGAGAGCCTGGGTTCCCCTGGGCCCTAAAGGTCAAAGGCACAGACAGACATTCTCAGGCCCAAACAGCACATGGGAACTCTCCCTGCAGATCTTGGGTCCACAGTGGAGAGCTGAGGGTTCATTCCCTCTCTGGACCTCTGTTTGACAATCTGAAAGATGGGGGGAAGGAATTTTAGCCTCCCCCCAAACATAGACACCATGGCAGCAATGAGGGGGCTACTGGTGCCATGCAGAGCCAGATGTCCCCCAGGAGGGGTCAGCTCCTGTCCTCTCTCAGTGCCCAGCGCCAAGACTGCAGAGGCTGTTCC
Source organism: Eospalax fontanierii (assembly GCA_035773235.1). NCBI lineage: Eukaryota > Metazoa > Chordata > Mammalia > Rodentia > Spalacidae > Eospalax > Eospalax fontanierii. The sequence goes on along the minus strand of CM069529.1, from coordinate 69,145,275 downwards.
TGGGCTGGACAGATGGAGCTGCAGCCCGCTCAGACTGGAGCCAATTTCCCCGGCTCATTATCCCAAACCAAATTAGGGGCACGGGCTATGCCACTCCGGCCTTAATTGGGACTCGGCCGCCCCGCCCTGCCTTTCTTCCTGACTCCCCCAGCCCCAGCCAGCCCACGCCTTGGGGGAGCCAGAGGCGGCCTGGGCTCTGCCACCTGGGCCCTCACTGAAACTCCAGCTAATCAATTCGGGCCAGGCCAGGCCTGCTGGTAATGGGGAGCTGCTGGGCAGCTGGGCCCACATCGATCCCAGCCCCTTGTGACCCTGGGGAGCAGAGGCAGCCAACAGGCAGGCAGATGGTGGTCCCTAGGGCCTACCCCACCCCCACGACAGAGGGGCCATGATGGAGATCCACCAGCAGGAAAAGGCTCGTCCTCCTGGAAGCTGGTCTTGGATGTTTAGTCTCCACACCAGAAATACTCAGGCTGGCTCTCGTGCTGGAGTCCGCACTCTCCCTCGGTGCACTTGGTGTCCTATCCGTTCTGCTCAGACCTGGTCCCGGGGGATCTCCTCAGGGCTGCATGCTCCCTGACAAAGATGGGCGGCCCCCTTTAAAGAGTGCCCTGCAGGACACTCCCTATACCCTGACCCATCAGAGGGTTGAGCAGACTGGCAGGGGAGGGGCTGCTGGCAGCCACAGGGCAGCCACGTAGGATCCCAAGGAGGCCTGAGGCAGACCCACCATCAGATTCTGAGCCCCACTTCTCATCCGCAGGAGGAAGCAGGGAGTGGTGGGGAGGAGGGGCCGATGGGGAGCAGGAGGCTCCGTGGGGCCGAGGAGCCCAGGAGGGGTGGGAAGGGGCTTCAGGGTAGGGGTTGTGCTGCACACACCCTATCCTGCACAAGACAGGTGTTCAGAGCTGTGCAGAGTGTGTGAGAACGTGTGTGATCTGTATGATTGTGTGCGTGTTCCATGTGAGTGTGTGCACAATGTATATAAATGTGTATGTTCCATGTGAATGTGTGCATGATCTGTGTGTTCAGTATGTGTTGTGTTCTATGTGAGTGTGTGTGATCTGTGTGTTCAGTGAGTCTGTGCATGATCTGTGTAGTGTGCGCATGTTCTGTGTGCATGTGCATGTTCTGTATGAGTATAGGTGTTCTGTGTGAATGCGTGCATGTTCTGTGTGTGTATGATCTGTATGAGTGTGTGCTCTGTGTGAGTGTGAGCGATCAGTGAGTATGTGCATGTGTGTGCTCAGTGTGAGCGTGTGTTCAGTATGAGTGTATGCATGTGTGTGTTCTGTATGAGCATGTGTATGATCTATGTGTGTGTATGTGTGTGAGACCTGTGTGTGTGTGCACGATCTGTCTGTGACTTGTGTAAGTGCATGTGTCATCTGTATGAATGTGTATGTGTTCTATATGAGTGTGTGCATTGTCTGAGTGTGTATGTTTTGTGTGAGTGTGCACATAATCTGTACAGTGTGTGCATGTTTTGTTGTGTGCATAATCCATGTGTGTGTGATCTATGTGAGTCTGTGAGTTCTGTGTGAGTGTGTGTTCTGAGTGTGTGCATAATCTGTATGAATGTGTGTCGTGTATGAGCGTGTGAGTAATCTATGTGTGTTCTATGAGTGTGTGCACGTTCTGTGTGAGCATGTTCATAACATGTGAGTGTGAGTGTTCTGTGTGAGTGTGTGTTCTGCAAGCATGAATAATTTGTGAGGGTGTGTGTGGTTGTTTGTTTGCTTGTTTTGCATGACTGTGAGTTCCGTGTGAGTGTGTGTTCTGGGTGTGTGCATGATCTGTGTGATTGTGTGCACATTTTGTGCATGTGTGTTCTATAAATATGTGCATGATCTCTGTGTGTGAGACCTGTGTGTGTGTGCATGATCTGTCTGTGACCTGTGTGAGTGTGTGCATGTATTCTGGTGGGCACAGGCAAGATCTTTGTGAGAGTGTGCATGATTTGTGTGTGTGAGTGATCTCTGTGTGTGTTCTGTGTATGATCTCTCTGTGCACGATCTGTGTGAATATGTGTTTCTATGTGTGTATGATCTGTATTCATGAGGGTATATTCTGTGTGTGTAATCTGTGTTGTATGTTCTGCATGATCTCTGTGTGTGCATGTTCTGTGTGAGTGTGTGGCTGCAAGCCAACTGTGAGTGTGAGCAGGGTACACACATTCACCATGCATAAGAGAGGTTCATACTAAGAAGGGTTCATGTGAGTAAGTGTGTCTATTGAGTGTGTGTCTCTTCACTTTTGAATGGTAAGTATGTCACTACTATGTGTTTTATGTGTGTTGAAGGTAAATATATGGAGCATGTATTGTGTGTGCATTGTGTACATGTAGATATTGAGTGTGTGTATGTGGTTGTTCAATGTATGGATGTGTACGTGTGTGTGCTAAGCAGGCGCATGTGACTGTATGTACATATGGAATGTTTGTTACATGTGTGTACTTGTTGAATTTGTACATGTGTGCATGTAGATGTGTGTGAATATGGAATGTGCACTTGTGTATGCATGCACATATATATTTGTGTGTGCATATGCATGTGTTGAATTGTGTGAGCTTGTATGTGCATGTTGAGTGTGTGCATGTGTGACTGTGTACACAAGAAACATGTGTGCATTTGCATATACATGTGGAGTGTGTGTGAGCATGTGTACACACAGAGTGTATGCACATGTACACACGTGGATTGTATATATGCATTGTACACTTGGGGTATATGCATATGTGTTCATGTGAGGCTGGTACACATGGAGTATTTGTGCTCGTGTATATGTGCATTGTGTGTGCACATGTTTGTGCATGTTGAGTATGTACAAGTAAGACTGTATGCTGGAGTGTATGTACATGCATGTACGTGTTGGGTGTGTGCATGTGTGTATACACATGGAGTGTGTTGTGCTTGCGTGTGTGCTATGCATACCTAGCATGCTGCAGTTGATGTGCACCAAGTTGAGGGAGAATCCAGTCTGTCTTTGGGGAAAAAGAAACCGAGGCTTGGGAGAGCAACTGCCCTCTGTGATTTATTTCCTGTCTCCCACAGGGACCGAAACCACAGAGATTTTTCTTCTCATCCCTTTTCCTGATGGCTGGGTCACCTTAAGCAGGTTGCTTACCCTCTCTGGTCCCAGTTTCTCTGTTGACATTCCTGCAATAAACAGCTTGGACCCTCATTCGGTTCCCTCCCACTACCCCCTGGCCCGGGATTCTCTTGAACTCCACTATCTCAGAAAAGACATACCTAGCTGATGCCCACCACTCAAAGCAGGGTCCACACTGTCCTGCAGAGAGGATACAGACCTGCCTGTCTTCCCACAGTCTATGTCTCCAAGCTGCCTGTAAAATGGAACGGAGGAAGAGAAAGTGGCCGGTTCAGGGTGTTGGCAGATCACTCCCCACCTTGGCTGCTGCCATTAATAGGATCTGGGAGTGTGATCTCCTCCCCCGCCTCCCAGTGTAAAACAGGAACCAGGAATCACCGTGTTGAGGAGTGCTGTGCGGCTTGTCAGACTAGCCAAGTAAAAACTCCATCAGCTCTCCTCTTCTTCGTGACCTGACGGGCTGCGTTCTTGGGTTGAGCTCTGTCCCCTTCTCACCTCCACCTGTCAGTCTGCAGAATGACCAGTGCACCCACTCTGTGGATGAGGGACACAGGTATAGAGGGCAAGCCCGGTAGGACTCCACAGCATGCCGGGCACACACACAGCACAACACCCCCTCCACCCTCCCTCCTTCTGTAAAGGGTGGCTGGGGCCAGAGAGAGAAAATCATTCCCCCTCAACTCCGTACCTCCCACCCCAGCAGTCCTCCCAGGCCATGGGGCGGGGAACAGGCCACTGTCCAGCCACCCTGCACAGATTGGCTGATTGCCGTCGCACGGCCACTGCCCTGGACTGCGACACGAGCCCCTGACAGATGTGATTTATGAGCGCCCTCGGCAAAGAGGAACCCACTCAATGGCCTATTACCTCACTTAGCAGACACCTTGTCACCACCAGAGAGCCGGGTGTTAAAAATACAAGCCAGGCGGCTGCTGGCCGTGTGCAACCTCCACCTGCCGTGTGTCAGATAACGGCCTGGGCGGCTGCGATCCTGCCCAGCTGGGCTCCCAAGATGCCCAGGACCTTTTGGATGCCATGAGTCTGGGTTCCAACAGCCAGCGGATGGATGAGGCCGCAGTGTCTGACTGTCCCAGCCCTGTTGGCACTCTCTGCAGCAGGGGCCCAGTGAGGTAGACTAGAACCGATCCCCTTACTCAGGGGCCAGCCTGCCTTTCTCAGGCCTCACCCCACCTTTGAGGTTCCAAAGCCACAAGATCAGTGTGCAATTTTCTGGTACAAGTTCCACAGGTCAGTCCTTCTCAGCCAGCCCCACAGAGGCCTGGGCCCTGCGGCTACTCTCTCTGGGACTCAGGCCTCAGCATTCAGGGCTGCCGGCACCCCAGGGACTCACGCCCAGTGACAGCTGTGAAACTCAAAGGCCCAGTGAAAACCACAAACACAACATCCTTCCCCAAAAGTGGTGAGTGTCAGGCTGCCCACAGGAAGCCTGCCTACTCCACACCTGCTGGGCCCTACATAGTAATGGGCTTCCATAGAGCTCTGGAAGGACAAGGAAGCCTTCCTGCCTCTTAGCCTTGAGCACTCGAGCATGTGTGTGTAGCCGTGTGTCTGTGCCCACCTGCCTGTCCACATATCTGTCTACATGTGTCTTTGGACCTTGCAAGCCCATGTGTCCAGGTACATTGTGTCTGTGTGTGCATATCCATGTGCAGGTCTGTGTGAGGCCCATGTGCACCTGGGTGTCCCTGTCTAGGGAAGCTTAGTTCTGTGTCCTTATAAAGGTTTTCTTTTTCTACATTTCTTTTTTCTTTTGCATCTATTTATTTATCCTGTGTGTGTGTGTGTGTGTGTGTGTGTGTACACATGCTCGTGGAGAGGCCAGCGGTTGACACTGCTCATCTTCCTCGGTCACTTCCTTCCTTCTATTTCTTTTTCATCTTCACTAGCCGCCTTGCCGTGGGATCCCCTCCCCACCATTGAAGGTTGGAATTACAGGCGGGCCATCATGCCCACCCAGCACTTCCTTGGATTCTGGGGATCTGAGCTCTGACCTCACACCTGCTTGGCAAGCGCTTTACCGAGCCATCTGCCCAGCTCTCTACCTTGGTTTTTGAAACTGTCACTGAACCTGGCACTCCTCCATTCGGCAAGGCTAGCCGGCCAGCAAGTTCAGAGCGCCTGGGACTTCTGCCTCCCTAGCACTGAGGCTACAGGCACGGGCTGCTTTCTGTACCCGGCTTTTATGTAGGAGCTGGGAATCCAAACTCAACTTCTCATGCTTATGTCACGAACACTTTGCCACTGAGCCGTCTCCTTAACATCACCAAGGTTTTCCAATAGCTGAGAATCAAAGTGTCTGATCCACATGGTCAGGATCCACATCGTCCTTCACTAACATTTTCCATCTCTGTCCCGTCTATGTTGGTCCCTGGGTCCAGGCTAGGCAGTCTTCACCCTCAGCATCTGCAGATGCAGGGCCCATCCCACTTTCATTCATCACCCCTGGACAAGGTCACGATGGTGACCTGAGCGTTCCATACCCCATGGCCCTCTGGACAAGTCAGGTGGTGCATGAAACTGTGAGACCACAGAAGAGGCCCCCCGGCGCAGCCACTGACTCAAGATTCTGGAAGCCAAGGCAGTGAAGCTCAGACAAGGGAGGGGGAGGGAAGGGAGGAGTGAGGCGAGGGGTGTCTTCAGAAGAGAGTTTTGGAAGAAGGAACCGTTCCTGTACAGGCCTTGGGACTGAGAAGCTCGGGAGCACAGGCCTAGAGAACAGCGCAGACATTTGAGGCTCAGAGCTGCTGTGCGTGCCAAGTCACCTGCAGTGCTGGCTTAGCCACACGGGCACTTCGCTCATCCATCCCTGGTCACTCAGCGGCTCCTGGTGCCTGCGCCGTGCCCTATGGATGATGAGCCCAAGAAAGGCGCATGGTGGAGAGGCCGATGGCAAAGGTTTGGGAGTAGCTCCCTGCTGAAGGCTCTAGAAAGGACCACTGCCCCGCTAAGCTGAACCCAGGGACCCCAGCTCTGCCCCAGTCAAAGGCAAAGAAAGCTCAGGATGCTCTAGGGAGTTGAGTATCCCCTGTCCACCCACCTGGCCATCCATCCAGTTCTCACATTTGTCTGTCAGTCCATCCCATCAATTCACCACTCTATTTGCCTTCATCAGACAGTTCAGCCCCAGCCCAGACCTCAGGATTCACAGGCCATGACAGTGTGAATAAATTAGTGTGTGTTTGTGTGAGTTGGAGGAAGTAGCCAGCTGGCCAAGCTGGCAGCTAGAGTCATCAGATCTTTGTGATGGCGTGACCAGAGTCCCCAGGCCCAGCTCAGGCTGTGCTTCCAAGGGCTAGGCCAAGGGACCCACACTCAAGCTCCTAGGGCTGGGTGATGCACCACTGACCCCTGTTTTTCGTTCTTCATCTCTGTAAGGAGCACAGAGCGGCCTCTGTCAGATAGGACACAGCTGACCTCGGGTCCTATTTTAGTCTCTGGCGTGTCCTTGGGAGGCCCAGAGTGGGGAGGTTGGGGTTTATGAGAGAGATTTGCAGGGCTATTTTCAGTATGGGTGGAGAACTACTCCTCACCAGTCTAGCAGCTAGAAAGACCAGGCTCAGAAACCTAATCCTAGCCACCATCCACACAATGAGCCAAGCTGGTAGCGGGTGCCCAAATAACTTTGACAGATAAGGCTGGGCCTAGTCCCATCCCACAGACAAGGAAACTGAGGCTTGGAGAGTGTCACCTGGCTCCTCCCCAGGTCCCTGGGACAATGAACTATTTTCATTCCAGGTGCTTCCCGTGCCTGGCCAGGGCTGTGCCAAGCCACCGTTAAACAGAAAAGGTGATACATTATGTGGGCCACAGGCAGGACAGCTCAGCACCTTACATGCCAGGCTTTGCTTCCAGCACAGTGCATATTTCATCAGCAGTCTGTTTTCACCCTCCAGACCACCTGGAGGACAGGTGTGAGCCCCATGCCCATTGGACAGAAGAGACACATCCACTGCACCCATAAGTTCTGAGCCACAGATGGAGTGTTTCTCGCCCCTCCCAGCCCCACCTGCCCAGAGACCACAGAGGCTGTGGTCTGAAGGGTAACCTGGGGTAGACTCACAGGAGGAAGAAGGCAGTCTGGGAGCCAGAAGACAAAAGTCTGAATTTGAATCCAGCCTTGGCCTGGCTTGACTGTGGCCTCCTTTGAGGGCACTGGCCTTTCTGAGCCTGTTTCTCCTTTAAGAAATGCTCCCTCAAAGAATGCTCCTCTCTGCCTTCAGAAAAGGAACCTGAGTCCAGAGGGACCACAAACAGAGACATCTCCAGCCAGCAGAGACTGAAGAGTCCTTGGAGCTGTGCCCAAGTCCAAATGACAGTTAAGGGACAGTGGACTGAGAAGCCTGGAGGTCACACACAAGGGTTTCTGCCTCCTCAGCAACAGAGTGACCATGGACCTGGGGTGTAATCCAGTCTCCTGTGACCAGCTGTACAGCCTTGGGGCTAATTACTAAACCTTCCTGAACCTGTCTTTCCTCAGTCATAGTAGAGCTTCGTGAGACGGGCAGAATGGGCACTTCAGGGCCTCCTTTATACAGAGGAAGCGTGAGCTTCTCAGAGGACATCAGAGGACAAATCAGACTCAGAGGTACCAGGTCCTACCCACAGTTCTGAATAAGACAGAACTTGCCAAATGTGGGGGGTCAGAGTGGGACCTACAGGACATGGGCATAGAAAATTCAGGACTGGCATTCACAGGCCAAGCAGCCTAGGCAAAGGGTCCTGTCATATGACCACTCCAGCCACATGTAAAGAATCATGGCCCTGTACTGTGGGGTGAAGGAGCTGGCGCAGCTGCAGCCCATGTGGAAAAGGACGCTCCTTGACTGTATGTACAGGGGGTGCCTGCATGTGTTTCCTCTGCCCACATTCCCCGTTAAAGCCCTGGAATCCGTTTGCTCTGTCCTGTCGTCCTGTCCCCCTCCCCTACCTCCTTCTCTGTTCATCCCGGGCTTGCTCCCTCTCCCGGGGGCTCCACGGGTCATTAAAACTGAAACAAGCCCAGCTCTGATGGTTAAACCAGATGCCAGGCGCGTCCTGCCGGCCCCTCTCAGGGTCAGACCGTGGGGGGCCTGGGCTCCCGAGGGGGACAGGTCCAGACGAGGGGAAATCCAACCCGGAACACATGGAGATCATTTGCTGGAGGAATGGGATCCGTGACCAGCTCCAGTGGAAGGGGGGTGGAGTAGGGCCGGGCCAGGCCAAGCTGGGCGCCACCCTGTGCTGAAGGTGGTTCAGCCCTGTGTGAGCAAGCTTGCTCACCCACACCACACACACATATCTTGCCAAGCCCAGGCCTAACTCACACCCTCTCTGGGCCCCATATTCTCTCCAACACGCCAAGGACTAAAAGCATTCTGACCCATGCAACCCATGGCATACAGCAAACAACTCATACATAGAAAACAAGGCTCAGAGAGGATATATGTCTTGCAAGAGAACACAGAAAATCCAAAGCGGCATGCGCATAGAATTTTCTAGAAGGCTTGTCCACTGGGAAGAAATAAAGACAATTGGTCATCATTTACCAAACTGGCCACGCTATGCTTTCATCCCCTCTGAGGTGACTTCCAATTTACTGTGGGCCTCAGGTCTCCCACCCATGGGTGGCCCCCATTTGCATGTCTGCTATTTTTTGAAGAACTTTATTAAGATACAACTTCCGTCCCACACATTTCACCCACTGAAGGTGCACAACTCAGTGGTTTCTGATGCATTATGTAATTTCTTAAAAGTTTGGAAAGCTATAAATAAATCTAAAACGTGCCTTTTGAGACTGGGTCTCACTGTGTAGTCCAGGCAGGCCTCAGACTCACAGCAATCCTGCTGTCTCAGCTTCCCAAGTGCCAGGATGGGTGGTACACTCCCACACCCAGCATTTTGGACAACTTTAGTGATGGTTCTGTGGCACTGGTTTTCAGTGACATCAGTACACTCCAGATACTGTGAGCCCGTCTCTCTCCCACTGCTTCCCTGCTCCAAAGTCCCTGAGTCACCAGGCGCTGGTTTTCTGTCTGTGGGCCCACCAGGCCCCACCAGGCCCTGCCCCACTTTCTGTCCATAAATCTGCGCAGATGGATACGGAATGCCACCCCCTTTTAAACATAGTGACTGTCATGGTAAGGGCATGCACAGTTGCTCACACCCTCCTTTGACATGGAGGTCTAGGAGTAGAACCCTGAGGTCATGTGATAAAGTGGTACTTAACTTCCTAAACGATCCCTAAATCACATCTGTTCCAAGAGTCTGCAGCCCACTGACTCAGAACCCAGTCTGCAGGGAGAGGCAGGGGCCAGCTCAGTATCAGTACCTCTGCCTTGGACCATTGCAGTAGACACCTGACAAACCGCTGCCTCTGCCTCAGAGCCTCTGTGGGTTCTTCACAGCTGGCGAGATCATCTCTGAATTTCATAAAACCCTGCCTAGACCCACACTGTTCTCTGGAGAGAATCCTTGGACGTTGTGTCCCCATGGAGTCTCTTTGTCCCTCTGAGGTCTTACCACTGACTCTGTGCATCCAGCACAACACAGCCCTGCCTGTGTGATGCCCTGTCACTGTCCTCCTGTCTCCGAGTGCTTTGGGGTGGATTGGAGACATGTCTAATTTATGTCTTTCCAGGGTCCTGAATACAAGGGCTTCCTAAATAAGGAAACATCCTGCATTGATGAAGCTGAGGCTCAGAGAGGAAACCCACCTGTCTAAGGGCACACAGTAGATATACAGAATGACTAGAAATGGCTCTGTGTGCAGGGACAAGTCAATGTGTGTCCGATACAGTGTACCCAGCTCCCTCCCTGCCCATTATCCTGGGGATGACTGAGTCCCACCACCAACCCAGCCTGCCCATTATCCTGCGCATGACTGAGTCCCACCACCAACCCAGCCTTCTTCGAATTGCTGTGTGGCCCCTAGCAGGCTTGCTGCCATGTCCGGGCCTCGGTATCTGCACGCTGAAGAAGTGTGTCCTCTAGTCTCTGCCAGGTGGAATTTGAAGGTTTGCTGCCTCCTGCCCCGCCCCCCACCCCAGATCCCTTGTCTCAGCTGGACAGTCCGCTGGCCCCTCCTGCCCACAGGTAATTAGACCAACACAGTGGGGGTCGTGGGCAGGGGAAGCCCCTGCCAGCAGCTCCTCCTCCTGAAAGGGGCCCTTCAGCCCCTCCTGCCCAGCTCCACAGCGGGAACAAAGGCCCTGTGGACGTTCAAAGCAAAGCTCTGGGCTGGAGGCCAGCGTGGGCGGCCATAGAGATGGCCACGGGGCCCGTGGAGGGGACGGCCAGGGACTGGAAGCTGTCCCTATCCATCAATCAGCCGTGACAGCTCCCGGGGCCCTGCAGCCCTCCCGTGGTCCAGCCAGCTGACCCTCCTCCCTCCTGCCCAGCGGCCCCAGCCAGTGACCGGAATAGCAGATCTGCCTCGAGCGGCATCAGGCAGGCTTCTGGTATAGGCTTTGGTCCTTTCCCAGGGACATGTGTCCCAAACACAGAGAGACACACATGCCATCCTTGCCCTGCTGGGGTGTTGCATCCTAAGAGTCCAGGAGACCAAAGAAACGGGGTCTAGGCACCCAACATGATTTGGTGCCTGTCTGGGCCTCAGTTTCTCTGGGAAGTTACTTAGTGTCTGTGAACTGTGTCCTACTAGCTTGCAAAAGAGATTCTGTGAGCATGAAATGAGGTCAGATCTGCAGAAAACAGAGAAGAGGTAAGGAAAGACTTCTGAGAATGCTCAGAGCAGAACCAGGCTGAGAGTTTCAGGAATATGAGGGAAGCCACTCGGCCTGACACAGAGCAGTGGGGAAGAGAGGCTGTGTCCTGTGAGCCCTCACTCAAGCTCTGGCTCTTCCCTTTCTGAGCCACCTTGGAGAACTTGCTTAGCATGTCTGGTCTTCAAGATATGCCTCTTGGAGCTTAAGGGTAGGAAAGACTGTGACTCAAGCCTGGAGCATCCGGTGAAGGAAGGCCAGGCCTGGTAATGATTCGTCATCATCATCACCGTCACCAGGAGCCATGTGGAGCCAGTTAACAACTGTCATTGGCTTCCTGTTGGCAGGTGCTCCCTTTTAGAAAACATGGAGGCACAGGGGTGTCGACTGGTACAGGAGTTCTCACAGCCTGTGTGGGAAGCGGAAAAAACCCTGGAACCCAGCTATGCGTCCGTCACTGGGAAGACAGCCGATGCGTACTGGCACATCCGTGCTGTGGAATAGCCCGACCCTGTGACCGCATGTCAACTGGAGCGTCGCGTATCAACAAGGATCAGTCTCAAAATGGGACATTAGGCCAAAAAAGCCATCACTAGACAGGCATGGGGGAGGGGCACCACTGCAGGGTGCTTTCAAATAGGTCCAGCCATGTCCCGTTCCCTGGGGACACACAGAGGGATGAGCTGAAGCAAGGAAGGGTGGAAACGACTTCCACTCCATCCCTACCATGGCTCTCACCTGTCTCTGCACGAAGCCTGTCCTGAGGTCCGGGGGGGAGTTTTACCTGTGGCTCTGGGTTGGCTCCCTGGTGCCTGGGATATAATCTCAGCAAAGCCCTGCTGAAGGGAAGCAGGGGGAGGATGGAAGAGGGATTGGGGAGGAGGGAAGAGTCCAAAGATGAGGCAGTCAGTCACAAGTGTGCTCCGGCCTTCCTGCTATAAAAAGAGCCCCACAGGCCCAGGTGAAAGCCGACTGGGACAGAGGCAAGAGGAAGGCCACCACTCCCTGTCCTTGGCCTCCAGGCCCACCATCCTGGCCAGGAGTCATGGGCTGCTCTGTGGGGCAGAAGGGGACCCGGTACCACCAGGGAGTACAGAGGCCTGAGCCCGGCCACCCAGGAGCAGGGAAGCACCTGTAGTGTCAAAATCAGTATCATCTTCTGAGTCTGAGCAGGAGAAACAGGGGTGCAGAGGGCTCAGGCCTAGTGTGGTTGTGATTCCTGACGTCCCCTGGAGTCCAGTGTCAAGGACCCTCACCAGGCCAGGTGCCCTCAGTAGCATGTGCAGGTTTCTAGCCACCCTTCACATTGGGCTCCCAGGGTGCCCAACACTGCATCTCCAGGTCGCCTCCCATGTCACACTGAATTCCCCTCCCTGCTGGCCCTGCCTTCTCCCTGGGTCCTCTGCAGCCCTAGTTGCCCTCAGAACACGGTTCTGTACCGCCCCCGAGCCCCACCTCCTGCTGCTCCAACTGTACCCTCCCGCCCTGGGCTTTGAACATGCTACACAGGCCTTTGCTACCTCCTCCTCCTCTTGTGCAACTCAAGCGTCAGCCTTGGACACTAACTTATCCTTCAGTAGCTCCTCCGGCAGTCCACTCATCCCTGACACAGCCTTCCTGGGTTCCCCACATGGTCCCCCAGGAGAGTGAGCACCAGGCCGGGTAGTCAGGATTCTGTTCTGTTCAGAACTGTTCAGCACTGGGCCCAGAGCAGGCACAGGTTCAGTAACCATGAATAAACAATGAAAACTGAGGGTCTGGAGAGATGGCTCCGTGGTTAAAAGCACTGGCTGCTCCCACAGAGGTCCTGGGCTAGGTTCCTACCACCCACATGTTGGCTAACAGCCATCTGTAACTCTAGTTCTGGGGGATCTGATGCCCTCTCCTGACCTCTTCTGACCTCTGCTGGCATTGCACAATATGGGTGTACTTACACACATGCAGGTTATACACACACACATAAAATTAACACAGTAAAATGTTTTAATGAGCAACCAAATGGCTGGGCAAGCAGTTGAAATGAATGGATTTGTGGATGAATGGATGAACACTTGAGTGAATAAATGAATTGGTGAGTGAATAAATGAATGAATGAATGAACCACATCTGACTCCCTGGGTCAGTTGTAGCATCCTTTGGGAAGTCTAGATGCAAATGAGAGAGATCGCCCTGTCTGAACTGGAGTCCCTTCCGCAGAGTCTGGAGCTCTCTGTGAGGAGCACTGCCCAGTGCCCCAACCTCCACAGTAGTCAGAATAGCTGGGAAGAGGCAGAAAGAGCCCCAGGCTGATTTCTCAGAAGACGATGAAGGAAAGAAGGCCTCAAAGCCCTGGTGGAGATGAAAGCCCTGGGTGGAGAATGAGCAAGAGCCAGACGAGCAAGAGGGGCCCACAGCCCACTGGTGGCCCCGGAGACTCTGCTTGGGGTCTCCAGCGAACAACTGTGTGAAGAGACACGAGGTGCCACCGGCCTCACGGAGCAGGAGAGGCTGAGCCTGGGGGCCCTTCCTTTGTGGCCTGGAGAACAGGAGGAAGGACATCAGGATGGAGGGGGACCAGCCTGCCAACCTTCATCTCACTGTAAACATCTGCGTCATGAGCCCCTAATCACACTCTCGGCATCCCATTTCTGAAGAAGGAAACTGAGGCTCGGAGTAGTCAAGTGACTTCCCACAGAGACAGGATGAGGCCAGGCCGGTGGTTCCGTGTCCCAGAGGAGGTCCTAGAAGATGACATCTTTTCCTTTGCATTCTCATCATAACATCTTTAGCAGCTCTGACACTTCTAACTCTCCTTCCAATAAAGGCAGGTTGGGGTGCAGATCTTGGGTTCCAAAAGGCAAGGCCACACTCTCACGCCAGCTCACCTCACACACACACCAGCTTCTGTTGGAAGACACCTGTGGGTCCTGTTCAGAGTGGATTCCCCTTACACCTGCCCCAGAAAGCATTCCTTTCAAAATGTATTTGTACTTAAAATATGTGCACTTAAAAATATTAAGTAAGATGGGAATGGTGGCACTTGCCTTTAATCCCAGCACTCAGGCGGCAGAGGCAGGTGGATCTCTCTGAGATTGAGGCCAGCCTGGTCTACATAGTGAGTTCCTGGCTAGCTGAGGTAACAGGGAGACCAGTCTTGGAAAAAGAAATTAAGCAAATAACATAAGCAGAACTCAGTTACGTCAAAGCTCTCCCTGCTCACCTCACACACCACAGCAGTTCCTGGCCTGTGAGTCTGTCTCCTCCAGAAAAGGCCACAGGGAAGCAATCACTCATAGATCCTCTCAGGTGGCTTAGAGCAGTTCAAATCTCATTAGAGACTTGTTAGCCAAAGGTAACAGTAAAAAAGTGGGGTATGGGAAACCTGGAGGGTCAGTCCCAAGTCCTTCCCAGTGAATCTGAGCTCTTACAGTCCCAGTGTTGCCTGAATTCCAGATCCGGCCACCCGGACTGCAGAGACCCTGACTCCAGGAACCCTGACTCCAGCAGGGAGGTGCTTGTGCTTTAGGCATCAGGGGACAGTTAGCCTGTGCCAACTCATATGGTCATGAACCATCTGGAAAGTTCTTTCTCTCTCCCTTCCTTGAGTCAAGGGAAGAGGAGACAAGCTCCAGATGTATCCTGGGGAACTGTTCTATGCAGGCTCTTCAGATCCAAGGTAGATGAGCAGAGGCAAGCTGTCCAAACCTTTTCTTTTATTCAGTCCTTCTTGGGAACTGTGCACGCACCATGCCCTGTGTTTGTCAATGTAGTCTGATAGGTATCTACAAAGATCCTATTCCAAGGGAAGGAAAACAGGTGCAGCAAGGTTCCACCCCTGAGTCAGAGAGAAGATGGGATGGATGGGGTGGAAGGAATCTTGAAGGGTAGATGAATGGATGGGTGGGTGGGTGAATGGGTTCATAGATGAATGGATGGATAGATGAATGGAAAGATGACTGAGTGAATGGATGAATGAATGGGTGAATGGATGGACAGATGGATGAATGACTGAATGACAGATGACTGGATGGAAAGAAAGATGGATGGATGAGTGGATGAATGGATAATTAGATTGATGGATAGATGATTGGAAGGATGGATGGATGGATGATTGAATGAATGGTCAGAGAGATGATGGGTGAATAGACAGATGTTTGGATGAAGGCTTAGATGGATGATTGGATGATTGGATGGATGGATGGATGAGTAGGTGGGTGGATGGATGAGTGGATGGATGGGTGGATGATCAAATGGATGAATGATTAGATGGGGAGATGACTGGATGGATGATTGGATGGTTGAATAGGCAGATGCATGAGTGAATGGATGGATGGATGGATGGATGGATGGATGGATGGATGGTTAGATGGTTAAGTGGATGAAGGACAGATGGATGGGCATGTGTCTAGGTCCACTGATGAATAGATAATTGATGGCTATTTGGATGGGTGGTGGATAGACAGATGGACAGATTGGTAAGTGAAAGAAGAGAAGGCAGTTTAATGGACTACGTGGCAATAGTCCATCTTGGTGCTTCTTCTCTTGTTCCAAATCATTCCACCATCCTCTAGGGGCTGCATGCAAGTCCTGACAGACAGGCCTCTCTAACTCAGTATCATAGTAAGGACTAGAAGGAAGACCATCCAGGAGACAAGAACCAAGCTTCAGACCTGAGACTTGGTAAAGCAGAAGAAACAGCAGAAACAGGGCCACAGCCTTATGAGCAAGCTGGCACGGGGCACCTCAAGTGAGGTTACATTACTGAGGACTAATAAGGCCTATTAAGCTCTACCAAGGTCACCTGGTGGGGAAGTGGTGGAGACAGGAGATTGGGCAGAAGCCACCACGGGGAGCCAGATGGGGCACAGGGTGGGGTATGTTTCAGGGCTGTACATAGCAGATCTCAGCAGTAGGCATATTGAAAGAGTGGATGAATCAATGGGGTCCCCTGGCGCATGCTTAGCCTCACAGCAGGCCTACATCTAGTGGAAGCCTGGCTGTGGTTTTAGATGGGAAAGTAAAGGCTCTTTTGTTTACTCACTTAAAGATATTCCTGGAGCATCAGACACATCCTCTGTTCTCGTATCCTGCCAAGTCCACAGACAATATACCCTGTCCTCTGCTTCCCAGCCATGAGCACAGCATGTACCCAACTGAGCCACCCTCAGCTCACCAAATCCCCCAGGAGTGACAAGACCAAGTGTCAGTGGGTGTCAGGTTTTCTTACCCCTGCTCAGGAGCCAGCTGGCTCAACAGGGGCCCCACCACCCAGCCCCCTAGAGAGCAGGCAGTCTCCTGCAGTGGCCGTGTGCTGGGTGGTGCTAATCCCTCAGCCCCTATGGCTGGACCAGTACACACAAGGCTTATCCTCTGGTGGCTAGTGTCACCTCCAAGGTCCATGTCCTCATGGCAGAAAGGCTGCTGGCCCTCCCCACTGTGTGACCTGGGGCCTCATTCCAAAACAATGGCCCCAAAGGGGTCACAGGGAGCAGGGGGGACCTGCTTGATCCTTCTAAGCACCTGTGGGCTCCAAGGCCCTGAAACAGCTCCCCAGTGGCAGAGTAGTTAGGCCTCGAGAGCAAGGCCTTCTGGGAAATGCAAAGCAGGCCTAAGTTAACCATAGATCACAGACAATCACAAACATCCTCAGTCCAGCTAATCTTCACAACACTCAGGGACTGCAGGAAATGAACTGAAAGACCCTTAGGGAAAGTGGGGAAACTGAGGCCTACAGAGTCAGGGCCTTTTGTACTGACATGGAACCTAAGCTAAGTCAGGTGTCAAATCGACACATCCTGTCTTCGGGTAAATCCCCTGTTGGGTTCCAGCTGCTTCTGAACAAGGTAAAGGCCTGAAGCAGAGAGGGGGAATGATGTAGACCCAGGAGGCTCTTTACCTCTCGTACCTTCGAGATCATTCAGAGCCCATCCCTTCCAAAAAGGTTTGGAGAGGTCCTCATATGGCCTCCAGGGGCCAGGTCACACAAGGCTTTCCAGGAGGCTAAATTTAGAACTGCAGCGTGGACCTCGGACAGGGGAAAAGCACTTGGGGGAGGGAGGCTGTGGGCGGAGCCAGAGCTTCGGGCACCTGTCCAGGGGACATAGTTCCCAGGGCACCCAGGGAGAGGCTTGTCCCCAAACACAGGGCTTGGCCAGCCTACCTTGTCCACCTGTCTCTCTTTAGTTCCTCCTCATTGGAGACTGGGAGGATAGGCAGAGGGACACCCCTCCAGAGACCCTTGTGGCCTCTTGCAGAGGAGGAAGTATCCTTCCCACCCAACAATTGCACAGAAGTTAAGCTAAGTTCATGACAAGTTCACACCAAGTACAAACCTGCACCTTGCAAGTGTCTCAGGTCTCCTGGGTCACGCACACACCCACCTCACATGCAACACACATGATACAGAAAATACAGGCCAGTCCATGAGAGCCTACACTTGTGTGTGGCTGAATGTACGTGAATGCACACATGTGCATGAGTTGAACATGGGCTTGCTCTCACAAGACTCAGGACCTAACTTGCTCTACACTCATACGCACACACAATTCAATTGAGCATTGGAACAAGAGGAAGAAAGGACTGGGACATGTACCACAGGGCCCTTGCACCACAGGCCCTCCAGGAACCTGGAAAAGAGCTTTGAGGTATAGTGAGAAGTCAGAAGTTTCTGAGGTGGTACAGGATCAGAGATTGAAATGGGTTACAAATGCACATGTCCTCCCTACCCCAAGCCACCTTGGTGTCTTGATCACCTGCCTAAATCTGCTGAGCAAATTGTGGCCTGCTGGAACAGAGCTAGGGGCCCAGAGGCATGGCTTATTCCTGCCTGGTGCACAGAGCACAGCAAAATCCAGGCAGAGGGCTGAGTTTGGGCCTCTGTGTCCTCATCTGTGAAATGGACTGAAGGGATAACCGGGCAGAGTCAGGTGCTAGGAGTCACTGACACACGCGGCTAACCCTCCTGTCTGTGTCACCAACATCCCTGTCTGCACTGTGACTGTCACTCACGCCACACAGGGAAAAGGGACAAGAACAACAGCGAAGCAGCTCCTGAAGGTGAAGTCTACCACGCTGGGGAAACTGAGGCACACAGAGGAGAAGGGGAGGGCAGAGGCCAGGTGGACACAGGCTGATCCCACAGAAGGTTGTGAGGCATCTGTGACAGTTATGCCAGCATGGGGGACAGGCACAGGAAGGAGCCGGAAGGAAGGGCCGCAATGCTCTAGGCAGGGTCTGTGTGCCCCCATGCTCTGTCACAAGCCTAGGACATGGCTGAGAAACTGCCATTTCCCACTTCCCACAAGGGGAAATAGAGGCACAAGTCCCCATCACCTGCCGAGATTCCAGAGCCAAATACATGACGAGGCCGGGCCTGGAGCCAGCTCTGGCACTTCTGAGAGCCCCCTGCAGCCAGCCAGGCCCTGTCCCGCTGTCGCAGCTTCCCCAGCGTCCAACTCCAGACAGCGGTGGTGTTTCTTCCCGTCCTGTCGCCCAGATGGCAGCTGTCTCTTTGTCTTGAGGGGGCTCTCCCTTCACTTTTCTTTTCCTGGCTTGCTTTCTCCCCCCCCTTCACTCTCCCCCTGCCCCGACTTCCCTCCCTTCAATTGGAAGGACTGAGCAGCAATTCCCTGGATGCTCAGAGCACAGGCAAACAAAAGAGGCGGCTGTCAGCCAGTCCCAGGGCCCTGCCACCCAGAGCTGGAGGTTATGGAAATGAGCTGGTGCATATGCAAATGAAGCTCCTGATTATTTGCATGGGGCTTCAGGGTGGGGCGGAGGCAGGCCTGGGAGCCCAGCAGGCTCTGCCAGCCCTCTTTGGGAATTTCCCTGTGCTTCTTCTGCAGGTAGCCTCTCTCCAGGGAAGGCCTCTCTGACACTATGGCCTTTACAACATGACGGATCAGGACAGCTGTGGGCTTCATCTTCCTAGCTGTGGAAACAGATTGAATTTTCTGTTTCTTGCCTTCCTGTGCAGATATGTGGGTGGTTGAATGTTTTGTGAAATGTAGAGAGACGTCTAGGATGGTACTCCTGTGGGGTAACAGACTGAGGGACACAAGAGCAGGTGTTAAAGACAGAAAGTATAGAGAAGAAATGCCTACCCAGGCTGAGAATCCAAGACAATTTTGCTGTGCTTGGTGATGTGTGTGCAGAGTTCAAGTGAGGGCCAGGCTGGGATGGCCTATAAGCAGGGGAAGATGAAGCAGAGGAGCGGGTGGGTGGGGAGAGAGAGAAAGAAGCAGCAGCAAGGAAGGAAGCTGAGCAATGGATGGATGGATGCACAGATAGTAGATGGGTGGATGGATGGATAATGGATGGGTGGTTGGATGGATGGATGGGTGAATGAATGGATGGATGGATAATGGATGAGTGGTTTGATGGATGGATGGATAATGGATGAGTGATTGGATGGATGGATGATAGATGGATGGATGGATGGATAGATGGATGGATGAATGGGTAGATGGATGGATGGATGGATGAGTGGATGGGTGGAGGGTGGATGGATGGATGGATGATGGATGGATGGATGGATAATGGATGAGTGGATGGGTGGAGAGTGGATGGATGGATGGATGGATGGGTGGATGGATGGATGGATGAGTAGATGGGTGGAGGGTGGGTGGATGGATAGATAATGGATGGGTGAACGGATGGATAGTGGATAGAGGGGATGGATGAATGGATGTAATAGATAGATGATGGATGGATAATAGGTGGAGAGTGGATCGATAGGATGAAGGGATGGATAGATGTGGATGTACGTGATGGGTGGATGAACAGATGGACAGATTCATAACATGATTATCTCCAGCATTTTGTTATGGTGATGGGAAATGGGGTGACCAAAGATGGTATTAGGCAGTGAGAACTTTAGGAAGTAACCTCATGAGAATGGGGTTTAATGACGAGATTAGTGTCCTTATAGGACACAAGTGCCCATCGTGATAGCTCATGCCTTTAATCCCAGCACTCAGGAAGCAGAGACAGGCAGATCTCTGTGAGTTCTAGACCATTCTGGTCTACACAGAAAGTTCCAGGCTTGCCAGGGCAACAGAGTGAGACTCTGTCTCAGAAGAGGGAGCGGGGCTGGAACGGTGGCTCAGTGGTTAAGAGCACTGGCTGCTCTTGCAGAGGACCCCAGTTCAGTTTCCAGCACCCACATGGCAGCTAACAATGGTCTGAGACTCCAGTTCCAGGGGATCTGATGCCCTCTTATGACCTCTGGGGGCATTGCAAGACATGAGTGCACTTACATGCATGCAGGCAATATGTTCATACACATAAATAAAATAAATTCTTTAAAAGACAGAGAAAGAGAGACAAAGTCCCCACTCCCAGAGACTTCACCCAAAGAGTCCAGCCATTCCTGAACCTGACCTTGGCCTTCAGAATCCAGAACTATGACAAACTTTTTTTTTTTTTTTTGGCCTCTGGCAATCTGTTACAGCACTCAAGCTGTCTAAGACAGGTTGCCACAACAAAATGCCACAATCCTGATGGCTTCTAAAACAGTCTGTTCTGAAGGCTAAAGTCCAAGGTCAAGGTTCCAGCTTGTCAGGATGCTAGTGAGGACTAGCTATGGACAGCAGTCGTCCCCTGTGTTCTCTTGTGCCTGACCTGCAGTTTAGAGACAAGGAGAGGAAATCCAGTCATCTCTTCTTACAAAGGCACTAACCCCATTGGACTGGGGCTCCATCATCATGACCTCATTTAAAATCACCAGCTTCCTTAGGGGCCATGTCTGCACACACAGTCAGACTTTTGTCCATAGGTGGATGGGTGTGGTGTGTGGCTGGGGAGATGGGGTGAGAGAAGGTGGCCTTCTTCCTTCCATCCTCTATTCAACAATCCCAGGTCCCACCTGAGCCTCCAGGCTGCAATAGGGCAGGAAGTGGCCCAATCTCTCACCTACACACAGCCCACAGGTATTTTAGCTCTATTTCAAAATGGGGTCTGGTTGAGCAGAGCTGGCTTCAGATCCAAGCTGTAGGGATTGTTATGTGGCTGGGAACAAGGACATCTCTCTGTCTGTGATCCCTTTGTCTGGAACGAGGCTGCCTCCTATTCCTGCTGACATCAGTGAGGGACGATATAGACTCCCTGGACTTTTCTTCAAGGCCAGGCAGTTGCTATCCTGAGGCAATGGGTTTTCCCCCTGGCTTCCTGGGTAACCGGAGACAAGGCTCAGCCATCTCTGAGCTGGGCTCAGTCTCCTCACCTGCACGATGGGCCCAGCAACAACACCCATTCCAAAGACCTATCTGCTAGGAGTTAAGCTGAAGCCAAGGAGGTGAAGCAGCCTTGGGGGCTGGATAGTAGCAGAGACCTCGAGACCCGCAGCTTTCAGCCCCC
Source organism: Eospalax fontanierii (assembly GCA_035773235.1). Lineage (NCBI taxonomy): Eukaryota > Metazoa > Chordata > Mammalia > Rodentia > Spalacidae > Eospalax > Eospalax fontanierii. The sequence goes on along the minus strand of CM069529.1, from coordinate 69,124,108 downwards.
AGCTCAGCCACTTTGGGATGTGGCTTGTGTTTCCCGTGCCCTCCCCCGCAGTCTGTGAACTCCAGGGGTGCGGAGGCTCTGGCAAACTCACTGTACCCAACACAAAACCAGTCGAATGAATACACTAAGATCACAACCCACCATGTTCAGGGCTCACAGGGAAGTAGCTCTCTCAGTGACCTGGTGTTGCTGTGATAAAACACCCCACAGAAGCCACTTAAGGGAGAAAGGCTTTATCTTGACTCATAGTTCCTAAGGGATACAGTCCATCATGGCAGGGAAGGCGTGGCGGCAGGAGGTTGGCTGGTCACATTACATTCATACTCTGGAAGCAGAGCACAATGGATAGATGGATGCCACTGCTCGGCCCTCTGTCTCCGCTTCCACAGTCCAGGATCCCTGCCAAGGAATGGGCCAGACACAGCCAGCCAGGTCTTCTCTCCTCAATTAGCCTCATCAAGATAACCCCCAACAGGCTGACCAGAGGCCCATCATTTCCAGGTGATTCTAGATCCCATCAGTCAACTGGTTATCCTGACCATCACAGCAGATGGACAGCCCTCGTATAAAATAGAGCGACTGCCCCAAGGAGGTCACACTGTCTCCATGTAGGCTGTGCAAAAAATGTGAGAATCCACCTCTGTTCTGGTCACATCCACAGGAACCTACAGAGACTGTGTCTGAGGCCCTGGCTAACAGACACCCCCATGCCAGCGTGGCCTGGGAAGCCCTTTAACATCAAAGGGGATGTTGATGGCCCCACATCCTGCTCCCCACCCCTTTCTCTGCCTCCTGCCCTGAGGATTCAGAGCCTGGCTGCAGGCTTGTGCTGTGAGCCTCCCCCGATCCTCAGAAAGCTGTAGGAAGAGACCCCACTCCTGCCGCATGGGCCTGATTCTCCTCGGAGCCCCAGCCATGCTGTCTCTGGTGCTGAACTTTCCTCAGAGCCTTGCCACCACACTGTCGTCTGTTTGTCTATCTGTTCTTGGTGTAAGTAACTCTTCTAATTAACTCCTTACCCCAACAATCTCTGAGACGTTTCAGGCTGGGTAGGCTTGGACCAGGTACTCCCTGGCTTTCCCCTACTGGGCAGAGCAGCAGGACTGGAGGGTGAAGGATAGTATCTGCAGACAGGAAGCTATAACTGTCTCCCATAGTGGGGTGTGAGTTACTTTTCCTTTGCTGTGACCAAAGTACCTGAAATAGACAAATTCAGGGAGGAAAGATGTGATTTGACTTGAGAATCGAGTCCATTATGGTGAGCAGGCCAAGAATCTAGGAAGGAGAGAGAAAGATAAAGAGTCTTCCTGAAGACTCTGAGGCAGAGTGAGGACCAGAACCCAGGTCTTCTTCTTCAGCCCCAGACATGGCATTCCCTGAAGCCTGGTAAGACATGACACAGACTGAGAGGACAGACACCAGAGCCAGGCTGTGCCTGGTAGCCCTGGTCAGGTTCTTCTGTGTCTCTGGGCCTCCCAAATCTCACCTGTAAAACAGAGAGAGATGTTTATGCCTTGAGGGCTGGGTTTGAGCGTTAAACTATCAACACCCAGCTCACATCTGGCAGAGAGCAGGCCTTCCTTGAGCTCTCATCTCTGTCCACAGGCCAGTCATCCTCCTCTGACCTCAGATGGGCCACTTGATCAGCTAACAGCAAAAGCTGCTTCAAGGAAAGAACTATATACTAGCAACCACAGATCTGACCCAAGGAGCCCTGGAGACCTGGGGAGCCCTAGAGACATACAGATGTGGCCTCGCTTGATGGTACACACTGCCACTGGGGCTACCAGGTGCTAGCAGGTGCCATGTGCCTGTCCTCACAACAAAAGAAGGAGGGAGCTGGTCCTGAGGATGATTCCAGAGGGAGCCCATTTTCTGGCTTTGGAATGTGAGGCCCCAAGGCAGCTAGTGTCCCAGGGGAATGGAGACACTAAGGCACAAGATGACCTGGTTGTCAAGGTCATGTAGGGAGAGAGTCACGGCAAGTCAAGGTCCGGATTCCCCACCTTTGTCTCTGCGGCAGATCAATCTCCCCCGTCGGGTCCCAGCAGGGAGATGGCAGACCCCTGGGGCTCAGGTATGACTACTGTCCCATGTCTCCTGGGGTTTGAGATTTCCTCGAATTCCATCAGGAGATGAAGTTCTCAGGCCTACGTTTTGTGTAAAGGGTCCAAGTGTGGAGAAGGTAGAAAACCCCTCATCTCTAAATGCAGTGTCTTCTGGGCTACAATTCTTGACTTACGGTTCTCCCCTTCACTGAACTTGAATATTAAATGTTGTATTAATAGCTCACTCTTAATTATCCATGAGTAATGTACTAGGGCTGGAAAATTAATGAAGGAAGGACCCAGCTGAGAATATTTCCCACTCCTCTGGGTGCCTCAGGGCTGAGGGGAGGGGGAGATTTGCATATGATTTGCATGCGAGGCAGTGGGTTTGGCCCTGACTGGAAGAGTGGGTGGAAGTAGGATCAAATGTAGGATCAAATGTAGGGCCAGCTTCCAGCACTTTCCAAGCAGGGAACTGCTTTCTACCTCTCAGGTGCCTCTCATGACTTTGTGGGAGCCCCTGTACCAGGGTTTGCATGCCTCCCCCAAACTCATCTTCAAATTCAACCCCCATTGTGATGGCATTAGAAGGTGGTACCCTTAGGTCATGCTTCAGTTCAGAGGCTGATGGCGATGTCATTCCTGAATGAGGTGAGCTTGCTCTCCATGGAAAAGATTAATTCGAAGACTGGGTGTGGCTCAGTGGGTAAAGCACGCACCTGGCACACAAAGCCAAGGTTCCATCACCAGTACATACAAACCAGTGTGGTAGCCACACCTGTCACCCTAGTTCAGGTAGAAGCAGGAAGATCAGAAGTTTAGGGCTATCCTCAGCTACATATGGGCACCAAGATTAGCTACAATACAAGAGACCCTGCCTCAAAAGACAGCAACAAAATAAAAGATTAATCCAAGCCAAGCATGTGGCATACCTGTCATCCCTTCACTCCAGAGACAGAGGCAGAAGGATCACAAGCTTGCAGCCAGCCTGGACTACATAGCAAGACTCTGTCTTTAAATAAAAATTTTAAAGTCTGAGGATGAAGTTTAGGGTGAGAGCATTTGCCTAGCATGTACAGCGTGTACACAAGTTCAATCCCCAGAAAAAGCAAACAAAGTTCACCTCAGAAAACAGTCTGGCTTTCTCAAGAGCCAAGCATAGAGTGACCATCTGACCTAGCATCTCACTCCTCAGAATACCATGAAAAAGGAGACCTGGGTGCAAAGGTCCACAGAGGTATAAACCACAACAGCCAGAGGATGGAAAGAACCCAAGGTACCAGCAGCTGGCCACACCCACGCACCAGAATATTACTCAGTCATAAAAAGGAGACAAATATTGACAAATATTCAACATGGATAACCCTAAGAGCACTATGTTAAATGAAAAAAGCCCATCACAAAAAGCCTCTGATTATTATATCTTTTTTTTTCTATGAAATGCCTAAAATAGGCAAATCTATAGAGAAAGAGTCAATTCATGGTTGTCAGAGCTGGAGAGAAAAAGGAAGTCGGGGTGACCCCAGGGCACAGGGTTTCTTTTTGAGGTGATGAAAATGTTCTAAAAATACTGAGGTGATGTTTGAACCTACTGAAAACCATGCATTGTGGATTATCTCAGAAAGACACTAGAAAAGCTTACACTGCATCCCATGCAGAGCTCCCACTGGTAGAGCACCCTTCCCTGTCCAATGGTGGCCTCTCTTGAGGATTAAGGAGCAGAGTCTGGAGGGGCCGGAGGGGAGCTGTGGATGGCAAGCAAGATCTCTGCAGTCTGTGTGGCCCCGGGCAGATGGCCTCCCGACTGTGAACATCCACAGAGCTACCAGATGTGAGGCCGGTGTGACATGCGGGTACAGGAGAGGCCTTGCTCAGCTCTGGTCTGACCCAAGTGTCCCGGGAGCTTTGGTCATAGGGTTCCTCACCTGCTTAGAGAGTGGAGCCACAGGATGTAGGGCAGAGCTGGGTGGAGCCAGCCTGGCTCGGAGCATCCCAGGACAGGTGACGCTGGGCCACGCAGGGCTGACATGCAGGGCCCTGGCCAGTCTAGGGAAGGGATTTCCTGTTCTGTTTTCTGCAGCATAAGTGTAAGTGCCTGAGGCCAGGGCCAGCCTGGCAGAGGACCTACCTGCGCCGCACCCCTGAGGTAGGCAAGAGCAGGCCTGTGACAGTCAGCAGGAGGCCAGGCCCTTGGAACCTCCCAGGCCTCCAGCCTCAGTCCAGGACAGCTTTGACCTTTGAGAACATGGAGTCAGTTGTGTCACTGCCATGCTCCAAACCATCTGCTCTCCTCCCTCCACAGCCCACTAGCCTTGGCACAGCCAGGTCGTGGGCCCAGTCTCCTCCTGCTTCCAGTCAGCCAGCCTGTGCCCTGGCCTCCTCACCCCTCTCCCTGTCCTTGGGCCTTAGCTGTCAACTTCGAGCTCAATGCCAAGGACACTTCTCTGTCCCTATCTGAAGGTCCACCTTGCTCTTAGCCTGGCTTCTACTGGCATCAACAATCAACAGATGGTAGTCTGGAAAACTTGATGGAGCACACCTGCCCCTCTGAGGTCAGCTGGGCCTGATACGGCGATACAGAGGAGGCTTTAAATACCCACAGTATTTAAAGATGGCTGTTTGGACACAGGGGATGGGTGTGGAAATTGGGAACCCAGAGCCTGGCTCCTTCTCTGGTCCTTTCCCTACAATAATGTGGAGCTACTCAGACCCCAGGGACCCCTCAGCTCCCTCACAGGCCCCTGTTGGAAGACTCGACAGCTGTGCTTCTGTGAGTTAAACAGCAAATGGAGACCGAGCACATCACAGGGGTGTGACTCATGGTGCGAGGCTGAGTGTGCTCTGGTCCTGGGGAGCCACCTTGGTGTCAACCCCAGCATTCTCTGTCCGTAACTCCAGCTCTGGGGCCTAGCTAGGGTCTTGCGCCCCAGTGCACCCACCAGGTCTGTGAGTTCCCGTGCCACAGTGTTCTCTTTCTGCTGTTCCAGCCTACATATCTGCCGAGCTTGGTCAGTTCTACAGAACCTCACCTGTCCTTGCTGCCATCTCCACACCCCCAAGGCCTACATGGAGTTGTGCAGCCTGTGCATCAGCCCATGCAGACCCAGTCAAGAGTTACACCGCAGGTTTTCTTGGATACCACCGAATTAGTACAACCCCCATTCCTGCCAATCAAAAGTCAGCACTGACCTGTCTGCCAGCGGCTTTCTTACGCAGCAGCCACACAGTCCACCTGGCCACTCTGGATCTGCGTGGAGTCCGTCCTGGAACCTCAGGCTCAGAGGCTGCACCTATCCCTAGCTAAACTGAGCCTGCTATGCCCCATTCATACGTCAACATGGAGTGACCCCAAGATTGAACACTAAGCATCACTCAGCTGAGCCACAACTTGACAAGTTAGGGTAACAGCAAAGATACAAACACCTACTCCACAAAGATGAGATCAGCTATCCATACCAAGAAACACTTCTAATGACATAGACGCCATTGCAAAAACAACATGAATAACCGAGACAACATGCCTCCTCCAGAAATTAGCACCCCTGACATCTCGCTTCTTGAGAAAGGCAAACTAGCTACGGGGAGACCCTGACTCAAAAAGACCAAAAAGAAAAGAAAAGAAAAGAAACCAGGTCAAAGTCACAGAAAATATTTTCAAAACAGTCATAGGAGAAATTTCCCCAAATCTAGGGAGAGAAATGCATATGAAGGTATGAGAGGGATATAAAACACCAGTAGACGGGACCAGAAATGAAACTCTTCACATCATATAATAGTCAAAACTTTAAACATGCAAAACAAAGAAAAGATGTTGAAAGCTGAGAGAGAGAACGGTCAAGTCACATAGAAAGGCAGGCCCATCAGAATAACAGCCGATGTTTTAAATGGAGCAGGACTTGGCCCAATGTACTACAAGAGGATAGATCCCAGCCCAGACTGCTACACTCAGCAAAATTATCAGTTGTAATCAAAGAAGAAAGAAAACTTTTCCAAGATAAAAACAAGATTTAAATGATTTATGTCTACTAAGCCAGATCTACAGAGGCTACTTGAAGAATACTTCCATCTGCAGAGATGATTAAACTCACAAAGAGAGTAAAAGAAATAAACAATTTCAAAACAGTTAGCCAAAAGAGGTCTAAGAACACAACACTAGATTATAAAACTAACAGGAATGAATTAATAAACATTGGTCAATAATAGCTCTCAAACATTAATGGTTTCAATTCCCCCCCACCCCTCAAAGAGATAAAAACTAACTGATTGGAGAAGACAACGGGAGGCATGTTTTGCTGCTTCCAAAAAACACACCTCAACATCAGCCATCAACACCAGTTTAGGGTAAGAGGACTGAAAAAGGTATGCCAGGCAAATGGAACCAAGAAAGAAGCCAGTATAGGTATTCTGATACCTGACAAAATGAACTTCAAACTACAACCAATCAGAAGGGATAGGAAAGGTCACTTCACATTCAGTAAGGAAAAAAATCCACCGAGAAGATGCTACAATCCTGAACATATATGCACCAAACACAGGGGCATCCAACTTCATAAAAGAAACACTATGAGAACTAAAACCACAGGTTGACCTCAACAACGCTAGTGGGTGACTTCCATACCCCATACCCCCAATAAACAGGTCATCCAGACAAAGACTAAGCAGAGAAACCCTGGAAATAAATGACATCATAAATCAAATGGACCTAACTGACATCTACAGAACATTTCACCCAAACACAAAAGAATACACTTTCTTCTCCGCAGTCCATAGAGTTTTCTCCAAAATCAACCACGTCTTAGGACATAAGGCAAGTCTTAACAAATTTAGGAGAATTGAAATAACGTCTTGCATTCTATCTGACCACAAAGGGTTAAAGCTAGGTATCAAAAATAGAACTGAGAAAGGATGCACAAACCTGTGGAAACCGAGCACTTCACTATGGAGTGAAAACTGGGTCAAGGGAGAAATCAAGGAAAAAAGTTTAAATTTCTAGAAGAAAATGAAAACATAACATACCAAAATCTATGGGACACAATGAAGGAAAGTTTATGGCACTAAGTGCCTGCATCAGAAAACTGGAGAAAGCTCTTATCGATAGCTTAATGATGCACCTGAAGGCCTTGGAAAAAAACATGAGTGAGCAACACCAAAAGGATGGGACAGATAATCCAATTTATGGCTGAAATCAATGAGACAAAAGTAAAAAGCAATACAGAGAATCAACGAAACAAAGAGCTGGTTCTTTGAAAAGATTCACAAGATTGACAAACCGTTTGCCAAATCAACCAAAAGAAAGAGACGATTCAAATTAATAAAACCAAAGATGAAAAGGGGACCACTGCAACAGATACTCAGAAAATTCAAAGAATCCTAAGAACATATTTCAAAAATCTGTATTCCACTAAACTGAAAAGTCTAAAACAAATGGATAAATTTCTAGTTATATATGACTTATCAAAATTAAAACAAGATTAACTGAACAATTTAAATAGACCCATATTAGCCAATGAAATAGAAGAAGAAATTAAAAATCTCCCAGCTAAAATAATCCCCGGACCAGATGGATACAGCATAGAATTCTAGCAGAGCTTCAAAGAAATACTAACACCAATACTCTCAGATTATTCCATAAAATAGAAATGAAGGGAACATGTTCAAATTTATGAAGGCAGGATTACCCTGGATACCAAAATCAGACAAACATCCAACGAAAAGGAAAATTATAGGCCAGTTTCTCTGATGAACATAGACACAAAAGTTCTCAACAAAATATTTGCAAACTGAGTGCAAGAACACATCAAAAAGATTATCCACCATGATCAAGTCAGCTCCAGCCCAGAGATACAGGGATGGTTCAAAATATGTAAATCAAAAAAGCAATCCCCCACATAAGCAGACTCTGTTAGTATTTAAGTTAGTATCTAGAAACAGCTCCTCTCATTGGATACAGAAAAGGCCTTTGACAAAAATCCAGCATCCATTCATGAAAGAATTGTGGAGAGCCTAGAGATACAGGAACATACCTCAGCATAATAAAGGCAATATACCACAAGCCCACAGCCAACATCATACTAAATAGAGAAAATCTGAAAGCATTCCCACTAAAATCAGGAGCAAAACAAAGATGCTCACTCCCTCTGTTCCTATTCAATATGGCGTTGGATGCTTTAGCTAAAGCAATAAGACAAGTGAAGGACATAAAGGGGCTACAGACTGGAAAAAAAAAGCCAAAGTATCCTTATCTGCAGATGATATGATTCTAAACATAAAAGGTTCCATGAGCAAACTAGAGCCGATAAACACGTTCAGCAAAACAGCAGGATATAAAATCAACAGGCAAAAAGCAGTAGCCTTCCTATATACCAACAACAAACACACCAAGAAAGAAATCAGGGAAACAATGAAAGCCTCAAAAAAATCTAGACGTAAGGGCTGGAGGGATGGCACAGCAACTTAAAGCACTGGCTGCTCTTACAGAGGACTTGGTTTGGTTCCCAACACCCACATGGCAGCTAACAACCATCCATAATTCCAGTTTCAGGAGATCCAACATCTTCTTCTGGCCTCCTCGGGCATTGCATGACAGAGGGGCACTTACACCTCTTACATGCAGGCAACACACTCATATACATAAAATAAAAATAATAAAATATTTTTTAAATCTTAGAAATAGAGATAACCAAGGAACTGAAAGGCTTATATAATAAAAACTTCAAGACATTGAAGAATAAATCAGAAGATGAAAAGAGTTCTCATGCTCATGAATTCATAGGATTAATATTTCAAAAAATGGACATCCTACCCAAAGTAATCTATACATTCAATGAAATCCCCATTAAAATTCCAATACAATTCTTCACAAAAATTGAAAAAGTAATTTCAGTTCTCATATGGAAACACAATCACAAAAAAATAGGATAGTCAAAATAATCCTGAACAATAGAAGATCTGGAGGTATCACCATCCCTGATTTCGAATTATATCACAGAGCTATAGTAATGAAAACAGCCCTGTACTTAGATAAAAACAGAAACATTAATCAATGGAATAGAATCAAGGACCCTGATTTAAATCTAACCACTTATAGTCACATGATTTTTTTTATAAAGGAACCAAAAACACACACTGGAGAAAAGACAACATGTTCAGCAAATGGTGCTGGTCAAACTGGATAGTCACGTGTAGAAGAATGAAACTCGAACCTCATCGCTCACTATGCACAAAACTCAACTCCAAATGGATTAAGAACCTCCACATAAGACCTGCTCAATCTGACAGAGGGGAAAGTACAAAATAACCTGGAACTTATAGGCACAGGTAAGGCCTTTCTGAACAGGACTCCTATAGTGCGGTCATTAAGTCCAACAATGAAAAATGGGACTTCATGAACTAAAAAGCTTCTGCACATCAAAGGACACCATCATTCAAGTGAAGAGGCAACCCACAGAATGGGAAAAATCTTCACCAGCCACACCTCTGACAGAAGGTTAGTATCTTAGAATATACAAAGATCTCAAAACACTAAACATCAAAGAAAAAACAAACAACTAAATTGAAAATTGAGGCAGGGAACAATCAGAGAGCTCTTAAAGCACGAAACAGAAATGACTAAGAAATCTTTTTTTTTTTTTTTGGTAAATGTTCAACATCCTGGGCTTGAGAGATGGCTCAGAGGTTAAGAGCTGCTCTTGCAGAGGAGCTGGGTTGAATTCCCAGCACGCACATGGCAGCCAATAACTATACATAACTCCAGTTCCAGAGGGTTCATACCCTCTCCTGACCTCCCCAGGCTTCGCACACACAGTACACTCACATTTCGCAGGCAAAACACTCATACACATAAAATAAAAATAAATTAATTAATTTAAAAAATGTTACTTTGTCGCCAGAGATGGTGAGGCGGGTCATTTCTCAGGATCCCTGTGGGTCCGGACACTGAGGGAGAAGCCTAAGCTCAAAGCAGCCACAGGAATGAGTGGACAGGACTGGGGAAGCAATGGGGGCTTCCCAGGCGAGCTGGTGAGGACAAGAGCTGCTCCATTGCCAGATTTCACAGGATGTTTCCAGCCCCTCAGCTGGGCTGCCAGCTTCAGGCTCTGCTCACCCATCCATCCAGCCATTCATTCACACACCCAGCCATTCTTTCATCCATCATCCATTCAGTCATTCACCCACCCAGCCATCCATCTATCCATTCATTCATTCACCCACCCATTGATTCATTTGCTCATTTGTTCACCTTTGGACTCATTTGGTCCTCAGATGCCAGTCCTTTGTGGGGTGCTGAGCATCCAGCCAAGCACCAAGCCAGCAGCCTGGGTCCTCACAGAGGTCACATATATATATATATATATATATATATATATATATATGAGTATTTGTCATGAGAGTAATTTGTTCAATAATTTCTGGTATGAGTCATCTCATAAAGTCAGGTGTAGAATTTTCTACTTGCGGCATCTGAACATCTTGGATCTGGGGATATTTAGAATTGTGGATGTTTGCATTACAAATGTCCAGCATGTGTTAGGAAGACCAAAACAAGACCCCGTGCCCCACATCAGGATCAAACCATATATGGTTGAAAAAAGGTGAGAACTATAAAAAAATTTTTTTCAAGATTTTACCTTATTTTTCATGATGTATACGTGTATGTGTTTGTATGTGCATGTATGTGTACTTGAGGTCAGTGTCCAAAGATTCCAGAAGAGGGCATCAGATTGTCTAGAACTGGAGTTACAGGTGGTACTGAGTTACCATGTGGAGTGTTGGGAACTAAACTCTGGTCCCCTAGAAGAGCAGTCAGCACTATTAATCACTGAGCCACATCTCCAAGTCCTAAAACAATTTCTAATATAAAAAATTGGTATCCCGGAGGCCAGCCAGAGTATAGCTCTGAGGTAGAGCAATTGACTAGGACACCAGGGCCCTAGGTTTGGTCCCCAGGAATCACATCATAATTCTATTTGGTAGTTTGGTTTTTCGTTCATTTCTCATGATGGAAGTTTGATCTCAGAATGAATCCAATCTATACTTGCAAGCTTTTCTTCTCTTTTAGCTACTTGGATGGCTTTGAGACTTGAGTAGTCCCCACAGCCTGCTAGTTATGTGTGAGAAACCCTCTGTCCCAGGACTAGGGATTAGTTTGTGTCAGCTAGCTACCAGCATACAACAAAGACCATGGAGCTCAAGGGCTTCCCACAGGAAGCTGTACCCTTACTGGGCGGCAGTTCCTCTCTCCCGGCACCCTTCTTTTCCTGTGGCTGCTGCTTAAAGCAGGGCTCTCTGAGATGTCTGGACTTTGTCTCTGTTCCACATGACCTCTCCTCTCAAAGGCTAGCCTAGACTCAGAGATCCAGGAGGCCAGATACAGCTGCCACTCCTCCTGAGACCTCAGCTCGGGGTCATGCCTGCCACTTTCACTTGGCTCCAAGTCACATGACTGAACCCCCATCAGAGGCTGGAAAACAGACACTATCTCTCCATGGGGTGACCACAAAGTCACGTTGTTACAGAGCCATGACAGAGTGCAGGTGCCAAGAAAGACACAGTGTCAAGAACAATTTTTTTATCAAGCGATGATAATTTTTATTTAATTTTAATAGTTTAGTTAAGCTGTTGTCCTAGTATGCTTTCTATTGCTGTGATACAACACTGACCAAAAGCCAGTTGGGGAGGGGAGGGCTTATTTCACCTTACAGCTTACTGTCGATCGTGGAGGGAAGTCAAGGCAGGAAGGAGCTCAAGGCAGGAACCTGGAGGCCGGAACTGAAGCACAGATTACGGAGGAACGCTTCTCACTGCTTGCTCAGCCTGCTCTCTTATACAACACAAGACCACCTGCCCAGGGGTGGTGCCACCCACAGTAGGCTGGGCCTCCCACGTCACTCCACAATCAAGAAAATGCCCCACAGACACGAGCCAGTCTGATAGAGGAACTTCCCAACTGAGGTTCCGTCTTCCCAGGTGTGTCAAGTAGAAAACCAAAGCCATCCAGCACAACTGTTGAGTCTTCTTAAAATTACATGTGTTTACTGTGTGTGTGTGTGTGTGTGTGTGTGTAAGAGAGGGGGGGAGTACCAGTGTGAAGGTCAAAGGACAAGTCAGTTCTCTCCTTCTACCATATGGGTGCTGGGAATTGAACTCAGGTCTTCAAGTTTGGTGGCAAGTACTGAGCCATCTTGCCAGCCCTAAGCTGTTGAAAGTCTACCCTCGTGGTAACCATCAAAGGCTCCCGTGTAATCTTGTCTCTCTTCTCTTTAGTCTGCCTCTTGACCCCTCTGCAGAGGCCTCGAAGCAATGCAGGCCCGCCTCCACCTTCACCCTGGCCACAGTCCCCTTGGCAGTCCTGCGTGTGCCAGAAGCCTGCCTGGTTGCTGCCGGCGCCTGCACGCCAGCTCTTGCCCTGTCATGAATAGCTGAGGGCTGCAGGAGAGTGAGTGCTCAGGCTGCACGCTGCCTCCTCTCCCTGGGGGCAGACCCCACGCCACACCGTTAATCACTGCCACCCCGCGTGGCACTCCGCGTGGCTGCTCCCCACCCCCGCTGGTCGGAGAGGGAGGAAGCGCTGCCCACAGCTCAGTGGAGCCCTTAATGACCACATCAAGTGGCTAGCCATTTATTAGTCTCCTTAGCAGCCAAAAAAAATAAGGACTGAGAAGCAAGCATGCACTTGGGGGACTGTGGTTTGAGTTTTTTGGGCTGTTCCAAGTCTCAAATGTTTAGGGGGCTCCACAGGGGGATGAACCCAGCTGGGGAAGCATGGGGTTCAGAGCCCTAAGCCTGGCTCTACAGACAGAATGTGGCACAGAGAGGTTGCAGGGTCCTCCAAGGGGACACAGCTCTGTGGCAGTACTCTGGTCCCTTTGCATCTGTGTTAACTAATTCCCCATGGTCCCTTAAAGTGACCTCTGACCCTTCTGTGCAGATGAGTAAGTGACCAGGAGAGGTGGGCAGGTGGATGGGAGAGAACAGGCACTCTGGGATGAGACACTCAGTTTCTCATGCACAAAATGGACAGGACCAGGGCCAACCTTAGAGACAGGGCTGTTGTGGCCATCACTGCCTTGAAATTCTTAATTTCATCCTTGAAACCACGTCCTGGGGACACAGCACCACGTGTGCACGACAAGGAGGAACAAACAGAGGAACTCTCTCTCTCTCTCTCCCTCACTTCCTCCTTCTCCCCTCCGTCTCTCCTTGCGCTACCCAGGCTGGCCTTGACCTTGGGATCATCCTGCCTCAGCCTCCTGAGCACTGAGGTCACAGGCATGCACCATCTACCCTCCCCCCCCGCCCCCACAATTCATTTTCTGGACAGCTTTTTGTGCCTGATTTGCTTCCCACTCGGCCTGGGAGCACCACACACGGTACAAGCCTTGTCTTCCCCCGCTTTCTCGCGCCTGGTGCCAGTTCTGACCAGGACCCCCTGTTGCTCCTGGTCTACCTGCCCCCCATAGCTGGTGACTCCCCAAGGTGCCATTGGGGCCACAACACAGCTCTTGGCTCTACATGTTCCCAGCTAACCACTAGCTGATGGTTCCCTGGTGCCACATGGCACGTCACAGGCGTGCACAACCACACCAGGTCATGGTCTCCAGTGATTACCCAGTGTGCAGGGTCTATTACACTCTCACAGGCCCTAGGCCAAAAACACTGTGTATTTCTAACAAGTGAGGAAATAGGCACAGAGAAGTTCATTCATTTGCTCAAGGTCACACAGCTAAGGGCTTCCTGCAAACAACTCATCCCTTTGGTATCCCATACATACCTACCAAATCAGGGCCTGAGGGAGTAACGGAGTCTCTGGCAGTCTGTGTGGCTTTGGCCAAGTCACTGTCCCCTCTGGGATTTCATTTTCTCAGAAGGCAGGAGACAGGCTCAGACCCATGCAGGGAGCAGAACTGGGCTTCAGTATCAAGGGTGAAAGTGACGGCAGCTGTGGAATCATAGAGAGACTCGGGAGCTGTCTATGGGGCCATGACTGAGCTTGCTCATCCCGGACCCATCTGTCTCTCCACATCCGCATCCGTCACTGTGAGGAGGAGACAAGGTTCTGGTTCCTGAGCAACTCCCCAAAGGCAGCGCCCATCGGGGCAGGGCGGCTCACAGGCCTACCTCTCTTCCACAGCCTGCCACCCCGACCCTTCCTTCCTGAGCAGGAGCCACCAGGAGAGGCCATGCTGGTCCCAGCTCACCTCGGACATGACCTTGAGAGAAGTCTTTGTGCCTCCAGCGACAGGCACCACTGACCCTGGAGGCCAGTGTTGGCAGCTGCTCACCAAGGTGGAAAGGCAGGGCTCCTATGATACCCACATCACACGGGAAAGGAAGGCACAAAGAGCACCAGGACCAGATGATCACACAGCCTTTGGAGCCAGCACCTGGGTCCAGCTGCTCTCCTGTGTCAGGTACATGGCAGGAGGCACCCAGGGCAGACCAGTGCCCTCTCCTGCAGGCGTCCATGAACAGCACACGCACTCGGAGGGCCGCATATCCCTCTCTGCCAAAGCCAAAGGCCCAGCCAGGACCCCAGCCACCTGCCCAGGAAGACAAACAGGTGCCTGCCCCCCGCCCACCCTCGGGCTCCAAAGTCTACATCTGAACTGTATCATCCAACCCATGGCTAAGCTATGTGACCCTGACGCAGGGCTTTACCTCTCTGGTCTGCCTTTCCCTCACCCATCCTTACAGCTTGCACAGTGGACCACATGGCTGGCATGGCTGAAACCCACACTCATCACAATGGTTGACAGGTGACCGCCCTCCAGATGAGGAGACTGGGGCTTAGAGAAAGGGAAGCTGTGCATCCAGGCCAGGAAGCATGCTCAAGGCACAGCAGAGGATGTGGGTGTCCACAGCAGAGGTGCTTCCTGCCCAGGGCCAGAGGTGGGGGCAGCACCAGTGGAGGGGAGGGGTAACCCTTTCCTGCCCGGGGCCTCCCTTCCACCCTCTCCCTTCCCCCTCCAAAGCTGCCAGACAAAGCCTCCTTTATCAGGACTGTCACTGCATTCTTCAGTGACACATAAGGACAAAGGAGGGGGCCACCAGCAATGACAGGAAAGCCGGGCTGCCCCACACCAGTCTGCAGCCTTCCCACGCCTCCCAGGCCTCCCGGGGCCTCCCAGCCCCCTCTCCCAGGGCCCCCTGAGGGTCTCACAGGGACAGAACTTGCTCCCCTGCAGCCAGAGCCTGACTCCTGGACTGTCTATCAACTTCCCAATTCCATGGACCTCAGTCTTCCTGCCTGTAAAACGGATGGCTATTCAGAAAGGTGCTGTGCCATGCACACTGAGAGGCCGGTGAGAAGGGCACCATCGCTCACACCGAGAAGCCGGCAGGCTGGCGACTGGGATTGTTACATCAGTGGCTGTTTCCATTTCCAGCCCCTTCTGCGTCTTTCGTTTTTTTTTTGTTTTTTTCTGCTTCCAGAACTGCCAGTCACCCCGGAGCTTTCTATCCCTTCCCACTGGCTACATGCTCTCTCTACACCTCGGTGCTGCCCCGATTCTCTTCCGCATGTGTCACCTTCTTACCCTCCTCCAGGCAGCTCACCCTGATTCGCAGTGCAGCTGCAGCCCTGACTGAGTTAGGGGCCTCTTGTGGGTGCCCCCGGCCTTCATACCTTCTCATGGCCCACAGTACCTTAACTGTCACTGTCTGCTGACCCAGCCACCCACCACCAGAGCCCCTTAAGGGTAAACCAGCACTTGTTTGTTCTCTGTCCTCCAATCTGGTGCTGTCCCTGGTCTGGTTCAGATAATGCTTGTGGGATGTGTAGTGGGTAGATGAGTAGATAAAGAATGGATGGATGGGTGGATGGATGATGGATGATGATGGATGGACGATGGATGGGTGGATGGGTGGATGGGTGGATGGGTGGATGGATGGGTGGATGGGTGGATGGATGGGTGGATGGATGGGTGGATGGGTGGATGGATGGATGGGTGTGTGGATGGATGGATGGGTGGAGGATAGATGGGAGGATGGATGAGTGGGTGAATGGATAGATGGATGGGTGGGTGGATGGGTGGGTGAATAGAATGATAGATGGATGGATGAGAATTGATAGATAAGTGGGTTTGTAGATGACTGGATGGATGGACAGATGGGTAGATGGAGGGAGGGATAGATTATTGGAGGGATAAGGATGGGTGGGTGGGTGAATGTATTATAAGCTGATGGGTGGATGGATGAGTAGATGGATGATGGGTTGATAGATGGATGGATGAATAGGTAAATGGATGAGCGAATAGATAGGTGGATGAATAGATAGGTAGATGGGTGAATAGATGGATTCTGGATGGATGAATAATCAATTGATAGGTGAATGGATAGATTCTGGATGGACAGATGGATGATGGATAGATCGACAGATGGATGTGTGGGTGTGTGGATGGATGGGTAGATGGAGGTATGATTGTCTGGATGGAGGATAGATGGATGGATGGTGGATGGGTAGATGAAAAACTGCTGGTGGGAGGATAGATGGATGGTGGATGGATGGATGGAATACCAAGAACAAGTATGGGGCTGATTCTCAGATCTACAAGGCAAAGGGAAAAAAGAAAGGGGGGAGGAGGCAGGTCCTGAGAGCTGAGGTGGGCGGCTTTCTAGGCCACATGGCGGCCAGGAGAGGAAGAGGTACTGGTCTCTCCACAAAGGCACAACTGCCTGGCTACACCCACTCATCCCTGTTTGTGCCCCACACTCTCCAAGTCTAGGCTACAGGGGCAGTGAGAGCTGCAGAGTTTCCATAACAAAAAATACGGTACCCTCTCCCCCCCCCGCCCTGCCCCTGTCTCCCAGCAGAAACAGCATGTTGTTTTACCCAGAGTCTCACAGCCAAACCTGCAGTTTGGCGTCCAGAGTTGCTGAAGACCCTGTCACTTCATTTCCCATTCGTTTCTGATGTACCTGCAGTCTGCCAGATGGGAGGGGAACACAGAAAAGAAAAGCTGAGTCCAGACTTCACAGGAGCTCATAGCCTGGACACACCCTGAGAAGCCAGTTTGCAGATGATTCCAAACCAGCAAATAGTGGACATCTGCCCAAGGTAACACAGCAGGGTCCAGTCAAGTGAGAATTGGGACCTGGGGTTCTAGAGTCCTGGTCCAGTGCTCCCTTCTCTCCAGCACATGTCCAGATGGGAGCAGAGACCAGGTGACAGTAACTGAGATGACAAGGCTGAGGAAGGAGAAGGGAAGAGGGCATGAGTTCATTCAGGAGGTCAGGAGTCTCCTGGCTGCCCCCAAGGGTAGCTCATCTGGCCACGCACCCCTGCATAGCTAAGGAAGCTACGGCAGGACGAGACTAGACTGAAAGTTGAGCCAGGTCAGTTCAACTCCAGAGCCTGTTGTTTGGTTCCATAGAGGTGGGGACACTAGCTTGTAACAGGGAAATAAGAGAGGGGTGCGGGGAAACAGAGGGGTCCCTCCCTTGGACTGAGTGCCTTGGAGGATGGGAATCTCATCTACAGACCATGCCAGGGCCACCCAGCAGGGACGCCTGGCCATCCTCCCTGGGCTGGCAGCTATCCATTTCTACACCTGAGCAGGCCCCTCAGCAGGAGACTCAGCTCAGGACAGTTTTCAGGGCCCCAGCTTGGATGGGTGGCTCTGGGGAGGCCGGTGGCCTTTCAAGCTGGACAGAAAGGCCGCCTCTCAAAACAAACAAATGACTTCCGGGGCAGAGGGCAGGGAAGAGATTCCAGCCAGGCGTTTGGGCGGCATACCGCCCATTCAGCCAGCCCCGCCTGGCTGTGAGGGAGATGCAGAGAATCAATCAAGAGCCCAATGTGTTTGCAGAAGGGTGCGTGTGTCTGGGACAGCTAGGGAGCCCCAGGGAGGCCCCTGGGGACACGTGTCTACTGCCTGGACTCCTGGACCCGCTGGGCCCTGGAGGGGTTTGATGCTGAACCAGATTCTCAGGCCAGGATGTAAGGGGCCCACACCCCGCAGCCACAGGGCCCAAATCTGGACTCAGGACACTGTAGTTTCTTTGTGGGTGTTCTAGATACTTCTGGGAGAGCAGCTGGACTTGGGAAGGCCTGTGGATGGTAAGGGAACTTGCAAGGACTCAACAGGTGAAGGTGGGATTATTTCCGTTCCTGAATCTTCTCTCATCCACTCGGGTTTGGCCCCTTTGCCACCACCGTATCCCACTGCATATGTACCATGAACTCAGTAAACACCAGACGCCTCCCTGTGTTCCCCTCTCACCCAGCGTCTGTCTGCACCTGGCACTCTGCCTGCCTTCCCAGTCCTAGTATCTGGTGCACCCACAGCAGTCACAAGTCCCTCCCACCACTGCTCACCCCAGCAGTCCTGAGTTTCCAGGAGGGTAGGGCTGTGGAGACGCAGATCTGCTGGGGAAGATGTCCCCTACCTGTCCTCACTGGGAAGTGGTACACCTGCTGCCCGTGACACCCTGGGCTGGCTCTCACACCTTTCCTTGTTGTGTTTCCTTATTTTCTGTTTGTTGAGACAGCGTCTTGCCATGTCACCCAGGCTGGGCCCAGACTTGCTGGGCTGCTCCTCCCTCAGCCTTCTGAGTCCTGGGAATGTGTGGGCACCACATCTTCTACAGAACTGGCCTGGTGGTGGTGAGCTGATGCTCTGGTCCTTGTCACTGTTGCCGTGACTGCCAAAACAAAGAGCCAGAGCTGGGCGTGGTGGCACATGCCTTTTATCCCAGGCAGAGGCAGGCAAATCTCTGTGAGACTGAGGCCAGCCTGGTCTACATAGCAAGTTCCAGGCCAGTTGCAGGTGGGGCTATGGGAAGACCCTGTCTCAAGAAGGACAAAAGACAGGGGGGGGGACACAGACAGAGACAGAGACAGAGACAGAGAGAGTACTATGGACCCTCTGGACTCTGCTTCCCACCCCACTCCTGGGGCACAAATGGGATAGACCAGCCAAAGACCACCCAGAAAGCCCATGGTAGATGTCACCACCTTCTCTACTGGGGCTTTGATCTCATAAAGGGCTCCTTAGAATTTGTACCCTCCGAAAGGACACAGGATACTCATTTGTCTGAGTCATTTTCCAGGTTTAGAATGGAAGATACTGGACCAGCAAGATGGTCCAGTGGCTGAAGATGCTTGCAGCCAAGCCTGACAACCTAACTTTGAAACCTGGACCTACATGGTGGAAGGAGAGAACTGAGTCCTGCAAGTTGTCCTCTGATCGCCACATGTAAAATATGGCACACACGTGTACACACAATAAATAAATAAAGTTATAAATGTAATAATTTTTTTACAGAAAACAAAAGAACTGGAGACACCATGACTCAGGGAGGGACACAGTCTGTTTGCCAATGGCTGGAGGGAGGTGGGGCTCACAGCAGACAACAACTGAATGTCATGAGTTACGACCTTAATGCACTGGCCATCCCTGGATGCTTTCTAAATTAACTGAGTTCAGTCTAGTGAGGGTCAACTTAAGATATCTGTTACTGGCCCCAAAGGATGAAAAGATGTGGGAGAGAGGCATCTCTCCTACCCCACCCAGCTGAGGGGCCACTCAGCCAAGGCCTCCCCTCAGGTCCCTCCCATCTCTTCAGGTATCCAGTTCCTCTGGCCCCCAGGAGAGTCATACCATATTAGTTTTGTTTCTCTTGCTTTTATAAAATACTCTGACAAAAACAATTTAAGGGAGAAAGAGTTTAAGTCACAGTTCCAGGTTACCATCCATCATTGTGAGGAAGTCAAGGCAAGAGGAGCTCGAGGCAGCGGCTACACGACATCCACAGTCAAGAGCAGAGAGGAGCTGGTTAACGCAGGCATGCTGGTGCTCAGCTGGCGTTCTCTGGTCTTACGCATTTCAGGGCCCTCTGCCCAGGAAATGGCACTGCCCACATTCAGGATGGCAATTAACCAAATGAAAGAATCCCTCATATCATATCCATCTAGTCTGAAAAGTTCCTCATTGAGACTCCCTTTGATTGTCAAGTTGACAATCAAAACTCATCATCACATATCTAGTCATCTACACGTGGCACATAACCCCTCAGGACACAGACGTTAACAAAAGGGATAGTGATCTGCCCAGCACGGGACAAGTTACACAGCTAGATTCATGGAGAGGTGCCAATTGGGTACAACATGGTGATGTGCCCAGGAGTTTCCCAGGCTGTTTGGATAACACAGGACTTTGTCCTTGCACACCTGTCTTCCATGTAGGAAGCCATTCCCTGGACTGTCCAGCAATCTAGAAAAATGCAAGAAACCAGATGACTTTCTGGCTTACAAGCCTGACAACCTGAATTCGGAAAAGCCATGTCATAGCCAGATGCAGCAGGCTGGCTGACACAATCTTGAAAAGACTTTGTCCCACACAAGGTGAAGGCCAAGCCCTGAAGGTTGTCCTCTGACCTTCACACACACATCCTGGCACCTGCACACACACACCCCACCCAACCGAAACCTTGCACATCATACATGAAGAACCTCCTACTGCAGTGAATCTGCATGAATAAAAATTGGTCATACTGTGAGTTGTAGTTCAGCAGTTGTTCACAAAATGAACCCCCCCATATAGCAGCCCCAGAGGCTGCCCCTCATGTCCCACCCCATCACCTCTCTCCCCAAGTGCCCACTGTCCAGACTCAGCTCAGCATGGGTTGTCCCTACCTTTTGTGCAAATAGCAGCAAAAAGCAGTCACTCAAATGTGCCACTTTACCAAACCGTGCGGCAGCCTTGAGATGCATCGACAGTGTCCTCAGGGGAGAGTGTGGGTTTGTTCTCGTCATGGGTGTCATTCACTCCATATCTGACTGGGTCATTCTGTATCATTCAACTGGTGTATCAATTGGTTATTGCCGGGTTCTAAAGCAGTAAGCATTTACAGCATATACATGTTTGCAGGCAGATCCACTGAGCAGGACTGGGCTGGGCTGTGCTGGGCCAATTCATGTGTCCACCAGCCAGCATAGGATGCCAGCCATGGTTCATCTGTGGTCCACCCAACTCTCATTCTCTAGCAGGCTAGACTAGATGTGTTACACGGTATGACGGCGAAGCTTGATTGTCAGTTTGACAGGGTTTAGAATCATCTACAAGACAAACCTCTGGGCATCTGTGAAGGCGTTTGGGGTGAAATTTAACTGAGGAGGGAAACCCTCCCTGAATGTGGGCAGCACTATCCCATGGGCTGGGATTCCCAAACTGAAGAAAGAGGAGGAAGCAAGCTGAGCACCAGCTCCCATCAACCCCTGCTTCCTGGCTGCAGACTGGCTATGACCAGGCCCCTCAGCTCTGCTGCTCTGCCTTGCCCACCATCATGGGCTGTGCCCTCAGACCATGAGCCAGAATAAACCCTCCCCTTCTCAAGTTGTTTTGTCACAGCAACAAGAAAGTGACTGGCACGGAAAGTTGCCATCAGGAGTGGGTCAGAGCCGCAATAAGCCCCGCATGGCTTTGAGAGCTATTCGTGGAAGGAATGCTAAAGAGTTCACTGCTGTGGGGTGGAGGAGCCCTGAAATGCTGTGGCAAAGCCTAATAGACCATTTTCTTGGGAATTCAGAAAACCAGAAGGCTCCAGAAATGTGGACAGTGGAGACTCAGTCAATGAGGTTTCAGAAAGGAACAAGGATCCTATCAGGATCTGGGCTAGAAAACACTGTTCAAAAATAGCAGACTAACTAACTTGATGGAGGAGATGTCAAGCAGCAGAGCAGTCAGGATATGGCGTGGTTACTGCTCGCTCCTCGTATCTGGATTTACAGTGTGATAGAGCAGCAGAGAGGTAAAAATGTGAAGGTTGGCCAGGAGAGCATTGTGAGTTTAAGGTTGTGATGAAGCGAGTTCAGGGAAAGCAGCTGCAATTCTGAGAGAGATTGGAGATTAAGGAAAAACCTCGAGCCATCTACTGGAAGAGTAAAAAGTAGAAAAGGGACCTGGAAGGAAAGGCCCACAAAGTTTCCAGCTTGTGAAAATGCAGTCATTTAAAAGGAGAGAGACTAAATTGAGACTTCTGCCAAAGAGATTCCCTGCTAGAAAACAACTACCCATGGGAATATCTCCCCAGATTCGGTCACCAAGGTGCACAGAAGTCACTACAAACATGGTGGGAGAAAACCACATGACATATCTCACTGGCAGCAGAGTTTTGCAGTATTGTCCACTGGGGACTGGTTTTTCAAGCATATAAAATGCAAGAGCTGCAGATCATGAAGGCTTACCCCAAGGTTTCACAAAGCTTCTCCAACCAACAAGGTGTGTCAGGGTCAGAATTCTTCCCAAAAAAGGCCCTGAGAGCCATTGCCTGAAACAGGGAAGGCAAAGCCTAAGTTGCTGTGGCGACCACAGATATTGGAGGTAACAGGACCGTGAAATTTCCACTGAGGAAAACTGAAAGCGTGAGGTAGAATCATCCTAAAAGAGTTACATGTGCCTCAAGCAGCAGAGATGGAAGGGTGGTGTCACACAAGCTCACTGAAGCCCAGGTGGTTTCAACACAAGTCCCAGATGCTGTATATGGGATGGTGGATTTGATATTTGCTTTGCCTACAATCTTGCTTTGGCTGGCCCCATCTTTCCCTGCCATAGTCCCATTCCTCTCTTCAAGAATGGGTATGCTTATTCTGTACCATTGCATATTAGGACCACGTAAAACTTGTAGTTTTTATTTTACAAGGTTTTTGTAAAGCACAGCTGCCATCTTCATCATATCGGCTTGTGTAGCTTGAAGATCATAAGAAGCAGACCTTCACCAGTCATGGTGAAGTTTCCCTAGAAAAGGAGGGCATGGGGAGGGTCATTGGACCTCACCTGAAGTTCTAGCCACACCTCTCAGCCATTTGTGAGCAATTCTACCCTAATGCCAAGTAGTCTAACCGCATGTTACCTCCAGATCTTCGGAGGTACATGAGTACATAGACTGAGGGAGGTTAACTGAAGAGGGCTCCGTCTATGGAGAAACCGTCATCCATGCTGAGTGAAGACTTTCCAACGCAATTGCTTTGGGGTCAACCTACGCTCCTGTCAGTAACCCCTCTGTAAGGAAGCCCAATAAACTCATTCATTCCCTAAGGGAAACTGTGGTGGAATCATACTTTGCTTTTTCATTGGGACCTTATAAGAAGTGGTAGGCATTGTTTATGTTTCCCCAAGGGAGGAATTCTTACAACACAAGGGCTCATAGTGAAGAGGTTGCCTTGACTCTTAGGACAAATTTTGGACTTTGATTTTTGAATGCAGTAGAACTGTTAGGATTTAGAGATTCTCAGAGATGAACAAAACATGTCTTACACTAAGAGAAAGCCATGAGCCTTTGAAGAGCAAAGGTGGAAATTTATGATTTAAAAGTAGTATTTGGGATGTCAAATCGACAAAGGTACAGCTGTGATCGTTCACCTTCACTGTCAACCTGACAGGACTTGGGATTACCCAGGAGACATGTCTGGGTGTGTCTATGAGGACCATTTTCAGAGAGGCTGAACTGAGAACAGAAAACACTCTACAAATGTGGATGGCAACATCTCATGGGTTGGGGTCCCAGGCTAAATAAAAAAGAGAAAGCCAGCTGAGCACCAGCGTACAACTTTCTCTGCTTCCTGACTACAGATGTGATGTGACCAGCCACCTCAGGTTCCTGTTGCTATGCCCTCCCTCCATGATGGACTGCACCCTCAGACTGTGAGCCAAAATAAACCTTACCTTCCTTCATTTACTTTTGTCAGGAGTTGTCACAACATTAAGAAAAGTAACTAATCCACATGGTGACAAGATCTCCCAGGAAGCATAGAAAAATGGGTGATGCCTTCTGAAGCTTTGACTTGGAACTAACACACATGTCTTCTACCATATTCTATTGGCCACAGAGAATCACATGATAAGCACAGAGAGATGATGTACACTCTGCTTCTTGATGTCACAGACCTACACAGGACTGTGGCTAGTTTTACACTGGGTGGTTTCCAGTTTTCAGCTAAGACAAGTAATTATGCTGAGAACATTCTAATTCCTGTCTTCCAATGACCAAAGACACATTTCAGAGCAAGAGTGTGTATTTTTCCTAAGGGTGGAGTTTCTGGGTTAGAAGTACTGCCTTTGTACTAGTCTTGTTTGTTACTACAATGAAATGTTTGAGGCTGGAAAACATTATGGAGAAAAGAAACTTATATGACTCTCAGTTCTGGAGGCTCAAGGACATGGAACTGGCATCCAGCTTGGCTCTAGTGAGGGCCGCATGGCAAATGAATCACAATAGCAAGAGTACATTCAGTGGGAAGAGACAGTAGATAGATAGGTAGGTAGATGGTAGATAGACGGATGTGAAGATTGGTGGATGGGAGGATAGATGGACGGATGGATGGGTAGATGATGGACAAGTGGATAGATGGATGATGGATGAATGGGTAGGTGGATAGATGGATGTGTAGGTCGATGGATGGATTAGTGGGCGGATAGACAGATTAAACAGGTGAATATATAGATGCAAAGGCAACTGCTGTGTGGTGATCTGCCACAAGGAAGCAAAGCATACCTTGGCAGTCTTGTGGCCTCTCATTAGTCTCCCCTCTTTCCTAGGTCCCTCCTTAAAGGGCATGCCACCTCCACCCTGAGGGTCAAACTTTCTGTGCAGGAAGCTTTGGAGACAAACCAGCCCATTCACCCAGTTCACATGGAGGTTGTTTGTTGCAATGGGCCAATACTGCCATGAGATTTGTTCTTTTAAGAAAACATCCCAAGCTATAGAATTCTCACTCTCTCCCACCGCTAGGACCTGCCTCTCCACTGTCTGCACTTCCTCCCAAACTGACGTCCACTCAGACTGTCATACTGTGGGAAAAGGTCTTTGGAAGAATAGCCACATCCAGGTGACACTGGGTCTTCTCAGCTGTGACAGGGGCCATTTGGCAAAAAGGAGAGGGAATCCAAGCAGGTGGCACATGCCTGTGACCCCAGAACTCCAGAGGCCAAAGCAGAACCACAGTCCCAGCAACCTTTATTCCAGGTCTCTGGTCCAGAACTTCCATGGTCCTGTGGTTCCTCTGACAGCATCCCGGGAAAGCAGCATTCTGTCCACCACTGGCCAGCCCCGCCCTCAGTCTCAATGGAGGAAGAGGTCAAGTTCCCTGTTGTCCCCTATACTTGACCTTTTCATTCTGTCTGGTCCCCAGGGGTCATGTGGTGACTCTGTCCTGGGGAAGATTTATCCTGCAGCATGCACAGAGCCGGCTGCACAAACACTCACCAGCTGATTTCCAGTGATTTAGTCTCAGATCTCCATCTAAGGGAAGGGGCCCCAGCCAAAGAGCCTCCATCGTATATCAAAAAGCGAATCGTGAAGACATCCCTATAAACGCAGCGGGGAAGAGAACCTGCTGACGCCATAAACTCAGCAATGTGGCGGCGTCAGGCTCGCCATCTGCTGCGCTCCACAACCAGATGCCGGCAGCGGCTGGCTTCAAGACTCCACGCTGCTAGAGCTCCGGACACCCTTCCTCCCTCTCTTCTTGGTGGCCAGGGGGACAGGCAGAAAGGAGCACAGAGTCTCCTTCCCTACCTCCTCTGGGGGCTTGAGGTGAATCTGCGATACAGAGCAGAGCCGTGGTTAAATCTTGCCACGCTCTGTGGGAACAAATGAGTGCCAGCCACTCTGTGTCAACCGAGAGAGCCCTTCAGTTCCCCTCGCCGTGGGGACACTGAGCTGACAAAGCCCACCAACCCGGTGCCACCCCCACATCCACTTCCCCTTGACGGTGGTATTTCAGAACGTCAAGAATTGGAACTGATAGGGATCCAACTCAACAGCGGCTTAAGAAAAACAAGAACAATGATCTGTTTCCTCACATATCTGAGAAGGTCCTGAAGGTACAGCTGCTGGTGTGGCTGGATCCAAGGTCTTATCAGTACCCATCAGGAGCCACCTGTCTCTTGAGTCAACATGCCTAACTGACTTTGTTCTCTGGTAGGTTCTCACCTTGGAGTGGCAAGGTGCCTCCTGCAGTTGACATTCTGTGGTCAGCCAACCCCGCAGGAGAAACGGGTCCTTGAATAAGTCCTAGACTGACATGAAAACTGATCAGCAGAGATTCGATGTGTTGCCTTATGAGCTAGAGAGTTCCCTGTCCCTGGAGGCAATCCAGCAAAGACAGCCTGGCAGACATAATGAGAAGAGTCAGGTATCAGACAGACATTCCTCACCTGGAGCAGGGCTTCTGGAGAACCACTGTATCTGTTTTGGTGCACCAGTTTGCCTTCGGTGTTTATACAATGTATGCTCCATAACTCCTATCAAGTGTTTTAGCCCATTTGCTATTGCTGTAACAGAATACCTGAGACTGGATAATTTACAAGGAAGGTCTACTTTCACTCTGGGAAGACCCAGAGCTAGATTTTAGTATCTTGCCTGCTTCTGGCAAAGGCCTAGTACTGTTTCAACTCATGGCTGAGGTGCAAGTCCAGCAAGTGCAGAAGTAGAAAAGGCATTAATCCAATCCTGAGATAAATCTCTGTGGCCCAAACACCTCTCATTAGGCCCTGCCCCCAACACTGCCCCATTGGCTCCTGTCTGTGCACTTGTGGTGAGTGAGCACAGGGGAGCCAGTGTCTTCCTGCGCTGTCTTGAGAATCCCACCTGGTCTTCTTTCTGACTGTACCTCTGGGACTTTGTTCCCTCTGTGTCTGGCCTAGAGTGGCCTCCTCCCCATCCTAGAATGGACAACTTCTTTTCATCACTGAGATCCCAGGAGACGTTATGTTCCTGTCTCAGGGAATCCTTCCCGCACCACCTGGTTCAAGAAACCCGCTCCACATCCAACTTCTCTCTTGTTTTCCTGTCCGTGGCTACACTTACAACTATGATAAAAACATTGCATTTACTCTGTCTCTCCAAGCGGAGGGGGCTAAGGGTGGGGCTCTTTGCACCCTGTGCACCGAGGCTTCCCAATGCCTGTCTTGGCTCCTGGTGTATAGCAGATGCTCAGTGACCACCTTCTCAGTGTGCTAGGCACTAACACCAGGTGCCTTGAATGCATTCTCAGCAGCATCAGCCTGCCATCCTGTCCTCTCCCTCAGAGCTGCTGTCAGCCAACGGGGCCCAGTCCTCCTACCACGTGGTTTTCTCCCCTCTAGAATTTCCGAGTCTCCTGCTCCCTGATGGCAGATGGAGAAAGCAGGGGAAACAGTCACTGGTTTATGGCCCAAACCCAATATGATCAAGTCACATGGCCACACCCAAGGGCAAAGGAGGCTGGGAGGTGTGGTACCGGTGGAAAGAGGTAGGGTTAGTGAGCAGCCACTCTCTGCCACAGTGGTGGACAAATGGTAGAGGGATGAGTAGATGGTACGTGGAGGGTAGGTAGATGGACAGACAGACAGGTGGATGAGTGGATGGATGGATGGACAGGTGGGTGGATGGATGGGTGGATGGACGGGTGGATGAGTGGATGAATCAATGGATAGACAGGTGAATGGATAGATGGATGGATGGATGGGTGGGTGGGTGGGTGGATGGATGGATTGATGGGTGGATGGACGGGTGGATGAGTGGATGAATCAATGGATGGACAGGTGGGTGGATGGGTGGATGGATGGGTGGGTGGGTGGGTGGATGGATAGATGGATGGAAACGTCAATGGGTGGGTGGATAGAAGGTTGGACAGAATGCTTTCACATAACTTTCAATTTAAGATCTTACAAAGCTCAAGTCCAATTGGTCCAAGAACTAAGATGTCCATTGCTGTCTGTCTTGTCCTAGCCACATAGAGCTGGGATAACGAGACAAGGCTAGGTTGTCTTGGGACAGACAGAGCTTCCTGAGCTGATCCAAGATAAAGGGCACTCTCAGAAATCTGGGTTTCACAGGGGTACCTCTATGACTCCCCAACCCCTGCAGATAAGTGATAGAATCCTTTGTCTGGGGACAGCCTCACACTGGCCTCCACCTGGTCCCAGAAGTCCTGGGACCAGCATTTCCCAAGCTGCTCTCTCTCTCTCTGGAGTCGAGGTGTCCCCTGCAGCCCTCACTTCCAGCTGCCTTCCCTCTCACCAAACAAAGGGCAGTGTGGCCTTCACAGGGACTACAGCAGAAGGAAAAGGACCTGGCTATGCATGTGGATGTGGGTGACACCCCTGGCTTCTGGCCAGTTCTGGGTCTTGTCTGGAAGAGGCATCCATCCACGGGACCATCCCATTGTGGGGACCCAGGGCAGATGGCAGAGTGTAGAGCCTCAGAGACCTAGAGGCACAGGGTGTCCTTTAGACCCTTCTCCTGCCGGGTTCTCCCCATGAGCTCCATCTCTGTGTCCCCAGAACTGGGGTGAAGTTTGGTGGATGAACCAACACACAGTGGACAGGTCACACCAGTCAGTGCACACCAGCACCTCTCAGCACTGATGCAGGCCACCTCGACTCTGGAGAGAGTAGGCAGCAGGTGGAGCCCGGAGTGAGGCTGTCCCCTGATGAGGTGTCCCCTGCTGGTGTTTTGAGGTCAAGAAGGAAACGGCTCACATGGAGCAGGCTAGGTACAGGCCTTAGCAGTCTCGATAACTGCTCCTTTCTGAAGGTGAAGGGACAATGACACGGACATATAGAACATTATAGAAAGGTATCAACAGCCCAGCTGTGGTCTACTTAGCGACATAACCACTTTGTGTAACTCTCTAGGGATAGTCTCCCTGTCTCCGTAACGTGTGAGCCTCATGCTCATTTTTCAGCCATTTGGATTTCACATCATGTTCATAGATCCAACATGTGTGACGTGGGGACCTCAGAGCTCAGGAGCTCCCCAAAGCCCAGGACTCTGGAAGTCAGTATCAGGTCATGGCCTCTGGGGAAACTCTAAAGTGAAGGCACAGTCCGTGGTACCAAAGCCACCCCAGAAACAAAGCACACAGGTCGCCCCCATTTGTCCTCCCAGGGCCAGGGAAAAAGTGATGGGGTGCTGTTCCCAGAAGGGAGGGGGCGTCAGACAGAGCACTGCGGAGGGAACCTGCACGTCCTCCTCAGGAGGCCAAGGGCACCCGGGACGTGGAAATTAAAAAGGAGGAGGGGAGGCCCAGCATATTAACCTCCTTAATCTTTCATTTCTGACATAGATTGTGAGCCCTCATTTCAAAGAATTTCCAGCTAATGTCTGGAGGGTAGAAAAATCTATTTCCCAATACACAGCTGCAGCTTTTGCGCCAAACGACCGGACCGCCCTTCCTGCTACAATCTGTGTGCATTGATTTTTCTTCTTTTTTTTCTCTCTCTCCCTCTCTTTTTTAATGCTAACGCATCATCCCAAAATCTATCAATACAAACAACATCTTCGAAGGAAATGCCAGCATCCCCTGCTGGCTCCTCACTGCTGACTGGAGATGCATGGGGGGGCCTCCTGGAGACCCCACCTTAGAGACACCTTTCCATCACTCCCCATAATGACAGGCTCTTAAGACATTGATGTTGGAATCTCCAGCATCTGTATGTTAGATATCTTTAAGACAAGGGCCAAGGTAGTTATTTAAATGTAAATTAATTACCTTGCTATAAGATGGAAAATTCTACTCCTCAATCAAAAAACCCACACTTCAATACTCAGTGGCCCTCTGAGGCTTGTGGTGACTCTGTGGTCAGCAAAGCTCTCAAGCACTGTCATTGTCACAGAAAGTTCCAGTGGACAGGGCTCCTCCATTAGAACGGGGCTCAGCAAATTTTTTCACTAAAACATCAGATTTGATGTTCTGCCACTGAAGCACAAAGGCAAGATCTCTTTGGCTTTAGACCATATCCAGTCTCTGACAAACTGCCCATCTTTTGCCATCAGAGGACAAAGTAGCCATGTGCACTGTACAAATGGACCTAGTCATGTTTCAAAAAAACTTTATTGACAAAAACAAGTGGGCCAGAATTGGTTCCCAGGTTTCAGAAATCCCCTTAAAGCATCTCAACAGGTTAGAGACATGTAGCGTTCCCAGATGACCCAGGAGACATCTGGGGCTGAGATGGTTCGTACCTTGAGGTAGGTGACTATTTTCTGGGTGTCACATGCTAACATTGTTTCACTGTATTTAAAGACTCTTTAGAGTGTAGACCATCTCAGGGAAGACCGTTAGAAGGCCAGGAGCCTATGTAGCACTAGGCATCTCATTATCCTGTGTACTGGGGAGATAGAGACAGGAGGATCCCGGGAGCTCACTGGCACCTAGCCTAGCCTAACTGGTGAAGCCCAGGTCCACTGAGACTCAACAGACAAGGCGGATGGTTCCTGGAGAATGATACCCACGGTTGACCTCTAGCTCCAAATGCACACACATACGAGAGCATGTGTGCACAAACAGACTAAGAAAACAGACAAAGTGAGACCAAGACCAGACAGGAAGGTCTCCACACTCCAATTCCCACTAGGCCAGGCCTGTCTGCTACTGTCATCTCACTGGGATCCTTTGATGGAGCTTCAGAAACAGGAGTCGCACTGATAAACAGAAGCCCAGGAGCCAAACTCAGCACACTGTCTTTATCCATAGTTTTATTAGGACACTACTAGGCCCATTTGGTGAACACAACAGCCTTTGCGGAACGACAGGAGATGAGTAGTTTGACAGAGACAGATGTAGGCCAAAAGTTCTTTTGCCAACTGGATTTGTGAATAAGAACTCGATTGAGGGAACCACCAGCTCCTTCCTTGTGGTTGCAAACCTCTGCCTTTCCATCTTGAAATAAGCCCAAAAGACCACAGAAAGGAGGACTGGAAGCCCAATGCGTGGGCCAGTGGGCCAGGCGCAAAGCTCAACTCCACCTCTTCACCCGCGGGGAAGTGGCTTCACTTCCTGTGGCTCAGTTATCTTGTCTGTAAAATGGGGGCAGTGACTGAGACACCTCAGAGGTGGCTGCAAAAACTAAAAGGCGTGAATACTCAAGAAAACTGTTTTGCTTTTGCCTTTTCTTTGGTTTTCCCCTTTCTCCGTTTTCATGTGTGTGATGCGCATGTTTGAGGACGTGACCGAGCATGCACACGTGTTAAGCAGCGTGAGTACAGAGGCCCGAGGTTGAAGTCAGGAATCATCCTCTGTGGCTCCTCCACCTTTTGACTGAGGCAGTGTGCTGGACAGCTTTAACGTCAGCTCAGCACACCTGGGTTGAGGAAGCCACGATCGGGGAATGGCCCCTATTAGATTTGCCCATGGCCACGTCTGTGGATTATTTCTGGATTGTTGAGTGATATGGGAGGGTTCAGCCCACTGTCGGCAGATTGTTCTGTATTGTTTAAGAAAGCAGCCTGAGTGTGGGCCAGGAGAGCAAGCCAGTAAGCAGCGTTCCTCCATGGCCTATGCTTCAGCGCCTGCCTCCGGGCCCCGCCCTGAGTTCCTACCTCAGGCTCCCTCTGTGATGAACTGTGTCCTGGGAGATGTGAGCCAAATAAACCCTTTCTTCCCCAAGTTGGTATTGGTCAGTGTTTTGTCAGAGCAACTGAAGCAAACAAGAAGAAGCAGGTCTCTCAATCAACCCCAGAGCTTGCTGATATGTTGGCCAACTTGCTCTGGGGATGCCCAGAGTTACTGGTGGACTGGCCTTAAGGTGGTTTCTGGGGATCTGAGCTCCAGTCCTTTAGCCTCTGAGCCTCTCCTCAGCCCTCAAAAGCACCATGAAGCTTGCTAAACAATTTTCTAAACAGAAATAATCTGAGGGGTGCTGGACCTACGGGTGCGGACCACACTTCATCACTCTGAAAGAACTTTCTGACAGGCACACCAGGCTCCAGAGCAGACCCCCGGGCTACACCATGACAAGTGCCCCTATTTCCCCGCTCCAGACCCCACTGTGTTGTCACCTTGCAGCACACAGGGCCTGGCTGTCTACCAGGCAACTCCCAGAGTTGGCCTGAACCCAGGCCAGTAGCTTGTCAGAGCACCCAGGCCACAGGCCAGGAACCAGCTCCAGTCTAGCAGCCACAGTGTCCAACGTCCTGGGTCACAGAGAGGCCACGCTGTCCCAATGAGGGCCTGGCTCCTTCAGAGCTTGGCCTCCCTCCTGATGAAGCTGGACTCCACTCCCTCCCCCAGCTGTAAAAGACCCCACTCTGGGACACACGGGTGACCTAAGGCTCTGTGAGCAGACACTCCCCTCGCCCTCCACCTATCCTGACCAAGAAGCCCTAGTCGTCAGTCAGTTTTGAAGGGCTATTTATAAAACGCCTACCATGTGCCAAGTCAGGTCCCCAAGGGAGTCTCCAGGGAACAAGAGAGGTGTGCTCAGCACTCACAGAGGTCACATCTCCTAGGGACAAACAGCAAGGAAACTCAGATCATTTTACCAGGAGTTTAGCTCAAGAAGGGAAGAACCAGCTGGCTGGGAGCTGGGGCCCTCAGGGAAGGCTTCCTGAAGGAAGTAACAGCTTGGAGAAAACGCCAGGATGAGAGCCATGTCCACACAGAAGCTGCAGGGGGAACAAGCCTGAGGGAGGGAGAAGCGGCCAACAGCTCTTACACTGGCCTCTTTCCCGCCAGTTGGTGACACCTGGACCACCTGCTTCAACCTGAAGACACGGGGTGACCATGGATGGCTGATGGCACCTGATGGTTACCAAGTTTCAGGGCTCCAGATTCAAATCCAGCCTCAGCCTCTTCCTACCTGAGCAACTTCAGTAGAAGCTAATCTTCCTGGGCCTCAGTTTCCCCAGTAGAAAATAAAGGGGCAGAGATACCTTTCCATCGGGTATCAGCCAGGTTAGAGATCCACTGGCCCTGACAACAGGTAAAGCCTGATTACAAATGCCTGAACCAAGGAAGCAGGGCTGACCGTGAAAGAAGGGTCTCCCAGGGGTCTTTGCCAGGGATTTCTGCTCTTCCCAGAATGGACTCTGCCTGAACACATGAACTACATTTCCCAGGTGCCTTTGCAGCTAGGTGGGGTCATGTGACCAGCTCTGGCCAACAGACCTAAAGGAAGAGCTGTGACACTTCCTGTCATGGTTGATAAGCAGGTGAGTTTCCTCACCCTCTTCCCCAGCGGCCAGCTGGTCTCTGAGACTGAAGCCGCCCGGGTGCCTGGTCCCTGCAGGAAGGAGCTCTCCCCAGCCAGGGGCTGCAGTTCGTAGACAGTCAGCTTATGGCGTTCAACGCTGACCTGTACAGCAGCCACTGATCTGTTAAGAGATCCAGCACATACCGACTCAGGATGGCTCTAGCTGTGATGTTCCCACCGTCTGATGGTGCAAACGGAGACCTGTTCAGTAGAAAGCACAGGTCACATCTGATCTTTCCCTGTGCCAGTAGGATGGAGGACCCTCCCTGGCAATGCTGAACCCCAGCAAGGAGCTGCAGCTCCAGCTAGCCATGCCCAGCCTGCCTGCAGCCCGCACCCAGGAGAGGAAACCACCCACACTGTGGTGTGCTAGGTGGCCATCATCTTTGGATAAAGCCCTTCAACAAATGACATGAGTTCTCCTATACTTCACTATAAAATTGGCTTCATTGATGATTCTGCCCTCTTTCGGACTGCAGTGGGCACCCTGAGGTGGACCAGGCAGACTGGGCAATGCCACACTATAGGATGGGTATTTTATATCATGTTCCACTTAGAATATGTTCAGTGGACCATGAGCCTAACGGGGCAACCCCCATCGCAAGTCTGAACTTCATTCCAGCCATGCTTTCATCATCTCATTTAATGTTCAGCAAATCCTAAAGCCAATCACACAAGCTTCTACTGCACACACACAGAGCCATCTTGCACACACAGTTTGCACAGCTGCCATTTTTTCTGATGAACTCTTGGGTGATGGTGACACCCCACACACACGGTTCAGAGGAGGGATCAAAAACTCAAGTAATCAGGTTACTGCCTAATGGCAGGAAGTGGTAAAATTAGAACCCAGAGCTAAGATTCTTTTTTGTTTATCTTTGCAGTTTTGAGACCTGGTTTTGCTATGTAGTCCCAGCTGGCTTCAAACTTGCAATCCTCCTGCCTCCACCTCCTGAGTGCTGGGATGACAGGCCTGTGCCTGGAGGTTGTGAGAAGTCTCACAGCATGACCAGGGCTATGGAACTAATAAGTAGCAATGGCCAGGGTTGCCTGACTTCCTGCCCACACTGCTGCCTCGGTTTCTCTCCCCTACAGACATTGAAGCCCTGCTTCCGTCCCAGCCCTGTACCCTAGCATGGCATGCACAGGCCTGGCCTGATGCTAAATAAATTTTCCTCTTGGCAACCACAAGCCCGCTTGTGCCTCCTGCTTCCAGAACACTCTTAATTACTGTCTAGTGAAGATATTTTTCACCCTAAATGAAAGAAGAAAGACAAGGGAAGAGAGGTAATGGTCACACCAGCCACTCGGAGCACCTCCAGGGCGCACCCCCTCAGCCAGCACAGCTGCTGGGGCCCTGACAGGGGAGAGGTTAAGAGATTTAGAAGGAGGGGAGCTACCTCTGTAAGCAGTTTTGTTCTTATGCAGCAGTCCTTCTCTGTGGTCTTGACTGGAAGCCAACTGGAATAAGTTAATAGTGAGGGCGGACAGGAAAGAGTGTGGGCTTTAGGGGAGCTGAGACTGTCTACAGTACAACCAGTAGAGCACTGGTTAGATATACAGCAGTATCTCCCCATGAAGGAATACTATGCAGCCTTGAAAAAAAGAGTATCATGGGACCACTTGGGCTGGTACCAAACTATCTGCAGAAATGGTGCAGTGCAGAAAAGTGATCCCCATATACCCTCAGAGGCAGTAGTATTACAATGACCAGCATTTATCCCAGGGGAACGCACAGAACTTTAGGCAAATACATTCATTGTCTCGTCTAAGTCTTGTAAGAATCCTTTGATGTAGGAAGTCATATCTCCCCCAGTTTACAGATGGGAATCTGGGTCTCAGAGAATTTTAAGAATAAGTGCCCCGGTAATGTCTTGGGTGAGTGGCAGAGCTGGGATCAAGCCCAGAGCATCAGTCAGGATCCTCTGGAGGAAAGATCTGAAAATGAATATTTCACAAAGGGTTTCCGGGAAGTCCAACAAGGGCCCTGTGTACAGCAGACAGGCTGAGGACCAGAAGCCACTCAGCCCGCGAAGCTGGGTGTCTTAACAGTCCCAACCCAGCTCTGATAGTCTGGTGGGTTTCTGGAGAGAGGCAATCTTCAGCCCCCACAGGAAGTCTAAAGGCGCTGGGTGCTGATGTCAGGGAGAGACGGAGTGCAGCAGCATCAGAGCAGATGCCTTCACAGCAAGGAGCAAAGAGGACAGGCAAAAACAGCAGCTTCACCGGGCCCAGCAGAAGGTGCTGCCCACTCTGTGGGAGGGTCACCCCCCTTTGCTTAATCCTTCCAGGAGTCTCCTCACAGATCTGCCAGAGGGGAGTCTCCTTGTTGACCCCAGATCAGCCAAGATCACACACAGCCAGGAAGTCTTCAAGCCACAGCTGAGCGCAGCTTCCTGGCCTGCCACACACGAGCATCATGGAGTCAACAGGGTCAGAGTGACAGACAGATGGGGCCAGGAGCCCTTGAAATGTGGGGCATTAGAATGGAGACCCCTACTGAAAATCATGCTCTCCCAGGATTTTCTCAAAGGAAGTGGGAAAGATTGAACTGGGCAGGGTGACTACACCTGTGCTTCTGGCACAGAGACAGAGGCAGGAGAGCTGGGAGTAAAAGTCCTCCTGGGCCACAGAGTGAGTTGAGGAATTTTATGTGTCTTGACATAAGTTCAGGGTGAGAAAAAAGTCTCTTAAAATTGTATAACAGGGCTAGAGAGATGGTTCCGCAGTTAGGAGCACTGGCTGCTCTTACAGAGGACCCCGGTTCAGTTCCCAGCACCCACGTGACAGATATCCTTCTTTAACTCCAGTTCAGGGAATCCAATGCCCTCTTCTGGCCTCTGTGGGTATTGCACACACAGGTGCGTTTACATGAGGCAAAAGACTCCTACACATACAATTTAAATAAATAGATTAAAAAATTAAAGATTGTATAACTGTAGGCTGCTACTCACATAGCTTTGGCCTTTTAAGTTGTACTACTTGAATAGAAAGGGATCATGACACCTCTACAAACCAATGGAAACTCTCCAGCTCCAGCTGGCTCACTCTGAGCACCAGGCCGGCGCTGTCACTTAGGGAACTATCACTTAGTCCTTAGTCATCCGTTACTTTTGTCCAAACTCTTGTGCCCAAATAATTTTGAGTTTAATCTGTGCTATTTGCACAGAAAGGAAGGGACAACTTGGAGGGAACGGGGTCAGAAGGGAGAGGGAGGGCCTACACCAACGATTTTGTAGGTGGAGAGAGGCAGAGAGTGGGCCACACGCTAAGGGGTGCAGGTCTCTCCTGGGACAGGCAGAAAAGGCAAAGACAGGCATTCTCCGCTAGAACCTGTGGAAGAACAGTCCGCCTGACAGCCAGAGCTCCAGGTGATCACGAGAATGGCTTCTGAAGCCTCTGCACCTGTGCTTCTTCCTCACAGCCACTGTTTAAACCTCATTGGTGCCTGACTGCACCCCTTCCAGAGCCTCCACATCCTCCAGGAAGTCCTGCCTCCCGGCCTGGGGCACTGTTCCAGACCTCAGCGGCCTCTCCTCGCAGCCTCCCTGCAGCCCTCCAGGCTGGCACCCCAGTTGCCCACCATGAACAAGGGCTGCTCCCCCCATCTTGTCACAGCCGCCTTCCCTCCTGTTGCTCAGCCCCAGTCCCTCCCCTACGCAGGGGCATAGTGGTGACTCTGCCTCCACCCACCAGCCCCTGGAGGGCAGACAGGGTCTACTTCCTTTCCTGCAGTCTCCTGGGCCTGGCACGGGGCCTGGCTGCTAGATAAACGTTTGTTGAGTGACTAAATAAATCAGCTTTTAAAGAAAGCAGAGCTTCTCGGGAAGGCGCCTGGACCCTCACTGCCCCCTGAGTTTCCAGACCCGTCCTTGCGGGCAGCTGTCACAGTGCCCCAGTCCCTCCACATGCACAGGAAGAGGGGATTCTCAGAGGACTTGGTCGCCACAGCTGGCACACACTCAGAGGAATGGGCCCTAAAGTCTGAAGATAGCTCTGAGAGGGCCTACATTGAGCCTCATTGTGCCCCTGGTCCCCCTTAATTCTCAGAGAAGTCTCTGGGGGACACCTAGCAGTTTCTATCCCCTTGTCTGTCCTCCCACAATCCCTCCCACCCACCTGGAAACCATCGTTTGTCTTTCAAGACCAGTGTAAGCAAGACCCCTCAGAAATCTTCTTACACCCCCTTTTAGGCTCCACACCTGAACCCCTTCCACCTCCCCCGACTGGCCAGCTTATTGGGGGTTTGATTATCAACCCCCATCCTGACGCAGTAACTGCATCCATACCTCTCCATTAGACATGTGGAACCTTGTGTTCCTGGTGCCTTGACACACAGTAGGTGCCTAATGTGTGCTGACACCTGCTGCTTCCTCTGCCAAGACTCTCAGGTCACCTCTCGCCTCTACCTCAGGGTGGGTCCTGAGCCAGAAGCCCAAGTGAAAAGACAGGTGTTTCCAAAGAGGGAAAGGCAGAGCCAGCATGAGCCAAGGACCCCTGGGCCAGTGCCCCACCCTGGCCTCCAAGGCTCTTCACTGCCTCCCTCCCCTGCCTCCTTTCAGCATGCTAGGAGCTGGGAGAGATCTTCAACATCCTGCTCACCAACACTCCCTGGGTGGCCCTTGGAAGGTCCAGGGTGAATGGAACATCGGAGCATGGTTCTCCAAGTTGCTAGTGTGTAGGTCAAGACAGTGAGCCTAGGTTCTGGCTTCAGGCTAAAGGTCCCATCCTCCTGCATCCTTGCCACAGGTAAGTCTCATGAGTAGTGTGTGTGATGGAAGAGACCAACAATCAGGCACAGCTTCTCACCTCCCCTGAGCAGCAAAGCTGGTCCAGATCAGTCTTCCCATGGGGCAGCTGGGACTCAGCAAATACATGACTATCATGTGCTCCTGGGGATCTAATGAGCACCAACCATGCCAGGCCCATGAGAACCTATTGTGAACCAGGCCCATGAGCCCCGGCACCTGAAGAAGAAGAAGGACCCGCAAAGCAGAGCTGCAGGACTCTGCAGAGCATAGGTCCGGAGTCTGGAGCAGCAGGGAAGGTTCCATTTGATTCTCAACCACAGAGAAAGCTCTGAACAAAGGCAGAGCCCACCCTCAAGTGCTCCCAGCAGGTCTGGCCTCTCTGGCATCTGTGGGCACCTGCTCTTCCCAATCAGCCTGGCTTCCCCATCAACAATTTGGACTTTTGACTTTTGAAAGC
Source organism: Eospalax fontanierii (assembly GCA_035773235.1). Taxonomy (NCBI): domain Eukaryota; kingdom Metazoa; phylum Chordata; class Mammalia; order Rodentia; family Spalacidae; genus Eospalax; species Eospalax fontanierii. Next base: position 69,085,896 of record CM069529.1, on the reverse strand, counting down.
TCTTGCATGCCTGAAAACCCCAGGATCCCAGACAAAGTTAAAGCATTCAAAACGGCAGCAAGGCGGGAACAGCAAGAGCCCCCACCTGTCAAGCTGGGATCTGGGAGCTGTCTAAGTGACCACCCTACCCAAGAAGAGTCCCCTCATCCTGGTGCCACCCACTGGCACAATTGTGGGCATTTCCATTGCTACCAGAGCTCACTAAGAAATTTGCTTACACAGGGGGAGAGTTGTCTCAGGTCCCAGGTGGGTCAGCAATGTGTTCTGTAATGCTCTTATCAACAGTGACTTGATGGCGTGCCCTAGGCCACACCCTCTACCAGACTTCTCTCCCCAGATTCCTTGGCCTGTTCTGAGGGCTTTCCCAAGCACTGTGCATTCTGACCTCGCCCTCTCTCCTCCATGCAGGTCCCTCCCTTCACTCCCCTCACTCAGTCTTCGTTCCCTTTTCACCCTCTGCACTCTGCACGCTCTGACCCATCTTCCTGTTCCTGACAATACCTGTGTGATACCCAATTAAAATGTCCTCTGCCCTAGAAGCTGTCTGGCTCTGAGTGTGTGTCTGACTATTCTGTCACACAGAGCTCATCTCTTCCAGCCAGGGAGGCGCTGGACTGGAGATTCTTATGAGTGGGAACTGGGATGTTTTTGACCTTCCCGGTCGGCCAGCCATCAGTACCAGGTAGTCCCTTAGAGTTTGTGCCTAAGTTCATGAAGCATGGTTTCACTGGCTGAATAACAGGATCATCACACGAACCTCCCATCCCTGTGTGGAGACACGCAAAGGTCCATAGGAAGCCACAGGGCAGGAGCAACGCCTCACAGTCCCTCACAGCAGTCCCAGGGATTCAGTGCAGTACCATCTCCCCCCAGACACATCTAAATAGGTGCAAAAGAGAAGACTGATGCCCCACACACTCCCAGAAGCCCAAAGCCCCACCCTTCCTGCCTCCCCCAACCCCAAGTTGGTCAAGAGACCAAAAGAACCTGTCCCTCAGCCAAGGGCCATCTGTCCACATGGGAGTCACATGCAGGGTCTCCTGGACAATGCCCAAACATGGGTCATATACGGGTTCCCCAGCCAATGACCAGCTGTCTACATGGGGATCATGCTATTCCACCCAAACGAAAGCTGAACGGGGCCATGGCCAAGGCAGGCAGGCTGAGGCTCCCATCAATCCCCAGGGCCTCTCGGTGCCTGTAGCTTCCCAGTCATTCTCTCCAGTGTCTATACTGGCCTGGTGAGGTGCAGACTTCACTCAACAGATGGAAAACTGAAAAGAGACCTTGAGGTCATTGCCTTCTAACCTGGGTCCCTCCCTGCGTGGGGGCTTTCTCCCCAGCCCAAGGTCAATCTGGGTGTCCCTGCGTCACTGACGAGGCCTTCGAGGATGAGCATGTGAGGTACAGTTCCAGCTGAAGCTGCGCAGCATCTGGAGGCAGAGGGCTTGGGAGCAGATGGGAGGGGGTGGTGTCCTTTAGCCCACCTGACAGAGCCCAGCACCGCCCTGTCACCTGGGGAGTTCAAGAAAAACCACAAGCCCCCTTCCCCCTAGTGACAGCACTTGCCCACTGAGTGCTTCTGCCCACTGGGTGCCTTGTGTCACTTCCTCTCATGCACCTGTGGCCCCACATCCAGACACCAGTGCCCCCAGCTCACCAACTCAACAGCCATCTACACATGTGATGGTGAACTGGGCCTGGCACAGACACACCCTGCTGTGTCCAGTGCAGGGGACAGAGTCACGAGACAAGCAATGAACCCAGCCATGCATCCACGTGGCAACCCAGAGGACCTCCTGAGGGAGGTGACCCTGAGCTGAGAGCCAAAGAGACAAAGGAAAGCATGTGAATTTACAGAGCCAAGCGAAAGCAGCAGGACTGTCTCTGGGAATTCTCTTGTTTGCTTTCAGATCAGGGTCTTCCACTGTGGCCCAGGCTGGCCTCAGACTTCCAATCCTCCTGCCTCCTGCAGAGTACTGGGATGACAGGTGTACATTACCACACCTGGCTTCTACCTCACTCTTGACCTGGGTGAACAGCCCTTGCCTGGGGCACAGTTCGTCTTTGGGTCCCCCTTGAAGTCCTCTAGAAGAACTGACCACATGCCGGCCACAGGGCCTGTTCTAGCATTTGCATATTGCAGAGTGCTTTCTGGGCTCCTCACTTCTGCCCTGAGGTACAAAGACAAGGAAACTGAGGCTCAGACAGATTCAGAGAGGAAAAGGTCATCCAAGGTCATACAGTCAGCTCAGGTCCCTCGCCTCTCTCCAGGAGCCCTGGCAGCCCCCTCGCAGACCCATGGGGGCCTCTGGGGAGAGAGGGAGGGCAGCCAAGCTCCGCACCAGCCCATATATAACCCTCGCCACACACCTTCCGCACATTAATAAATGGGGAACCGAGGGCTCATAAATCCTGGGGCTGCCAATGTCCCCGGGACCAGCTCTTTCTCCGGCCACGCACTAGTACTTTTTACAACCCATTAATTAGTCCCTCTAATAAAGTTTGACAAAATGATAACTTGCCCATGAAAAGTGTTGTAATAAATACATTTTCCCTAACTTTTGACCGTTGAAGCATGGCCACCTCATAAACCCTCTGCCACGGTTCACCGCCTGATTGTCTGTATTTCTCCATCACTGTAGAAGTTGGGACCTGGGGCCTGGTGGACCCAGAATAGGCCTGTGTAGGACTCTGGGGACTCTAACACCTCAAAAGAAATAGCCAACAGCATCTCCCCTCGTCACAGACCTTCAATTGTCAATACTCAGGTCACCAGTTTCCAAGGCCCAGTCCCACCTTCTAGGGTCCAGTTCCAGTCGTGGGGCTCCTGAAGGTTCCATTTCTAGGAGTTGTGATGTCTTCCAATCCATTCCCTTAAATGTATGTGTTTTTGCTAGGAAACATCACTGCAGAAATTTGGGAAGGTAATATAACAATCCCAGCAAAGAAACTGAGAATGGAGGGCTGAGGATGTAGCTCAGTGGGTAGAGCACTCGCCTAACACGCAGGAAGCCGGGGTTCAATGCCCTGTGCTGCATAAACCTGGCGTGACAGTCCATGCCCATGTGCTATCAGGAGGGAGAGGCAGGAGGGTCAAAAGCTCAAGGTTATCCTTGTGCACACGGTGAGTTGGAAGCTAGCCTGAGCTATGTGAGACCCTGTCAAAAAAAGAAAGGAAGGAGGGAGGGAGGGAGGGAGGGAGGGAGGGAGGGAGGGAGGGAGGGAGGGAGGGAGGGAAAAGAAAAGAAAGTATTCCATGAAAATAAAAAGCCCAGTGTCGGGGCTGGAGAGACAGCTCAGCAACCCTCTTGCAGAGGACCCAGGTGCAGTTCCCAGCACCCACATGGCAGCTAACAACCATCCAGAGCTCCAGTTCCAGGGAATCTGACTCCGTCTTCTGACCTGAACCGGCACTGCACAACCCATGTTCACTTACAGGCATGCGGGGAAAACACTCGTACACATAAAATAAAACTAACATGAAAAAACAAGAGTAAAAAGCCCAGGTCCCTCAGCCCTACCTGCCCGGCCTCTGTCTCTTCTCCTATCTTTGTTACAGAGAAATGTGACCCTGGCAAAAGCCCTTAAGCTCAAGGACGCACCAGCACCAGCTGATGTGGAGGGCCTGGAAGCTGCTCGGAGGAGGATCTCCTACGGGTATCCAGGGCCTGGGGTGGACCAGCTGGGCCCAAGCCCCTCCCTCTTTATGCAAAGTCCAGCAAATGACTATCCTTATCAAGAGGAAGAAGCCAAAATCACTGTGAGGGGCGGGCTGCTGTAGGTCAGTGTGGCCTTCACTTGCTGCCCCCGAATCCTCTCCCACCTCGAACAGGAGGTCTAGCCTCTTCCCTTCTCCACTTCTCAGCTCTACCCTGGACAGAATCCAGGCCCAGATCTGAAAGCTCTACCTGCTTCTGACCATCCTAACTGCAGAGTCAGGCCCCATCCAGGCGGCCTGCCTGGGACTCCCAGCATTAGTTCTCCCTCCGGTTACCTTGACTGTGAGCTAGCTGTCGCCTGCAGACCTGTTCTCCCTTTTGACACTGCTGCGTCACAGACATTGTCATCTAGAAGCCTGCAGAAAATAAAACAAAAAAATCCTCATAATATTTAAGTGAGTTTACAATTTCACATCGGGCCGTGTTCTCAGCTATCTGCAGCCACTCAAGGCCTGGGTGCTGTTTGTTGGTTACTGGGGAGTCCTCTTTGTCTACAGCCCAGTGCCTGTCCCTACACAGAGGGGGCTCAGTCAGTGTCATCTGACTGCATGAGAGCATGGGAATCAGGGTGTCTGATAGCCTGCCGCCCTGCTTCATAGACGGGCAGAGCGAAGCCCAAGGGAAGATAGATGAAGGCAAGTACCCCCAACAGAGCCAGAGGCCTAGAATGCCACCCTGCACACAGAGGGGCTCCTGCTTCTGCAACCATCAGACTGGCTCCTCAACCAAGGACAAGGCTCCCTTGAGCCCGCCAAGGTAGAGAGACATGTCCACCTCCTCTGTCCTCTTTACCAACCTTCCTGTAGCCTCCCTCTCTGGCCAGGGAGCCTGACACCAGAGCTGGTCCCCTCCCAGTCACCTGTCAGTCACCCTGCTGACTCCTCCCAGTCACCTGTCAGTCACCCTGCCGGCCTTGAGCTCTTCAGGCTACACTGCCTCTCTTACCTCTGCAGTCCTGCCTCCTGCGACGGCTTCACTCTACGCCCGGCCTGTGCCGTCACTGTGCTTCTTCCTGCACCCTTTCCCCTGGGCCTCGGAAAGCTCCTATCGTTAGGTCAGGGGCTTGTCCTGCCTCAGCTGCTGCTCACCGGCCCTCGTGAGCTTCAGACAGTCACATCCATAGATGTGGGAGTTACCACGCACCAGCGTCCGTGCTGTATGACTGACTCAAATGGAACCCTGATGGTACCCCTACACTCGGCATAGGACAGAGCCCAATCCCTGTCGTCCACCTTGATACCTTCATGAGAGACAGGCCTGCAGGCCCTGTGCTGCCTTGCCGTCCACTTTAATTCCAGCAAAACTGTGAACTACGTTCAGCCACACTGGCACCAACCCCCACCTGCCGGGGGAGCCATCTCTTTGAAGGAATTTACGGCCATAATTTAGGAGTGAATTATACCTGCTGGCACTGGGGTCGTGAGAATGCCCGGGCACATTAAAACCACCCACGATGCCCCTCGATGCTGGAGCTGGCTCTGCAGAACCTGAGGTAGAATGACAGACAATGGAGCCGCCGTCCATCTGAGGACCACTCACTGTGGAACTGAGTCAAGTACATGGCTGTCCTGGTGCCAGCCCAGCCACATCACCAGAATCCACAACCCCCAGGACACTTAAAAAGGGACTCAAAAAAATCCAGTCCAGCCCAAACCAGCTCCCCACCCAGGGACATGTAGCCACAGGCAGGTTAGGGAAAGAGGAAAGCCGAGGGTCACTCAGACGGTGGTGATGAAACCCCACAGACTGGGGTTGGCGAACAGCTGAAGTTGGTGACCACACTCGTGGTCAAGGGGCCGCACACATTAGCTGAGTGCCCACCTCCTCGGTCACAAGGAGCACAGCCATTGGGTCCTCAGCACACTCCTCTGTAAGGACGCTGATAGGGTTCATGGGGTGCTCCACCCTGAATGCCTGCACCTGGGCTTCCATAGTGAACTTGGTCTTCACAATCAAACTACAGCCAGGCAAGATCCATGCAAGCCTGCAATTCCATCCCTGTCGCCCCTCAGAGACACACCCACTGTGCCCCCTTCACATGCACATGTACCCCCCATTTGCTGCCTCCTGGAAATGCACCCCCAGAAGGCCCCACATAGCGTGTATGCACATGCACACACACACACACACACACACACACACACACACACACACAAGCACCCTCTCTGCTCCCGTGTGACTCGCTGTTACTGGGTTTCTGTTGTCTGTTTCCCTTTGCACACATTCTTTCAGCAAATGTGTAGCAGCCAAGGTGTCGGTGCCAGGAAAGTTACCAGGATTTGGAGGTGAGGAAGGAGGGGTCCAAGATGCAGACCAGAGGCATGGACTAGCCTGTCGCTGCGGTACCTGGCGGATATACCCGGTATGGGGGTGGAAGGACATGAGTCTGGAGAAGTGGACCAGAGGGGCCTTCCAGAAAAGAACGGAGCTGGAGACCAGCCAGCGAGCGGGATGGCCTCCAGGCAACACAGAGAAGGGGTGCAAAGGCAGCCAGTCTGGGGACACCACCTGATGGCAACCCAGATCATGTTGCCCTCTGTATACGCTCACCTTGGCTCCTTATGCTCTCAGGCTGAGCACTAAACTTCAAGATCCCGCAAGTTGTGTCCACATCTCACGTCTAGTTGTCAGTGCCATGCCCTTCCTTGTCTAGCTTACGCACATCGTCTTACTTTGTATGTGCTGTTCCTTTTGCTAAGGGACACTGTTCCCAGCCCTTTAACTCCCACCCATCCTGCAAAATCCACTTAGGTTTCCTTACCCACAATGACTCTGATCTCACCCCGGGCCATTTAGGCTGAGAGAGGTCACAGGAGGCCCCAAGGTCAGATCGTCATGACCACTGCCAATGCGTGCTCTGTAAAACACGGAGATGGGAACAACATGGAGTTCATGAATGTATCCTTGAGGAAAGTGGAAGAATTTTCCTTCCTTCCTTCCTTCCTTCCTTCCTTCCTTCCTTCCTTCCTTCCTTCCTTCCTTCTTCCTTCCTCTTTCCTGATTAGATCTTCTTGTTTCAGATGTTAAGAAGTTCAAAATAGAGAGCCCAGGTTTGGAGCATGGTGGCACACATCTTCTGTCCTAGCACTTGGGAGGCAGACGTAAGTGAGATTCAGGCCAGCCTGGTCTACATAGCAAGTTGTAGATCAGCTGGGGCTATGGGAAGACCCTGTCTCAAAAACAGAAGTTCAAAACACTTGAAGAGATCATCTTTCTTTTTGCCTTAAGACACCCAAACCACTTTGAACTTTTTTTGAGACTTGAACTTCCTAAATGTGGTGGTTTGAATGAGAATGTCCCCACATAGGCTCCCATGTATTCGGACATTTTGTTCCCAGGTGGTGGCGCTGTTTTGGGAAGTCTTAGAAGGTGTGACCATGATGGAAAAAGCACGTAAGTGGGGGCGGGGAGCATTGAGAATTCTTAAGCCTTGCCAGATCTACAGTCACTCTGCTTCCTGTGCCATTTTGAAGACATGAGCGCTCTTTCTGCTCCAGCCACCTCCGCCATGCCACCCCGCCATGATGGACTCTCGCCCCTTTGGAACCATAAGCAGAATAAATGGTTCCTTTTATAAATTCCCTCAGTCATGGTGTTTTATCACAGCCTCAGAAAAGTAACTAATACAGCAAACATCCAGAACAAGCAAAACCCCATTTCACAAACAAGGAAAAGTTTCACATGAGCAGGTCGGCCGTACTCCAGTCGATGGCCCCACACCAGGAATGTATGGAGCAAAAACTGGACTCAACAGGCTATTTTTTAAAAAGAAGACATAACAGTGTGGGGCTAGGGAAGCAGGGGTGTCTGGGAGGAGCAGGCGGTGAGCACCATCAGACTGCCTTCTGGGAAACCCTCAGAGAATTAATAGAACATTTAAAAATTTTTAAAAAGAACTATGACCATGGGCAGGGGCTGGAGCGCCACTGAAACCAGCCACAAGTCCAGGCTCCCGCAGCCACAAGTGCACCGTCCAGGCTCCCGCAGTCTCGGGCGACTCGCACAGCCTCTGCCTCACACTCACCCGGCTTCTCTCTCATCCTTGAATGATGGAAGAGGAGACGGCACCCCGGGAATTTCCTCAGTAGGACTGCTGGTCTCACCCAGAGGCCGGACCTCCCAACTCATCACCGTCCTGAGGCTCCACACTGTGGCCTCTGGGTCCAGATTCAGCATCTTTGTGTCCCCCACAGGCAGAGGTCGATGCACTGAGAGGTGACCAAGCACAGAGGCGACGGGCAGGGAGGACTGAGGGCGAGCCTGTGAGGCTGGGGTGGAGCTCTGTGAGAGCAGAGGGTGTGGCTGAGAATTGGGGGCGTGGCCAGGCGGGTCCCACAGCAGGGCCCTGGTAGCCGGGCACACGAGGGTGCAGGTGCCCCATCTTACCCTGCCAAAGGACCGCGTGCCCCCAACATGCAGCATGGCCACTGTCACTTTCAGAGCTACTGTCTGGGTCGCCAGTTTCCTTCCCTCTGGTGCAGGACCTGAGAGTGGAAGAAGATGGGGAGCAGAATCTTTTCCAAGCACATAGACCCAAACTGCCAGTAAGAAACAAAGTTGTACTTCCGTGCCGTGTGAAATCTGGAGCTGCTTGTTATTGCACATGGCACAGCCTGCACTGACTGATACAGAGATTGTGAGTGACAGAGAATGGCATAAAAGGGAGCGGGAAGGAAAAATAAAGATAGAGCCGACCTGGATGAATCCTCCATTACTGTGCAGCATTGTATGGGGTGTTTGTTACTGTGGCACAGCTCAGCTTGTGCTGACTAATGTAGGGACTGTGAGTTCATGTGGCCAAGGGAAGGGTGAAGGTGAGTGTGTGAATCCACGTGTGCATGGGAGTGGGAAAGAGGATGTGAGTTGGAGTGAGGAAGGTGCAGGAAGGGGTTAGAGCTGCAAAGGGACCCTCCTTTGTGCCTGCTGGACCGTGGTTGTGCTTGGCAGTCACACACACACACACACACACACACACACACACACACACACACAGGCTCATGCATGCACTGGGTACCACCTTCCTTAGTCTCTCAGCCATCCTCCCTGGGCACCTCTCCCTGCTAATATGAACACATTATATCTCTAGGTGGCTGCTCGGCTGCCGCACATTCAGCCACACACCTCTGCCAGGCTTCCCTCCGCAGTCACCAGAGGCTGTTTCTAGACCCAGTCCCTCCAGCCTTGCTCAGGACTTCTCTGTGGCTCTGGATGGCCCAGTCCCTCCCATGGCTGACTCCTGACCCTCCAGCCATGCTCAGCCTCCTGCCATATTTGCCTCTGTTCCACTTGTCCTAGAGCTTCCTCTCTGTCCTCACAGGTCCTTTGCACATGCTGTTCTTGCCTAAGAAAATGCTTGCCCCTTGTGTTCCATACAAGTGCAGTTTCCAGCCCCACTTCCGTAGGAGCCTTCCCTTCTCCCACACTCCTCCCTCCCACCTTCCCCATCTCTCTTGAACAGTTTTCCTGGTGATTCATAAGCTATGAATAGAGTGAGGGACAGGCAGTGTTGAGACCCACTCTTACCACTGAGAGTCTAATGCTGCAAACAGAAGACATTCAACAAGTGCGTGTGAATGTATGAATGAGTTGGTGATCGTGTGTGTATGTGGGCATGTGTGAGTGGGCAAAGGTCTGTGTTACAGAAGTTCTGGAAGAAAGAGCAAAGGACTGAGAGGGCCTGAGCAGGAGGGGAGGAGGAGGCTGTGAAAGCAGTGAGGCTGAAAGCCAGAGGGGCTCAGGGCTCAGGGCTGCAGCCCTGGGGAGCCGAGGTATGCTTGTGAACAGCAGTGATTTGGGTCTCAGAGAGCCACAGTAGAGCACTATAGGAGAAACTCTGGGGCCAGCAATGCTTGGGGCTGGAACAAGAAGGATCAGGACAGACCTGGCAGCCTGGGGAGCTGAGGAAAAGAAACAGTCCTCACAGACTTCAGGCTCTGCCTCCTTTCCTCCTCTGAAAAGGGGCTTGACAATGTCACACTGCCAAACTCAGAAAACCAGCCAAGGGCAAAGATTTAGGGAAGGGCAAAGCAGAGGCCAAGAAAACTGTCTGAGGCAGGATGGCACGTGCCAGCCTTGACGATGGGAAGAGGGCACATGCTAGACTTGAAGAAGGCCACAAATAGGTTTGAGGCCCTGGCTCTGTGTTGCTTACGGCTCTCAGCCCTACTGAGGCGCTGAGAGAAGATGAGCATCTTTACAATAAACAGCACTTTGTTTGGTTTTATTTGTGTTGCTTGATGTTTTTTGAGACAGAGTCTCACTATGTAGCCCAGGCTATCTTCCAGATTTCAGTCCTCCTCTAAGCTTCCTGAGCCCTGGGATTACAGGATCACAGGCATGCAGCACCAGGCCCAGCATCCAGTAATGCTGTTTATTACCCCGGGTTGTAGCTTAAAGCTACAGCAAAGGTCCCAGCTTTGTTGTGACTCCTGAATCTGCTCTCTCAGTCCTAATCTCTTCCGACTTTATCTCCAAAAGTAGCTCAGAGGAAAAGAAAGCGGGTCCTCCCTGAGTTCTTTATCCCTAGATTCAACCAAGTGTGGAAGTATAAGAAACTGTGTTTATTGAACATGTGGACCTTTTCTCTTGTCATTCTCCACACAGAGGTGATCTGAAATGTGGGAGAATGGGGGAGGGGGAGATGTTACAGTCCAGCATGCACACTACTAACCACGGGACATTTGCACCTGCAGATTGTAGTGTCCGTGGGGGTCCTGGATCTATTGCTATGTAGTTCCATGACACTCCAATCCATAGATAGCACTTTTATATCACCAATCCTGCACTCATGTGAGACATCACTAATCAATCCCTGCATGGTTTTCCAGGGAACATCGATTTTCAGGCTTCCAAATTCTCAGGTCAACATTCCATGTGGCTATTTTCAATTCACTGCAGAAGAAATGGAAGCTAGTTCGGTCTGTCTTACAGAAGAGGAAGCAGCAGATTCTATCCTGGGGAGTCCATGTGGCCTGGTCTATCCAACAGCTCCAGGCAAGCCTGGCTGCATCAGGTGGGCACAGCTGGGCAGCTGGCATGGCTTACCCTGAGTTCCCTGATCACGGCCACTGCAGCACCACCTCATCCTGGCTCTGCCCACCCGGCTCCCCACAGCTGCTCTTTTGAAAGCCCTGCATGGGAAGCTGTGGCTGTGGCTCTCTGTTCCCTTCACAGCTATTGTCCCCTCGGCGCCAGCCGTGCTCCCCCCTCGACTGCTTAATTAACGGTATTATTAACGCCAAGAGGGAAGTCACAGATTCTCTGTAGGGGCAACTCTAACTCTGAGGACGAGCGGAGCCGGAGGCTGCCAGGAAACATGACTGGTGCCAGGAGACGCCCCCTCCCCGTCTCATGTCCTTCCTCTGCCAACCCCTCCCAGGCTGCCATCCAGCCTGCCTGGAAGCACCCAAGCCTGGCCAGTCAGTCCTGCTCTGAGCAATGGGTGCAGGTTAGGTATTTGTGGAAGAGGACACCGGGACCAGCCACTGATAGGCTGAGAACCCATTTATATGTGCACATGTGTGTGCACACATGGAGACACCAAAGAACAATCTTAGATATCTTCCTCAGGGGCTATTCACCTTTTAAAATTAATTAATTAATTTTGGTTTTTTGTTTGTTCGGTCTCTTTGAGACAGGGTCTCCCTGTAGCCCCTGCTGGCCTGGAACTCACTGGATAGACCAGGCTGCGCTCAATCTCACAGGAATCCACTTGCCTCTGCCTCGGGAAAGCTAGGATTAAAGGCGTGCACCACCAGGCCCAGCTGACTGATTTTTTGAGGAAGGCTCTCTCACTCGCCTGAAGCTCAGTTAGGCCAAGCTTACCCTCCTGTCTCCACCTCTCCAGTGCTGGGGTTTCAAACACGCAACACCTGGCTTTCTCACGTGGGTTCTGAGGGTTAAACTCAGGCCTTTATGCTTGCAAAAAGCACTTTACAGACAGCTGAATCCTTAGCCCAGGCTTGATCTAACAGGAGTTCTCCAGCCATGGTGACATGGTTGGGTTCAGGCAGGATGACAAGGTTTAACCATCCCACCAGACAGGTAGGGGTGGAGTCTGTCGGGGGGTTTCTGGGTATTCCTCGGAGAAGGAAGATATCCCTGGTGCTCAGGTTGGGAGACCACTGTGGTCCATCAGTTCTGGCTGGAGTGAGGGTTCATGTCCCCAAGAAACTCCCACCAAGGAGTTCCCAGGAGCCTCTAGGAAGGGTGGATGTCTCGAAAGCCAACATGGCCTCTGCCTGAGCGCCACTTCTGCAAGAGCCTGACGTGCTCTTCTGCAGGGACGCCAACACAAGCCCGTCTTAACTATAAAAAGCAGGGTTAAAAATAGCCGGCTCGATGGGAGGTACACAGAGAGAGACGCCCCCGCCCCACGCACAGGAGCTACGTGGAGTCACCCAAGTTTCCAGAGCCGCGCCCTTCACCATCGCTGCCCCCCCCAGCACACACGCACAGGATCTCAGCCTCACAGAGTCCCCGACACCCAGTCGTGTGGTAATGTCTGCCAACATCCATCTCCCTTCCCACAGGACTTCTCCATGGTGCCCCAGGGAGGATTAAACTGGTACCCCAGGGATCCCATGGGATGTTGTTTAGAGCCTAGCTCTAGATACTCGGGCCTAGGTTCAAATCCTGTCCCCCTCCCTTTGCTGTGTGATCTTGAATGAGTTACTGGCATCTCTAAGCCTCCATTTCTACATCTGTAAAAATTGGAGTCCTAGACACAGGAAGGATGAAAGACATGGGACGGGGTGTCACCCAGCAAGCTGGGGCTGGAGTACTGTCAAGTCAGCGTGTTAATATTCCATCTAGTGTCATAAACGCATTTCTCAACTCCCATGCACCGCACAGTGAGGGGTGGCAGAGGTGGGCATCAGGACAGGCTCCTGTGACAGGACAGAAGCACAGCCTAGAACACCAGCTGCCCCAAGAGGGTGTAGGGACAAAGATGGTCCTTCGCTGAAAACACCTCATGGGGCAGGTGACTAAGTCTGGCGCACTCTCCATCACTGCCCTTTCTTCTTGTCATAATGCATCAACAGCAACACCGTGTCCTCAAGGTACCCAGTGCTAGGCACAGGTTACAGACACAGCTGGACGCTGGCCAGGAAACACTGCAGGGCTGGGCAGGCTAGATCTCATGTGCAGATTGTGCTGGCTGTCAGCTGCCTGGGAAGATTCACTGAGGTGCTGGGAACCTGAGTTCTATTCCACCTGCAGAGGGTAGAGACTGGACTCCGGACAGTCCCAGCCTCTGCTTGCAGTGTCTCACCCCCCTCCCCGCACCCAGCATGCAAGTCACATGGCTGAGCCAAAGTCAGAGGAGCACCCAGGGGTCATGGGCCCCAGGAGCACAGGTGCAGCTCTATGTACAACAGGGTCCGCAGTAAAAGCACCCCAAGTTGACAGGTCAGAAGGAGCACCGTCCACATGGAAAGCAGTGTATCGTCTGAGCCAGCAGCCTACTGCGGGATCCTGAAGCCAGCAGCCCACTGCAGGACATGTCTCTGAAGGAAAGGAAACCAGTGCGGCCCACCCATACTCATTATGGCGCTCTTCAGGAGCTGAAAAAAGCAACCAGCTTCTGTGTCCAACTGACGAGTGCACAGCCACGGGGTATGCAAACACTGTGGGACATGAGAAAGTCATAAAGAACAATCCTGTCATTGGGAAAACATGGATGGAAATGGAGGTCATTGCATGAAGAGAAGTGAGCCAGGTGCAGAAAGAGCCACAGCTGTGCGACTCATGTGCAGAATATCAAAGAATTTGATCTTGCAGACGTGGAGATGGGAACGGTGATTACAAGAGGAAGGCGAGAGCAAGGAGGCGGAGATCGTTCGGAGGGTGCTGCGCAGTAGGACCAGGAAGCTGGGGTTGCTCCGATGATGACCCGTGTTCTGGAGTTGGAAGAGTCTTGAATGTTATTACCATAAGGTGCGGCCATGTCTCAGGACCTGGACACACCCTGATCCGCACATCCATGTCTGCTTACCTCAAAACCTCAGCTGCTGCCTGACCAAGACGCGCCATCTTCACACTTTATGCATCAGTTGAAATTTAATTTAATTTAGGGACTGGAGAGCTGGTTCAGTCAGTAAAAACACTTGCTTTGCAAGAACAAGGCCCTGAGTTCAATACCCAGAACCCACTTGAAAAAGCTGGGTATGGTGGTGCGCGCTTGCCATCCCAGTGTTGGGGAGACAGAGACAGATGGGTTCCTGGGGCTCGCTGGCCAGCCAGCCTAGCCTGCTCAGCAAACTCCCAGCCAGTGAAGGATCTAGTCTTAAAACACAAGGTGAACAGTACCTAAAGAATAAACCCAAAGTTGACCTCTGACCTCCACACACACATGAATAAATTAATGAATAAATAAGTAAATACATAGTTTAGAAGAACATACCAGATGCGCAGGGTACAGACTGCACCTAAGACACAGAACACCCGAGCAGTTCAGCACCCTGCAGAGGGTCTGTGACCTATCTCCCATCCGGAGAGAAGCAGTTTTAAAGACTAAGGTCACTCGTGCTCCAGCAGCCCAAGGTGCTGTTCCTCCCCAGCACGGATTTCCATCTCTGGGTCCCTATAGTGGAAATCAACAGCCCATTAGAACACTGTTGTCTGTGTCCCTCTCTGGAACCCCTGGGTGCCTGCTGCTAGTGCCATCCTGAGAGGAGCCCTCTTGGGGCATCCCCCTTCCCCAGCGAGGTTAATTCCAAGACCTGGGACCCAGAGCCAGAGATCTAGAGCCTGAGTTTGAATCTTCAGTGGGGCCATTCTGGTTCCCATTTCCTTAATGGTGAAACTAAGGCTGCAAAGGGAAACACACAGCAACAGGAGCTGGGACACAAGCCCAGGCAGTGGGATGCCCAGGGCTTCCCTGCTGTGCCACTGTGTGGAGCCACAGTTAACGGGGCAGGAGGAGAGGGTCATAATTCCAGGGCCTGTCAGACTGACGATTTCTCTTAACAATCACAATCACTTTTTAAATTTTTATTTATTATTTTTATTTTATGTATATGAGTGTATTGCCTGCATGTAAGTGTGCCTGTATCATGCAATGCCCAGAGGTCAGGAGAGGGCATTGGATGGAGTTACAGACAGTTGTTAGCTGCCATGTGGGTGCTGGAAACTGAACCCAGGTCCTCTACAGGAGCAGCCAGTGCTAACTCTGAGCCATCTCACCAGTTCCCACAATCGCTTTTTAAAAAAATAAGATCTCACAATGTAACTCAGGCTGGCCTTGAACCTATAATCCTCTTGCCTCCGCCTCCAGGGTGCTAGACCTGGATTGTATGCCCTGCCATACAATTTTAAGAAGCTACCATCCTATATCTGGTCTGTTGCTGTCCAAAACACCACATGCCACGTATGGCTGTGCACCCTAGGGCTCTGCGTCTGCGAACTCACCTCCCCTTGGCCCGACTCTCCTTCCCCAAATCTCTTAGAAACAGCCAGATTGGACCCACTCCCAAAGATGTCTCCAAATCTGTTAGATCTTGGCTGGGTAACAGATGGTCTCCCCAAACTCCTGCCTAGAAACAATGCATTTATTTAGCTCACAGTTCCACTGGCCTGCAGTTGGACTGGGCTCAGCAGGGTGACTCTTCTGTCCCTCAGATGTTGACTGGGTGGTAGAGGCTGGCCTCCAGTACAACAGACTCCTTGCCCTCCAGCAGGGCATGGGTCTGAGAAGGAGCAGAGGGTACAAACTCCCCCAAGGTCCTGCTTGGAACTGGAACAAATTTGTTTCTGACACACTTGACTGGTTAATGCAAGTCACGCAGCCAGCTTTGCATTTCCCCTCACTCCCAAAAGTGTTGAAGGGTTAAGCCCCAGTGTGACTTGGGGATGAGGAGATAATGAATGGTGAATGAAGTGCCCTTGTCATATATGACTATGGTTATGAGAAGGAGCCCCTCCCTCCTTCCTCTGGCCTCCCCGTCTGACTTCCCCCTCCCCTCCTGCCCCCATACCCTCTCCCTTCTCCCCTTTCCCTCGTCCTCTCCCTTCCCCATCACCTTCCCTCCCACCTCCAGCTCTACACCACATGAGGACCCACAGCCAGAAGATGGCCAGGGAGGGCAGGGGCCCTCAGCAGAAGCTAACTGTTCTTCCACTGTTGTTTGGGGAGGGTGTTGCTCTTTGTTTTGTGGTAAAGCAAAGAGTTTCATCGGGTTGCTTCAGGAGAATGTGTGAAGGGTTGCTTCCAGGAGCACGGTCATCTTACTAGTGACTACAACACTCAAGAAAATGTCTCTCAAAGCTGGAAAGATGACTCAGAGGTTAAATCAAGGGCTGCTGTTGCAAAGGACCCTGGTTTGGTTCCCAGTACCCACATGGCAACTCACGGCCATCACTAACTCCAGTCCCAGGGGATCAAACGCCCTCTTCTGGCTTCCACGGGCACTGCATGCAGGTGGTGTACCCACATTTATGCAGGCAAACACACTCATATATATAAATAAATAAATAAAAATTTTTTAAGAATGCCTCTCCCATCAATCGTTGGAGGCCAGTAACTCCTCAGTGAGAGAGGCAGGGCCTCCTGACCCCACCGCTAGGTTTGCATTGTCTAAGCCTCTCTGTCTGAGTCATGATTGCACCCTGGATTGACCAAGACTTGCAAATTCAAGGGACCCCGTGTCTCAGCAAAGGAACCAAAAAGCCACAGTATAAGGAAGCCCAGTAATAGGCAAGGACAGGGGACAGAGGTCTTTCACTCCTGAAGGCCACCACCCATGACTCAGAACTTGCACCAGCATTGAGGCAACATACCTAAGAAAGACTCTTCCATATTCCAGTCATTTGGTCTTTGGCCTTTAGTTCTCATTTGCCAGATGGGGATAAAGAGTCTTTGACATGGGGCCACCCCACCATGAGATCTGTAGGGCTCTGCAACAGAAAGCCCCAAAAGTGCTCATGGGTGCTGCATGGTGTAGAGTTCTGTGAGGCAGGGTGTCACTGATGAGTATCAGGAGTCGGCAGAAATATTGACCTGGGGGTACTGAGAGGCAAGGAAGACCCAGACCTAGAACTCTCCAGGTGCCTTGAAAGCAGGAGATGCTTTGTCATCAGCAAAGTGGAGACACACAGGGTCAGTCAGCTGAAGAGAAACAGACTGGAAATGAGCCATGTGCCTGTAAGTCCAGGACTCAGAGACTGAGGCAAGAGGGTGGCAAGTCTGAGCCCAGCCTGGGCTACACAGGAGACTCAAAGAAGAAAAATAAAGATGCTGTGCTATATTCTTGACTCTTGTCACCAAAAATTCTATAAGGAAGGTGGGTTGGGAGACTTTCTAGGGAGCCATCTCATGTAGAGACCTCATCTCTGCTGTGTCTCTGCGGACCACCCTCCCTCTTCATCACCCCACAGCCAGGGCAGGTCACAGCCTGGCGCTCACCTCTGTGAAGGAAAACCTGTTATGCAAGATTCCCAGGTAAGGACTCTGATGGGCTCACTGTGAACCACGTGTCCGCCTCTGAACCAATTGTGGTGTTGAAGATTGGGTAAGGATGCTTGCTAGTCCCAAGAGAACTCTGGGAGCAGAGAACCAAAGTCTAGGAGAGGAAGGTGGCCTGAGGCATTCTGGGTAGACAGACCCAGAGGCTGGGGCCCTGCTCAGCACTGCCCATTGCTGGCCTTCACACAGAAACTGAAGACTCAACGTTTTTATTTTATTGAGAAAGGGTGCCACCTATCCCAGGCTAACCTCCAACTTCCTATGAAGCCAAGGATCCTTCTGCCTCCACCTCCCAAACAGTTACAGGCCTGCACACCCAGTGCGGTTCATGAGGTGCTAGGGACCCAACACAGGCCTTGTGCATGCTAGGCAAGCACTCTACCAGCTGAGCTATCCCCAGCCCAGAATTTTTTTAAAGACAATTCAAGTCTGATTCCCACGTGATGCAAAGCTGAATCTTCTGGAAGGGCCTTCACACCCAGCCTCGTGGAGTCCTCTTGAATCTTGTTCCCTGTCTATCCATCCCTGGCATGCCTGGTACTGGGTCACTCACTGCCAGCCAGTGGCCACAGCTGAGCACTGCCAGCCACTCAGCCTGGTCGGGGAGTTGCTAAGCATCCAGGAAGCGGTCGCCCACAGACTTTCAGTCCAGCCAAGCAGCCTGCCTTTGTCCAGCTCCATTGGCCGTGTACTCTGGGAGAAATTGAATCCATATGCAACAAATTCTTCCACCCTCACCTCCCTCCCCTGGGCTTGGCTCAGAGCACTGTGGGCTGTAGAGCCCCTCCCCTACTAGGACCAGCACCAGCCCGGGCTGCGTGTGACCAGCACCTTCAAAGCCTTGGCCCATGAAGTCAGAACTGAGCAAAGACTAAGAGCTGGACCCTGACCCCACTGGTGCCCCGGGTGTGGGTGCAGGGTCTAGCAGGAGGAGTGTTCAGGCCAGCCTTGGTCCCAGCTCTGCTTCACCTTTCATTAGCTGGGCGATCATGGTAAGCCTCAGTTTCCACATCTGAAAGATGGAGGTGCGAATGGTGCTGATCGGTGGGGAGCAGCCTGTCCTCGGCACAGGTGAGGAGTCGCCCTGCTGTTTATACCTCACCCATCTGACAAAGCCACTTCAGAAATAGAGATTAACTCAGTTGCGGGAGGATAAATCCATGGTGGTGGAGGGCGTGGGAGAGGAGAGAAGTTCACATTATGGCATCAGGAAGGAGGGCGGGGACGAATGCCTGAGCTGGGGCGTCCTCCTCCTTTCCGTTTAATTGTTCCCAGGCTGTCAGCCTATAGGAAGGTGAAGCCACATTTAAAAGCAGTCTTCCCCTCAGTTAATCCGCTCTGGAAACACCCTCATGGACTCAGACAGAGCTGTGTTTTAGTAATCTCCTAGGCTTCTCAGATCAACCAGGTTGCCAATCAATATGAACCATCACCACTATCATCACTGTCACTACCATCGTCACCATCACATCATCATCATCATCACCGTCACCATCATCATCACTCTCACCATCATCATCACCATCACCACCATCACCATCACATCACCATCACATCACCATTATCTCCATCATCATCACCATCACATCATCACCATCACCGTCACATCACCATCATCACCACCATCACCATCAGCATCATCACCACCATCACCATGCACAAAATCTAATTCCTACTTGCTAGGCCAGAAACCAGCAGCTTCCCAAGGCCTCTTTTCCCTGCCAGTCACTTCCCCCAGGACACCGCCGGACTCTTGTCTGCTCCTTGTCTCTAGCCCCTCTCTTCCCGACCCTAGCTCCTGCTTAGAGCCTTCCGACCTCCATATGCTAGACCCCTCGCCCCGTCATTTGGCGTGGAGCCTTCCCTCTGACTCCTCACCCCAGTCACACTGAGCTTCTCTTTCTAGATGCACCTGCTCCCTGGGTCTCCAGGTGACACACCAACACATTCTTCCAGCTTCCTGCCATCCTCCAGTAGCTCCCTGGCCTCGCGCAGATGTCGGTGGTGGCCGGCTGCTTCTCCCCACAGGTGCCACCCCCGTGCCACTGCCCAGCTTGCCTGCAGAGGCTTTGGGCGTAGTTATAGAAAGCGGGACAAGCAAGAAAGGACAGGCAGTGTTAAAGACGTTAGCTCAGACACGACGTCCTTCCAGGTGGTATGGCAGGACCTGGAAGACAGCTGGTTCCCTGGAGAATTCAGTTAATTACCAGGGGCTGGGGTGTGGCTCTGTGGCAGGGCACTTGCCTGGCACTCAGGAGGCCCTGGATCCTATTCCTGGCACTCCCCAAGAAACACAAAGTTCCTCATCTCCCTACCTCTGGGTGGAAGGCACCCCACCCTTCGGGACCCGCTGCCCAGGGACAGGCCCTGGGAGTCTCCTACGCACCCCCTGAGCAGGGCGGCCCATACTTTCAGGGAACTCCGTTTTATGACTGAGGTGACATCATTTCTCCTTCTCCAAGCAGTCCTGCCCAGTGCTGACCCACCCTCACCCCTTCCTGTCTGTTGGGAGGACCCATTTCCTGGAGCAGACAATGGCTGCCTGTGCTCAGGCACGGTTAGCAGAGGGACAGCAGCCTCCACAGTGGCTGACCTGTGTGCCACCAGCAGATCCCCCACCCAACTCCCGGAAAGGGGGACAGAGCAGCCCGGCCCTAGGACACTACGGCCTCTGCTCAGGAACATGCATCCTGCCTCTGTGGCCCAGCTCGACAGGCAGCCCTGCCCTTGCATAGGCTCTTAGGAAGCCAGGATTTTGTGAGTGTCAGCCCGGTACAGGTGTCCTGGGAGACTCTGCAGACATTCCCTGCACAGACTTCCCTCCTGTCCCTGCCTCAGTGGAAGCCCAGCCCGGCCCAGCCTGCCTGGTTGTGGGAGAAGTTGGAGCAGGGCCTGGGAGACTGTAACTGGGAGCACCCCTCACCCCAAGCCTTCTCAGCCACGCCCTGGCACAGCGCAGCCTAGAAACTTTAAAAACTGACTATAGAGAAAATAGGCAGGACACCCACAAATGAGAATGGTACCTGACCGCCGGCCCCCGTACCTCAACCCCACCCCCACCCCCACCCAACCCCCTACCCCCACCCAGCCCCCAACCTCCACCCAGCCCCTCACAAAGCCTCGGTCCACCCGCCTCTCACTTCATGTCCAACCTGCAGCCAGGTGCTCCAGAGGCTTCCTAAGCGCCTACCTCCTTCCAGAACAGACGAAGGGAGAGAGGTGGAGCTGCTTGGTGCCACCTGGGCTGCACACCTCCTGGGTTCTGGATCCCGCCGCAGTGACCAGACATACCCACTGTTCCTATCAGCTCACTGCCTACCACCCTTTCCGGTCAGCTTCTGCCACGGCCACAGCACCAACTGGCTCTTCCTGCCTCAGGATTTTTGCACATACCAGTTCTCTGCCTTGAATAGTCCTCAAATGTCACATCTTTAAAAGTTTTTCTCTGGTTCACTTCTTGTCCAACATTAAAGTACCCAGTTCCTGCCTCTCACAACTGTCTGTACAGCTAGTAACAACATATGGGTTTGTCTACCTATTAATGGGGGGGAAACCTGTACCTGTTCCCAGGGACCCGGCACCAAGCCTAGATTCAGAAATCTAACTGGTCCTATGGGTCCCAGTTACAGATGGTGGCTTCCATGTCTGCATCAACAACACTTAGCCCCACACATTACAAATGGAATTCCACCAGTAACAACTAACCCCTGTGAATACAGCAGACCACATTTCCACACCCTACCACGCCCACCTCACAGAGTAGTAAATTGAGGCTCCCAGGAACAAGGTCCTCGGGGTAGAGCAGGCCTTGAACAGACCCTAGTTTCCAGCCTTGGGAACTCCTGTCAGTCACGTGTCCTCCCTCTCCCCTCCCCAACCCCAGCCCAGTTTGAAACCTGAATGAGGTGTTTGTCCTGCACTTGGTTCAAAGCTCTGGAGTGTCCAAATTGGGGTGGGGACAGCTGGGGTCCCCAGCAGGGCTCCATCCTGCAGATGCTGTTCCGACTGCAGAGCTGGCCTCACACCATCCCATCATTCAGTGTGACGTCTGAGTGTTTGGCCTTACTACACTAAAACCAAACCTCACGGGACCTGCGCTGGTAGGGTTGGGGGTGAAGTAGGTTAGAAAGGACCATGAGGGGCCCATGGTGGTATTAGGGTTTTTTAAGAAGAGGAAGAGACCCAGACTGACATATTCATGTCTCTCCGCAGGCATACGCTTTGCCTTTGACACTCAGGTGTGACCATCCCTCCTCCAACACACGCTCCTGAAATTGACCTCCCAGCCTCCAGCACCACAAGAAATGAAAGGAACAGTTGTAGAAGTCAGTGCTTACCTAAGCTCATCCCGGTGGCTCAGCCCAGGGTGGGGACAAAGGCTGGGCTCTGCCATGGACCTGTCTTCTCCACAGTTCCAATGTGGAGTCCTCCCTGCCCAGCTCCTCACAGGGGAGCCCCTGCTCCAGTCTGGCTCTGGGTTACTTTTCTACTTTTTAAAAAGAAGAGCCATGCTGGGCATCCTTCCGTGTACCACCCCCATCCCTACAAGGACAGAGCACCATTCCTTCCATACCACCCCATGGGACCCTGGGGCGACCTCCCTTGCATTCTTTCCACCACCCCATATGGGGCCACACTGACCTCTGCCCCACTCCTTACCATGCACTGTTGACTCATGAAATCCCAGTGTTCAGCTTTGTTACTCCCAGATGCAGGATGGGAGGACCAGAGACGCTGAGTCCCTCAACCTCATAGCAGCAAACAGCAGAAACAAGTAAGTGTCACGTCAATCCTATGGCCTGTCCAGGCTGAAAACCCATTGTGTGAAAACCTTCAGAAGACTTCTTATTTATTGAGCACTTACTAAATGTCAGGCTCTCAGTTAAGGAACACTCTAGAAGCATAACTTTTCCCAGTAGGAGCCCAAAGCCCACACTGTTCTTCATTCTCTCTAAAGAAACCTCAATTCTGTGGGCTCTACACAGGCTCCTTCCAGTAGAAACAAAAGATGGATTTGTTTTCTTTTGTTGTAGCCCAGGCTGGCCTACCTACCTCCTGCTTTGGTCTCCCGAGTACTGTGCTAGGACTTTGAGTGGGGGACACCACACCCCACTTGGAGACCAGGTGTGTAGGAATGGAAGTCTATGTGGAAACGGTCATCAACTCGTGACTGGCTGAGGACGTGGCCCACAGGCACAGATGGCCCTCCCGTGGTCACATTGCTCAGGCAGGGACCAGAAATCCCGCCTGCCTGGATAAGCAAGCAGCTAAGGGATCCACCACGATCATGTGAGTGCAGACCCTAGAGACCTTTAGGAGGTCCCAGGTGACTCTAGGTTGTGTGTCAAGTCGAAACTAACCAGCACACTTCCCATGTTAAAGACAAGGAAACTGAGGCACAGAGAATGGACTCTAGGCTCTGGACCCTGAGCTTTGACCCACCAACCTGTCTACCTGGACTCCTTGTCCCACAGTCCTGTTGCTAATCTCCACCCCAAGGCAGCTATTGACCCAGGCGAGGCCAGGCTCCCTGGCCATCTGTTCCTTGTCCCCCAGGACTGTCAGCGCAGGGCAGAGCAGGGGGTCAGTCTGAGGTGTGAAAGGGGACTATTAAAATGGGGTTTCTCTGCTGGTGTGGAAAGGCCCAGCTGTAAATGACACACCCTGCTGTAAGTGACACCCCCCGCTGCTGAGCCCCTGGGCTGGTCTTCTGTTGCAGCACATGTCCTGGGTTCCCACCTACCCAGCTGCCTACTTGTTCTTGATCCTGTTTCACAGGCCAGCTACAGAGTCACTCGCCCCCTAACCCCCTCATTTCACCAACCTGGCAGCTCCTGACACCCACTGGGCACACATGCTCCACCTTTGTGCCCTTCCCAGGTTCTGACCACGATCATAAAATAGTGTCACTCTGGTAATGGATCCTTTAAAGGTTAAAGGATCTTTAAGCTCCTCCAACTTAAGTTGAATGTAGGTCTATCCTTAAGCTATTGAATTATGACAAATATGCTATTATGTTAATAAAGATGACTTCAAAGGTTGAAAAAAATCTGAAGAATTGGGGTCAATTTATATGCTGAGATAAATAAAATAAACTCCTAATTGTTCTACAAAACCCCACCTGACAGACCCTGCAAGAGAAAGCCCTCAAGATCCTCATGCCACTAGTTACTGGACCCCTCACTTGAAACTGTCAGCTTATTTCCCCATGTCCTATATTTTAAGGACAGGGAGGCCTGTGGTATCGGTCACAGCGGGACTCAAAGCCACTTTATAACCCGAGCCCTTGGTCTCCCCGAGTCTATATTCTCATCTGGAAAGTGGGTTGCTCAAGGCCTGGCTCGGGTGGCTGTGAGGAGTCAGTGATGATAAATATTAGTCTGTCACATGCCTCGCTGACCCCCATCTCCGGCTCCTGAGTGTTCATGACTCCCTCCCCGCACACAAAGCTTTGGATGTCGTACACCTGCAGCATCCTTTGGAAGGGGGACTTCGGTCTCCTATCTGCCCTTATCCCAGGCCTGATTCTGTTCTCCTGCACCCACAGACCAGCTCTGTGGGGTCACCAGTCAACATCCTGTGCACACTCCCCCACTGGGGAACCTGCGCCTCAGGGAGGTCACTGCCTGCCTCCTGAAGACCAGGTGAGCCTCAAACCCAGCCTCAAAGCATTGTGGGAAGCAACCTTGCCCAAAGCATCCTTTGCTCCTAAGATGGGGTACAGGTGACCTGGAGAGCCAGCCCCTGCCTGCATGTATTGGATACCATAAACTCCCAAGAGGGGAGGGTGGTGGTGGCACCTGTGGGGGTGCACACACTGCCAGGCTCATGTAGAGTGTCCAGCGTCACTGCCGCCTGTCCTCCCACTTCCCACCGTCCAGATCCAGGGCACCTGATGGGCTGTGGGCTGTGACAGAAGCAGATGCGCCATGACAGTTCTACATTAGAGGTCTGAGGGTCTGGCTCAGGCAGGCCAGCAAGGTGACACTAGCAAGTCTCTTTCTGGGTTTCTGCTGCCACTGTTTTAGGGACCACCCTGTGAGGAGCACAGCACTAAATATGGGAAGGGAGAAGGGGTGGCTCAGGCCAGGAGAGCTGTGACACAGTGAAGCTGGGGCTGGAACATGGGAGATGGTGTGTGACCTTCAAATTGGAAGGTATTTGCACCCCTGAAAGGCAAGGGATGGATCCCGGGGTACGGGACATGCTGGGCAGGTACTACGTCACCGCTATGTCTATAGCCCTTGCTCTATTTTGGAGTCACAGAAGTGGACGCTGCCCTCGACCCCAGGTTGAAGGTACTTCTGACCCAGACACCATGTGGACACCAAGGGTTTGCATGGCACAGACCTCAGGAAGGTCACCCTCCCACGATCCCCTGGGGCTTCACACCCCCACCCTGCTGTCCCGCTGCAGTTTCTTGACCCAGGCAGTTTCTCCCCAGAGTTCAAATTCCCAGAACCTACAGAAATGCCAGACAGGGAGCCCCAGAGCAAGCTGGCTAGCGAGACGCGCCAAATTGAATTTAGGGACCCTGCATCACACACATACACACACATGCATGTACATGTACATGTGCATACACATGTGAACACACATACACACATGTGTGCTCACCACACACATGCAAAAAGGACCCTGTAGAAAGCAGCCCCACCCACAAACATACCCAGACACCATTAACGTCATATTTATTGTTATTTAAGCTGTTCAGCAAAACATATACACGTATATACAGTATGCGTGAATACGGAAGACTGAACTTTACATATTTTTTTTAAAAAAAGAAAGAAAAAAATACCACTCAGTTTCATGAGCTGTTGTCACAGTCTTCCAACCAAGCATTTCAGAAATGATTTTCTTTTAAGAGTCAAAAAAGCTTACAGGCTCGCGTTTAACACACCGCAGAGTTTTCGTAATTTACATGTGCAATAAGGGCGTGGCTCTCTCCCCGGAGTTGGCTTAGTTGGCTTCCCAGCATTGATTACAGTGTTCCCAGGCTCTCGGGTCTGATGTGGTTTTCATTCGCTTTTATTCTTCCCATCAAACTAAATTTAACAAAGCGACATCCTTTTGCTTAAGGTTTTAAACGCTGTTCCACCCACCCTGGGGTCGTGGGGAGCAAGAACACTGGAAACTTCAGAAGGGGCTTGGAGGTGGCCAGGACCACATTCTGGTGGCTGTGTGGGTGGACTGGACACTGAGAAGTTCAGAGACACAAGTTAGAATACTTTGCTCCCCAGCCTTAAGCAGTGAAGGACACGTTTTCCTGTTTGGAAAGTGAAAGGCTGGCCCTCCGACAGTCAGACATGACAAACCCTGAGGGACATGGAGTCTAGCCTAGAGCCTGGAGGTCACTCCTGTGGCCCATGAAGTGGAGAACTGCCCCCTCAACCCTTTGGTCGAAGAACAGAGGGTCCTTCCTGTTCATCTGCCAATGTCACCTGCTTCTGTCTGCCCTCTGGGCCCTCATCACACTGCCTAGGTGACAAGTGCAGACCAAGGCTCAGACCTCAGCTAAGAGGTGACCAAGGAAAGATGCCACAAGGAAGAGCAGAGTCAGTTTTCTCAAGCAGCTCCAGTGCGAAGGTCCCTTGGAACAAACGCTGTGGGTGTCTGGAGAGCCCTGAGCCTTCAGGCCACTTGCTAAGAAAAAGGGGTGGGGGTGGGGGGTCCCGTCAAGTCTACAGAGTCAAGGAGAGGCTTGTAGAGGAGCAACCTTAGAAAGACATGCCCACAAAAGCTGACCTGGAGCAAGACAGGTGGCTCTGGGATGACCCTCCCTGGGATCCACATGTCCGCTGTGGTGGGTCACACAGACCTCCAGAGGATCCACCACACCCTGAGGTGGAGTGTCCACTGGCATCTCTGCTCCGCAGGGATGCGCCTCCCCCATGGGACACGAGGAGCAGGGCTCTGCTTTTACATCAGGATGAAGTCAAACTGAAGAGCAGGAGAGGCCCGCGAGGGACACCCAAGGCCCGGGAGCATCATAAAACCATTGTTCTGTCTCCCCTCCCAGCCCTGCAAGGGAACCACAGGATCAGAGAAGGGGAGCTGCAGGCCGAGTCTAGCCGCCTCCCCCCAGGGACACCAGGGGACACTAGAAGAGCACCCAGGCCACCATCCTGGGGTGCAGGCCCACAAAAGAATTGGGAGAACTGGCCATTCCTCCTGTGGCCCACCCTGCTCAGCCCAGTGATGGCAGAGGATTCAGTGGTGGTGACCAGGGAAAGAGAGGACAGCTCACGGCTCTGGTGGCCCCCTTCTTCTAGGCACTAGATGCAGCATTCCAGCGTCCAGGACACGGCCCAGGAAGGACCAGAGGGATGGCTCCCAGTGGGAGGGGACAGAAGCCAGCCGAGGGCCCAGGAGGGTGAGAAAAACAGCTCCAGGTTCTCAGGGAGCAGAAAAGCCCAGTCCCAGCAGCTCCTCGCTGATGACAGTCCATGTTGATACTAAAGACTGTGATGATAGCATGATTCCCGCCCAGCAATATTCCAGAATACCTTTCTCCAAGAATTCCATTTTAATAAGCAACGAACAAAGCAGAAGGGAGAGAGAGGGGAAGGGGAGGAAGAAAGAATCAAAGAGAATAAAAAAGAAAAGCAACTCGTCTTATGAAATAACAAATATACCCAGCCTGAACTTAACAAGGCCCGGCCCTTCTAGAACATTTGCCGAGTACAGAAATCAGGGGCTTTCTAGCAGGGAGATGGCTTGAGCCAACGTTTGCTAAGGGCTGAGGGCTGCTGTTGTGACATACTGTGGCATACAGTTTCTTTAAAAAAATTTTTTTGAGGCTCTTTTTATTCCCCCGCCCCTTTAAATTAACCCTTTCCCTTCTGAATGCCACTAAGCAGGTACCAACCAATAAGAAATAGTCTGCTCAGCCACAGAAGCCCTGCATGGGTCAGTGGGGGACAGGCTCCTATGGGCTCAAGTCAGGGCGGCCACGAATGTCCCAAATCGGTTGGAGATGTCGGAGTGCAGGGACCGCCAGGTGGGCACGGAGGTACGGGCCTTTGGGTCACCGTCTGTGCAGTGGACGGTCAGGCACTGCAGGTGGCTGCCGGGCTGGGTGGCCGAGGGCTTGTTGGCAGGAAGGTCGTGGGCTGTGGGGAAAGAAGAAAGGACAAGTTAGTGGTTGGCTGCCTTGGAGGGAGTCTCAGGGGGGCAACAGGTGAGTTCAAGGTAAAGGGTGGGGTCTGGCCCTCTTCCTAGCTGGAGGTGGTCTCAGAGGCTGAGGGAAGCCCTCTATCACCACCCCGATTCTCAGTTTCTCCCTTGAGACAAAGGAGACAGGGCAGGTAAAGTCAGAGTTAACTCATCTCTGATGTATTGGCAGCTCCAAAAGACTAACAGGAAGGACATAAGGAAAGTCAGGAGGCTTCCTGGAGGGGGTGATGCGGAAGCACATCAAAGGTGTGCAGAGAACTACCAGGAGAACATCGCAGCACTCTGTGATCCTGTAGACAGGCTGTTGCGGGCCTACTATGTGCTCATAGCTCCTTAAACTCACAAACCACATAGCTCACAGGAGCTAAGGACCCTCAGCTCCACTTTACAGCTAAGGAAACTGAGAGCCAGAGTGAGGGTTAGCCTACCCGGGAGACAAGGGGAGAATATGCCCTCAGATGGAGGAGGGAGCTAATGGAGACCAGTCTGGCACCGTTGTAGGGCAGGCAGAAGTCATAGTGGTCTGCAGTCACAGTCCTCCCACCCAGAAGGTTCTACCTTTCCTCAGAGTACAGGAACAGGCTCGGTAGAGGTGGCTTGGGGGATGGGGTGGCAAGGGGCAGAGCCTGTGGGACACTTGCTATCTCCTTCACCCATAAAGGGACCCGAGTCAAGTCCGGTCCTCTGAAAATAGAATGAGCCAGACACGTAGGCCTCAAAAGTGTCAGCCAGCAAGGCTGTCACTGCACACAGGTGTTTGTGCAAACTGTAAAGTGCCAGGAAGTGCTCACAGAAGTAGACAGAGTGCTCCTCAAACAATGCTGGGGTGAGGTGGCCCGTGCTCCCCGCATACCCAAGGAAGACCACCTCAATCCCCTTTTCATTGGTCTGTCACATAGAACCAGAACAACCCTAGGGTCACAGCCACATCTGTGTCAGACATGCCCCAGGAAAGGGATTGGACAGCCATCTACATGTTAGTATGAGTTAGACCAGAGCACACAAGGCCACACAACCAGGAAAGTACAAAAAGCTGGGTTTGAATATGAGCTAAGAGTGAGTTCAGTAGATGTGAGCAAAGCCCAAATTGGGGTGGGAGCCCAGTGTTGGCTGAAGTACACCTACACACTGAACTCCGTGACCCACCAGCCCTCAGCACTACAGGCCCAGTCAGGTCCCAGTTCCAGCCCAGCCTGCCCAGCCCCTGAGATTAAAAGGAGATGTCCCCAGAGCCTGGCCCCAGCCTGCAGAGATGATACCAGGGAGGTGAGCCCCACTCCCTAGGCCAGGCAGGCTCCGTGGCTGAGGGCCCCACCTGAGGCTTTTTGAGACCTACGGGCTGGGAAGGGTGGCCTTCTGCCCACACTTATTTGGTCAGTGAGCAGGCATGGTATTAGCCCCATGGATCCAGCCAGGGACAGG
This sequence comes from Eospalax fontanierii, assembly GCA_035773235.1. Taxonomy (NCBI): domain Eukaryota; kingdom Metazoa; phylum Chordata; class Mammalia; order Rodentia; family Spalacidae; genus Eospalax; species Eospalax fontanierii. Next base: position 69,057,108 of record CM069529.1, on the reverse strand, counting down.
CCAGACAGGTCTTGGCCATCCTCCTGAGCTGACGGTGACATCACAGACAGTGTCAGTCAGTGATCAATCACTGTCACTCTGAAGTGGCAGTCCCACTGCTGTGGCTCAGCTCCATCGCTGTTCTTCTCTGATCTCAGTCCCCTCATCAGTAAAGCAGAGGACCTATCATCTCCCCGGGGTCTTGCAATGACCTGTTTACACAGAGGTTCCCAGACAAGGGCTGCTAGACATGCCTCTGGTTCAGAAGGGGTCACCTAGAAGGCCCCCTTTTTCTGAAGCCCATCCACGTGGTCTCCCTCCAGCCCACACATGTATCTTCACCCATTTTGTAAAAGAAGCTGAGGCTGCGAGTGCAGGTCACAAGGATAGTTAGTGCCGGAGAAACACGCGCTTAGTACAGTGGAGGCATTAGATTGGGGCCTCTGAGCGCACATACGCCCCAGCTTCTAGCACCGCCATCGGCCTCGCCACTGGAGCACACCCGTGTCTTACACTCATAAGTTGCTCTAGATTGCAAGATCCCGCAGGGCACAGGTAAGCCCCTCAAGAAACTCACAGCCACCTCTGTGCCCATTACAAAGAGAGGGAGGCAGCTGTACTGAGGGACGGATTTCCTTAAGGTGGAGATGAGCCAGGCAGGGTTGCAAGTATTGAGACCTGGTGGGCCAATCCCGTGGCTGCAGTGGCTGCAGTGTCCTTTAAGGGGAGAGGACATGGATGTTTCCTGAGCAACAGAGACTAGAAGCCTGGGGTAAATCCACTCCCAACACTCTACCTCCATTCCCAAGTCTCACACTTCCTGAGCATGCTGTGTCCTGGAGTGAGGTCTAAGGTTGTCTAATTTCAGCTCCCAACAAGCCAGTAGCCCACTGCCTTTTCCCCATTTGGCAGGAACATGTGCAACTCAGAAAGGGTGAGCATCTGGCCTGATGCCACACTGGATGGGCACAGGATCCCCAGTCTCAGCAGGGCCTTGCTGTCACATGCAGCCTGGTGTTCACAGGATGTCCTTTTAAGTGAGAATATAGCTCTTTGGTTCTTAACTGCACAAGCATGACTGTACCTACCCCCTCTGAGGAGTCATTCCAGCAAACGGGAACCCTCGGGCTGCCAACTCACTGCTGATAAATCTGGTCCACAAAAGCTGCTCAAGTCTTGGCCTGTCCCAGGCAGGGAGTGGCTGAGTCCCCAAGCTGACGGGCAACCCCCCCCCCCATCAGCACCATAATATAACCCATTCCCTCACCAAGCCTCCAGGGTTGGGGACAGCTGGGAACACTGGTCACCCAGTGCTGGTGGCTGTCACAGATTGACTCTTCTCAGTTTGAGGCTCCTGGTGAGCATGGGCGCCTTCACACCTGGGCTGCTAGCTGTCTCATTTTTAACTGAAGAAGCGGCCCTGGGTGGGCCCAGCTTAGAGCAACTGGGAACCATCAGAGAGGAAGAGCTGGCCTTGCACACGTGGGTGAGGGTCAGTACCAGGACGGAGGTGCCATTGTCTCCAAACACACCTCAGATGGGCCTCAGCCCAGGGATAGCCTAGGGATGGAGGCCAGAGCCCATGGCTGCCTAGCCAAGAAAAACCAGAAGAATATTCCTGCCTATCTTCCTACCAAGACCCTGCCTTGCTCTTCCCTATGAGACAACCCTCCACAGCCACAGCTGCCCTGAGCTGGCTCATTGGTGCTACTGGCTTTGGTTCGTGCCACTAAGGTCAGAGCCAGGCCGGTTCACCCACTGTGGTCACAAGACCCATGTGGGCTTCTGACTGCTGGTCTTCGTGCCACAGTGGGGCTGCAGACCACAGAAGAGAAGGGGATGAGCTCCTCTCCTTCCAGCTCAACGGCAACACAGCCAGCAATCATGGGTACAGCGTCTATGTGTGCCACGCCCCAGGGCTTTCCGACCCTAGGGTCTAGGAAGTGGAGAACAGCCATGTGGAGGGCTCAGGGAATGCAGAGTATGAAGGGTCCAGACTGGCTGGTGGCCACAGGCCACCACGGCCCTCCCTTCCTCCCTCCCTCCATCCTCCTGCCTTCCTCCCTTTCTCCCGGCGTCTCTTTCCCTCCTTCCTTCCCTCGGTTCCTTCCTCTTCTTCCCTTCCTCCCTTTCCTCTTCTGAGTCAGCACAGCCAGGCCTGGCCCTGAAACTATCTGCACTGAGACCAGAGTCAGGATCCATTGTGAGCCCAGTGCTCAGGCACCATCGGCCTTGTTGGACAGCCACCACCTGCCCCGGTGGCTCCCAGTGAGTACATTGGAAACAATGACTGAACCCACCAGCTCAGTGAGATATCTGAGCCCCCCAAAGGCCTAGGCCCTTTGCACTCACTACCCGATAGCCTGGGACCTTAGGGTACCAGACCTAGAACAGTGGCCAGCTCCACACTTGGGGCTGTGCCTTCATCTCTGTGGGTGCTGGGGCTCCCCAAGGCTAGCCACGCAGCACAGCGTGTGTGTATTTTTAACTCTGTGCTTATGTAAGAGGCAGTGTGGGCCTGAACGATCACCAACACCACTCCCTACATTCACCTCGCCAGATTCCCACAAAGGGAAATATACTTTGGATTCTCTTGTATTTGGAGTCGGGAGGAGTGGGAAGGGGGTGCTGAGGTCTGTGATGGCTCCCATTGGCTGGGCGCGGGAGCTGGACCGCAGGGATGGACCACCTTCTCTTTTGAGACTAGTCACACAGAGGCACCACATCCGTCCAGGCTCTGCCCACTCAGACCCACAGCCACCTTGCTCTCTCTACTTCTCCTGTCCACAGCCTGGACCGACCTCTCTCGTCCTTAAGCCTTCCAGGGCACCACAGTGTCCCCGGGACCAAGCTCCAGCGATCTTCCACCTACCGCTCGTGTCTCCCACTTGGCCTCTGCCCTCGATTCTGTCTCTCTCCCACTGTCCCTGTTCCCATGGCCTCCACGTGCCCCAATGCTGTCTTCTCTGTCTATAGCACCATCCTGTCTCACCCCCGCTGACCCCCACCATCCCGCTTAGTGGTTAGCCGCACAGGGATGTCTGATGTCCCCAGCCCTGCTGGCAGACGGCAATGTCAGGGTCCTGAGTCAGCACCCCCACCACACACACACACACACACACACACACACACACACACACACTCACACACTCAGGCTGCCAAGGATGCAAACAGCGAGGAGACATGAGCTCAGGTACACAAGTCCCTACAGTCGAGTCAGTCTCTTCCCCTGAGCCTGGTCTCTTCTTCATGACATAGATGAGGCCACCTTGTCCCAGGCCCAACAGGCCTGTGGTAGAACAAGGGTTCAGAAAAGGCTCTCTCCCTGTGGAAGAACAGTCACGGGGAGCGGGAGATGTGTGGGTGTGTGCGTGGGTGTGTGCGTGTGTGTGTATCTGCATGTGGAGGACACAGGCCCTCTTCCTCTGCTACTGTCCTATTTTTAATTTATTTTTATTTTATGTGTATAAGTGTTTTGCCTGCATATATGTAAGTATATCACATGAATGCAATGTCCACAGGGGCCAGAAGAAAGGATCAGGTCTCCCTGGAACTGGAGTTATGGATGGGTGTTACCCGCCATATGGGTGCTGGGAACCAAACCCTGGTCCTCTGCAAGTACAGCCAGTGCTCTTAACTGCTGAGCCATCTCTCCAACCTCACTCTCATTTTTGGAGACAGGGTCTCACTGAACATGGAACTTGCCAATTTGACTAGACTGACTGGCCGGCAAGATCCAGGGTGCTGGGGTAACAGCTGTGTGCTGCTAGGTCTGGCTTTTCACATGGGTGCTGGGGTCCAAACTCAGGACCTCATGCCTACAGGCCAAGCATTCGGCTGGCAGAGCGGTCTCCTAGTCCACAGTTTTCTCTACAGCAGTACTCACACCTTTCTCCAAGAACCTGCCACTGGCCAGCCTGGGCTGTGGGAGTGAGTTTGAACCTCAGGCTGCTGCGAAGCTAAACCTCTACAGCTGGAGGCCCTGCCCGAGCTGCTGTCTGTGTTCAGCTCTGGGAGGCAACAGGACCACAACTCAGCCCTTTGGGTTGAGCAGGATGTAGGTGGGAGGAGGGACCCCCAGGGCCTCACCCACTAGGACCAGCCAGAAGCCCACAGCCCACCCTCCCTTAACTTTGCAGTATGAGGTGGCCTGGTCTGCCCAGATCTATGACTTCAGTCAGGCCAACCTGACTGAAAGGAAGGAAGGAAGCAGAGACAGATGAAGGCTGGTGCTCAGCTCATTCTCCATTTTATTCGGTTTAGGACCCCAGCCTGTGGGATGGTGCTTCCCACCTTCAGGTCTTCTCATGTTAATTCTCCTAATCTAGACAAGCTCTCAGAGGTGTGCCTGGAAGCTTGCCTTCTGGGTGAGTCTATATTCATTCAAGCTGAGAATCAAGACTAACCATCATAGTTGAAGGGGTTCAGGCCTGTGATCCCAGCACTCAGGACACTGAGGCAGAAGGACTGCTAGTCTGGGCTACATAGAGTGACGCTGTGTTACTTCCTCTGGTAAAAAGAAAGGCCACCCTTCAGTTGCTCTTGTCAGGTGTTTTATCACAGCGATGAGACAAGTCACAAACAGTAGCCAACTATGGGTGAGCTGGCCTCACAGGCAGGGCAGACAGCACCTGACCTCGGCTCAGTACAGCCTTCCCCACATGCTCTTCTCGGCTGTCCCCTTGACAACTTTTCACCCTAGTGTCACCGTGACAACAGAGAACTTGAGAAGCTAGCCATGCCTCTGCACTGACAGCTGTAGGTTGTGATGGTCACAGGCTCAGCCCACCCCAGGTCACCCCAACATTCAGGATGTTGGAGCAACAGCCCATTTCACAGCATTGGAAACTGAGACCTGGGGAGGCAAACTCACAGCCACAGAAGTGGGGAGCAGCAGAGCTGGCCTGTGCTGGCTGTTGTGGAGTCACCTGAAGAGGAGAAATGTCACTGCCTGAGTGACAGGTGCTGGGGCCCTGGTACCTCCCTTGAGGCCTCTGTTCCTCTCTTTTCTTCGCCCCTTCCATCTCTCTCTCTCCCACACCCTTCCCTATTTTCACTCTCTCCCTCTCTCTTTCTCTCCCCTCTCTTCTTCTTCTTCTCTCTCTCTCCCTTCTCTCCCTCTTTGACCTTTCTGTCTCCCCCCCGTCTCTTTCTTTCTCCCCTCCCTCCCTCCCTCCCTTTCTCTCTTCCTCTATCTCCTCTCTCTCCCCTTTCCTTCCATCTGTCTCTTTCTCTCTCTCTCCCTCTTTCTGGTCAGCACCCCCCTCTCTGGAAAGGACACAGTGGAGTGAGAATTGCCCAGGGTGACCGTCCAGAGACAAACATGGAGCCCCCAGAAGCTGCCTTATGAACACGATGTCGTGCTCCTCATGGGTTCGAGCGAGGGAGGCCAGGCTGGAGGAAAGCCCCGGCTGAGGGTCAGGAACCTATGAGCCAGACTTGCAGAGCCAGGGAGTGTGAGGATGGCCACTGTGGGGAGCCGAGCGACTGATTCAAGTTGACTCGGCCAATGGCAGCTGTCAGTCAGATGGGCAGCTGAGGGCAGCAAAAGGACAAAGTTGGGGGGTGCTGTGGGGGCGGGGACACGAGAGCCACAGGCTGGTCACCACCCTCCCCAGACCACAGAGGCTCCAATGGGTCCTCCTCTCCTGGCGTGTCCCTCCTTACAATCATCTGGTAGCCAGTGACAAGGTATGACTTTGTATGGTCTGTTTGCTGGCCTGACACTCAGGATCTGTACAGGGAGAAGCCACTCAGAACATCACCGCCCCTTCGCCTCAGGGCAGTGAGAGAGGAGAGCCCTGTTCTCACAGGGTATGTATGTGGAGACGTTGCGGGCAAAGGGCCTGGCCTCGCACTGATGTCCCAGTGAATGGCGGCGATCCCTGCTGTCCCACTATTACTGTGTCCCGACTCCAGCTCCAGCCAGTGGGTCCTCTGCCCTGTTTTTTCACTCCCTTGGACATAATATGCCCATGAGCCAGTAGACTGAGTGCTGAGTGACCTCAGACAGAATGCCACACCCCTCTGAGCTCCAGGGCCAGCTCCTCCCTGTACTACCATCATTCCACTTGACTGCAGTAGCTGTAACAAGAACCGTGTGTGTGTGTGTGTGTGTGTGTGAGTGTGTGTGTGGTGTGTGTGTGTGTGTGAGTGTGTGTGAGTGTGTGAGTGTGTGTGTGGGGTGTGTGTGTGTGTGTGCGCGGTACACTTACGGAAGGCAGAGGCGGATGCTGGGTGTCCTGCTCTGTTACTCTCCACCTAATTCCCTTGAGACAGGGTCTCTCAATGAACCTGGGGCTGAACTGGTGGCCAGCAAATCCCAGGGCTCCTCCGGTCCTTAACCCCACACAGCACTGGGGTGACAGGTGCAGCTGTGGGCAACATTTACGCTGATGCTGAGATCTAAACTCAGGTCCTTGCCCATGTGCAGCAAGTACACTTAGCCACTGGGCCATCTCCCCACACAACAATAACTATTTGTATTGAGACAAATACACACACCGCTTTCTTTAGCAGTCCAGCCTCATGGCTCCAGAAAGATCAGCTTTAGTCATGAGTATAGATTTTAGAAAGTATGTTTTCAAAGGACTGAGCCTCCAGGTAGATTCTTGGGGTGGCTGCCTCCCTTCTGCAGGAGCTTTGGGGTGCTCCTTTGGGGGGTCAGTAGGGATAGTGTAAGTTCCCACAGCACAGCCATATTCCCGAGAAAGAGGGTCTATGTGAATAGTCCCATTCTCTGCAGTGACTGACCTGTCAGTGCCAGGCTGTGGGATTGGTGCGGCCACATCCACTCCCTGAGTCTCCATGTCCCATTTACAAATGCAGGCTTGGCCATTCCTGCCCAGCAAGGAGGGTATGGATAGGCTTGGTCCTGCCTCCAGCATCCTGCTGCTATGATTCCTTGCCTAGTCAAGACTGGGGCAGCCATGGGAGGGGTCCTCATGAGTCACTGTTATCACTCAGCACACCCACAGTGTGCTGAGCCCGGGGCCGAAGAGGTCACCCCTGTCCCCAGAGCTCCCAGTCGAATGTGAGATATGCCCACACACACTTGCAAACCAGTGAAAAGTCAACCTGACTGAGGGATGTTCGGGGAGACCTGGGATCTAGGACTTCTAGGATAGGGAGGTCAGTCAAGAGGGACAAGGCATGAGTTCAAACACTGCAAACTCTGCCGCACAAACTCTATCTCAGGGACTCTCTCTGAAGAGCTGCAAACAACTCTGGGTGCCCTGAATCCTGGACTCTGATTTAGAGTCTGGAGGAGTGGGGGGAATCTGAAGAGAGCGAGCTGCAAGGCTCAAATGTGATAGTTACGGACAATCCAGGAAGAGCTTGATCTTCCTGCAAGCAATAGGGAGCCATGGAAGGGTGCAGAGTAAAGGCAGAGCATTGGGAATCTGTCGAGGTGAAGAGCTCACACCCTTCATCAGGCTTAGCAAAGGACTCCAGACTTAGAAACACACCTGGTCCCTGCTGTCCTCTAACTCTGAGAAAGCTGGAAATCACAGCCCCTGTCACCTTACCCAAATGACACCCTGAAAAGACTCTGATCTAACTGGGCCAACCAGGAACACTAGGCTCCTCGTCACCCCAAAACCCAGCTCATCTCCTAACCAAAGCTTGCCACACCTGCCTGGGCCTCCATCTCCCCTCACAGATGCAACCACTGTGCCCCACAAACCTTGCAGAGGTGACAGAGAGAGACTAAGGCCAGGGAAGCATGAAGATGCAGCCTATGGTGCCGACAGGATGGGGGATGGTCCCTTTTGCTGTACCTCAGTTTCCCAGTGTGTTCAGGGAGATCAAAGACACCAGGACATCTAGGAAACTCACTTTTGTGGATATCAGCTATAACAGGCAACAATTAGAGTAAACACCACCCTAATCTACTGCTCACCATCCTCTGGGTCTAGTCTCTATACCCGGTTACAGTTGAAGAAGCTACCTCAGACTAGCAGAGATCATCACACAAATGTCATCTGGCACACAGCTTGTTCCTGCAAGCAAAGTTTTATTGGCACAAACCTTGTTTATGGCTCTTTTCTTGTCATTGTGGCACAGATCTGGGTTTTCAAGATGAACAATGATTAAGCAAATATCTGGGGACAGTGAGACCAAGGCAAAATGAACACTGTGTAACCCATGGACCTTAAATATTAGTTACTGGCTCAGCACAGAGAAAGTTTGTTGAGTCCTGAGCCCGAGGCTTCAGGTTCACACATAGAAGAAGGAGCAGCTAGGAATATACAGTGAGTACTCAATACTTGCTCTAGATATGTAAAGACGCCACAAGCCAAGGAATTGGAAGTGTCTTCACTATTCACTTCTTGGCCAACAGTGGACACCTTCCACTCTCCAACTGAAAAATCAATGCAACAGGCTTTTCTAAATTCCTTTTTGAGTTTAAGTCATTCCTGGATGTGTCCATAATGCTTGGGAAAATGGCTTCTTAGGCAGAGTAAACCTGCCACACGGGGCCAGAGGAGAGTCCCAGAAACTGATTTCCAAACTTCATGGATACTGGTGGCAAGCTGGGGACAATGGGGCCAGCTGCAAGTCTCTCAAAGCTGCTCTCTTTTTCATATACAACCCAGTCTGGTCTGGAACTCGCCATGTAGCTGAAAACGACCTTGAACTCCTGATCTTCCTGCCTCTACCTCCTGAGTCTGGGATGACAGGTGTGCAACAACCACACCTGATTTATGTGGTATTAAGGATAAACGCCAAGTTTCATGCTAGGCAAGCATTCTGTCAACCCAGCCACATCCCCAGCCCCAGCTGATCCTTGTGACAGCCTAGGAGGGTCAAGGCCACTCAGTCAAAAGTGACAAGCTGGATTTGAACCCGGTTCTGTGTGAGTCCAGCACCTGTGTGATGTTAAGCAGACCCTGGACTTGGAAGGAGCTGCCATTTTACATCAATCACAGCAATGGGGACAGATGCCCTCAAATGTCTGTGTTCAGCACACCCATGCCCAGCTTCCACCTCCTGAGGCTCCTGTGAGATTCGGCCTCTGACTTTCTAGAGAGAGAGGCATGCCCTCCATGAATAAGTTCCAGTTTGATCTCCATCCGCAGATCCGGGGCATGCTCTGCCAGGAGCTGTGTGACCCCGGGAGCCCCGCCAGCCCTCTCGGAACTGCTATCCCCTTTATAAGTGGCGGAGGAGAGTAAGCTGCCAGAACTGTGCCTCCATGACCTGCAGAGGCCCCCAGTGGGTGTTCCCCACCCCCAACCACCCTGTGGACTTCTGGGAAATGTTCCCTAATCTCTCCCTTGGGGGTGGGAGAAGGATTGAAGGGTTGAGCAATGGTGGTGGTTGGCTAGGCTCTAAGAGCAAGTGCAGCTCCTGGGAAGGTGGGGTGTGGGCTCCCGGGGGAGTAGGGGCCTCCCTGCTCCTCAGGAAGGGAGTGTGGGGAGAGGAGGGGTGGGGGTGAGTGACTAAGTCAGCCTGGCCTCACCTTCCATCAGATCTTCCCCAGGACCCGATGCATTTTGCAACACCTGCACCCCACCTCTGCAGGGATTTTCTGTGTTTGGCTTATGTCTCTAGGATGCACAGGCTGGATTAAAGCCCAGAGCTGCTTCTTCCTGGGTCACAGCCCCTTGTCCCTGTAACCCTCT